>OY660874.1:1040000-2240000 GCA_962446985.1 Xyrichtys novacula | reverse complement strand
TTGTGCATTTCATGTGTGAGTGTGTCAAAGGTCATTTCCTGTTTTGAGTTGTGTCATTTACTTATGCATTCAAAGCGACTATTTGGTTCCTGTTTTTCAGAGAATTAATGAAATGTATTTTTAATATTTATTTTTACCCTGGACACAGAATACAGCCTCTAAAAGCAATATACAACAGCAACCACAATAGACACAGAAGACTTTTCAACAGGACATTAGCCCTTCTTTGGATACACAGCCAACAGACTGGTGAAAAGTCAGTTTGAAAATAAAAAACAAGGGAAGAAAATCCAGCATTTTCACATGCCATCTGCCAAGCCGTCTTTGTACATCAGCTCCTTGAAGAAGCATGAATAATGCCACCTTCTGTCTGTGGAATCCTGTTTGGATTCGAGCTCTTGAACTCGCCGCTTGTCCTGGGGAGATTTTTCTTTTTGCCAAAAGTACTATTTTCAGTGTCTTAACTTATTTTTCAATATGATTTTCCTGTGCAGCTTTCTCCATTACTCTAGCCCTAAACTTTTACTTCATGTTCATCAATTCATCCCTGCGTGATGGACTGGGGAAAAAAACCCTGCTTGCACTCATGGTACCACCTGTCAGCTGGTGTTGTGTAGTTCCAATTGAGCACAATTAGCACATGATCATGTTAGACTCCACGAGGAGCCAAGTGACTTCAGGCCAGCTGTACACACATCACAGAGACCTTGGCCTGAACTTTAGAACGGGCTCATGAACGGGTCTGAAGTAGGGGGACCCCAACATCAAATGAATAACTGGGTCCGCTTTTCTCTTTTGATCCCTGGGATGAGGCTCCCCCTGACCCACCACTCAGATGAAGGATTTATTTGGCCCTATTTCAGAGGCCTGGGCTGGCCCTATTGTGGGGGTTGAGAGGCTGGGTGCCTGGGAATCCTAAAGGCTATGTTTAGCGTGCATTTGGAGCAACCTGATTCTTTCTTTGAAGGGAAAGCTGCAAAGCCTCTCCCTCTTTCTTTCTCCTCCCACATCATTTCACATAACCCAGCAAAGCTGCCATACTCCATTGGGGCTTATTAAGTTGATGGTATAACAGCCTGTAGCAGAGACCCTCCAGAGTAAGGCAGCTGCAGTGCTCACATGAGTCAAGTGCATCCAGGACTGCCAATGATGATAATAATAATAATACATTTTATTTAAAAGCGCCTTTCTGGACACCCAAGGACACTGTACAGGCATTAAGAACACAGTTAAAAAGCGCAAACATGGAGCTAGTATGGGTGCGAGCTTGCTGCCATTGCATAAAAAAAGTTGACTGGTAAGCTACCATGAGCTGCATGGAGGCAGTAACAGTAGCATTTCTGTGGCTCTGTAAAACCCACATTCTTGGAGTGAAGAAGTCTGGACTTTGTACACTACATGAAAAACTAGCATCCAGCAATGAAGTGGTTAGCTCAGTCTGTGGTCCATTAGGCTAATAATTCTTGGCAGTCATGCTAGGAGATGATGATTACCTGGAAAGATGCAAGAAGAGGTGTTTGAATGAATTGATGAAGGATCAGCCATTTTGTAGGGGAGGATGTCTCATCTCTTGATGAAGTTATCACATCTGCCAGCCATTGTAGCCATTTTAGCCGGTGTGATAGCATTGGGCCTCTGAGGACTACTCAGAGGGGGGTACCATAGTGAGATACCAAGTTAAAGTTTCCAGAAAGCGGGGTGTCATCAGTTTGAAAGGCAAATGCTACAGGTGAGCAATATGGAAGCGATTGTCACTCATATCTCAAATTCAAAAGCATTAGCAGAAATGCTTTTTCATTTCAAAGTCATGGCTGCAATATTTGACTCAAAAATAAAAATAATCTTCAAGACTGCTCATTTTGTGACTGAATTAAAAAGCAAAAGCAAATCACATTTAACATTTAATTTTCAAAACATTCACCAGCAAAAAGGTAACAAAATTAATTTGAAATGTCAAATTCAAAAATTCAAAAGCATTAGCAGAAATGCATTTTCATTTCAAAGTCACTATTCACTGCACTATTTGACTCAAAAATAAAAATAAAAAGCAATATTCCAAAATGCATTTTCCTTTTCTACTTCAAGACTGCCCATTCTGTGACTAAATTAAAAAGAAAAACCAAACTAAGAAATGTTTTTTCGTTTTCATGCTCGCCCCGCAAAAAGTGTCTCATAATAGGAGGTTTTCAGTCACGTGATCCTGACTTCACGCGAGGACCAAATGGAGGGCAGGAAATGACCGACTGCAATGGAGTAGATGCGCTGGTTTAGATGTGTGCCGGTATTTAGCCGTAGATGGAGTTCATCACCCGCCTTGCGCTGCATATCCAAACAGCCCGACTCCAAGAAGACCCTACCCCGGCGCGACGGGGGCCGCTGCCGGCCTCACACTGTCCATGGGATTCGGCACTGGGCTCTTCCCTCTTCGCTCGCCGCTACTGAGGGAATCCTGGTTAGTTTCTTTTCCTCTGCTTAGTAATATGCTTAAATTCAATTTTCGTTTATTTGTTTTCATTTCAAAAAGGGAAAACAAACCGTTTTTCAATGTTTTGTTTTTTGATCCTTGATTGAATATCAATTGAACGAATGATACACAAATTCACTGCCCACTATCGGGCAGAAGGGGCCAGAACGAGTGGGGTCCGTGACGTCACTTTCCGGCGCCACCTGAGATTGCGAACTCAGATCGAACTAGAAAAGCACTCGGAGAGCGCAGACCTCTGCCAAGCAGCTCATGTCCCCCCTTATATTGTGATTCACACTAAAACTTTTAGTGTTATGTGTCTTTTATTAACGTTTATAGGTGTTTAAACTGATATGTTCACTGTTCATAATGTTCCTAAAACAAGAGATGCCCTGACCGGGATTCAAACCCAGGACCTTCTGGTTGTGAGGAGATAATGCTAACCAATACACCACTGTGCCATCTATCTACACCACTGTGCCGCCCATTGGTTATCTTTCAGCATTGAAAATTCCAACGTCACCCTTAGTTTTGTGTGTTCTGGATCACAGTATCAAGAATTTTGTCCGGATCACCACCAAAATTTAATGGGATCCTCCTGGGGCTGAGACGCGCCTCTGGTGAAAATTTCAGGTCAATCTCTCAGTTACTTTCTCCGTAAAGTTGCTAACAGACAAACAAACTCACAAACAAACCAACGCTACCGAAAACATAACCTCCTTGGCGGAGGTAATTATGAGACACTTTTTGCAGGTCGAGCACGAAAACGAAAAAGCATTTCTGAGTTTGGTTTTCTTTTTTATTTAGTCACAGAATGGGCAGTCTTGAAGAAGAAAATGAAATCGCATTTTGGAATATTGCTTTTTATTTTTATTTTTGAGTCAAATAGTGCAGCCATGACTTTGAAATGAAAAAGCATTTCTGCCAATGCTTTTGAATTTGAGATATGAGTCACAATCGCTTCCATGGAGCAATTCTTGTTGAACTGCAAAGGTACCAGCTTTGGATCTAGTAGCTAGGTCTTCCTCATTATGATCTACATTCAAAGTAAAATTTAAAACACAAGTTCTAACACAGCTGTGTGGATTTCAAACTAAAGTTTTGGATTTTAAAGTATTCATATGTCACCAGTTGTGAAGTTGATATCACGCAGGTAAAACCTGCATCCTTGGGTGCAATTTTAAGATCCTTTTAATGGTTATTAAATGTCTTAGGGGTCTTGGACCTTCTTATCTTTCAGAATTGCTTTTGCAATATTAACCCTTGTGGACCCTGAGATCCTCTGGCACTGGCCTTTTAATAGTCCCCAAAGCTAGAACACAAACTTACGGTGAGGCATCTTTCCAGCACTATGGCCCCCGTCTTTGGAACAGCCTGCTGGAGGACCAGAGGGCTGCAGAGAATGTTCATATTTTTAAAAGCAGGTTCAAGACCCACCTATTTAATTTGGCTTTAAACTAATGTCTTACTATTATCTATATTTTTATCTTATTTTATTTAAATATTTTAGTCCTCATTTTACATGTTATGTTTATTCGATTTTTTACTTATTTTTAAATAGTATTTTAGCTATTTACTAGTATTTTATAATTTTATCTAGTTAGATGTTCTTACCCAGTGTAGTTTAGGTTATGTTTTTATTGCGTCTCTTCAGTGTTTCCTCAGTGGGGGCCACCTGCACTGGGGGCTGTGACTGGCTCTGTCTGGGATTTCTCTTCCTCATGGTGTGCACTCAGCTTGGCCAGGTGGTGGTCCGCAGCAGTTCTTGCTACTGTGGGCCCCTTATTGGCCCCTGGGCCGTGAGCAGCTCCCAGCGCAGTTGACCTCCTGACGTTTCTTGACCTGGCCCCTCTGTACTCGGCCACATGCTTTTAAGACTGCATTATCTGTGTGTGTGTGTGTGTGTGTGTGTGTGTGTGTGTGTGTGTGTGTGATGGGGTCTCTGCGTGGGGGCGTCGCTTTTAACATGTAAAGCACTTTGTGCTCCATTTCTTTTTGCATAAAAAGTGCGATATAAATAAAGTTTGATTTGATTTGATGGCATATTCTTCTCTGTCTCTACGGTTGTTATTTCTCAGATAGTGGAAAAGTACCACCACAATGAAGCACTAGCCTACCTGCTGGAAAAGAAGGGTGATTTTCAAGGGGCTTTTACTGTCTTGTTAAAAGTAAGTAAACACTCCACAGATTGATTCGTGGTTCTTAGATAGAAAGATGCGCGTACGGGTGTATATGTGTACAGCTCAAACAATAAATTTTTTTTCCTATAATTTTAATTAAAAAGTGAAATTGTAAGTATAGATGATAGATGAACTTATATTCTTATGTCATCTCTCAATAGACATTAAAAGAAAAACTAAGTCTCCTCACTTTTGGGGAGGACAGAGGAGTTGAAGAAACAGAAGAGGGTTTGAAAGAAGAGGAAGACGACACTAAAACATCTCTGTCAACAGTGAAGGACTCTCTAAAAAACATCATTGACTTGTGCCATCATAGCTCTGAGAACCTCTACCAACAAGAAAGAGAGGTACTGTCAACACACATCATTGTGAGTGGACGGAGTCTGGCTGTTGTTGGCTTATTTATAACTCTTTGTTGTTTCAGGCCCTGTGGTTCCCACTCCTGGAGACGATGATGTTCTTTCAGAGAGAGGTGAAGCAGCATGGTTCGCCACACACATTTGAAGGTACAGTATCATACAAACAAACAGACATAATGTTTGTGCTGCATTACATATGATCAAAAAAGTCCTACATTTATGAGCTACAAAGTTTTCCTCTTTTACTCTCAGTCATCGAACCTCCAGGTACTCCCCTTTAATGAGTGTAGTGAACCTGCTCTCTTTTTGACAACACAGAAACTTTTCATTTACATTTTCTGTTATAACACAAAATATATAAACTAGTATTCTACATAGAATACAAACTGTAACTTCAAATACAAGATTACTTCCATTAATCAGTGTTTTGTAACCAATTTAATGTTATTTGTTTGTTTCAGTGATTAGGGAACTGACAATGAAGGTCCTTAACTGTATGAGCAGCTTTATTTCTCTTCCCGCCATCATCCAGCGAATACTCCAGGTGAGTATTTTCAGTTTGTTGCGGCCTCTCTTAGTTTCATATCTTGTTACAGTCATTTCAAATTTAGAAAGTTTCTCCTCATTTCCTGCCAACCTGATTTACATGTCTTGCATAAGTATCAGGTAATTACACACATCCCAGACTCTGTAAGGGCTTGAAGTTAATAAACCATTTCAGACATCAGAAAAAGGTAGCATTCTCCAACTTTTGCTGATATGGAATGTAAAAACACCACCATACCTGAAAGTAGCTTTCTTTCTGGCATGGGTCCTCTTCCATACACATCAATCAATTTTAAAGTTTCAAACAATATTTTTTAACTTTGTCATTATTGGTAATTGTGTGTTGAGTTGACAAATGAATTTAATCCATGTTGGAATAAGGCTGTAAAACAAGAAATTGTGAAGAAAAGTTTAGCACTGTGAATACTTTCTGGATGCACTGTACCTGCTCTGCCATGTGAATATGAACAATTGACCACTGCAGTGATATATGGATGTTGTTGTTGTTGTTTTTTTGTTTTTTGTTTTTATCAACATTTTATCCTCCTGTAGGTAATACCTCTCAGTATTTTGGTGACTAATCCAATTTATAATGAGATGTCACTCATGTTTGGTTGAAGTCATGTTCTGTAAGTTTCACTCTGAAACTTTTCATGCTCAATTCTGTTGCTCTGCATGATGGGACTGTTTCTGTTGATTGATCATTGATTTACCAACACATGGCTAAACACACCAGCTGTCCTAAAGTGACTCAATAAACCCTCTGATTATTATTTGCTGTTTGCATATCTGTTTCTGTTAGGACCCTGTGTACGGGACTGGTAAACTTGCAGAAATCCAAGGCCTCATACTGGGTATGCTGGACACTTTCAACTATGAACAGGTAATCAACTTTTTGTGTGTTTGTGAATGTGGGTCTCCAAGTATGTACACTTGTGTACCCAGATTGTTTAAGGGGCAGGGGTTAAAAAAAAGGAACTTTTTGTATGCCATGGGGCACCAACAGGCTGCCACAGGCTAGAAGTGAACCGAAACTTGCTGTTGAGACATGATATGGGATGTGGGCATAGACGGCTATGCCAGCAGCGCCCCACCAAAGCCATTTTTCTTATACTTTTCATGGAAAGGGCACCTCTGCCATGTCCCTATGAGAGGGAACACTGCTATTTGTGTGTACTGAAGGTAAAAGGGGTCTTTTTTGTCATTTTTAGACTCTACTGGAAACAACTACCAGCCTGCTGAACCATGACCTCCACTGGTCCCTGGCTCACCTGCATGCAGCAGTCACAAAAGGACTCCACCCGCGACAGGACTACTGTTACATTTGCCTCCAGCACTACAAGAGGAGGCAGGACTCGTTTGAGGAGATTATTGTGTTCAGGTAATGTTAATACAAGGTCTTCAAAGTTTGGTGTTAGTGTTCAGCGGGAAAGAAGGCGAACTGTTGTTGCCACAGTATTATTTTTAAAATATTATATGGGAGGTCTGGGGCAATTGAATCGGGGGGGGGGGGGTAACACAAACAGTCCTGCTAGACATGACTTTGGGATGTGAAAATCTGGTAGCACAATCCATTTCTTAAAACAACTTTGAGTCCAAATATCAGCCCTTAACTTTGTACGTTGTCTTTTTGCAGAGTTAACAGCAAAATAAGAATTTTTGCACCAGAAAATAACATGTAGAGCTTACAGGTGATTTGGAGGATTTTTGTCATGTTGTCCTGGGTTTTGTATTTAATGACCTTTGTTTCATTAAGATACATGACTAATGGAGGCTAGGATACACATTCATCCAAACATTTACTTGCTGTGTTTATCAATGGATAAATTTTTTATTTTTTATTTTTAAAGGAATGATGTAATTTACATTTAATGAAGCGATGATGCAAAATAACTACATTCATAGTTATACACCATATCTGCAAGTCAGCTTTGGCATGAACTATGCCTGTACTCCTCAAAGACGCATGTCATGTTCCTGCAAAACTGCACAAATACACCTTTAGATACCCACATCATTGCTTGGATATGTCTGCACGCACAACAGCAACCCAGAACAATGAATGCAGTGTTACAGTTCTCCAATCAGTCAATTTAACATACTACTCAGGATTGTGCAGCCACAATGTGTCAGAGGAGCAATTTGTGTGTAAAAGAAGAGTTTATGCAATTAAACAGCAGAAGTATCCATCAGCAGCCAACAAGAAAACAACAAAAATAAGAAAAAAAAGAGCAAAAATTGCAGAAAATTCAGAGAGAGCGGACTTTGGTGATCCTTGGTTGAACACAGGTTTGAGGAAATAAGATAAGACAAGAAGAACTTTATTTATCCCCAAAGGAAAATTCAATAATAATAATAATGATAATCTGGCTTTGCTGAATTGGATTCGGAGTAGAACTTTAAATTTGAGTTACCT
The DNA here is from genome assembly GCA_962446985.1 of Xyrichtys novacula. Classification (NCBI taxonomy): domain Eukaryota; kingdom Metazoa; phylum Chordata; class Actinopteri; order Labriformes; family Labridae; genus Xyrichtys; species Xyrichtys novacula. The sequence continues at coordinate 2,232,035 of OY660874.1, read as the reverse complement.
TCTTGCAGGAAAAGGATTTATTTATAGACCCCACCATATATCTGAAGAAATGCATTTTATCTCATTTTTTTCAAACTGTAAAAAAATTTTTAAAGTATAATAATTTATAAATATATAACTTTTTTGTGTTTTTTGCTAATACTTTTTTAAAGCAAATGATGAGTGAAATGAAAAACCAAAGCTAAATATCATTGTACTTGTTTTCATGTAAACTTCTCTTTTTTAAAGCCTTCTGACCTCTCCTTCTTTGGCAGAAAATTCACTTTGTAGACCTTCAGCTTTTGCTGTCTTGCTGTCTTGTTAAAAAGTGTAACATTCAGGCACTAATGGGTTTTGTATATTTCATCAGCTGTGGTCACCTGTACCACTTCCAGTGCTTGCAGCAGAAGGATTGTGGTTGGGGCTCTGCTTCACAGCACCAGCCAAGGTGGAGCTGCTACAAATGTTCCTCAAGCCATGGAGGAAGGAGCGGGTCTTCTGTTAAACTACTACACTGCAGTAAATCCCTGGCACAAGTAAGTGGGTTTGTGCTTTAAAATAAATGTTTCAACAAAAACTGTGATTGACTCTGATTTAGTTTGAGGTAGAATGAGATGGCAATACTCCTCCCAGCTCTTTGACTTACACACCACTCTGCAATGTTTTTGTTGAATTTATTAGCCCAGATTGTCTGAATAGATGTGTAGGGGCAAAAACACCAGCAACTCACACACTCAGTCTGTTACAGCAGCCGTACTGCCATTTTACATGTAATATGTTTCACTTCCTTGTATGTTTCCATTATCATCTGTTGTTATGTCTCTCAGAAGTACTCAGCAGGTTAAGTACTCTGCAGGTATTTTCTTTGTGTCTTCAGTAAATCTAGACCTCAGGGTCTATTCAAGAAAGACATTCACATACACTTACCAGAGGGACTCTCTCCTGGATTGATGAGGCCACACCTCCTCATCCTAGCTTGGCAAACATTAAATAGCTGAAGCCAGGATGAAATGATCACAATAGGTTGTTACTCCCATAATACTTCTTTTCAGTGCACACAGTCCCGTACTGTAGTTCACAATCCTTACTTAGCCCTCTCTCTGCCGTAGACTCATGTTACATCAGTTCATCATGATGCAGGAGCTGAGGCTGACAAGAAAAAGGTACGTTTTTTTCAGATCTAAATTATATTCATGGCAAAATGCATTTTCTTTTCAGGTTTTCACTATAAAAAGGAAATACTGCTGTACCTTAATGCAACTTCTTAGGCTACTTCATGAAGATAGCGGAACCAGTTCAATTCTTGTTCTAGTACAGCAAACAGTTCTTTTAAAACAGGACGCAGTTTGTTGTGCTGCCCTGAAATTAATTGGTGACACTGTACAAAAAGACTAAATGATTGGTGCAGTTACCAGGACTAATGAGGAGCTAACCGCTCATTAACCAGAAATCTTTAAACCCATCAAGTCTCTCTTTGAGAGGCCAATCAAAACTTGAGATCAAAAGCCTTCATTTCCATCACTGAAAGCAAGTATTACATTCGAAACGTGGACAGATTTCAAACCTTTACCAATATTTGTCTTGCTTTTAGAGTTGTTCACATGGGCTTTGCACTTATGCTTGCCCTGAAATGTCTGTATTTTAATGTGTGCTGATGTGTGATTAATCTTGTGAGATGTAATTGAGCTATTTTGCTCATTTCAGTTTATCGACATTGATGCAGTGGCGATTGCTCTAAGACTGCAAGGGAAGCTCAGCTTCCCTTAAAATGTCACCCCCCAAAAAAAAGAAAAAGTGGTGAAATACGTACGGCTGTGTGTACATTTCATTAACTAAATACGCGCTAGAAAGCCTTCATCTTTTGTTCAGAATCACACTGTGATAAGAAGCTGATAATTACAGGTAACCAGCACAACTTCGTTCTCATTCATCCTCGCAGCGCCTCAGCGCTTCACACAGCCGGACGCTCAGCGTCTGCTGACTTCAATGTGGAAGCTCAAAGTGGGTTGTTCCAGCAGCGAAACTAGACGCTCATTGGATAAATGCTGGGCTTTGTCCCGCCCATCGGACGCTCAGCGTCTCTGGAGTTCTATGACGAGAGGGCGGTCCCAACTTTCCATGATTGGATGAGCTGTCTGAGGCGAAATCCTTTTTTGATTGACAGCTAAACAAGCGAATCAGCGATCTTGAAGAATAAAACATCTACCAGAGCATTTTCCAAGTTACTCATTCTGTTGTTCTTAACTCCGGAGACTTTACCGATCCTCAGCGACTTTTGTCTTTTGTTAAAAACGACTGCCGTTGTGTTTGGCGACTCTGTTCTGTTACATACAAAAAAAGAGCTTCCCCTCCTTGAAAGACCAGCAGCCGCCACTGCATTGATGCATACTGTTAACATGCTGATTAATGTGCAATGTAAGAATAAACAATAGTAACAGTAACCCCGGCTATTTTGAAAGATCTCAGTCGTAGTACATTAAGTGTTATTGCAAAGAGTCAATAATGGGCCCCACAGCGCTCTGCAATGGAGTACTAGGACCACATTAAGGATGATATTTTCAGATTTCAAGATTAAAATCATAATAAAGCTGTAAGAAATTCAATTAAAGTCATAATATTATGGGAGTTTAGTGTTATCAATATCATTATATTACCAGAATAAAGTCAGCTAGGATCATAGCATCATGAGAATATGATCATAAAATGACAAGAATAAAGTCGTACTAAACTCATATTTTTCTAAGAAGTTATAGAGTCATATTATCAAAGTAAATTTACAATGTTTAAGTTTAGAAAGTCACAGTGTGTTCTTAGTTTGGGAAACCATTGACCTTTTATGAAGGGGGAGGGTTACCTGAAGACCAGAACTAAAATGAGGAATATGTGGAGTGTCTAATTACATAAAAGAAAAAGAAGAAATTTCAGACGCACCATCTTCTTCATTTTTCAGCAAAGGACTGGCTGCTGATCAGTTTCCCCTTCACAACAGCCGTAACAGAAAGACTACACCAGTCATGGAATAAACTCTCATCAAATCTTTATTCTCGAAATCTTAACTTTTAAAATCCCTTAATGTGGCCCTAACACTTCATCACAGGGCTCTGACCAACAACCACACACAACTTAAATCAAACGGCATTTCCAAGTGCTGATGCACGATTCACTTCTTCTCTGCTGGTTTACTTTGTGTTTTTTGCACCTGTAGACAATGTCTGCCTCACATTTTTGCTTTGGTTTTAAAATGGTCCAGGTATTTGTGGAAGCAACGTTGAACCTTCAGCAGGAACAGTCCTGGGATCAATTCTGCAGTTTCTATAAAGGACCATCCAGGGTATGAATTGTTATATATGTTTTTCCTTTTTTTTTTTTTTCAAACTATAACTAACCAAGAGGATGTCAGATGTTACAAGAAGCAGGTCAGAGTTTAAAAAGATCAGTGTAAGGAGACCTCAGCTGGTTGTAAAATAGACTGAACTAAAGGTGTTTTTACTCCACGAAACTGGGCAATGTGCTGCTTCTATAACTTTACAAGACTGAGAGGTCTAATGACCATGATTTAGTTGTCTTTGTAGCTCAGTTCTAGTTGAGACTGACAGTTCATGGATAGTGCAGCTTACTTATACCAGTGGCATATATGGGAGTTAATACTGCATAAGTCCAAAAGGGGGCAATATTACCATGTTTTTTTTTGTTTTGTTTTGTTTTATACATTGATCAGCTGGGACTGTAGCCATCTTCAAACCTATTCATATCTTGTGTGTGACAGTTAGTTCCATGTGTTTCCACAGGATGGGTCTGAGACTGCTGTGAAAAAAATCAAGACAGAGATATGTTCAGGGGTGGACCTTGATCCCGTTTATGAAATATCAACCTGATCTAACACTGTATGAAGGAGTTAGATAGGAGATACTACTGCAGAGCACAGGTCCAACATGTGGACCTATGTCATGAAACAGGAAGTTCTTCTAAGTACTTAACTGCTTCTCTTAAGCACAGACAGGTACTGTGTATGGATCTGCAGAGCTGTATGTGTACAGTTGAGAAGTAGGCAAGTCTGTATAACTGTTTGAATTACTCACTTTTTCTTGCTTTTTTTTTCCAGTTGTCCATACTTTCACAGCTGTCCCACGGCCATAGCAACGAGAAGATGGTGTTCCTAATCCCAGGCGAACTAAGAACTGAAAATTTCTCACTGAAACTCTCTCCTCCACCTCTGTTGGAAGATTAGCACCTGCGTTGTCGAGCATAGATTTTTACTTTTATTTGTCCAAACTACAGTGAAGTGCATGTATCAGGCTTTTCAGCTATATAACTTAGAACATGCTTATTTTAAATGTAAAATACAAAAAAGGTGGGGCTTGTGACTTTTCTCAAGATTTTGGCTTAAGATATGGAACAATGACCAAATTCACGATTTGGTGGCTAAATGATATAACAGTCCAGCTTCATTTTGGCAGGGGTGAGGTCCCTTTAACAGTGAAGGGCCATTTTTCTGATCCATCAGTGGTGATGATCATTGCAGAACTGGAGACAGCTCAGTTTTTTTGATGTTCTGAAAACAATCTGAGGAGCTATAGGCTTAGATTTACACAGAATAAAAAAGCATTCATTGCATTCCAAGAATCATGTGAGAATTATCAGAGTCCAACAGAAGGGAGTGTTTTTTCTTTCAGGAGTGGGCTGTCAGACAGTTTTGGATAGAGGGAAGTTTCTCTTAGCTTATGCCTCACTGTTGCTTGTAAGTTTTGGCTTAGGTGTATGAAGTTAGTCTGTAAGGCGCACTTTGCATTATGCAGATGGAAATACCCATGCAAGACAGCAAATGTTGCATCATGATTGCAGAATTTCCCAAAATCATTTACAATCTGAGAGAAGTGGCTCGTGGAATTGTTTCTATGATTTCTATAAATGTGTTTGTTTGTTTGAACGTGCAGGGTTTAAACTGCAGAAGTGTCTTGTACTCATTCAAAATGTCCTTGACTTTTATTCTCTTTTGTCCTCTGTCTTGTTTATTTGCACTTTTTCCATCACAGACTGTGATTTTTTGGTTAGTTTCTTGTTCATTTTTCTGACTAAACAAGACAGTTTTATACCATTCAAGAGTTTTTAAGTATCAGCTCTTGAAGTGATTATGGAGAAAATCACTCAAATTTCACCTCACACTGGATGCATAAAACCTCTCCTTTCAGTCTCTTGGCTTTTTATTTTGTTAATAAAATATTGTGTGTGATATTGTGAGTTTATTCAATTTTGAATGAAATTGAATTTATTCATTTAAAACAGGGACAATGCACAAAAAACACACTAATTTGTAAGACAAGAAGAGATGCTTTGAGCCAGGTTATAGCAACAATTGCTAATTTCCACCTGTAGGCCCTGAGTAGGTAAAGCGAAAGCAGATACAATATTAAAATCATTGAAATGTGAGATAAAAATAACATGATGACCGTAGTATTTTAAAAATGGACAGAATACACCTGTAAAAGCAGGGTACAAGACAGTCAAATCATGAGTTGCACAATGATAATCAACAGCACATACTCTCTTTTACTCTCATCACATTCAAACACAAGCACATACACAGATAATGATCTAACTATCCCCATCCTCCTCGAATAACCACACTTATACACATATTAATAACCGGACTTATGTACACCAGTGGCTGCTGCTGGTCTTTCAAGGAGGGGAAGCTCATTTTTTTTCCCGGCCTATATCATAAATGTGTTTGTTTGTTTATTTATATGTAAATTTCACCCTCTGCTCCTTTTCAAGCAAATGATCTGTGACCCTGTCGTGGAGGATGAGAGTCGCCAAACACAACAATAGTCATTTTTAACAAAGACAAGGTTGCTGGGGATCGGTAGAGTCTCCGGACCAGTTCAGAACAACGGACTGAAAAATATGGAAAATGCTCCAGTGGATGTTTATACTTGAAGATTGCTGATTCGCTCATTTCGCTGTCAATCAAAAAGGGATTCCGCCTCAGACAGATCATCCAAAAGATCATAACAGTTTTGTGAAGTAAACAAACATTTGAGTGTATAATACCATATTTGGCAAGTACATGGAAATGATGGTAATGCCGTAGTTTGTTGGCATGGATCTTAAGACTACTTTTGTACAATGACTAATGGTTTTGTAACTGTTTTACATGCCCAAGACCAGGTTGTGATACAGTTCAAAAATGGGGCTTGATCATTGCATTTAGGTATGTACTTGATGAGAATTTCTCTTATGTCTGAATTTAGCTAAATTATATTTCAACGTGTTAGTCAGTTTTCTTACATGCCCTTAAAAACTAAGTGTTGGATCTAACGTTACTCCCAGGTATTTGAATTGTTCTACATGTTTTAATTTTTGCCCATTTACTACAATGTCAGGATCACTTTTAAATTTACACCTATTTGTAAAGAACAAGGTTACAGTTTTTTCCACATTTAATGTGAGGCATTAATTATATAACCAATCACTAACCTTGTTCACTGCCTTTGTTAATCACACAGCCACCTCTACTACATTTTTCCCACCAGTATACAATAGTGTCATCAGAATACATTATAGTGTTAACATCCTTACAAACTGTAGCGATTTGAATTTCTATCAATGTCCTAAGATTAATAATTGATAATAATCTTAAGTTTTGACATTTATGCACTTGTTGAAAGGGGCACCACCCACCTTATTGGCGGGAAAGTAAAGAAAAACAAAGGTTTAATTCCGTAATCAAACATTAAGTTAATCTTAAACTAATTTTAAATCAATCTCAAGCCGAAATTCTCATTTCAGCAACTCCACTTCTGGCAGAACACTAACAGACAAGAACTTAGAAAGTTTATTTACAGTAGAAATACTAGTACACAGAGACACAGTAACATACCAGCCACAGAGACATGTCCGGGTTGAGCTGCGTGAGAAATAAGAGAGAAAAAGGGGGGAGACGAATTAAATATCTTGTTAACTTTATCATGTGTGACTATTTACTGGATATTTAATTTAATGCGGTTTCAGCTGTTTTAATTCGGTCAGGTGGAGTGTCCAAACGCGTGCTAGAAGCGCCCATTAAATAAGATATAGATCAGAATATATCAACATAGATCTAACTGTATGTGCTGAGAGAGTTGCATTGAATATTGGTTGTTGATGATTATTTATTGCACTGAAATGTGCCTGACGCTGTGGAAACCTGCCGGTGAGGCATTGGTAACGTATGAGCACTATGCCTCCGGTCTACTAAAATACCACTAGACTCACTGCACTCCACCTGTGCTGAAAGCTGACCAGGTTTGAATAAGCGATCTTTCAGCGCACCTTCCACACTGCCAGCGAGTATGAAAATGTCACTGTGCCACAGTGTTGCCAACTCCCCAGTGAAGAAAGTAGCTATTGGCTGTCCTAAAAGTCGCTAGTTGCTGGCATCATCGCCCAATTTGCATAATTGGCCGAAGTGTAATGGACGCTGTAAGGGAGAGGGACAATGTCGTGGGAGAGACAAAAAGCGAGTAAAAAAACACCCCAAACCTGTTAAGAACTACAAATGAACTTTCTTTTGTCAATTCTTGATTTTTTTTTAAATGTCACAATACCAACCCTCCTCCTTTATCCAGGCTTGGGACCTGCAAAAATGACCCAATTGAGACAATTTGGCAAAGTTACTGAGTTTTTTGTTGTTGTTTTGTTTTGTTTTTTAAAGTTTTGTTTGGTTTTAAACAACCAGCAGTGGCTTCGTGCATACACGATTTATTTGCAGTAGTCTGGATATGGAGGAGTGCACACATCTCCTCTGACTGCAGCTGGGAGGGACTGCTGTGAGTGCTGTGGGATGGGGGAGAGGCTCACGGCAGTACACGCTGGTCGTTGAGAAGAGACGGTGATATGTGCTTTAACATCAGAGTCTCCAAAAGTCTCCAATGACACCACAAAAAAGTTGCTAGATTTGTGGCTTGTTGCTTTTTTGAAAATTAGTGGCTAGAGGTTTGAAAACTCGCTAAATATAGCGACAAAGTAGCTAAGTTGACAACTCTGCTGCGCCAGCTAATTCTGTTGACACCTCCTCCTACCGCACCACCACGTCCAGCTTGGCGCTTCAGTCTACTGAAATACCAAACTGGCTGTGCACCAGGTTTTGCCAGACTAAAATACCACTGCGTGGGGTGCGCCACCCTCCGCCCAGCGCTGGCAGGCACGAAAATAGAGCTCAAAGGCAGGGGCCGTCACACCTCAATTTCCCCAGACTATTGTTGACCCTGAACCAACTTTTTAGGAACGTGTTGCAGCATCAAATTCAAAATGAGTGAATTTTTATGTGGAAAAAAAACAACAACAAAAAACTGAAAAAAAGAACAATCAAGTTCAGTTTGAACATTAAATGCCTCATCTTTGAATACAGGTGTACACAGTGGACTCTATTTTCGTGCCTCGCCGAAGACGTGCCGCAGGCGCGGCGTAAGTCAGGTCCGCCGCGCCGACAAGGCGTTCCCAAGCACAATTTGTTTTTTTGGTGAGCGGCACAGCCCGGCGTAAGTATCCCCACTCAGCTCCTCCCAGCGGCGTAAGTCGTAGCGAGGAAGGAGAGAGGGCATGGAGTGGGTTTAACACAGCCAAGACCTGTATTGACCAATAATATCAGCTCCTCTCCTCGCCTTTAAATGCGCCTCCGGCGGGCGTTTTCGTGAAGTAGTCAAAGAGATCAAGAGATGTCTGAAGACAGTAATACCACATGATGGCGACAGAAGGCAGCCCCTCAACAAGTGTCGCTGCAGAGGGCGTCCTCCACACTCTCTCATATGAGCACAGATGGATTTGGTGTGTGTAATGTTGGAGCCACTAGTAAGACAAACATCCCTTTGCACAAATAAAGACACTCACATAAAGTTGCACATATTTAACCTCACATGACAAAGGTGGGTTGTGCGCAGAGATCACAACATAAATTCCAAAAATGGCATTAAAATTGGAACCATCTGTGCGTAAATGACGCATCGTGCTCCGTGGCCTGGCTCTTTCTTTCATAGATGTTGGCATATAAAATAAATTTGGCTCACAAAACTGAATATTATAATATTCATACAGTATGTAGGCTTAAAGTAAATAACTCATCTGATCACTGAAACAAATCATCTGTTCAGCCGCCGCAGCAGCAGCTGCAGCAGGACAGGGAGAGGACACAGACACATGTCCAGGTCGAGCTGCTTGAGAAATAAGAGGAATAGGAAGAAAGAAAAGGAGGGAGAGGAATTACATATCTTGTTAACTTCATCATGTGTGTCTATTTACTAGGTATTTAATTTAATTTAATGTGGTTTCAGCTGTGTTGATTCGGTCAGGTTGTGTGTCCAAACACGTGCCAAACGTGCTCATCAGATCAGATATAGATCAGAATATATCTATATAGATCTAAATGTATGTGCTGACTCAGATTATTAGTTGTTGATGATTATTTATTGCACTTAAATGTGACACTGCGGAAACCTGCCGGTGAGGCATCGGTGACGTATGCCGATACGCAGCCGGTCTACCAAAATACCACTAGACCAGCTGTGATCAGCCTGCGCTGAAAGCTGACCAGGTTTGAATCGGCGAGCTTTCGGCGCACTTCATACGCCGGTGGCGAGCACGAAAATGTCACTGCGCCCTCTGATTCTGTCGACACCTCCCCCTGCCACGCCACCACGCCCAGCTTGGCGGATCTCGGTTCGCCTCTGTGCGCCTCAGTCCACGAAAATACCAAACTGGTTGTAAGCCGGGTTCCGCCAGACGAAAATACAACTGCGCAGGGTTCGCCACCCTCCGCCGCCAGTTTTGTGGAGCTGTGCTTCTCACCTGAAGGACAGTATGTGTCTGTTTTGGCAGTGATCCACAGTAATGATGACACAAGATTCTGATTAATCTAAACTCCAGATATGGTTCATAATAGTTCATTTGCAGACAGAATTAATTCTCGTATATCACTGCTTAGACTACTCTAAGTTGTGAGTTTGCTTTAAAGGGAAAACAAAAAATGAAGGAAATAAATACAGTTTTTGTGAACATTATGTAAGATTCATTAAATACGATTTAGTGCATATAAACATTGAGAAAAATTGGCCACAAATGGGTTACATACCATGTACATGGCTTTTGATAAGCGTTACAAAATGAATAAAACTCTTAAATCCCACAAAAGAAAATAGTATCTATGCACTGGCTCGAATGAATTGACTCATCACATCACATTACATCAGTGAAAGGAAAAAAAAACAGCAGCAATGAAAGAAGACAGATGCATAAAAAACAGGATAATAAAAAAATGACAGGAATAAATCAAAACTGGTTACAGGTCACCAGCCTACAACTGTGAAAATATTATCAAACACACTCATGACATTGTACATTCCTTACAGAAAAAAACATGAGAATATGCACATGATGTAACTTATATTAATATGAACAGATTTTTACATCTTCATGTCCGAGGGCATTGTGTTTAGCTGTTAAGGATGTCAGAACAGCCTGGTCCCCAGTCCACCACTGTGACAGTGGTTTTATTCGGCAAGAGGTCAGCTCCTGTTAGACCTGAAAGTGTGGTAAATAATTTGGCCAAAAGAAGGGAAAAATGGAGTACCTGTGTTCCAACAAAGGGTTATTAGTCTTAATGCAAGGACAACTTGATCAGCATTTGCAAACAGGAACAGCTTTACTCCCTAAATTCCAGCTGACCTGTTTGCTGGCGCTTGTGTGCCTGTAGAAAAAAAAACACCTGGTGCATGTTATTAAATTGTCATAGCACATTCAGCAAAGTAAGAATTTCATCTCTGCTGTCCCCTCAATATAAAGCAAGGTTATCATTTAACCAGATCATAAATACTACGATGTCAAAAAGCTTTCCTATTATGGCATTTTTATCAAGTTTAAATCGGTCCCACAATCGTAAATTTGAAGTTTGCTGTCTAAAACACCAGTTCATTTGTAGATATCAGCTAGCCTGTACCCCCTCTTTTTGAGCTCCACTGAGAACGGGTTGATTCCGCGCCCGTGTAATGAGCTGTGTGTAAACATTTTCCTCCCCTTGGTCATTCGGAGCTGCGGTGGTCCAGGAGCAGTGGTCTGAAGATCTTCTGAGGACCTCTTCAGAGGACCTCCAAACCACCGCAGCTGGAAGCACCAGTCTGCCTTTGCACCCCAGAGGAACACCCACTGCTCACGGGAATAACAGTAAATAGAAGCGAGTCCAAAGACAAATTCCAACGATAATAAACACACGCGGTTGCAGCCAAAGCACTAGTCATACGAGCGGCGGTAAAGCAACATGAAGTGGTAGAACTTACAGCTTTCACATTTGAATTTGGGTCCCTGACACAGACAGTTGGTATGGATCCAGGTTTTATCTTCAGATTCTTAGCGAATCCTGCTTTGAACTGCCCCCTCATTGGTAAAACAGTTCATGGTGACATGGTAAGCACACACATCCATTTTCAAAGTTGTTGTGGGTACATTGCCATCAAAAATAAAATTTATCCTCTGAGTCCTCAAATGTCAGCTTGGAGGGGATGCATATTATTGGTAGAAAATTACCCAAAAGTGGATTTTTTATAATAGGGAACCTTTAAATTAATACGAATAGGAAGTAAAAGAAGTTTATTAATCCTCAAAGGAAAATTAAATTGTCTGTTGTCTCACATAACATGTCCCTAAAAGTTATCTATTATTTACATAAGAGTTATTAAGCCTGATGGCTGTTGGTACAAAAGATCTTTTGAATCTTTCTGTCCTGCAGAGAAGAGAGAGGAGCCGTCCACCACCATTGGCCCTTTGGTCCATCAAGGTGTTGTGAAGTGGGTGATCCATGTTCTTTAGAATAGTCTCCACCTTCCTCAGTGTAGATCTCGCCACCACATCCTCCACTGAGTCCAGCTTGAGTCCAACCACAGAGCCAGCCTTTTTCACCAGTTTGTTAAGACCTCTTGCATCTTTGTGTTTGATGAGAATGAAGTCATAACCTGTTATTTCAGAGAGACTTGTTAAAATTAGGGCCATGAAGCATTTGAAGGAACTGTGCTTCAGTATAGGTTTCACAAACAAGGAGATTCTTCATCCTCTGGCACATCAGCATAACATTGTCATAAGTATAAAGAATATATGAGAAATACGTCTTTTCCACGGGGGAAAAATATTGGTGTACTTGAAGGAAATCGCTGCTTTGGTGGAGGCAGAAATGAATATGCTGAGGATATATCTGTCAATGCAGCCGTTAATATCCGTGAATGACATTGAGCTTTAGTTTATGATATGAATCCATATGCCGTAATAAGGTGTTGGTGTCTCTGCAGGTGTAGGCTACGGCCGGTGTCAGAGACGTGGTGCTCGTCGGAGCTCGACTCCCTCTGGATCACAAATGTTGATTATCATCAGTTTGATTGTTTCTTCAGAAACCACAAAATCTCTCTTAATGACCCGCTGATACATCCACAGATAACCCTGCAGATGACCAGCTTCAGTCATTTCCCCCTCCACAAAAGCAGCTTTATGACTTTATTTACTTTATGACTTTATTCTCCTAAATTTACAACTTTAATCTCTAAATCTTAAAAGAAAAAAAAACCTCAATGTTGTCCTGATACTCTGCTGTAGTTTTGTCAGCTTTCTCATTTCTAATGTTTTTGATAGTTGTAACACAGCGGATCAGTTCGTCTCTAAATCTATAATGTTTGGTTTACAGATTTTAGTGAGTTCAGAGATCATGCTCTCATACAGCCTGAGCTGACTGTCTGATGGTTTTGGATTGCTTGTATTTTCTTCGAAGACGCGCTGTGTCTCCAAGCGAGTCCAGCCTCTCACCTGAAATGCACAGCTGTGCAGCGGCACGCAAAGAATTCTGGGATACCGACGGCACGAAAGCGTGCATACATGCACGCTTGAAAACGAGGCGGGGGTAGTGTGGTTTTGAGACCGAATTTGAAGCGCGCTTAGTATTTTGTGCCAAACGGGACACCGTTCGTGCCGCGTGGTGACCTCACGTACGCGTCAGATGCGCCGTTCGATGGCTGCTGTATCTGAAATGGGACACAGAAAGGGTACAGAACGGCGCAAAACGGCGCAAAACGGCGTAAAACGGCTCAAAACGGCTCAAAACGGCAGTGCATTCAGCTAAGCGCCGTTAAGCGCGCTTATCACGATGCGGTCTCTGAAATGAGACACAGCCTGGGTTGCCCCACTGTGCAGCTAGGCTCAGTGAAGAGCGGCTATCGAACTGAAGGATGACTGTGGTGTTACACATATATTTGTGCAGGCGGAGCCTTCAAGACGTCACCACAGATCATCTGCCATAAAGGCGTGAATAAATGTGTCTTCAGTCAGGCCACGTGGGGGTGTGATATCCAATACTATATGTGTTGTACCTCATTCCTCTCTTTATAAGTTATATTCACAACATTTTATTTTACAAACAATCAGAGGTGATAGCAGTTCATCTCACAGCCAATCAGAGGAGTACTGTAGGAGTACGGTATTGTGCAAGTGCAAATAAAACTATATTTAGGCTGTGTCCGAAATGAATCACTCAATCCCTAACCCCTAACCCCCGTATGGGGTTTCACAATATAGCTGACTATGTAGTGAGCTCAATCACCGGAGGTTTCGGACACTTCCGTTGTGATGTTGCTGCTAGAAACACAATGCATAATGGATGCCCACCACCGGTGAGTGACCATCAGATGGTGACTACATTTTGCAATGCTTTATGGGAAATTTTGAGTTGCCTATATGGGGCATTAGAATTGATTGCTCAGGTTTCGGACACCCCTCAAAATGGCGCTAACCCCCATATAGTTGCCTACATAGTGGTTAGGGATCCAGGGTTTAAGGCTGTGTCTGAACACAGCCTTTAACTACCGATCAATATCAGAAACCAGCTGCTGGCTCCATGGCTAATGCCGAGACATTCGCCAGAGCTCCTGCCTAGCACAGTGAGACATTTTGGGCCACAGAGAGCGCCGCCACCCGGTCAAAATTATGGTTCTTTTCAAAGTACTGTATCAAGGGGGGATTTATTTAATTTATTTTATAAAATAAATTTATTAACAAGAAGCTTACACATTGTGGACAATGAATTTCAGTGTTTATATACAGCATTTCAATTTCAACACTGAAATCATGAAACTGGGTGCCATTCTCTTGACTTTCTGGCACTCTGCTTAAGTCGGGGGAAGCACTCTGATTGAGTGAAAAGTGTGTGGCTGTTATAATCCGAAGCATCCGTTCTGACTGAAGCAAGCTCGCTGATGTTGAAGTTGTCAAACAATTGTTGAAGCTGTCACAAACCACGAGGGGCAAGGAATCATAGATACCTATAAGAAACTCTCACTCTCCGTGTAGAGAGCATTGTCTCCTCTGATTGGCTGTGAGATGAAATGCTATCACCTCTGATTGGTTGTAAAACCCATCAATCTCGGGTCAGCAACCACCTTTTGGACCAAAGAATTCAGCGACTCGATTTGTAGCTGTAGGAAGCAGAATCTGTGACACAACTACAAATTACATGTTACGGATGCATAAACCTTTTGCACCAAAAATACCTTAATACTGCCAGACCCTTACATGAAGCCCCGCCCCAGCCTCTGGCTTGGACATAGACTGCATATAAAGAGGGCTCGCCTCGGCACAGTTTTGTGTCAAACTGCTAAGGGATATAATTATGGCGGTCTTCTCGAAACTTCCTCACTTATACTTTGAGAAAATGCTTCGTGTTGTTGTATAGTGGAGTGAAGAGAGAGAATAGTGAGGTGGAGAGAAGGGATATTTTTGAGTTAATAAAGAAAAAAGTTATAAAATGTTCTGCCCTTTATCTATTGTGTTTTACAAATTAGTTTGAGAACTTGTGATGCTTGGTGATTTCTTTTTATATGACTACGGCTAAGTTTTGTAAATATTGATTATAGTGACAAGTCTTTCTTTAAGGTTGTAATGTATTTGATAATCAGGCCATCCAGTTAAGATAAATGTTATGCTGTTGGGTGTTAAAATCTGGATGAAAGATATTTTATTATAATTTTGATTCTTCAGTTTTCCCTGGAGGGATTGCCACCTTATTGTGGTCAGGGGATTTACGTGCCTCAGTGAGCTTAAGTGCTATACCAGCAGGAGCTTTAGTCCTGAGGTGGGACACCCAAGTAAACAGTTTTTGTGGGTATAACCGTGTCTCTACAGAAGTTGACATATTCAGTGAAGCAGTCAACCTGTTTGTCAATGTTCATACTATCCACATCTGTTTCCAGCAGCACATTCCAGTCTGTTGATTTAAAACAGTCCCTTAGAGCTTCACTGGCTTGAGGTGTCCATCTTCTGATTTTGACTTTGGTCACAGGCTGCCTCAGTACACAAGGTCTGTAACAGGTCTGCAGATAGACCAAGTTATGATGTGACTTGCCCAGTGGTGATATGGCAGTGGCTCTGTAGGCTTCTTTGACGTTGGCATACAGCAGATCTAGGGTTTTGTTCTCTCTGGTAGGACAGTTTACAAACTGTGTGAATCCAGTCAGGTGAGAGGAGAGGGTGACATGGTTGAAGTCTCCAGATGTTATTGTTATTATTGTTCTTGTTATTAGTGCCTTTGGGTGTTGAGTCTGTAACCTGGCAACACTATTTTGCAAAACATCGCATGAAATTTCTTCAGTTGATTTGGGTGGGATGTAAACAACTACTGTTATGATATGACTGAATTCTCTTGGTACATAATATGGCCGAAGAGCAACTGCCAGCAGTTCAATATCTGGACAACACAACTTCTCCTTGACAGTTATATGTGAAGGGTTACACCATCTCTAGTTGACAAATAAAGCCAGACCTCCTCCTTTTTTCTTGCTACTAGCTTGAGCATCTCTGTCTGACCTTATGAGAGTGAAGCCAGGTAGATCCACACTAGAGTCTGAGTTGTTTTGATTCAACCAGGTCTCAGTAAAACACAGGAAACTGCACTCACAGTATGCTTTCTCAGTCTTCACCAATATCTCCAGCTCATCGCTTTTGTTGGGCAGAGAATTGACGTTTCCCATGATGATTGATGGAAGAAAGGGTTTATATCGCCACCTCTTAGCATTCAGCTTTGTCTTTAACTTTGCATCAGCACAGCAACCACGATAACACCTCCTGATGTCCTCTGGAATTGTATGTTGTTGTCCAGATTTGCTTTTACTCAATGAAAGGAGCTCTTCGCTTGAGTAAACTCTTCGCACAACAGAAGTATCCATCAGCAGCCAACAAAATGACAACAAAAATATGAAAAAAATCTGGCAAAAATTACAAAAATTACAGATAATACGGAGAGACCAGACTTGTAGCAACATCTCGGTTCAAGCGCATCATTTGAAGAGGGAATGACCTTGTTTTTGTCTTTGACACACAACCACATCTCTTAGCAGCAGAAGTTGTTGCTCTTTTTCTTTATCATTTCATATGAAATTAAGTGGTTTCAAAGAGCTTGTGTAAGATCTGAAGCATTTATGATCTATTAATTTTCTGATTCAATTAAAGAGAACCCACCTTTTTAAAAATCAGAATGGACCAACTTATTGTTAGTTCATACTGATGAGGTTGGAGAATGGTTGCCGGTGGGCAATTTGTATTGACTTAACGGTGGGTAGGCAGGAATCCGTTACAGAAGCATCTTTTTCTGTGGTGTCTATACAAAAAAGCTTTCAATATCAGTCAATAGCTATTAGTTATTGATGACTGGTAATCCCTGGTGTCGAGTACAACAGTGCATGAGTACATAAGGGGAGATGCATTGTTGTATTCAACACCAGGGATTACCATGACAAGGTAACAACCCTTCTCAGTGACACTGCCACCTATGAAACTCTAAAACGGGACCCCACCAACAGCTACAAAAAGAAAGTTATCAGCATACTTCAACAGCTGGAAAAGGATGGAGTTATCGACCGCCCACTCTATTACCGGCTATAGCCAGGGGAAGCAGTCCTGTGCATTTACGGATTACCTAAAATACACAAGGAAGGGGCGCCCCTTAGACCCATCATCAGCAGCATCAGTTCAGTCACATACAAAGTGGCAAAACATTTGGCCACCATCCTAGCTCCGTTTGTCGGCCACACCACTCACCACGTCAAAAACTCACAGGACTTTGCTGAGAAAATCAAGGACATCAGGCTGGACCCAGATAAAACCATAGTTTCCTATGATGTGACATCACTTTTCACGAGTATTCCGACAACAGAGGCAGTCCAAGCAGTAAGACAACGCCCCTTACAGGACAGCACACTGGAGGTCAGAACCAACTTAACCCCCGACCACATCTGCTCCTTATTGGACATCTGCCTCAGCACCACCTATTTCCAGTTCAGAGAGCGCCATTCCAGACAGAAACATGGATGCACTATGGGCTCCCCGGTTTCTCCAATAGTGGCCAACCTGTACATGGAAGAGGAAGAGAGAAAGGCCCTAACCTCCTTCAAGGGAGCCGCTCCAAGCCACTGGTTCAGATATGTGGATGACACCTGGGTTAAGATCAAAACTCATGAAGTAGAGGCCTTAACCGACCATATCAACACAGTGGACAGCAACATCAAGTTCACCCGGAAGATGTCAAGGACAATGTGTTGGCCTTTTTGGACTGTGCTGTACACTTGGAGGCAGATGTGTGTCTCAACGTTGAAGTGTACAGGAAACCCACACACACGGATCAATATTTACTTTTTGATTCCCACCATCCTCTACAGCACAAACTGGGTGTTATCAGAACACTCAACCACCGGGCTGAGAACATTCCCATGAAGAAAGAAGGAAAAGGAACAGAAGCACATCAAAAATGCCCTGACAACCTGTGGATACCCTAAGTGGGCCTTTGTGAAGAACAAAAAGAGAAATAACACTGAACACGAAAGGGAAGAGAGACGCAAGAGCACTGTAATCCCTTATGTTGCAGGCCTGTTGGAAAAACTCAAGAGGATCTTTGGCAAACACCATATTCCTGTTCATTTCAAGCCTGGTAACACACTAAGGCAAAAGCTAGTCCATCCCAAGGACAAAACACCGAGACATAAACAGAGTAATGTGGTGTATGCTGTCTAGTGCAGCGAGGAATGCTGGGACCTGTACATTGGGGAAACTAAACAACCACTTCACAAGCGCATGGCTCAACACAGGAGAGCCTCTTCCTCAGGTCAAGACTCAGCTGTCCACCTTCACTTAAGGGACACGGGTCACTCTTTCGAGGACAGAATGTACAGGTGTTGGCTAGAGAATACAGATGGTTTGAAAGAGGAGTTAAAGAAGCCATCTTTACCAGACTGGAGAAACCTTCTCTGAACAGAGGGGGTGGACTCAGGCACAATCTCTCCGGCACTTACAATGCAGTTCTCAGCTCTCTCCCCAGGAAGCTCCACAAACATTCACACCTGGGACCACATAACTCAGGTGGAATGATTCATGTGGTTACATGACAGGGGTCTTTAACAACCCTTTCAGGATAACGACCCTCAGGGGGAATACCCGGAGATGGGTTTCTATGACCCATTCTTTCCAACTCCTCCCAGTCATTGACTGTCCCCTTCTCCAGTAAGATAAATATCTGCTCCTCACACTAGCAATAATTATAACTGAAGAAGCTTCTTGGATAAGAGGCGAAACGTCTTCTCAACTCTACACAGCCCAGTTGTCTGATTTTGGAGTCTTCAAGAAAACCATGACCTGGATGAATGAGAATCTACATGGTCAACATCTCATTAGTTGCTGATCAGCAGTGCTGCTCAATTTATCATGAACCCTCCTGTTGTCCTCAAGTTAAGACCGACATCCCATGTCTCAAGGGTCACACTGTCCCAGTCCACACTGACTGGGGTCTTTTTGACCCAGTAAGACAATAATGGCAAACCTGCATCCCAAGTCTCAGGGGTCACACTGACTGGGGGGGTCTTTTTGACCCAGTGAAAGGTCCTGTAGTCCTCACACAGTAAACCTGCATCCCACGTCTCAGGGGTCACACTGACTGGGGGGTCTTTTTGACCCAGTGAAAGGTCCTGTAGTCCTCACACAGTAAACCTGCATCCCACATCTCATGGGTCACACTGTCCCCAGTGTGGAAATATACACACACACACACACACACACACACACACACACACACACACACACACACACACACACACACCCAGCAGGCAGGCAGGCAGGCAGGCAGGCTAGACTCACACACATACAGGCCACGTTGGATGTTATTGACAAACTAGATGTGGGGTCATTTGTACCCCAAGCCCAGGGGGTGGGTAGGTATTATAATAATAATAATAATAATAATAATAATAATAATAATAACAATAATGATGTCATTTTAATTTTAATATAAAATAATCCCAAACCTTATCTTTTTTTTGTCGTCTTCTTTTTGTAAAAATGATACAGAACTATGACCAATGACAATTGTGTTTAGATAGTTAGATAGATAGATAGATAGATAGATAGATAGGGTGTGTGTGTGTGTGTGTGTGTGTGTGTGTGTGTGCGCGGTGTCAATCAATCCGTCTCCAAATTCTCAGCAGCACACTCAGCGCAGTATGGAAGAGAACAGCTTTTGCAGATATATTTCTTACACCCGCTGCACACAGTGGAAGTTTTTTTGTCCTTTGCCCACTGACACCTCTTCCTCGCCGCGGTCGGGTCATCTGCTCCTGACGCCGCTCCGGCAGCTTCCGTTACTTCCGTATCCTCACCCTCACCGTGAGTTCTAGATCTAGACACGGCCCTCCGAACGCCTCGGACAACTGCCGCCGACGCTTCCACGCGAGGGAGACGCTCCCTTCGTTCTATCAACGGAGTCACCAGCGCCTTTCCCAGCCGCTCTAGGAACACCCTTCTGTTGTTCCGCTTCTGAGGCATCCATTCAGGGTTTAGTTCTTTCCATATCACAAAGGCATTGTAGGAGGAAACGTCAACACTGTTGTGAAACACGACCAGGGGCCAGCGAGCCATCATCCTTCTACAGCTGTAGGTTCCAATCACCTTGTCGAGGTTATCGACTCCTCCTTTGCAGCTGTTGTAGTCTAGTATGATGACCGGCTTTCTGTCGCGGCGATCGCTGACTTCGGCCTCCGTGTGCTTCGTGCTAACCAGCAGCACGTATTTGTTTTTCTTGGGCACGTAAGAGACCGCGGCAGTGGTCGACGTGAAGGTGAATTTCGACGAGAACACCGCTCTTCCCTTCGGCGAGAGCAGCGCGAGTGGGAGCTCGGGCTTGTTTTTTCGAATGGTGCCAACCATGGTCATCTTCCTTTTCAGCAGCTGCTGCCCGAGTTCGTAAGAGGTGAAGAAATTGTCGCAGGTGACATTGCAATCCCTCAGTCCCTCCGTGACATTGAGCACGACTCGCATCCCCGGGTTCTTTCCCGGGCCGTGGCCTGCGCGTGGGCCCGGGTCTTCTCGTCCTCCTCCTCGTCCTCGTCCTCCTGCTCCTCCACCACCTGCAGCTGCAGCTGCGTTTGTGGCCGCAGCCTTCCCTGTGTACACTTCTATCTTCCAAGCGTAACTGGATTTAGAGTCGCACGCCACCCACGTCTTGATCCTGTATTTCGCTGGCTTGCTGGGAATATACTGCCGAAAGGGACAACGCCCTCTAAATGGAACCAGCTGTTCATCCACCGTTATCTCCGGCCCGAGGTTGTAGAGGTACAGCAGCCGCGGGTCTGGCGGGTCTCGACTCGCGGTCGTCGAATCTCAGCAGTCTAGAGTAGGCGTGAAACACTTTCAGCGGCATCGTAGCGCGGAAGATGGACCATCCGCTCTCAGCGTCCCACAGACTGACGGTCGCCTCGCCTCGGGACCTGTAGACGCCGGCTAAAAGCAGCAGCCCTATGTAGGCGCGAAGGCATCCATGCGTTTCCAGCTGTCTCCGATTTTCCGTCTCCCCTCCAAATTAGTCATCTCCAAGATGATGCGTTCTATCAACGGGGTGATGACCATGAAAAATGTGGAGGCGATGTCGAGGGCGTGGACGAGAGAATATTCAGTCGGTCCGGGTGGGCTGGTTGTCGGCAGTAACGGCGATGACGGCATTGGTGGGGATGGCATCGGCGGGGACGGCATCGGCGGGGACGGCGTAGCCCCACTGCTCCTGTCTTTTCTACCCCGCTCTTGTTTATCGTACGCTACGGAGGACCATATGATTTTGTCGTGTTTTGAGAGAAAAAACAAACCTTCTTCTTTCGCTTGCTCCTCTCTCTCACCTGCTATTACCCCTTCTTCTTCTTCCTCTTCCCCCTCTCTTTCCATTTGCTCCTCTCTTTCTTCTGTTACCCTATTTCTTCTTCTTTTCCTTCCTCTTCTTCTTCTTCTTCATCTTCCCTGTTCGGTTGGTTACTTGCCTCATAATCCTCCTCCTCAGACACATCCTCTGCTTCTTCATCGGGATTGCCATCATCAGAGAATGCATCTGACAACATCTGTTGCATGACCTGCATAGCGGTAAACTCTGGACTCATGGCTGCAGTGCAGTATTGGTTTTTTTGTTGTTGTTGTTTTAGTAGTTATTGTTGTAATGCTGTATTAGGACAAGGATTGGTAGTAGTACAAGTGTTATGCAGGTGTAGTACGATTTTACGGAGATGTGACTCAACTTGCTATAAACTTGATCTATTCATTCACACACTGCACTTTTCTTTTGGATATTGTGCGTTGCACATTGCAGTAAACATTTTTTTTTTTAATCTTATTTGTATAGCACTTTATCTTTTACAAAACATATAATCTCATTGGTGTTCAGACAGCATCCTAACAATATTTTCCCCCCTTGAACCCACACATAAACAGAGGAAAAGTAATATGAAATATTGGAAACAGTTTGGTCTCTTTATTTGTTTCATCATCCCTTACAGGATCACATGTATATATATTTATATATATAAACCTTAACACAGACAGATTGAAACACATAATCAAACAGGAGCTAGTACAGTCAGTGATATCGAGTCCACATTTTGTGATGTACTCTCAACTCTACAAAACGTTTTCCCTCCTCAGCTTCCTTTGTGTCAGAGGCTAAATATGAGGAGTGGGGACATGTCATCTCAGAACCACGAATTTGTTCTTGTCTATCGCTGAACCAGCCGCTCACCTTCCTGACTGAACTGCGCAAAGTAAACGCAACTGGTTTAGTGGAAGAGAAGAACAGACATGTTGGCTTAGAGATGACATGACAACTCCAACTCCATGACATCTCATGACATCTTCATCATCCCTTACAGGATCAGCAAAGGTGTAGTGGACATTGTAAACAGTACAGACACACAGACACACACACACACACATACATACATACATGCAATTCATGCCAGGTGGGTACACCCTAAAACAAATGTTCTCTGTCAAACATCCAGATCAAACGATTAAGATTGGACATAGATATTCCGACAATTAAAATTGCGATTAGCACAAAAATATACAATAGCATCAAGCTCTTTTGAGCCACTTCGAACCTATATATATAAACATACATATATATATATTTGTGTGTGTGTGTTTGACTGAAATGTGTGTGTTTATGTGTGTAGACCTTGACACAGACAGATTGAAACACAAAATCATACATTCGAGTCCACATTTTGTGATGTACTCTCAACTCTATCAAACGTTTTTCCCTGGCTTAGAGATGACAGGACAACTCCAACACTCTTACCTCTGACTCTTACCTCTAGAGCCCAGGCGTTGTCCTCTTCGCTCAGGATCAGAGGAGCGCTTTTTTCCTCTCTGTTGATTCACAGACAAAGCTCGATCCTGTGTTTTATGGTTTTTATACTCACCAGTTTTTTTTTTTTGTTGTTTTTTATACTCACCTTCAGTGTTTCCCTCGTTGTCCTCGCTCAGCTGCAGTCTGCTTCTTTGTCCCTCGTTGGGATCGTCTTCGGCTGTAGCCACAGAGGCCAGCCGCTCTCGGGGAGAGCGCTTTTTGTTGCTCCTCTCCGCTGACTCGCAGAAGAATCCTCAATCCTGCGTTTCCTTCTGTGCACTACGCACTCAGGCGCAGTCGTGCGCCTTTTTCCCTCGTCAAGATCGTCTTCGGCTGTAGCCGCAGAGGCCAGCTGCTCTCGGGAGAGCTCTTTTTGTTGCTCCTCTCCGTTGATTCGCAGAAGAATCCTCGATCCTGCGTTTCCATCCGTGCGCTACGCGCTCAGGCGTATGATTGCACCTCTTTCCCTCGTCGAGATTGTCTTCGGCTTTAGCCGCAGAGGGCAGCCGGCTCCGGAAGAGCGCTTTTTGTTGCTCCTCTCCCTTGATTCGCAGATGAATCCTCGACCCTGTGTTTTATGATTTTAATACTCACCTGTTCTTATCCATTGTTTTTTTCATACTCACCTTCGGCGTTTTCCCTCATCGAGATCGTCTTCGGCTGTAGCCGCAGAGGCCAGCCGCTCTCAGGGAGAGCGCTTTTTGTTGCTCCTCTCCGTTGATTCGCAGAAGAATCCTCGATCCTGCGTTTCCATCCGTGTGCTACGCGCTCAGGCGCAATTGTGCGCCTTTTTCCCTCGTCAAGATCGTCTTCGGCTTTAGCCACAGAGGCCAGCCCGCTCCAGGAGAGCGCTTTTTGTTGCTCCTCTCCTTGTGAATCCTCCATCCTGTGTTTTTGGTTTTCTTCATACTCACCCCTGTCGTCCGTCCTTCCTCAGACAAATCCTCGATCCTGTGTTTTTATTTTTTGCTTGTTTTTTATACTCACCTGTTTTTTTTTTTGTTGTTGTTTTTTTAAACTCACCTTCAGTGTTTTCCTCGTCGTCCTCACTCAGCCGCAGTCTGCTCCTTTTTTCCCTCGTCGAGATCGTCTTCGGCTGTAGCCACAGAGGCTAGCCAGATCAGGAGAGTGCTTTTTCTCCTCTCTGTTGATTCACAGACGAATTTCCTCTGTCTGTGCAACAGAGGAATACAGCGGAGGTTTTTAGTCAAACATTTTCACGACAGCGTAGCAGAGGTGAGTTTTAGGCAACCATTTTTACAACCCGAAGGAGCTGCGGGCGAGTTGACCTTTTGGTCTCGTGAGCGCCTGCAGTCCCGACGTCCTCAACCCTCCACTGCGCTTTTTGTGCATCACAGGTGGGGTGTGTGTGGATTCAAAGACTCGTTTCTGTGTCATGTATTTGTTACGCTCTTACGATTACACAAAAAATACAGCTAAGTCCAATCGATACAAATTGTTCAGTCAGGAAGGTGAGCTAACGAATGATTGAATGCAACTCAGTGTAAGAGCAGAGCAAAGTCACGGCACAGAGATAGACCAAACAACTGCACAATTCAGTGGTAGTGGAGAGTGAGGAGATCATTGAGCCAAAGAGCAAGAAGTTTCAACCTCCCCATATTTTTGACGAGACATCCATTTCACTCGGCCTGCAAAGAAGAGAGAGAAATGTGGCTTAGGGGATACGGAGCTATTACAGTGATCCCCTTGATTTAAAAGCCTGAGGGTAAGAAGGAAAACAAAAAGAAAAAGCATATAACTGTATATATCTATATATATATATATATATATACAGTATATATATATAGATAGATAGATAGATGTGTATATATATATATATATATATATATATATATATATATATATATATATATATATATATATATATATATATATATATATATATATATATATATATAGATATATATATATTGTCGATGTCGATTCTTTCTCTTGCTTCTCTCTGTTGATCCAGTGCCCGTACTGCGGAAAGAGTTTGTGCAACAGAGAAATACAGTAGAGGTTTTCAGTCAAACTTACTCTTGTCTCTCCTCTACGGTCCTTTTTGTCGGTGTTCAACACTGTTGAGAAAACTTTTCTGTTTCCCTGTTAGGCAACAATGGAAAGCAGCGCCCCTGTGAACGAAACAGACCAAGTAACTGCACATTGAGGGGGAGTAGGGAGAAAGACAGAGAGAGAGAGAGAGAGAGAGAGAGAGAGAGAGAGAGAGAAACAAACTACATTCTTTCACTGGATATCTGAGTTGATCTCAAATCCAAACATATTTTTTTTTCTAGGAATTCACAATATCCTACACTACTACGAGTTCACATTTTTAGTTGGAGCTAGTACAGCCATTCCCTTGCTTTAAAAGCACACAGAGTAAGAAGATGAACAAAAACAAAAAGCAAATATATTTACTGTATATCTTTACATAGATAGATAGATAGATAGATAGATAGATAGATAGATAGATAGATAGATAGATAGATAGATAGATATAGAGTAGTTACTGCGCTCTAGTCTCTCCTCTACGGTCCTTTTTGTCGGTGTTCAACACTTTTGAGAAAACTTTTCTGTTTCCGTTCAGCAACAATGGAAAGCAGCGCCCCTGTGAAGGGAACAGACCGAGTAACCGCAAGTTGAGGGGGGAGTAGGGAGAAAGACAGAGAGAGATGGAGACACACACACACACACACACACACACACACACACACACACACACACACACACACACACACACACACACACACACACACTCTCTCTCTCTCTCTCTCTCTCTCTCTCTCTCTCTCTCTCACTCTCTCTCTCTCTCTCCATGAACCACTTCATGTTCTGCACATTATGTGTTGTAAACTGGTTTTATTTTTCGTTTTCCTCAGTCGATGTGAGGGTCTAAGGGCAGATGATGTTGTTATTATAATGCTATGTGAAACTCTCTGAGACAAAAGTGTGTGTAAAAACAAAATCCCCTTGCCTTGCCACTGTGCTGCCTTTATTTTGTGATAGGTTGTGCTCATCTATATGAATTAGGTTGTGTGGCTGTTGTTATCTATATTTGTAAGCTCTCTGACACTCTCTAAGTTTTCCCTGCCGTGATGAATAAAGTTTTTACTCTATTCTACTCGGCTCTTGTGATGGAACTTTTGTTGATACCAACATCCTTTCCTAAAACACTTAGTGTTTTATTATTATTATTATTATTATTATTATTATTATTGTTATTATTTTATTTTCCAGTCCTCTAAAGTTTTCTTAGTCTCTATATGTAGTGTAGCCTTGGAAGTAAAACCTAGAGCTCTATGTTTTCTCTCTCTCTCTCTCGCTCTCCATGAACCACTTCATGTTCTTCACATTACATTATTAGAGCTCTATGTTTTTACATTCCTCACGCTGTAAAGTACAGGGGGTCCTCACCGCCACCACCCACCACCACCACAGTACAACACACTAGGAAAAACATGTCCACATGACCAGGGTAACTAAAATCGAAACTCTAAACTAAATAAAAATAAAAACTAAAAACTAATGAAAACTTGAAACTATAATGACCTTTCAAAGGACACACTGCGCGGGACACAGTTCCTAACATATAAACTGTCCTGAGTAGACTGTCTGGTGGTGAATTCCACACTGTTGTCACTAAAGGGATTGACAAAGTCCAACATAACACAAGGTGAAAGCAAATCAGCGTGTTATCAAATCAACTTTATTTTCCATATCCGTGGATCATACAGTGCTTCGCTTCTTCACTTCACTTCTTATTTTCAAAAAACAAAACAAAAACAAAAACAAAACAAACTACTTGTACTGTGTAACCTGTTGTAAGCGGGGTGGGGGGACGAGGACACAGGATGAGTGAGAATCAGGTCCAGGGGTGTATGCTGTTTGAGATGCGCGCTGGAACGTCAGGAGTCATGAGTTCAAATTTGTAAAAAAAAGTCTATGTACAACACGGTGGGGTATATTTGACCCTGCTGAGGGCAGGGCGCGAGTTTACGATTCTCGAATCCATACTTGACAGGGTCTATTCGAACCAGTTAGGAAAACAATCAGGAGTCATGGGTTATCTTAGTCCATGCTGACTGGAGGCTAAATTGACCCCACTAGGGCAAGGGTATACTGACTGGGTCTTTTTGACCCTGAAGGGCAGCACAAGGGTTATATCATTAAATTTTACAGAGCAAAGCTACATCACTGTACACATCTACCCCCGCCCCTTCTACACTCAGATTGAGGATTTCTCCAATATCATATTCAGACCTTGAGTCACTCAGCAAATATTAAAGTTCAGTCAAGTTTTTGGCATTCAGTTTTGTCAGAAGTACAAGGAAGTAAAAGTTAATAAGATGTTCTCAGCCAAGATGACCAAACAGAGAAAGTTATTCTTTCTTCAAACTTAACTCTTTACAAGCTGGTATAAATCTTTCTTTAAAAACTGTCATTTATAAAGGCATCATTTCATTTTTTTAATTTAACTTCACCTCTTTTAGATGAATTTTTTATTCAAAATCACAGAATTTTCACATTTACTGCTCAAATACCTTGCAGAGACGTGCGGTGAGGCAGCAGCCAGATGAGCCTCACTATGGATTGTGCAATGACTCCGCTAACTGTACCGTATTGCTATTTTTCTGTATGTCATTATTAAAATGTTGAAATGAACTAAATCTCCACAGTTTAGCTGATGTATACAATGTACGGTTGTTTTTGTGTGTGTTAATAATCAAAGAAAGACCAAAAGTATCCTTTATAAGTAAAGGTAAGACCATAATAACATTTTTTAAATATGTTTTTTTGTGTGCTACAGTTTGTATGTGTGAGGAAAGCTGATATGGGGTTTTAAACATAACCTGTTAGCTGCTGCCAATCAAATGGTGACTAAGCTACTCTGAAAGGTTCCTATGTTTGTAAATCTGATTGTGATAAAGTCAGTGCCTCACCAGCCATGAACCTCACTGCATCTCACTGCTGGTATGTCTATTTATGACCGTCAGATGAGTTAAATTTTTAGTAAACACATGCACAAACCCTAATTTCAGTGTAATGGGATGTTGTGTAAAACGCAAATTACAATGATTTGAAAATCCTTTTCCACCTAAATTCAACTGAACACTCTCCAGAGATAAGATATTTAATATCCAAACTGATAAACTTTATTTTGTAAAAAAAATTGTAAAAAACACATTCCCAAAAAGCTGGTATAGTTTTTCATAAATAAGGATGGGGTCAGGTTCACCACTTTGTCAAAAACTGTGTGAGCAAATTGTTCACTTCAACATCTACAAGTTTAAACTCTACCGTACAAAGCCAAAGCCTGATATCAATAACAGCCTGAAACGCTGCCGGCTTCTCTAAACCAGGCTTGATGCAAAGTGGAAAAGTGGATACAACACATTTGATCAATATTTTGTATTTTTTGGAAATAAAAGCTTGTGTGTGTCATCAAGTCTCATTAAAAAAACAGCTGCTCAACATTCATCCATCAGTCATAGTAAGCTCCTTTTTACTTCGAGGAGGAAGTCCTTTTCACAGTTACACTTTCAATCACTGAAGTCCTCGCTTTCAGGTTTTAGCCAGTCTTATCATTTCAAACAGCTGGTTGTCGTCATCATTTGTCTTACTGTTTATTTGCTGAGCGATAAAAGCTCTTCAGAAAGGGTTTTATCCAACTTATGCAGAGCATCGATCAGGATGGAGTTTGCTTTTTGTCCCTTTCTTTGCACTGAGTCAAACACATCTCTTGCCTTATCTGCTCTGATTTTTAATATCCTGATTGACTGCATCTCACCATCATTTATAATCTCATGCTCCAGGAGTACATCTAGAATCTGGTCCAGAACAGTTTCAGACACTCTGTTTACAAACTGTGTCCTATTTAAGCCTTGACTTGGACCTGGGAGATTCTGCTGTGCCAGGACCCTGTCCTGTGGTGAAACCCTGTCCTGTGCCCAGACCCCTTCCTGCGCTAAGACCATGTCCTTTGCCAGGACCCTTTCCTGTGGTGAGACCCTGTCCTTTGGGGGTTCCATCCTTAAATCTGGAAAGGGAGCAGAGAAGAGACAACTGATCAATAACGTTACATTTCTGAGAAGTTCAAATAGTATAGCAAATAGCAT
This sequence comes from Xyrichtys novacula, assembly GCA_962446985.1. Lineage (NCBI taxonomy): Eukaryota > Metazoa > Chordata > Actinopteri > Labriformes > Labridae > Xyrichtys > Xyrichtys novacula. The sequence continues at coordinate 2,203,232 of OY660874.1, read as the reverse complement.
AAAAATAAATGTTAAGATCTCTGGTAAGGTATAGCGTTTTCGAAGAGCAAATCACTTCTCATGCTTTTTATTCTAGGATTTGTGCATGTTTGTCAGAATTTTATGACAGTAACTCTTGTCCTTGTACTGAAATAGATCCTTTTCATCCATTAATATGAATAAATAGAGCTTGCTTACTGTTTATGGCATGTAAAAATGTTTAAAATACCAACAGAGATGTGATTCTACCAGATTTATCAGTTGATTAAGGTAAAAGAAGGAGCACAGGCTGCAGATATTGTTACACATTAACATAACCTTTAAGGAGGAATTGGTGCGGCTGAAATTCTGATTTATGCTACACTCGTCACTGTGCTCAGCTTTTCCTGCTTCTTCATCCTTTGTTAGTGACATCCTTGACCATCAAAAATGAATGTGAAGGTTTAAATTTTTAAAAAGTATTTTAAAAATTATATACACATATATATTCTAAATGTTTACAACCAAGCGACAATCCTGCCCTGCACAGTACTATCATGATTGGCAAACCATTTGCTGGGAGTTTTGGCGCGGTGGACAGGTGCTAAATCTTACCAGAAAAGGAAGTCAGCATCTCCATAAAGTGTGTCTGTAGATAGAAGTATAAAGTGCTCTAAAATCTACTGGTAGACTTTAAGCCATGTTGCCTTTGGACGTGATCAATCAAAGTAAGTAAACACAGACGAGTGGCATGGCACCCCAAATCATCACAGATAGCAGAAGACCCTTCTGATGGTAGCTTGGGTTCAGGAGGAGCTTAACGTTAGCTATTACAGCTTAACAACTATTATATTTTTCTTTTGGGAATCAATTAAGTTCTTCTTATCTCATCTTATTAGGGATATGGCAGGTGAAGCTACTTTCCTGATAGCATCAGTAAAAAGTGATTCTTGAAGCTCTGACACCAGCCTCAGTCCACTTCTTGTGGACCACTACCAAGTTCTTGAATCAACTCTCCTGGCTATCCTCTCAAGAATCATCTGTCTACTAAAGATGTACAGGATGGATGTGGACCACCTGCTCTAGTCTGTCACTGTGGTCCAAAACAAGAGCGGGTGCTGCTAAGGGGTGAATCATGCATTACCTGTCAGGTACACATCACGTTTCCAGACTTCTCTCTTGTTGTCGTCCTGCACAGTCAGAGTCACTTTCTCTGGCTTTGAAGTAAGGAAAACTTCAAATGTTGGGCAAAAATTTGGTCCATAATCTCCAAAAAAAGGTGCATGCTAAAAAAATAGCAGTATATGCGACAGGTTCTATAATTTCATCATACAGCCAAGATTGCTCCAATGATTATTCGGTTTATCAATACAGGATGTGAATGAAATGGTCTCACCTCAGGTTGTCTGTCGTATTCCTCAGGTTGACAGTGGACACTATAACTTTGATCACAGTGTAGGTGGCAGTAAGGAGAGGTCCTGACCAGCTTAGCTTCTCCTTGTTGGGCGACTACCTACAGAGAAAATAAATGTTTTATGATTTATTCTACGTATATTAATTTTATAAGAGAACACATTTGAGAACAAAAACGTGGACTGACGAACTGTTTAGCATATGTCAACAAAAAACTTTCAGATTTCAGTGAAACCTTTTTTTAAGTTGCATTTTCATGCATTCTTGCCTCTGTTAGTTAGGACAGCTTAAGAAAGACCGTAAACATGGAGAACAGAGAGTAGGGTTGGTGACTAGGAGATGGACCAGCAACTGCCAGAACGAGGACTATAGCCACAAAAAAGCTTTTCTTTCTGCAGGACTGAAAGATTCAGAAGATCTTTTGTACCTACAGCCATCAGACTTTGCAATTCTTTTATAAATAGTATGACTTTTTGAGACATGACAAATAAGACTACAGACAACTGAATTTTCCTTCAGGGATAAATAAAGTTATTCTTATTCTTATGTAAACATAAGTCATCCATGTTATTCATTAACAACCCAGAATGTTGGTGTAACATTGAACCTTACCTCTGCCAGAACAACGTTGTGTTGTAGCAGAAACACCTCAAGAGCTTCGATCTTTGTTCCTCGAGGTCTGAGGAACAGCTGGATTTGGCCTTTTACTTTTCTGGAGATTTTTAGACACCTTTTAAGTTTATCCAACGCTACACCAAAGGCAGAAAGGTGAGAGACATCGACCATCACATAAGAGTTTGTGATCTTCATCGGCTTTAAGATGCTCATTCCTTCATCGGTGATGTGGACAATACATAACAGGCCTTCAACAAGTAGCACTGAGGAGATAAAGAGCGAGTCAACTTTAGTTTCCAAAAGTCCTGATTTTTCTCCAAGTATATCCAAACTTAAAATCCCTGATCCTTCAAATATAATCTCATGTGAGTTTTGATTTACTTTTTAGTCTCTGTTTCCCTCTCAACCCCTAGATCCCTGTTATTGTCTATGATTGCAATAAAGTTCATCTTTCAAAGAAAAATGTCAGATACTTAAATTTTACACCTTTTAACCTTCATATTAATGTAACATATATTCAAGCTTATGCAGTATCAATGTAAAAGAGAAATAAACATACTGGAAAGAAAAACTGAGAATAATCTCATCACCTAATACAATATTTTCATCTATTTTGTGCCACTACTGCAGGTTCAAAATGGCACAATATGGAATAATGTGGAATAATGTTTCTTATCAAGCTGATTATTTATTCATGTCACCTAGCTTTTTACTGTATTATCCACGTGTCCATTTGTGTTACTGCATTTATAGTATTCAGTATATTTTATCCTACCCTAAAGCCTGACCAGGGACAAAGACTGCAAATTAGCTAAAGCTAGACATCTTGTATGCATCACATTTTCCATTTTTTGTGGCAATGTTGTGTGTATTGTCCCTGTTGAATAAACATTAAATAGATTAAAAAGAATTGCACTGTTCACACTTACATGAAAAAATCAGATATGTGTCACATATGGTTAAAAAAATCAGAATTAACCTGCAGTGTAAACATAGCCTCTCTCTTCCTCAAAAGCAGAGCATGGGTGCAGACCCTCCCGTCAAAAAATCTCTGTGTTTCATTCTAAAATTATGTGTTAATCTGGGATTACAACACTTTTGCTTTTTTGTGTGTGTTTTTGAGTATGATGAGGAAGAACTTTTTCTTCATTTTCACCTCTGGTCCATTTTTTCTTGCAGGTTGTTAGCACTTACAGCTGCAGAAGACAGGCCAGCTGTTAGCCTTTAGTGCTCTCTTACAATCTTCTTAGGGTTGGCACCTTCAATGCATTTGTCGTTTGGGCTTTCATTTTTCATGTTTTTTCATTTAGCCCCCAAACACATGGTGGCCAAACAACAAAAAACCTGATATTTCAAGGGTTAACATCTTTAAAGTTACCAAATATGTATATATTTACATATAAATATTATATATGAATATTTCATATAAATGTTTGGGGATCACATTGGTTTTTGTGATTTTACTCACGCACTGTTTCTATCTTTTAATATCCCGCTCCTTGTTTTCCAGCCTCATGTATCTTCTCCCTGATTACCCTTACCTGTGTCTCATTCTCCCTGATTGTCTGGATTGTCTGTGTATTTAGTCCCCCCTGTGTTCTCCCTCCTGTTGCCAGTTGGTTGTGCTTTCCCTCATGTTACCTTTGTTCAAGCATTTTTCTAGTGTTCGACTCTCCGTGTATTTTCGACCTCTGCCTGTTTCTCAACTCTGCCTTCTGCCTTCTGCCTCTTCCTTCTGATTGTTTGCCTGAACCTCCTGGATTTCTGTGTACCAAACTGTTTTTGGAATAAACGACGCGCCTTTTTCAACTCTGACTTGAGTCTGCACCAGATTCCTTTGTGTGTTGTTCATTGTGTCACTCTAAAAATTTGTACACTTATTTTGCAAAGCCTCTTCCTGGCACATACCAGTCCAGTAGTTTTAGTATAAAGAGGTACCTGAGGTTAATTTAACTGATTTAATTTCAAAGAAAGCACTGTGTTTACCTTCATCTGTTTCACAGTGTGGGAGCTGGAGCTGACACAAAGCATCCTCTGAACACTTTATGTCGAACAGCGGCCCTGCAGCTGTCTTTCCTGCTGAATCGAGGAAGCTGTTATCCCATTGGACAGTCTTATACTGAAGCTCTGCTTTCTTTTCCATGACAAACACCAGACCAGTCAAAGCACACTGGAACACACCTTGACCAGGACACCTGAACCTGCAGCAGCCAACAAGATTACATTAATATGAAAAGTTCTTTGATGGGGGGGTCTTGGATAGGGGTGGGTTGGGATTCCTTCAGCAATTTCTATCACTACTTAGGTCCCAAAAATGTAATAAGATAATATCTAAACTATATAAAGGTATTCAACAATCCAAGCAAGAGACCTCAGACTACATAAAGGTAAAATGGGAAAGAGAAGGAAATGTATCTATCTCAGTGGAAAGTTGGGAAAAAATATGCAAGTTTCAGTGGCATTCAACAGGGTCAAACATCTGGCGAGAGTTCTGTTGGAAGAACATTGCATGTTTCTTTTTAACACCAGTTCAGAAAAGATATCAGGGAAGTGGAGATGTTTGCTGGAGGCTTTGTGGGACCAAGGAAGCCAATCATTTCCATATTTTCTGGGACTGTCAGATTATTAAAAAATACTGGGAAGAGATTTATGGACATACTAAGAATTTGTTTGGCACAAGCATTGTATTTGATTTTGAATCAATGTACTTATGTGATATACAACATGAGAGTTGGAATTTCAATGACAGGAAACTTCTGAGTATTTTACTGGCAGCTAGTAAAAAATCTATCACAAGAAAATGGTTTAAGACAGACCCACCGACCATTGAGGACTGGATGGATGTTACACATGAGATTTATATATTTGGAAAAATTGTCATTTTCCCTCAAATTACGAAGAGAAAATTTTATCAAATGTGGTCTAATTGGACGGAGTACGTGAACCCATAAGATCAGATTTTGTCTAAATTTGTGATGAACCTGTTTATTTTCTCTTTGAAAACTAAGACACCTTTAACAACTAATGATGTCAGTGTGGGCTGTGTGTGTTTTTGTGACATGTGTTACAACAATGAGTGATATAGACATGAAAAACCTGAGAGGCACCATGGATAAAGACATTGAGACTTTCTACAGTTAAACATCCAGGATCAGTGTGGAAGGAATCATCGAAGTGTGATGTGAATACTTGTAATGAATCTTGCAATGTTTTAAAAGTCGCAAGAGATGTTTTGTGCACTTTGCATGTAAGGAATCTAAGTGCCTTTCAAATAAATTGAATAAAAAAAAGACAGAGTCCTGATGAGAGACAAAAGTGAAACAAAAAAAAAAGCTTTTTGATATATCAAATTGGTGATAAAATTCGGTAGCCTGAAAACAGGGTGTGCTGAGAGGATTATACACAGAAATTCATGAAGTCCTAATGCTCTCAATGTCCTATTTGCCTCTTCATGAAAGTTGTATAACTGAACCCGGGAGAATCCCTTGAGATAACCAATCGGCATGGAGACTCCACGCAGACAAATGTCAACAGTTGACCAGTAGAGGTCCAGTTGTCTGGAACATGGAGGACAAAGTTATTGTGATGGTGAGCAGCTATCCTGAGCTACACCATACAGCTTGATATAACAAAAGACTGAAATTGCATAAACCAAACCCACTTTGCTTGGGGGGCTTTATTTCATGAGTTTGGTTGTAGCAGGTTTCCTCTTTTTACTCCACAGTACGAGTTCTGCTTGTACATTCCATCAAATTGCATATTGTGCTGGTGTATGTCTGCCAGTGATCAACTAAGAAGAACTGTATGGATAACATCAGGTGCAAAGACTGTGGAGGTGGGGATAATTGAATAAAGATTTTGCATATTAAACTGGTTTTTGCCATAGAGAGTTTAGACAGAAATTAGACCGCCCACTCCTCAAATTATCCCAAATGAACAGACACCCTGTTGGGCCGCAGTTCATCGCAAAAAAAATAAAACAGTCTGAAGCCTTTGAAGATGAATTGAAATCGATTGTGCATTAGACTGTGCCAGCTCTTTACTCAGTGGCACAGGGATACTCAGGCCACTACCAGGCCCACCATACGGCTGGTCAGCATTGCGCCTGGTCTGAAAATGGCCATGAACATGCAGAGGTAAGGTTACTCCACCCAAGCAGTTCCACAGCAGAGTAGCGGGACTTAAGAGCAAGGAGTGGAGTAAACATGGGCAGAGAGAACCCCCAGTAATTATGTGCTACTGGCTAACAGGTGGAAGTAAGAAGACAAAAATGTTGATTTGATTTTTCTTTTAGGCTACAGTGGAAAATATGAAGTCACCCTGGGGGTTCTCACAGTGAATTTATATGCACAAGCCCTAAATATTTCACTACTAAGTGAAGTCTCAGCTAAGTTTCTGTGCAAAGCATGGAGTAAGCACCCTTGTACAGCTGGAGTCACAAGACCACAGAAACCTCTGACCTGTTGACTCAAGGCCTGACTCTGCTCACTTTGGTGAGGTCAACATGGAGTGTTTTATTCAGAAAATTAACTCCATATTTTAATGTCGTCCTGGTTTCTGATTCCCTGTCTTCCTAGATCTATCCTGCACTGATTGATGTGTCTGCTGCAGATTGGAGGAGCTGATATGGAACAGAAAGGCATCCCAGTGGAGCCGGTGGAAGCAGACATTACTCAAAATGCAAACCCATCAGCTCCGCTGCTGTGGCAGAGCAGAAAAGACAAAACATGAAGCTGGTAGAATTTGGCAGTAAACTGTCCTCAAATGACTTCTCTTCAATTCAGAAAGTGAATGAGCTAAAAAGCAAACTGGAGTAATCTTTTGTCATGATATGAGATTACCTGTATATAGATTCAATCTGTTCAGGTGTGAAGGGTAATGGAGCCTGGAAAAAAAAAACAATAAACGTGTTCCCTTTTTTGTAAAATAAAAATATGTTTTACAGTTTGATTAAATAAATAATTAACTATAAAGAGAAATGGCATTAGTGGCATTCGGCATTTTGAAAAAGTACAATCTACTGAACTTTAAGAACTTTGTGCAGCTTTCTTTCCTCAAATGAATTTTAAAATGTATTAATAATCTTGCCCCTGAACTCTTGTCCAAATTTGTTCAAAGGCAGAACAGTGAAGTAAACAAGGAGCACAGTGAATAGAAACTGTAGCATACAAAAACATAGGTCAACATTTGGACAGTCAGCTTTCTCTCTTCAAGGCTCTAAACCCTAAAATAAATTATCAACAGAAATCAAACTAATCACAGTTATAAAATCCGTCACTACATAGGTCAAGTGCTGGCTGAAAGTGAACCAGAGCTGTGATCATTCTTATACTGTCATTTTTTTTAAACTTCTTATTTGAACTGGTTTAAAGATTTTTTTTTTTATGTGGATATGTATTTTATTGTCCCGTACACTCTGTAAACTGTTGAGCCATTTTATGCTGAATTCTGTTTTATGAACTGTTTACTCAAAGGTTCAACAAGGGACAAGAGTTAGAAATTGCATTTGCAATAAATTCTCTGTGCTGCGCATCAGATACATGCACTGTTGTGGAACTATGTTAAACTGCATCATTGTCCCTATCAAATAAATTCAAATACCTCCACGTCTGTCCAGTCGTAACCTGCTCACCTTTTCGTCATCATCAGACAGGCAAAGCTTTTCCTTTGCATCCTTTTCAACACTGTACTCATCTGATGATGAGAGGAAACATTCGGACTTCAAGGCTATGACAAAGAAACAAGCAGAAAAAGAGTTTATGATATCAGACACAGTAAATCCTCAGCTATAGGCCTCTTTTGTTTGTTTTTACCGCCCAAGGTACCAGGCCTGAGGCAGTCTTCAATAAAAGACAGACCTTAAAGTAAATCAAGTCTCTGAAAATTATAAATGCTTTTAATTTACAGAGAGTGAGGCTCTTGTTCACTAACTTCATTCCAAAAGACATTACATTATTCTCAAAGCACAAAGGGTTTAATGCTCCTGTGTGTCGGTAATGTAAGCATTAGTTTAAATGGTTGCTCATGTTGATTTACACTTTACTGTCCGTGTAAATCAGCCTTATTGTCATGATTTTGCTGGTTTGGACACTTTTATGGCTCTGTGGAGTGTTTTTTTGTGTGTGGAGACTGTTCATCGCCAGATTATTCCCGCTCTCACAGTGGTATCAGAAAGCAGTGGCTCGTTCCTTTAACAAAGGAGACAAGGTGTTAGTTCTGTTGCCAGTACCCGGCTCTTCCCTGTCTGTCCGGTTCTCTGGTCCTTACCTTGTTGAAAAGAAAATCAGTGAAACAGACTATGCTGTCCGCACCCCTGACCGCAGGCGCCAGTCCCGAGTATGCCATGTTAACATGCTAAAGCGGTACCACTGTAGAGATGAACCCCCAACTGTGTCTCCTGAGCCTGCAGTTTTAGGCGTAGCGTAAACCTCCAAGGTCGGTGGGTTACAACCAATGCGACCCCGCAGGGCGCAAGACTAGAAAACTCTGAGGTGTTGTTGAATCTGCCTTCCTTTCTGTCTCACTTGCCAGAGAATCAGATGAGGGATATTGAGAAACTAATTTTGGATTTTCCATGTTTGTTTAATGACATTCCATCTCAAACGTCAGTTCTCCAGCATGACCTTAAACTAACGTCTCCTCTGCCCATTAAACAGCGGGCCTATAGGGTCAATCCTGTTAAGAGGGAGACCATGAAAAAGGAGGTTGAGTATTTGTTAGGCCATGGGTTTGCTAAGCCTTGCTCCAGTCCGTGGAGTTCCCCATGTCTGGTGGACACTAAGTCTGACGGAAGTCCAAGATTTTGCACTGATTTTCGTAAGGTGAATGCAGTAACGGTGCCCGATGCTCATCCACTTCCACTTATTGATGACTGTATTGATGAGATTGGTTCGTCCACCTATGTGAGTAAATTTGACATGCTCAAGGGATATTGGCAGGTTCCCTTGACAACTGAAGCATCCACGGTTTCTGCTTTTGTGACACCTGATTATTTCTGCCAGTACACAGTGATGCCCTTTGGTATGTGTAATGCCCCTGCTACCTTTCAGAGGCTCATTAATCTGGTACTGGGGGATGTCCCTAATTGCAAAGCATATTTAGATGATATTGTTGTGTACAGTTCAGACTGGACCTCACGTGTCAACCCTGAGAGACGTGTTTAGCCGTTTAGAAAACACTTTTAGTTCCTTATTAAAAATAAAAGAACCTTCCTGTTCACTTTAAAACATCTGTTTCCACCTTTGTCATTTTGAGTATAATGTTATAGTCCCTTTACCTTAGACCACCATCTGGGACATAACAGTCACACTGAACTTTTGGTGATTATTGGACAATTTCTCCTCTGAGTGACCCAGAAATAATAAATCCATGCATGAGTTTATTAACATGATGTTGACACTGCCATATTAATTACAAATGTTAGATCAGACTTGGTCTGACTTTTGATCAACCTCCCACGTACAGACTGAGCTGGAACAGACTTACGTGTGTTTGGTTTGTTTTTGGTTTTCCAACCATGTGTCCACACAGGGCCACCGTAGGTCGCAATACAGTGTGGTTGCTGTTTTAGGCTGTGTCTGAAATGGATCCCTAACCCCTATATAGGCGACTATATGGGGGTTGGCGCCATTTTGAAGGGTGTCCGAAACCTGAGTGATCAATTCCAGTGCCCGGTAGAGGCGACTCAAAATTTCCCATAAAGCATTTAAAAATGTAGTGACCATCCAATGGTCACTCACCGGTGGTGGGTATCCTGTCATGCATTGCGTCTTGCCATGTAGTGTCCGAAACCTCCAGTGATTGAGTTCACTACATATAGTCAACTATATAGTGAAACCCCATATGGGAGTAAGGGGTCAGGGATTTCAGACACAGCCACTATCTTGTTGACATTGATGTCATGACGTCATGTGTGTTTGGGCAAAAAAAGTTTAAGCCTTGGTTGAAGCTCCACATCGGCGTCCTATTTATTGTTGTCTTTGTCAGTGAACCCAGAATCTGCCGTTACGCTGCAATTACGGGCTACAGATGAATTATTTATTTTCTAAATAATATTTTGTTTGCTTGCTCCAGGAAGAAAGATGTTTATAAACTGTGAAATATGTCACATCTGTTATGGATATACATTAAAATGATGAAGACTCTTCATTCTGCTCATCACATACCGTGACTCACTGTACCAGTTAATCATAATGCAGGCCTTGAATCACTCATGATCTCAGTAATCTCGGACGCAGATTGAATATCAGTTATTAACTGAAGTTTCATTCTTTGTGTTCAGGTGTAGCTTGATGAATGGTAGACATGACTTCAATACTCACATTTTGTGTGCTCGTCAGCTGTGATACACCCCTTATCAGTCCTGTAGGATCGACCACAACCACAGAAGTTATGAGTGCTGTTATGAATACACTGCTTGTTCTTTAAGGTTGCCACCTTCAGACACCTATACCTAATAAACTTTGAAAAGTTGTTTCCCATTTTGGTTAAGGGGCTAATACAGTAAAAAAAATGAAGATGTCCCAATAGAGCATTAAATGAGTTCTTAACTGTTTTGAAAACCACTTTCACAGCAACAACTGCCTGAAAATTTTTATTTACCTAAGAGAATCCAGTCTGCAGTTTGGACTGTGGACAAGAACTAGAAGCAGCTCCACTTCTGAATCACTCAGGTAGTTCCCAGTCAGGTCCAGCTTTCTCAGATGGGATGGGTTGGCCTTTAGAGCTGAGGCTAGAGAAGCACAGCTGGTACTCAAATCGCATCTATTCAGTCTGACAATGAAAATAAAGTATGTCGTAAAGTATGTTGAAAAACTCTTAATATGGTTCAGGGTTATTTAATGATAAAAGCTAAACAACAGCTCTTTTCTCTATCGTCAGGCTAAGTCCATGGTGGTTGTTTCTAAACTAAATCTCAACATCTTTAGTAAATGAAAACAGTTCAGAAAAAGAAAAAGTATCTTTTTATTGATCAGCATAAAGTAAGTGCGGAGTCTTACGTAAGAGTCTCTAGTCTGCAGTTTGGACTCTGCAGATAATCACACAGATGCTCCACTCCTTCATCCTGCAGTTCATTGTCATCAAGTTGAAGCTCTCTTAGACTGGAGGGTTTGGACTTCAAAGCTGAGCCCAGAGAAATACAACTGAACTTTGACAAAGTGCACCAACTCAATCTAAAAATGAAAATAAATTAAATCAGCTCAGAAATGTTACCAACATCATCGGGTGTTGCTTTTTGTTTATAGCTGAAGGAAGTTAAGAATATCAAGAGTATCTTTTAAACATCCTAAAGATCAAACAATCTAATGAAGCTGGATGCAGACTAAAGAGCAGCTCTGATTATTATCTTTACATACCAATAACACATGGCCTGAAAGTCCACACCAGGTTCTGTAAACGTAGTTTGTGGGGAAACGTGCAGACTGGTAAGCAAACTCTGACATCTTGAAGGCAGACTGTTCATCTTAGTTAGAAAACCATAACATCCAAATGAACCCCAATATTGTTGTAGATTTACGGCTCTATTTTGGTGCCTCGCCGGAGACGTGCCGCAAGCGCAGCGTCAGTCAGATCCGCCGCGCTGACAAGGCGTTCCCAAGCACATTTTGGTATTTTGGTGAGCCGCGCAGCCCGGCGTAAGTATCCCCCCTCCCTTACTCAGCTCCTCCCAGCACCATAAGTCGTAGATGGGGAGGAGAGAGGGCGTGTAGTGGATTTAACACAGCCGAGACCTGTTTTCACCAATCACATAAGCTCCTCTCCTTGCCTTTAAATCCGCCACAGGCGAGGCGTATTACTATTTTCATGAAGTAGTCAAAGAGATCAAGAGATGTCTTAAGACAGAAATGCCACAAGATGGTAACAGAGGGCAGCCCCTCAACAAGTGTCCTCCACACCCTCTCATATAAGCACAGATGGATTTGGTGTGTGTAATGTTGGACCCACTGGTAAGACAAACACCCTTTTCCACAAATAAAGACACTCAAATAAAGTTGCTCGTATTCAAACCTCACGTGACAAAGGTGGGTTGAGCGCACTGATCACAACATAAACTCCAAAAATGGCATTAAAATCGGAACCATCTGTGCGTAAATGACGCATCGCGCTCCGTGGCCTGGCTCTGTCTTTCATAGATGTTGGCATATAAAATAAATTTGGCCCACAAAACTGAATATTATAATATCCGTATGTCGGCTTAAAGTAGATAACGCATCTGAGCACTGAAACAAATCATCTGTTCAGCTGCAGCAGCAGCAAGACGGACAGAGGACACGGAGACGTGTCCAGGTCGAGCTGTGCGAGAAATAAGAGGAAGAAGAAGAAAGAAAAGGAGGGAGACGAATTACATATCTTGTTAACTTCATCATGTGTGTTTATTTACTAGATATTTAATTTAATTTGATGCGGTTTCAGCTGTGTTGATTCGGTCAGGTTGTGTGTCCAAACGCGTGCCAAACGCGCTCATCAGATCAGATATAGATCAGAATATATCTATATAGATCTAAATGTATGTGCTGACTCAGATTAATAGTTGATGATGATTATTTATTGCACTGAAATGTGCCTGACACTGTGGAAACCTGCCGGTGAGGCATCAGTGACGTATGTCGATACGCCGCCGGTCTACCAAAATACTACTGGACCAGCTGCGTTCCACCTTGCGCTGAAAGCTGACCAGGTTTGAATCGGCGAGCTTTCAGCGCACTTTACACGCCGGTGGCGAGCACGAAAATGTCACTGCGCCAGCTGATTCTGTCGACACCTCCCCCTGCCACGCCACCACGCCCAGCTTGGCGGATCTCGGCTCGCCTCAGTGCGGCTCAGTCCACGAAAATACCAAACTGGCCGGGGCTCGCCGCCCTCCGCTGCCTCACCGGCGCGCACAAAAATAGAGCCCATGGTGTTTATCTGAAAATCACTGTTATGAACAACTTTGGTCTGGTTTCCGCCCACTCCATAGCATAGAAACAGCCTTGGTTAAAATCACCAACAATCCGCTCATGGCAGCTGACTCTGGACTCTCAATCTTTGTCATCCTCCTTGATCTGAGTGTGGCCTCCTAGATAGACTGGCTTCAATTGGAATTGATAACACACCTCTACACTGGTTTAAGTCATACTTTTCTGGCTGCACTCACTTTATACAATTTAAATCATTCCAATCACCTCTAGTATCTGCCGGTGTTCCCCAAGGTTCTGTTCTAGGCCCCCTTCTCTTCATCATCTATATACTTCGTCTTGGTCATATGTTCTGTAAACTCAGTATTTATTTCCACTGCTATGCAGATGACACCCAGTTTTATCTTTCCACTAATCCCGACTCCAACCTCCCTCCCTCCTCCCTCTGTGAATGCCTAAAGAAATCAAATCGTGGTTCTCTCACATCTTCCTAAAACTCAACAGTGATAAAACTCAAGTTCTTCTGACTGGCACTAAATCCACTTTAACCAAATCTGACAGTTCTTCTCTTACAATAGATCACTTCACAGTTTCTCCCTCCTCTCAGATTAAGAGTCTGGGTGTCATCCTCGACAGTACACTAACTTTCTAACCACACATCAGTAACATTACCAGGTCTGCATACTTCCTTCTGAGTAATATTAATCACCTTCGTTTATTCCTCACTTCCAGCTCTGCTGCTATTTTGGTTCACTCAGTGGTCACTTCGATTGCTGCAACTCCCTCCTCTTTGGTCTCCCCCAGAAAGCCTCCCACAGACTTCAGTTAGTCCACAATTCTGCCACCCGCATCATTTCCAGAACCCTATCCAGCAATCACATGTTCCAGTTCTTCAGCAGCTAAACTGGCTCAGCTATTGCATTGATTTTAAGATTTTGCCTCTGACTTTCAAAGCCATCCATAACCTCACCTCTCCGTACCTTTCTGACTTCCTTCTCATCAGGCCCCCCTGTCGCTCTCTCAGGCCCTCTTCTTCTCTCCACCTCACTGTCCCACTGTTTGACCACCATGGGCTCCAGAGCCTTTAGTCACTCTGCTCCCCGACTCTGAAACTCCCTCCCACCAGACATCTTTGATATCAACTCCCTCTATTTTTAAATCCCATCCTAAAACCCATCTTTATTAAATTAGCATATTCAGTCTGACTGATTTCTTTCAGTCAACCATCACTCTTTCATTCACTGTTCTAACTTATTTTGTGGACTTATTTCTTTTCTTGCTTTAACCTTCTCTTGTATGGTGACCTTGGGTGCTTGAAGTCGCCTGTAAAAAATGCAGCATTATTATCATTATTACTACCCTTAGCCAGTCAGAAAAAAAGCTTTTTTTCTTGGAACCCTATTCTTTGTCAATGTGCTGTTCATTCAACAAGGTTCACTGAGGGACTTTCTTGTTGTGCTTAGGGGTTTTAACTGCAGCTCAACATTTCTCCGAAAAACTACACAAGAAATGAATATTGCATTTTCATCAGTCAACAGCCAGGTACCAAATAAAAAGCCTTACCCCAGAGTCTCTAGCCTCCAGTCTGGACTTTGCAGAAAATCACACAGATGCTCCACTCCTGTATCAAACAGCTCATTTCCTCCAAGATCCAGCTCTATCAGATGGGAGGGGTTGGCCTTCAGTGCAGAGGCCAGAGAAGCACAGCTAACATTTGATAAACTGCAGTTGATCAATCTAAAAATAAAAATAACTTATGTGATGTTTTTGTGACTACATTTAGTGTTTGATTTTGTTTTCTGTAAAAGAAAACAAGATGCAGTTGATCAATCTAAAAATAAAAATAACTTATGTGATGTTTTTGTGACTACATTTAGTGTTTGATTTTGTTTTCTGTAACATTGTAACTAACATTGACTCATGCAAAAGTTCATCACAGGAGCTATGACAACATAGGATATATTAACATGTAGAATATTGAAATTGGTAACACAACCCATCAAAATTTTAACATGAAAGTTCAAAAAGAGCTCTATTCTTCCATGCAATATTACACTGCCAGGGAAGCAACAGGAGAGGATTTTTTTTCATGGATCAGTAGGACATACAATGGGAGGTCTGACCTGAGTGTCTCCAATCTGCAGTCTGGACTCTGGAGAAAACCACACAGCAGCTCTATCCCTGAATCCTGCACCTTGTTGGAGCTCAGGTCCAGCCGTCTCAGATGAGAAGGGTTGGACTTTAAAGCAGAGGCCAGAAAAATACAGCTGACCTCTGATAACTTGCAGCCTTGCAATCTATAAAATAAAAATAAATGATGTTTCTCCAGATTTTTTTTCCAGCATTCTGTAGTAATTATTTCTGTGTATAGAGCAGGGAAGAGTTTTAGAAATAAGAACAAACAAGGAAACACAAACAAACCTCACTCCACTGAAATAAATAAAAACAAAAAAAATACAGGTACACTTGTTTTTAGCAGGCTGTTAGATGATTAAACCCATTGAGGAGTACCCTTGTTATATCAACGCTTTCAGATCAATGCTCAACATTTCCCTATAACTGCCAATGAGCCAAAAAGGAAAGACAGCTGAGAGTGAAGGAAGAGCCTAACCTCAGAGCCTCTAGCTGACAGTTAGGACTCTGAAGATAATCAAACAGCAGCTCAACTCCTGAATCCTGCAGGTTTTTACTCAGGTTCAGCTCTCTCAGATGGGAGGGGTTAGACTGGAGAACTGGAACCAGAGAAGCACAGCCAGCCTCTGAAAATCTGTGGTCAGTCATCCTGAAAATAAAAATCATAGTCTGTTTGAAATTCTTTTAACACTTTTCATTTTTAATAGTCTTTTGTTTTTCCCCTGTTTTCCTTTCTTTTTGATGCTTAAGTTAGATTGGTCAAAACTTGAATGGGAGTCTCACAAGGTTCTGGTCTGGGACACTTTTGAGTTTGTACATTGATGACTGACTACAGTAATGTCTTGGGAGCAGGTTACCAGACATGTACCAATTATGTAGCCCTTAACGTATCCTAAGACTTCATTAGTGTGTTCAGCCTGGGATCATTTCATATAATGCAAGCTTTCTTTTTGATTAAGTCAAACTAGATCAAGTCTGGAATCACTTTACTTCAGTCAATGACGATCCAGACTAAGGCACTCTGATGAACAAAATCAGAATCCAGACTGAAGTCATACTGATTAACTAAATCAGGATCCACACTGGGATAATTTTTCTTATGGGTCAATCAGGATCTAGACTGGACTAATTCTGATTTATTCAACCTTGAAAAGGGAATTAAATTGCTGAAGTTATTTAGACTAAATGTAGACACATAGGACTCTATTTTCGTGCCCACTGGCGGCGTGGCAGAGGGTTGGCGGACCCCGCGCAGTGGTATTTTCGTCTGGCGGAGCCCGGTGGACAGCCAGTTTGGTATTTTTGTAGACTGAAGCGCACCAAGGTCCGCCAAGCTGGGTGTGGTGGCGCGGCAGGGGGAGGTGTCGACAGAAACAGCTGGCGCAGCGACATTTTCGTGCTCGCCGGTGGCATGGAAAGTGCGCTAAAAGCTCACCGATTCAAATCTGGTCAGCTTTTAGCACAGCTGGTCTAGTGGTATTTTGGTAGAACGACAGAGTAGTGTGCATACGTCACCGATGCCTCACCAGCAGGTTTCCACAGTGTCAGGCCCATTTCAGTGCAATAAATAATCAACAACAACCAATATTCTGAGTCAGCACATACATTTAGATCTATATAGATATATTCTGATCTATATCTTTTCTGATGAGCGCGTTTGGCACACGTTTGGACACTCAACCTGACCGAATCAACACAGCTGAAACAGCATTAAATTAAATTAAACATCTAGTAAACAGACACACATGATGAAGTTAACAAAACATGTAATTCATCTCCCTCCTTTTCTTTCTTCCTCTTCCTCTTATCTCTCGCGCAGCTCGACCTGGACATGTGTCCGTATCCTCTCCCCGTCCTGCTGCAGCTGCTGCTGCGGTGGCTGAACAGATGATTTGTTTCAGTGATCAGATGAGTTATTTAATTTAAGCCTACATATGAATATTATAATATTCGGTTTTGTGAGCCAAATTTATTTTATATGCCAACATCTATGAAAGAAAGAGCCAGGCCACGGAGCGCGATGCGTCATTTACGCACAAATGGTTCCGATTTTAATGCCATTGTTGGAGTTTATGTTTTGATCTGTGTGCACAACCCACTTTTGTCATGTGAGGTTTGAATATATGCAACTTTATGTGAGTGTCTTTATTTGTGCAAAGGGATGTTTGTCTTACCAGTGGGTCCAACATTACACTCACCAAATCCATCTGTGCTTATATGAGAGAGTGTGGAGGACGCCCTCTGCAGCGACACGTGTTGAGGGGCTGCCTTCTGTCGCCATCGTGTGGCATTGCTGTCTTCAGACATCTCTTGATCTCTTTGACTACTTCACAAAATTTGTAATACTCCTCGCCCGTGGTGGATTTAAAGTTGAGGAGAGGCGCTGATATGATTGGCGAAAACAGGTCTTGGCTGTGTTAAACCCACTCCACGCCTTCTCTCCTCCCTCTCTACAACTTACGCCACTGGGAGGAGCTGAGTTTGGGAGGGGGGATACTTACACCGGGCTGCGCCGCTCACCAAAGTACTAAAATGTTCTTGGGCACGGCGAGGAACGAAAATAGAGCCCATACTGTGTATTCTTGTGCCTTCTGTTTAAAGATTAGTTTTTTTGTTTTCTTTTACAAAATATCTTGTTTGCTGTTTTATAGTGTCTATTTTATTGAGTTCATCTTTAATCTCTTTTCTGTGTTGTTCAAATGTTTTTGTTCATATTCTGTTTTAAAGCACATTAATGACTGCATTTCTAATAATCCAAGGCTGTAAAAGTTGTAGTGTATGGCGTCAGCTTACCATAAGTTTTATTTTAATAATCAGCCAAGAGTTAAGAAATGGAGTCTGACCTCAGAGTCTCCAGTCTGTAGTTTGGACTCTGCAAAAAATCTGAGAGCGGTTTCCCTCCTAAATCCTGCAGCTCATAGTTTCCACTCAGGTCCAGCTCTCTCAGATGAGAGGGATTAGCTGTCAGAGCTGAGGCCAGAGAATCACAACTCGTCTTTGACAAACTGCACCAGCTCAACCTGAAAATGAAAACTAATGATGTTACTCTGACAACTTTTTTTTTCACAAATAAGTTTGAACAGTTTTTATTATTATTATTAAATTAGAGATAAGATTGAGATGTAAAATCTAAATCAAAAATGGAAACATACAAACACATTTTAATTGAATGCTGGGTAAATTTAAGCATTAAAGATAATCAGCTTTTTTCTTTACCATGATACGAATATTGTGTTCGTGCAATAAAGCAAACTAATGATAATGATTTCTTGCGTTGGGCTCTCGCCACCGCTTGCAGCATCAGCTCCGGCCTTAATAATTAATTAATGGCAGACTCTGACCTTAGAGTCTCCAGTCTACAGTCTGGATTTTGCAGATAATCACACAGGTGCTCCACTCCTGAATCCTGCAGTTTTGAGTTCCCACTCAGGTCCAGCTCTTTCAGATTGGAGGGGTTAGATTTCAGAGCTGAGGCCAGAGAAGCACAGCTGGTCTCTGACAAATAGCAGCGGCTCAGTCTGACGGTGAAAAGAAATGTCATTTGTTTAGACTTTTGTCAAGTCCATACAATGCTTTATCATTATTATTATTATTATTATTATTATTATTATTATTATTATTATAACTAGCTGGTGGGGGTGATAATGAAAGATATACAGGTAGTCTAACCCCTAAAAAACATAATGCAGGCTGAAACTGAAAGATGTCTTCTTCTTTTCAACATGCAGTTATTACGTCCAATGAGGTTAGACATTTTTAACCTAAGCATATTATTCTGCTGTCAAAAATAATGACTCAGAGCACAAAGTCTGACCTGAGAGTTCCTATTCGGCAGCCTGGACTCTGCAGATGAACACACAGAAGCTTCACTCCTGCATCCTGCAGAATACAGTTTTTACTCAGGTCAAGCTCCTGCAGATTGGAGGGGTTGGTTTTAAGAGCCAAGGCCAGAGATGTACAGCTGGCTTCTGACAAACTGCAGCCAAAAAGTCTAAAAATGAAAAGTGAATAATTTTGTCAGTAAAACCATTTAGAGTTTGTCATATCTTTTCAAAGCTTAAGAAAGCCCAAAATGTAGTGTATTGAACATTTGAAGACCAGACACCTGAATGAAACAAGATGCAGCCTGAGACACATTTAAGCTCAAGAAATACTTAGTTCTGTATTGTTAAGTTGTTATCTTATTTGAGTGATTCAGAGATATAGTCTTATAAAATTAAGCTCTTTAAACTGGAGCTCAATATATTCAGTCATAGAAAATACTCCAGAAATAAATTATACTTATTCAAGGAGCCACAGTAAGAAAATACAGAGTCTGACTTCAGCCTCTCCAGCCTGCAGTCTGGACTCTGCAGATAATCACTCAGGTGCTTCACTCCTGAATCCTGCAGTTTTGAGTTCCCACTCAGATCCAGCTCTCTCAGATGGGAGGGGTTGAACTTAAGAGCTAAAACTAGAGAAGCACAGCCAACTTGTGTCAAACTGCAGTCCCTTAGTCTAAAAAAAAAAACAAATAAAGATGTAGATCTTCAAAAAAGTTTATTTATTTATTTATTTTTTTATTTTAACCATCTTTAGAGAAAGTGAGGGTCTGACCTTAGAGTGTTCAGTGTGCAGTCTTGACTCTGTAGATAATCACACAGATGCTTAACTCCGGCATCCTGCAGCTCGTTGTCCCCCAGGTCCAGTTCTCTCAGATAGGTGGGGTTGGACGTCAAAGCCGTAGCCAGAGAAGCACAGCTGGTCCCTGACAAACTGCATTGTCTTAACCTGCATGTTTTTCAAATGTAGCTGGTTATGATCTTTTGTTAAAAAAAGAGATTTGTCTAAGCCTCTCATATACTTTTCACTTTGATGTTTTTCTACTTGTATGTTAGCCCTGATTGGGAAACAGCCTTTGAGTGCCTTGAAAAGACATGGGGTGCAGCAGTTTTTCTTTGTGTACTCTATCACAATAAATTAGGTGGTAAAAGATGATTCAGACTTGAATTCAGACTTAAGCTTTGGAAAGTCTGATCACCCCCAAAGACAATTTTCTCAATCATGAGCCACTTGTCAAAGAAAATCCCTTTTTTTCCCCCACTTTTTCTTTCTCATTGTAAATAACCCCAGCAATAATTATTTTAGTAACAAGAAAAGAAAAAACTACTGGCCTCAGAGCCTCCAGCCTGCAGTTTGGACTCTCCAGTCCAGAAGACAGCAGCTTCACTCCTGAGTCCGACAGCTTGTTCTTACTTAGCTCTAGCTCTCTCAGGAGGGAGGGGTTTGACTTCAGGGCTGAGGCGACCACTTCATAGTGAGTCTGTGATAGTCCACTGCTAGAGAGTCTGTTGGAAAACATACAGTACAGTGAAGTACATTTAAATGAAAAGTGGCACTCATACCAACCCCACAACCCACATAAAAATAAATTTAAAAAACTGCTGTCATAGCCATGCGTCCATGTCCTCCATCAAATAAGCCCTAATTAAGAGTTGTTTCATTTCATCCACATAATTATGTGTTGTTTGCTCAACATTGTGAACCTTGTCGTTCTACTTTCATTGTGTTTAGATGTGAAAGCTTTGAAACTGGTGTGAGGATTTCCTTTAACTCCCCTGAAACTATAACATTAAAATAAAGCTAAGAGCCATACGTTTTCAACTGTGTTTCAAGAGAAACCCAGTCTTGCATTGTAGAGGACAGAATAAGTAAAGGAGGAGCTGCTAGAGGTGTTGCAGCTGGTTATCTTTTGTGTCTGAGTCGATTCATCTATTTTAGTGCTTGTTCCTCTTAAAATTGAGCTTTATGCTTTAAACTGTGTGATCATCACAGCTGTCATACTTCTATGTGCTCTGGAAAGTTGTCAAGTAATCCAGCAGTTAGAAGGCGCCACTCAGACTCAAAAGATACCCAAAAAAGAAGAGGCAAAATAAGAAAAGATATTCTCACAAGGGGAAATTCCAAAATTTACAGCAGTGATAAAAACATGGTGATGTATATATATATAAAATTATATATATATGTATATATATATATATATATATATATATATATATATATATATATATATATATATATATAATTTTAAGTGAGAGGATAAGTGTTTTTTACTGCTGTTATGTACATGTTGATATATTACCATCGAAATTCGAGATATTTATATGTATGACTATATACACAGAATAAGGATATGTGTGGACAGAATATACATACAAATATGGTTTATTGCACACTGAGGTTGCTGTTGTGGAGTCTGACAGCTGCAGGAAGGAATGACCTGCGATACCTCTCTAGCACACTCTTGGGGTGGAGCATCTTGTCCCTCAAGGAGCTCCTCAGTGCAGGAGGTAGTGTTGCAGACTGCAGTTTAGTACTTCACAACATATGGATTTTATATTTCAGAACATATCGATGTTATGTTTGATGTTTTAAACAGTCTGTATAGACAGCATCAAGAGAAACCAACACCAGTCAGACTTAACTCCACTTCCTTTGTTTTAATTTTCATCTTTAATTTTACATCATCTGGCCTCATCTTTATGGTAAGTTTTGCAAGAAAGCTCAAAGAAAACTTATGGTATTAGTCAGCCCACTCCCAATTTTTTATCACACTACAGATACAGATCATTTTTTGGTTGAACAGACACTGATTTCAGATAATGTTGTTTTTAAACACCCTGACTTTCTGCATTCAAGTTTTATTTACTTACTTAGGACAGAATACTAATTAAGATTAAAAATCTTGTGTTCTGGGAAGAAAGGCAGTAGCACAGTTCCCCAAGTTTCTGACAGACAAGGAACAGCTACACTAGGGTGACCATATTCTGAATCCCCAAAATCAGGACACTACTACACGGGGCAGAGTCGCACACAAAATTTTGAGGGTTTTTTGGGTTGGGTCTAGTGTTTTTTTAACACGCTTTTAACGCAGTTAGTCCATGGTGCACAAACTCGAAACTTCCGTACAAAAGCCTAGACATTTGAAGGATTTTATAAACTCCACCCAGACAGGCCGGACAGCCCCCCAAAAGAGGACATGTCCAGTTAAAATAGGTCGTATGGTCACCCTAAGCTACATGAAAGTAAATGTAAGAGTAAATTCCTATAATTCAATAAAATTTGTCATGACAGATAAGAAGTGTCTGCCCCCAACTAAGGAGAGAGGTGTGTGTGTGTGTATCACACATCCTTGTAACCCAGAACAGACGTAGATGTGACAGTGATTATAGTCTCTTTTCTGGACTCAGAAGAAAGGCAGGATTTGATCCTAAAATGAAAACCCAGTTTTAATTTAAATATTCTCACCCGCTGCCAAATATGAGGCCAGGAGATGCTAAATAAAACTGGACTTTTATTTGACCCTCATCTGTACTTACATGGCCTTTCTGCAGTTCCTCACTGCTGGAATCAGTCTCCATCGTCCTTCCTCTGTTGTGTTGTACTTCTCCAGATTTAATTCATCCAGAACCTCCTCTGACATCTGCAGCATGTAAGCCAGAGCAGAGCAGTGGATCTCTGAGAGCTTGTACTCTGATGTGTTCCCTGACTTCAGGAAGTCTTGGATCTCCTGATTTATTGTCAGATCGTTCACTTCTACCAGACATTGGAAGATATTGATATTCCTGTCAGGAGATATTTTGGAGTTCATCTTCTTCAGGTTTTCAATGATTCTTTGGATTACTTCAGGACTGTTGTTTACCTGGCCCAGTAAGCATCTCAAGAGTCTCTGGTTTGACTCGAGGGACAGCCCATGAAGGAAGCGAACAAACAGATCTAGGTGGCCATTTTTACTTGTCAGGGATTTCTGCATTGCTGCTTGTAAGAGGGAGTCCAGGCTAAAATTAACGCTTTTTGCTTTGAGGAAAGCCTTCAGTTCTTTGTTTTTCTTGCTTGTGAAACAGTGGATCATGTAGACAGCGGCAAGAAACTCCTGAACGCTCAGATGAATGAAGCAGTAGACAGTTTGCTGGAAGATCACACTCTCTGGTTTAAAGATCTCTGTACAAACTCCTGAGTACACCAAGGCCTCTGAGACACCTAGACCACACTGCTCCAGGTCTTCTTGGTAGAACATGATTTTTCCTTCCTCCAGATTTTTAAAGGCCAGCCTCCCCAGCTTCAGAAGTATTTCCCGGTCAGCCTCCATCAGCTCCTGAGGACTTGTCTCATGACCCTCTTCATACTTGTGCTTCTTCCTCTTTGTCTGGACCAGCAGGAATTGTGAGTACATGTCAGTCAGGGTCTTGGGCAGCTCTCCTCTATCCCCTGTGCTCATCATGCGCTCCAGAACTTTAGCAGTGATCCAGCAGAAGACCGGGATCTGACACATGATGTGGAGGCTGCTGGAGGACTTGATGTGTGACATGATTCTTCTGGACAGATCTTCATCCCTGAACCTCTTCCTGAAGTACTCCTCCTTCTGGGCGTCAGTGAAGCCTCGTACTTCTGTTACCCTGTCCACACATGAAGGAGGGATCTGATTGGCTGCTGCAGGTCGAGAAGTTATCCAGATGAGAGCTGAGGGGAGCAGATTCCCACTGATGAGATTCATGAACAGGATGTTGATTGATGACTCCTGTGCGACATCAGAAACAACCTCATAGTGATAAAAATCCAGAGATAGTCTGCTTTCATCCAGACCGTCAAAGATGAACAGAAGTTTACAGACAGCCAGCGTCTCTGCTGCGACCTTCTGTAGTGTTGGATGGAAAACATGGAGCAGACTCAGAAGACTGTAGCGCTTATCTCTGACCAGGTTCAGCTCCCTGAATGAAAGCAGAACCACCAGACTGATGTCTTGGTTTTCTGAGCCCTCTGACCAGTCCAGGGTGAACTTCCGTACTGAGAAAGTTTTTCCAACACCAGCCACACCGTTGGTCAGAACCACTCTGATGTGTTTCTGTTGACCAGGTAGGGCCTTAAAGATCTCATGGCACTTAACTGGAGGGTCATGGTGGGCCTTGGATGTTGTCTCGAGCTGCCGCACCTCATGTTGGTTGTTCACCTCTTTACTCTGTCCCTCAGTGATGTAGAGCTCAGTGTAGATCCTGCTCAGGAGGGTGGTACTTCTGGCTTCATCAGTTCCCTCAGTCACATGTTCACATCTTTCCCTTAAGCTGATTCTGTGTTCATTTAAAACCTCCTGTAGGACTCCTCTCACTAGGAAGGACAAAGCAAAGTCAGTTATTTTTGTTTTTTTTAATCAATGCACAACACTAATTCTGTTGTAATCCCGGTTGTCAGAATGTGGTTTGTCATTGTCTTCCTTAAATATGAAGGTCTTCCCTGCAAAAGTCATTGCCTAGATGGCAGCAGATGTTGCTCCTAAAACTGTAGATATTGTTCAGCATGAATGGAGCCTTCAAAGATGTGGCAGCTACCCATGACATGGACTCTAATGATCCCCATACCATCAGGGAGGCTGGATTTGGACTGGGAGCTGATAGAAAAGCGACTCATGTGCTCCTATGAGTAGCAGAGGCAGTGTCCAAGATTTCAAGATCACAGTTTTCTACTTTGACCAAAGTCCCCTTACATGTAAAGAACAGTGGATCAACAAAGATTCCTGTTTATGTTAAATCTAATTATTTCAAATGGATGGAAATTTAAAATAATTTGGCCTACATATTACTGTGAGTGCATGTTAAAGAGGTAACCCAGATCTGCAACAAGTAAAGCTTATAAAACCGATCATTTGTGTGGACCTTCCATTCTTTTAACATGGACTATGGATAGGCAGCCTTTCAAGAGCCATGCTTGTTTTTTATTTAGTGTCACCTTAGGTTCACAGCCATCCAGTATTGGTTTTTGGCTCTTGAGTTGTTTACAATTCCTTTGGGTTCCTTTTTCCTTGTGCTTTGGATTCTTTAAAAAAAAAAAAAATCAAAACATTGCTTTTGTGCTGGATAACAGGCTCCAACATTATGCAAGCAAGACAACCAGGAGGCTTCCCCAAGCCACTATGTCCCCAGTCACTTTAGAACTGAAGAAGCCTTTTGGGAGAGAGGAGGAACATCTTCAAGAACCCCAAACAAGTCCAGTTGACCTTTCAACAAAAGATTGGATAACCATGACATGGATAAGTGAGAACCTACACAGATATTTGGTTTTGCAGTCTCTCACAGAGCAGAGACCCTATTCCCATCTTAACCTCCAAGAGGCTCAGCCTCTCTGGAGTGCCTTTTACTAAGTCATGTTACTTACTTGTCATGATTCAAATCATCAGTTGTTAGCTGTTATTTTGTTGAGAACATTCATACGCAGGTTTACGCTCTTACTTTGTCGGACTGTTGGAGATTCGGGTCCTGTTCTGCTTTTTTTTCCACTCTGCGGACAGGAGCTGTCTTCATGTGAACCAGACTGGTCTCTGTATGAGGTGAGACACTTTCTGCAGAACCAGTGTCCACAGCTGGTAGAGACAGGGTCCTTCAAGACATCCTGACACACAGCACAGTAGGATCGCTTACGTACTGTAGAAACATAAATCGCCCTGTGAAAACATTTTTCAGTTACTACATGATTTACTGACCACTGCCAAAAAACTTCCAGACTTTGCCATGTGACTGTATTCTTCAGTTTTGAGGGGAAAATGATTCCTCTTCAACTTTTAACCCTCCTGGTTTTCGCTTAAGGGATAGTTTGGTTTTTTCAAGTTGGTTTGTGTGAGACCACCTGTCATTAGTAAGTCCATTAGCCCCAGGGAATCTCCATCAGCTTGCCCTCTTTGTTGGGAAACAGGCCAGTGACCTGGAACCTAACCTGGGCTAGTAACAATTTGCAATGGTGTAATTTGAACAAACTCTAACCAAAGCATGAAGTGGAAATGTAAATATGCGCAGTATTTGGTCATTTATTGGGGCTTTACTTTGAAGTCAGAAAGCCTGTCAAAAGAAAACAAAAATACAACCAAACTCAAAAATGAGAGATTCTGACAGTAATGATAAGTTGCTGTTATTGTTACAATGAGAATGGACACAAGAGGACACTGTAATGAATCAAAGTTTTTGAAAGACTGGTGTTGCTCAGTGTCAAAGAAGAGGGTTTAGGGGTTCCTATGCTGACTGGAGAACAGGGAGACCCCAAGTTCCCTGATGGTGCAGCTGTAAACTGCAAACTGGGAAAACTCAATGCTGTCATGAGTGGGAATTGGTAACAACAGCACAATGAGACCTTTCTGGATCAGAGGATACCAGTGGATCACATGTGGCTGGATTCTGCATCTTTTACACCCAGAGTTCTCTGCCTCACTGAATGTTGCTTTTGTTATTTAGGGGTCAAACCAGAAAATCAGAAAGGTTTTTATGTTATAAATTATGTGAAAAAGAATTCAATATGTCTGTGATAGTTCTGACACATCCAGATGAATAAAAGTTAAATTCAACAAGCATCCAACAACTTTGGCTGCATCCAGCTGTTGCATGTAATAAACTTTGAAATACAGGATACAGAGACACAAGATTCCCATCCTGAGCATGATGTGACAAGAAGAAGGCCGCCATGGAAATGGAGTCCATACAAGGCTCCTACATACAGATAATCTTAAGCATGATGTCAAACCAAGACACACAGTTCCCAGTATTTCAATGATTCATACATCATAGACTTTTGCAACTGGTCGGCCTCTCAGGCACTGTTTTTAACTAGTTCACCTCTTATCTCACTGATCGACACTTCTTAGTAAGTATGGATACATGTTCCTCACAGACCCATAAAATTATGTGTGGGGTTCCCCAGGGGTCAATTTTAGGTCCAACTCAGTTATGCTGCTGATACACAACTGTACATGTCCGTGTCTCCTGATGATAGCGGGCCAATTGATGCCCTTTTAAATTGCATTTTAGACATCAAGTCCTGGATGGCAGCCAACTTCCTGCAGCTCAACCAGGACAAAACAGAGGTTTTAGTTATAGGTCCTGAAGGCCTGAGAGAGACACTTTTACCAAAACTACAAGATTTTAAAGTATCAACATCTGTAAAAAACCTGGGCATGATTTTCATCTCTGAGCTCAGTTTTATTCCACACATCAAAAACATGGCAAAGGTAGGTTTTTACCACCTTAAGAATATAGCCAGGGTCTGCCCGTTTCTCTCCCAGGCCAGCACGGAGGTGCTGATGCATGCTTTTCTCTCTTCTCGTTTAGATTATTGTAATGCCCTGCTCTCTGGCCTCCCAAAGAAGAACTTACATACACGTCAGCTTTTACAGAGTTCAGCTGCAAGAGTGCTGACAAGGGCCAGAGGGCGAGAGCATATAACGCCAGTTTTAGCATCGCTGCATTGGCTCCCCGTCTGTTTCAGGATTGATTTTAAGGTTCTTTTATTAGTTTTTAGATGTATTAATGGTCTTGGGCCCTCCTATTTATCTGACTTACTTTTACCATATCAACCCTCGCGGGCCCTGAGGTCCTCTGGCACAGGCCTTTTAACCTTACCCAGAGTCAAAACAAAAACACACAGGGAGGCGGCTTTCAGTTTTTATGGTCCCTGGTTGTGGAACAGCCTGCCGGAAAGCCTTAGGGCTTTAAAGTTTAAAAAGTTTAAAAAAAAAAAAAAAGTTTTTTAAAAAAGTTTTTACTTTTAACTTAAAAGTTTAAACTTTAAAGTTCCTAATGTTTATTTTATATCATTCCATTAATTATCTCTGTTCTTGTCTTTTTCTTTATTCCCATCACAGGTTTTTACTTCGTTTACCCCCTTTTTATATGGTAAAGAGCTTTTACTTTTTACTTATCTATTCATTTAATATTCTTGTTTTAGTCCATCAGGTTTTACTCTTTTCACCATTCTTATCTCTATTTTTATCTCCAGTGTTTCCTAAAGGTAGCTCTTTCCTCGCGTGATGTCTTGGTGTCAGGCCATGTATCTCTAGCAATATGTCTTAAAATCTCACACTGAGTGCGGTTGTGTGTGTGTATGTGAGGTTGAGTGAGGGTGGGTGTGTGTCTTTGTGTGCGTGTGGGTTCATGGGTGTGTGTGTGGATGGGAGGGTTGGGTTTTATTGTCATTATTGTTGTTTTTAGCCTCTGTGAGGCACTTTGAATTGCATTTTTTTGTATGAAAAGTGCCATATAAATAAAATTGAATTTGAAAATTTGAATTTGAATCATACTTGTAGTCATTAAGCTGACCAGTGCACTGCAGGGGGAGGAACATGTATGTGCTACATCCAAGAAAAGTGCAAAAACAGAAGAACTTTTCAACAGCAGAGTACCCAAACTTTTCCAATACAGCACGAACTTATACTGAGAGTGAAAGTATTGTTGGAGTTAGTTCAGTTAGTTGAAATGTAAGTCCTGTCGGTTGAATTTGTATTTCTCACAGGAAACTGCAGTGGGTCGGTTGTCTTACTGTGAGCATGAGGGTCCAGACTCTTCACTGGGCTCTTTAGTAAACTCTTCAGTGTCCTGGGGATCTCTCAGGCAAGACTGATCTTCCCCAGAAAAATTACTCATGTTTGGATCTGAAGTCTGGGAAAAGTTAAGCAGAAATGTTCCGTGAGAGCTGAAGAGACAGGAATCAAGAGAAACCAGCTTATTCACAGACACACGAGTGTACAGGAAACAGGGGCGCTTACACATACACACACACACACACACTTCGTTTAAACAAAAGTATAAACAAAACTGTTGAGCTCATACTGAGTGCTTTCTTTAACGGTTTACAGAGAAGAAGAAACATTTTACAAACATTTCAGGAAAACTCACTACGCACCAGCTGTTAGTTTTCTGCTCTCTTCTGTTTGCTCAATATGGAGTGCTGACATTACTCTTAGGTTTCATTTTTGGAGTTTTAACCCTGCACACTGAAGCCAGGCTCCAGAGTCTGGCTCCACCCTCCTTCACTTACAGGAAGGAAGCTTGATTTCTGTGTTGGAGTGTGTGTATACCTATTAACACCCAGAGCATTTCTTCCAGCTCTGCGTGTCAGTTCTTGCACCACTTTGGACAAAAGTGTCTGCTAAATGAAACTGCAGTTGTAATTGCAATGTGTGTGTGTCTCACAGCTTCCAGGCAAGGTGTTTTGTGCCAGTTTAAAGTTGAGGCATATTTTATATGTGAGAGCATCAAACTATGATTCACTCACATATTTCAGCATGTGGTGCGAATGTGACAATATTAAGTATTTATTAGTTCTAAAATCAATTTAAAACACAAACCCCAACTCCAACTCTAGTGAAGTTGAGATGTTGTTACTTTTCTTGAGGGAGCTCCCAAAAGGCTAAATAAAGTTGCATCTAATCTAATCTAATCTAATCTAATCTAATCTATCAATCCATCTTCAGGTCCAGCTCTTACCATAGGTGAAGGTAGGAACATAGATCCACCTATCGAGAGCGTCGCCTTTTAGCCTTTCCCCATCTTTTTCCAGCTGAGAACCATGTACTCAGATTTGGAGGTGCTGATTCTCATCCCAGCCACTTTACACTCAGTTGCAGAGCTATTCAGTGAGAGCTGGACGTCACAGCCTAATGTAGCCAACAGGACCATGTAATCAAAGTTAAAAAAAAGTCAAAGTCAGCTTTATTGTCAAATATGCTATAAAACAGCATACAGCATATATGAAATTACAGTCCTCTCGGACCCGCAGTGCAATAAGCAGTGTCACAATCCTGAGACCACCAAACTGGATCCCCTCAATGCCCTGGCTGCGTCTAGAGTCCCCCCCTTACTGAAAATGAGTCTAAATTACGGCTAGCTATACAGACCAAGCTCTGGCAACGGTCATATAGGGATCAAACAGCCCTTATCAGGGTGTCCAGGACCCCATACTCCCACAGCATCCCCCAGAGGGACACAGTCAAATGCGTTCTCTAAGTCCATAAAGCACATGTGGATTGGTTGGGCAAACTCCCATGCATCCTCAAGAATCCTGCTGAGGGTCTAGAACTGGTCCACAGTTCCGTGTCCAGGACAAAAAAATGCATTGCTCCTCTTGAATCTGAGGTTCGGCTATCCGACGGACCCTCCTATTCAAGACCCCTGAATACATGTTTCCAGGGAGGCTGAGGAGTGTGATCCCCCTGTAGTTGGAACACACCCTTCAATCCCCCTTCTAAAAAAGAGGGACCACCACCCTGTTATCAAATCAGTTACATTTTCTGATATAGTGACAACCCTGGGTTACACCGTATATCACCCATGGAGGCACCACTTCAAAAAGAAAACAGACTTCTTGGACTAACTCTCCCTGAAGAATGCAGCTGGGTTTAAATGACAGAGTTTGTGAGCAGCTTACGAACAGAGACTTAAAGCCCTGGTGCAGTTCTGCACGGCCCAACAGCAAGCCGCAGCAGCTTTCTTCCATGGGTCATGGACCTTGGTGAAGAAGTCATCCACTGACTCTGTAGGGGAGATATAATGCTGGCTGATTGCTGGTTAAATGTCTAACCACATCATTGTGCCAGATATATGACTAAATGCATATCATATGTGAAACAATAAAATAATTTTCTATTTTTATACATTCATAAAGATGATTGAAACGTTGCTGAAATTGTCCAGCAATGTCCAACCTTGTCTTATTTTTCAGCATGAGACCTAAACCAGCAGATAAACAAGAGGGTTAAAACAGGCTCAAAAGAACAAGCAGAACGGTTTCAAAGACCCTTAATTTACAATGAACAGACCAGGATGGGGGATTTTAAGCAGTAGGTATAGCTATGACTTTAGTTATCATCTGCAGAAATATTTTATTTCGATAATAACTCCTTTTCAAAAAGTAGTGGTTGCATTTGGGGTTAAAATCAAAAAAGGGTCTGGTTGCACGCCTCTACTGAGAGGGACCATAGCATAGACTGTGTATACTATGGACAACTTGGTTCCGCCTCCCGCCTGTATACGGATTTGAAGCCAGAAAGCTCTCGATATTTCCGATATTTTTCTTCATTTCCTGAAACCAGAGCTGTAGCTGCGCACATTCGGCCGCGCAGTCGCCAAGAGTCACTGTGATGACCCTTGGCTCAAACAGCGTATCCCCCCGGATGAGTTACGCAATCCCCGAACACCCATAGGCTGTACCAGGTATCAATCATAGAAAACATGAACCCCCTAATAACTTTTAAAAATGGAGCTTCACAGAAAAAAGAGGACTTAAGCACAAACCAGTCTTACAATAACTAGATGTCAACATCACAAGCAGGGGGGAGAAAAATGTATGTTCTGTGTAATAAATTTCTAAAGTTTGTCC
Source organism: Xyrichtys novacula (assembly GCA_962446985.1). NCBI lineage: Eukaryota > Metazoa > Chordata > Actinopteri > Labriformes > Labridae > Xyrichtys > Xyrichtys novacula. Next base: position 2,172,048 of record OY660874.1, on the reverse strand, counting down.
ACAGTCCCAAAAGCTTTGCTGGCGGAGGCGGGATTTATGACCTATACTGCAGCCCATCAATGGAGGGTGCTGTTCTCGGAGTGGCTTCACCCAGCGAGGAGGCAGACTCTGTCCATTCTTTATACAGTCTATGGACCATAGACTATAGCTGTGTCTCATTTCAGAGACCGCAACCGTCGAACGGCGTATTTGAAGCGTACGTGAGGCCATCACGCGGCATGAACGGTGTCCCATTTGGCACAAAATGCTAAGTGCGCTTCAAATTCGGTCTCAAAACCACACTGTCCCTGCCCCTTTTTCAAGCGTGCATTTATGCACGCTTTCGTGCCGTTGGTATCCCAGAATTCTTTGCGTGCCGCTGCACAGCTGCACATTTCGGGTGAGAGGCCGGACTCGCTTGGAGACGCAGCACGTCTTCAAAGAAAATAAAAGAAATCCAAAAACAGCAGACAGTCAGCTCAGGCTGTATGAGCGCATGATCTCTTAACTCACTAAAATCTGTAAACCAAACATTACAGTATTTAGATACGAACTGATCCGCTCTGCTACAACAATTGTAGCATCTCAACTGGATTTACAGACTCCATGAACGAGGACAGATGCACCGTGATGTGGGTTCAACTTTTAATTTTTTAACACACACACCACAGACACCGTAAGAGCTGAAATAAAACACAAAGCACAATTACACTCACACATTTTCATCTGGGCGCACTTGTCAATCACACACACAATGCTAGCAAACCGGACAACAAATCAATTAACACATGAACAGCCCCCACAAGCATACCTTTGCACCATCCAGTTAAGCGCTATTAACAATGTTCCGTCCTTTCCATGAAGTGGATTCGTGTACCATACTTGCAACATCTCCTTCTTCTCATAGCATGTGTCCCTCGTTTTCCATGATCAATCACTCAAAAGAACAAACACGGACGTCCTGGCCCTTTCAGAATAAAAAAATAAGCGCCGGAATTGCGCCTTCAAAACAAAAGCACCCAAAACCCAAACACTGCAACACATACACTAAACCACAAACAGGCAGACACAAAAGTGTTATGTGGGATGGTTCCCCTTTGTAAAATGAACAAATATGGGTCATTTACACTCCCACCAAATCATTAGTGTTTCAATAAGAATGACATAAACCACATGCAAACACAAATGATTTCTTACTTAAATGACCAGAAATGACCTTCAGGAAATGTTTGAAACCTTTAACACATTCCAAATGCGAGCATTAGCAACCTGAGTCACTTTCAAGCAACAAAACCAGTTTCTGGACTGGACGTTCAAGCACTGACTGCTTGGTGAGACGTTCACCTTTCCCTGCCTAGCCTCCCATCACCTAAGCAGATCTTAACTCTTCGAACCAAACCGTCTCTGTCCACCACTGTTTCTAGAACTTTGCCCAACCTCCACTCATTTCTGGGCAGATCGTCATCCTTCATCATCACCACATCCCCTATTTGAAGGTTTCTCTTTGGGTTGAACCAACGCTGTCTAATTGCAATGTTAGTTACATACTCCTTTCTCCAGCGGCTCCAAAACTGTTCAGCCAGGTATTGCACATGCCTCCACCTCTTCCTTGCATACACATCTTCTCTGTTGAACTTGCCAGGGGGAGGTAGAGCTGGAGTAGACTTCATGGTGAGTAGCTGGTTAGGGGTAGGTGGATCAAGACTGTTGGGATCATTCAGATTGTCAATAGTGAGGGGACGACTATTAACTAATGCCATTGCTTCATAGAAGAAGACTCTAAGAGAAGCATCATCCAGCCTTCCAGCAGACAGCGATAGCGTCGAGTTGAGAATGCTTTTGACCGTCCTAATCTGCCGCTCGCACACTCCACTGACATGGCTTGAAGCTGGAGCATTCAAAACAAAGTCACACTGATTTTCAGAGAGAAAGGCAGCTAGTCTGCCACTATCAACCTCATTTAAAGCTCTCTTCAGCTCGTTTTTGGCTCCCAGGAAATTGCTTCCTTGATCTGATCTGAGCTGCTGCACTGATCCACGTAACGCAATGAAACAGCGTAGTCCATTTATAAATGCATCTGTGGACATGTCATCTATCATTTCAATGTGAATGGCTCTAGAGAAGAAGCATGTAAAAAGAAAGCCATATCTTTTTCGCACACTTCGGCCCTGTTTGGTGTTAAAGGGCCCAAAGCAATCCATACCACAGTACGAAAAGGGGGAGATGGAACCACGCGCTCAGGAGGGAGATTGGCCATTCTTTGTTCCTCTGTGTGTCTCCTAAGCTTTCTACAAATGACATATCGGCGAAGATGAGCTGCCACCGCCCGACCGATCCCAAAGATCCAGTAGCCGTTTGATCTGATTTCATTTGTGGTCATGCCTTTGCCTTGATGTTTAACCTTGTCATGACAGTGGGCGATTATCATCTTTGTGACATGATGTTCCTTCGGCATGATCGCAGGGTGTTTGACAGCGTAAGGAAGATCTGAGTTTCTTAACCTTCCTCCCACCTTAATCGCTCCATCTTTGTCCAGAAAGGCCTCAAGCCGATGCAGCTTGTTATGAAGCGGCAGACATGAGCCTTTCTTCAACAACTGAAGCTCATCAAAACATGTCTGTCTCTGCACATCTTCGATAATGAGGCGCTCAGCATCCTCTCGTTCCGTCACTGTGGAAATACCATCTGATTTATCTTTCTTAATCCTTCGAAGGATCCGTGCCACTGCTCAAACTGCTCGCGACCAGGATGAGAAAGCTGACAAATGATCTGCCAGAAAGAATTGCTCTGTCGTTTCTGTGCTCAACACATGACCCCTTTTCTCCCACAGGCAGCTCTAGGATCACCTTTTGGGGTAGAAGCAGTTCCCTTTCCCATAAAAACTCTGGCCCTTTGAACCAATCTGATGCCATCAGTTCACTGACAGATAAGCCTCTGGAGGCGTAATCCGCCAGATTTTGTTCAGTTGGGACATATTTCCATTGCTCTTTAGTCGTGCTGAGGTGTATTTTTTGGATTCGATTAGCCACAAATGTGTGGAATCTACGAGCTTCATTGTTGATGGATCCCAACACAACTTTTGAATCTGTCCAAAAGTGCTCCTCAATGTTGGCACATCCAAGCTCTTCCTTCAGCACATCGCTGGTTTTCACTGAGATGACTGCGGCGGTTAGCTCTAGTCTTGGTACCGTGGTGACCTTGATTGGAGCTACACAGGATTTTGCCATGACTAGGGCGGAGTGGATGTTTCCTTCCTCGTCTCTCACTCTCACGTAGGAATACTGTCCATAGCCGCTCGTGCTTGCATCGGAGAAATGATGCAGCTCTCGCTTTGTAACTTTCCCAAAGTTTGCAGGTGCATAGCTGCGAGGTATATTAACATTTTTCAGATTGGCAAGGTCCCTTTTCCAACTCTCCCACCGTGGATGGAGTTCCTCAGTGAGAGGCTCATCCCAATCTGTGCCGCGCCTGCACATTTCTTGCAGCACCTTCTTTCCAGTGAGCAGGAACGGTGCTATCAACCCCAAAGGGTCATATAAAGAGGCCACTGTGGACAAGATTCCATGGCGCGTTGCAGGTTGGTCCTTGATGTCGACACTGAACTTCAAGCAGTCTGACTCAATGTGCCATTGAATGCCCAACACCCTCTCTGAAGGTAGGTCATCAAGAGTAAGATTGAGATCTTTGACTTCCGTTACACGCTCTGATGATGGTATACTTTGCAACACAACTCGGTCGTTGGACACAAATTTGTGCAGCCTAAGACCACCCTTTGCACAAAGCTCTCTGGCCTCTTTAGCAAGCTGGACTGCCTGTACTGTGCTGCTCGTGCTTGCAACCCCGTCATCGACATTAAAGCCAAGTGGGTATTGGTCTCTGTTCTCCATGGCCAGATGCTTCAAGCCGTAGTTGGCGCAACCTGGTGATGAGGCTGCGCCAAAGATATGTACCCTCATGCGGTACTCTTGAGGCCGTGCACTGAGATCTCCTTTCTTCCACCATAAGAAGCGCAAATAGTCTTGGTCCCTCTCACTCACATGAAACTGATGAAACATTTTCTCAATATCGCACATCAGTGCGATGGAGTGAAGACGAAAGCGAATGAGGACACCATTAAGCTTATTCATTAAGTCAGGTCCGGTAAGCAGATGGTCGTTCAGACTGGTTCCCTTGCATTTAGCAGCGCAGTCAAATACCACGCGCAGCTTGTCTGGCTTCCTTGGATGATAGATGCCATGATGTGGTATGTACCATGTTTCACCATCCTTTCCATCATCATGAACTTCCACTGCATCGCCCTTTTCTATGACTTCCTCCATAAACCTGATATATTGATTCTTGTACCTTTCATTCTTTGACAGCTTCTTCTTGACGTGATTGAGCCGCACAATGGCAAGCTGCTTGTTGTCAGGTAGATTGGGTCTCACCTTAAAGGGTAAGGGCATTTCATAGTGTCCTTGACTGTTTTTGGTGATGTCATTCTTTAGTTTGTCCAGGAACAGAATGTCATCTTGTGACACTGTTTTCACATCCTCTTTGGCGTCCTTAAAATCTGACTCCAGAACACGAATGGCGTCTGCAGGGGTGACTGGAGGACGTTCCTTGACAGAAATCCTGAAACACTGTCTCACCTCACAGGATGTGTTGAGGCTTGCTGAGGAACACCCCACAATGCTCCATCCCAAATCGGTCCTAACTGCATAAGGCTCATCATGTCCTCCAGACAGAACTTGTCTCGGTGCCATAGCCCTTGAACAGTTGTATCCAATTAAAAGACCAACCTCACAGTCTTTCAATGGGGGAATCTCGTCTACAACAAAGGAGAGATGACTCCATTGTTTGGCTGTTTCATTCGTTCGAATGTGAGTGCAGTTCACTGGGATACCATCCTTAGTATAGGCCGGAGGAAGGTCGATTTGAATGGAGGAGCTGTATCCTCGCACACGAAGCCCTGTGATTCTGTCACTTCTTAGAACTGTGCCGCAACCAATCATGGTGGTTAACTTCAGTTTAACTGGACAGGAGTCCACTTTCAGAGCACTGCTCACTTCACGGTCAATGAAGGTTGTATCAATCAATCAATCAATCAATCAATCAGAACCACAAGGGTAGCCAAAGTGCTGTACAATGACACATAAAAACAAATAAAACAATCAAAGAACAAGATAAAGCAAGCAGAAATACAGTAATGCAAAAGAATTAATAAGTGTATAAATAAGGAGGCTCACGGCAAGTGCTAAGATGATAAAAAACAAATTAACACTACAATGTACTAAAAGCCAATGAGTAAAAGTGCGTTTTTAAAAGGGATTTAAAAACAGGAAATGAGGAGGCCTGTCTAATTTTCAAGGTCAACTCATTCCAGAGCTTAGGGGCAGCAGCGGCAAATGCTCTGTCCCCTCTGAGCTTCAGCCTTGTACTGGGGATGGTCAGTAAAAGCTGATCCAACTTTGTGTGTCCAGCATTGCATAGACAAGCTTTTCTGTTCCTGGGTCATTTTTTGCTGACACCCACACAGGCATTATCATTGACGTGTTGGTAGATGGTCCATCTCGAACAGCAGAAACTGACATTGAGATTGCAGTAGCTTCTGTTCTATTTGGTCTGGTCTGAGAGGGGTGTACGTGAGGTGTGGACATCTCCCTTTTGACATGATTGTCATCGTGCAGGCACGTGGGATGCTTACCTTTGCATGTGTAGCAGGAATGTCGATGGCGGCAGTCCCTTGCACTATGACCAGGTTTGGTGCAGCCATAGCAAAGTTTATTTTCCTTTACATATTCTCGCCGTTCCTCCAGGGTTCTTTCCATGAACTTAGGACAGCCATGAAGTGCATGTTGATTGTCTTGACAGAATGCACAGGGGGAATTCATCTTTCCTTTGAATGTTCTTTGTTTGTCACCTTTGACTTCTCTTTGTGTGTTAAATACACTTGCCTTGTTCCTCTTGATGTCCCTATTACTTTCCTTTGACGAGCTGGATTCAGAAGTACGAAGGTGATAGGATTGCAGGCGATCTCTGCTTCCATTGCCATAAAGGTGGCAAATTCTTTGAAGCTGGGAAACTCTTGGCTTTTGTTCAACACTTCTGTAGCCTTTCGGTTCCAACTTGCAGCCATCCAATCTGGCAGCTTTTGAACTAGCTTTCTATTTTCTTCGCAGTCGTTCAGTATTTCAAGACTCTTCACGTGCCACATTGCATCTTGACAGGCGTTCAAGAAATCTGAAAAGTCTCTTAGGCCCATGGCATCCTTTGGCTGGATTTCTGGCCAGTTTGCGAGCCTCTCCCAGAACGCTCTTTGTATGATGAAGGCCTGGCCATATCTGTGGTCTAGTTTTTTCCACGCATCGTTGTAAGCTTCGTCATCATTACGATAGAAAGTTCCCTCAAGAGTCTGGCGAGCAGGCCCCCTCCACATATTTCCTCAAATAATAAAGCTTATCAGCTGATGAAATGGCTCTTGCATCAAAATGAGGCCTTCCACTCAAGGAACTGAATAGGATTGCCATTAAACACTGATGGCTCAGGAACCGGAAGTCTGTTAAGAGACATGCTGTCTTGCAAAGCCCGTGCAAGGGTGGACACATTCGCTTCAGGGGAGACATTGGGCTCTTGTCTGCTTACAGTGGAGGAAGCATGATGTCTTACTTCAGGACTGTTAGAGGGAGGAAAGTTTACTTCATTCGCTGCTTCAAGACTGTAGACTTGCAGTCTAGCATGAGCTGCCTTGACATCTTTCTCAGCCTGTAGGCGTTCTAGCTCGCACCTTTCCGCTTCGAGCTGCCTCCTTTGTTGCTCCTCTAAATGAAGTATTTTCTCCCTTTGCTTCTTTTCCATCAGCAATGCATCGTACTCAGCCTCCTTTGCTGCTAGATCTGCCGCAGCATCTACACATTTACTGTACTGACTGGTGCTTGATCTACAACTCATTCTTGAGACAGTGGACCCATAGATTGAATGCGCACAGCTTCGTTTAAGCAAGTCTTTGAGAGGACGTTGTGCTTGCTCTGCATCGAAATCTCCATCGATGCCTGTAAGTCTCTCGTAGGCAATCTTCCTGATATCTGTTGTTACTGCATCACATGCATCGACGCAACGTCTTAATTCAGTTGACACAGTGATGTGATCTCGTATTTGAAGGTAGGTGCTCATTATCGCATCTCTCTCTTTCTCCAGAGTCTCCACCAAGAATGACAGCTCGCTTTCACTGAGGTCCATCTTAAGCCGCTTCCTTGATTCACGGGCTTGAATCTTCCACCGTTCATACATTGAGACAAGCTTTCTTTCCTTTTTCTGTGCCTCATCTTTTAACAGATCAAGCATTTTAGGAGTTGGATTTTTTCGGACGGGTCGAGCGTCGAAGGTCCTCTGCTCCATCTCTCTGAGGTTGACCTTGGAGGTTAGTGAGAATTCTTTCTCTAATTTCAATTTCCTCCTCTAAGTTTTCCATTTCACAGGTCTCCAGAACTTCAGCATTAGCCTCCCTAAGCCTTTGTATTTCATGCTGTAAGCTGCTTATTTCATTTTCTAGCTCGACCTGTGGCGAATGGTCACTCTTTTCTGCCATTTTAAATGTGTCTTAATAAATTCTCTCAAATAAATCGTTTGTCTTTGCCCTTTTTACCTTGCTGAGAGAGGAGTAAGTATGTAATTACTGAAACTGCACAATCTGACCTTGAACTTATACAACAAGCTGACTAGAAAACGCTATACTATTCACCTCTCAACCACAAAGATAAACATGAACATGTGATCAAATCAGCACAGCAGGATTCAGCTTACCAAGTTGCTTGAGCTTAACCTCAATAGAAAGGAAGAATGATTAAATTTTCAATAATACTAGCAAACATAAAACTCTGAGGAAAGAATTTCACACCAAGTTAAGAAATCAATTCACAAATGTCCATGCAGTGGCAGTTGACGTCCGCTTCTTCTGGAACCGTGAATAACGTTGATCACCCAAGTTCTTGAAGATGATGATTAGTTCCTCTTTAAACAGTCAATCAGCTGTCTCATACCTCGAACGATGCTCACTGCTCCTTTGTGGCCGTTCATTGCATCAGACCATCACACCAAGCCTTAAGCCAACTGCCCGCAGACCGTAGTTCCTGTTCCGATGACCCAAAGGATGGCGCCGTAGTGCTGAATGAGAGTTCCGTAGCAGCAACTCGCCCCGTGATACGTCGTCAGAGACCTCTTGAAGATGCGGCGTTGCGGCAGGGTCGAAGCGGAGGGCTAGCTCTTACTGTAGCATCTCAACTGGATTTACAGACTCCATGAACGAGGACAGATGCACCGTGATGTGGGTTCAACTTTTAATTTTTTAACACACACACCACAGACACCGTAAGAGCTGAAATAAAACACAAAGCACAATTACACTCACACATTTTCATCCGGGCGCACTTGTCAATCACATACAAAATGCTAGCAAACCGGACAACAAATCAATTAACACATGAACAGCCCCCACAAACATACCTTTGCACCATCCAGTTAAGCGCTATTAACAATGTTCCGTCCTTTCCATGAAGTGGATTCGTGTACCATACTTGCAACATCTCCTTCTTCTCATAGCATGTGTCCCTCGTTTTCCATGATCAATCACTCAAAAGAACAAACATGGACGTCCTGGCCCTTTCAGAATAAAAAAAATAAGCGCCGGAATTGCGCCTTCAAAACAAAAGCACCCAAAACCCAAACACTGCAACACATACACTAAACCACAAACAGGCAGACACAAAAGTGTTATGTAGGATGGTTCCCCTTTGTAAAATGAACAAATATGGGTCATTTACAACAATCAAAACCATTAGAAATAAGAAAGCTGACAAAACTACAGCAGAGTATCATTGACACATTGAGTTCATTTATTTATTTATTAAGATTTAGAGATTAAAGTTGTAAACTTGGGAGAATAAAGTTATCAAGTAAATAAAGTCATAAAGCTGCTTTTGTGGAGGGGGAAATAACCGAAGCTGGTCATCTGCTGGGTTATTGGTGGATGCATCTGTGGGTCACTCAAAGAGCTTTTGTGTTTTTTTAAGAAACAATGCAACTGATGATCAACATTTGTGATCCAGAGGGAGTCGAACTCCGACGAGCACCATGTCTCTGACACCCGCGGTAACCTACACCCGCAGAGACAGCAACGCCTTATTATGGCATATGGATTCATATCATAGGCTAATAAAAAGCTCAATGCCATTCACGGCTATTTACGGCTGCATTGACGGATTTATCCGCAGCATATCCATATCTGCCTCTCCAAGTCCACCTGTTTTTTTTTCCCCCTGGAAAAGACGTATTTCTCATATATTCTTTTTTAAGTCTTTATACTTGTGACGATGTAATGCTGATGTGCCAAAGGATGAAGTATCTCCTTGTTTGTGAAACCTATACTGAAGCACAGTTCCTTTAATTACTTCATGGCCCAAATTTTAACAAGTCTCCTCTGAAAATAACAGGTTACGACTTTATTCTCATAAATTAATGACTTTATTCTCGTAAATTAATGAGTTCAATCTCGAAATCTTTAAAAAAAAATTCTCAATATATCCCTCATACTCCTTCATACAAAACATGCAATCACTGTATGAGTTTTGTGGAAATGATCTGTGCTTGTGTGTATCTACTGTTTTGTGTCTGTGCAAGGTCGCGCAGTTATAAATAAACTTAACGCAATAAAAAACTTAAGCGCTCCGCGGATTTTCTCTATGTCAGCTGTGACGCGAGCCTGAGGGCGGGGACATTTGGTGACTCAACCAGGAAGTCGGTCGAAGGGTAGACCGTCCCATTTCACAATAACCGGACCATCTCACCCAGGGTCCTCAAGTCCACATAACGGCAGTGCGCTCAGCTCAGCCGTATGGAGTCTCTGAAATAAGACACAGCCATAATTCACACAGTTGGGCAATCCTAACTTCCTGAATAGAAAAAAAGCTCTGGGACCCATCCGCGCTGATACGTTAGCTCCAATAGGCAGCGTCAGTCTATGAGGCGGTTACGTTGTGTCTATGATTGCGCCAATAAATATCATAGATGCTAGATGCCTCACGACCCTGGCTAGGATGCGTCAAGACCGCCGCCATCTCGGAGCTGTAGTTGTCAATAGTTTTCTGTGGGTTGAAGTTTGGGAAGCTTGTGGTTTTACCTGACAACAGCAATTGTTTACGTTCAATACCACGCTTACCAGCAGTCACCGGTACCGCTCCAAGATGGCGGCGGTCGTGACGTACGTGCTGCCGCTGGCTTACATGGGTCGTAAGGTATCTAGTGTTGATGTATGAATGCGCCTGTCAAACAAATAGCCCTAAGTGGAGCTGGTGACCAGTCCAAGACGGCGGACCCGTTGCACGTCAGCGCCATAAGAAGCAGCGGGATCAATAAACTTCCTCTTCTTCTTGTGTCTTCTTATGCACCCAGTTATTTCACCATCATTCTTCTGATATTTGCTGTCCTCTAGTGTTCAATGTGTTGAATTGCACCCGTTAACAAATTGGAATTAAGAGACATTTTCAAATACCAAGGTAAATCTCCAGCAGCCACACTAAAGATCTGCAGCACTCACCACAGAAAATCTTTGACTTCAATTCCATATTTTGATTGTTTTCAAATCATCAAAAGCCTGTGTTCGATTTTAAATAGTGCAAAGGGCAACACATCAAATATTGAACCTGAAAATGTGTATTGTCTTATGAAAGATAAATGTTCATTTTAAATTTGATACCAGTGATATGTTTTTCAAAGCTGGGACAGGTACGATGGGAAAAAAATAAAATTAAAAAACAAAAAAAACAAAAACATCATTTACCAAATTAGGTCAACTGTTAGTTGGTGGACTTCATGTAATAAGGCCGTTTAGAGAGGCTGAGTCTTTCATTGAACAAATATTAATTTCATGATGTTCCTCAACATAAAACTTCACAGAATTTGTGGATTTTTTAATCATCTTCATTGCATAATATTAGTAGAAGATATTTTTTTATCTTCTGGAGGAATCTCTGTATTAAAGAACAAGGCTTAAAACCAACACTGGCTGGCTGTGATAGAAGGGATCTGAGGTAGCAGTGCATTAAAAACAGATGAGAAGTAGAAAATACTGCATGGACTTAAAATCACTTTCAAAAACCATTGTCTACTGGCACAGTTTATCACTCTACCCAGAAATATTTTGACTCTACCATGCGAGGAGCAAACCAAAAATACACATGATCCGTCTAAGGTGGATGGAGGCAAAGTGGAAAGTTCCCCCGTGGTCTAAAGACTCAAAAAATTGATATTTGTTTCGTTTAAATCATGGACACTGCTGTTGGACACTCTGTCCTACAGAGGTACCGACTCACTTGTCATCAGCCTATAGTTTAAAGCCAGTGTCTATCATGGTATGGGGATGCATAAGTGCCTCATGTGGCTTACAAACCCGGAAAGGCTCCATTAAAGCTGAACAACATGTACAGGTTTGGGTGCAACATATGCTGCCACCCTGACAATGCCTTGTTCAGACCTTCATATTTCAGCAAGACAATGACAAACCACATTCTGCAGGGATTACAGCAGCATGGCTCTGTAGTAGAAAAGTCTTGCTGAGAAACTGGCCTGCAGTCCTGGCTTGTCCCTTACTGAAAACATTTGGAGCATCATGAAACAAAGAAACACAAAAAAAAAGAAGACTGAACGGTTGCAAAGCTGAAAGCATCTATCAGTCAGAAATGGGGCTATATTTCAGTTTAAAACTCCAGAAACTGGTGTCTCTTGTTCCCAAACCTTTATGGAGTGTTGTTAGATGAGGAGATATTGCAGCGCTAAACCTGAGCATTTCCCAAGTGCTTTTGCTGGCATCAAATTTATCTATGATTTATGTTTTTGATTCACCATTCGACATTTTTTTCAGTTTAATCTGGGCTTTAAACTCCTTTGCAAACAATTATTTGGGGTTGTGATTTGAAAAAAAAAAAAAAATTTTAAAGCCTCCTTGTAACACTGAGCTCACTCACACATTCACATAGGAGACTTCTTTTAAAGGTTTATTACAAAACGAAGACAATACATGTCCACTGGGTTTATTCTATTGGCAAACACAATACAATGACGAACAACCTTCAATTTTGGGGTGAAGCTTTGCAGGAACCACCACATGAACAGAAAACAAAGCAACACAACATGGATCAAAATGCAAAACGGTGGACGAAAAAGGGAAGAACAGCATCTTTAAATCCCCAAACTGAGAGAACACAAACCAGGAGGATGAAGAGCAGGAGGGAGGAGGAGGAGGAGGTGGACAAGGAGGAGGGGGGGAATTTGTTTTCTATCATTTTCTTCTGGAGGTTCATAGTGCGAACACACATTTATAAATAGTTCACAATTAAATTAAGTAAAATCCAATTCACACAGTAAAATGTTATTCACAAACTGAAAGCATTCGTAAGACGACTGGTCGAGCAGGAATAAAACAGTCAGGGGTGGAATTTTGGCTGAAGCTGTTCTAGCTGTGGGGAGAAAATAGATCATAAGTCCTTTACTTCCACAGCTGTCGACTTTTTATGTGAGGATAGGTGCTCACATCGCTTCAACATTATTCACTAATTTAAGTTTTTAGAAACTGGTGAGTGTTTGTGCCTGCAAACTTTTCAAACAGCAAAGTCTCACAGTTTTTCTTTTTTGTACATGTTGGTCCTCAGAGGGATGATGTACGTGTCCAGATTTTCTGAAATCTTCTAAATGTGTCACATCATACCAGAATTTTTTTTTTTAGCTCTCATAATTCAGTAAATATTATTTAAATTATTAATCAATCATGTCTTTGACTATTTTAGTGCAAAAGCTATAACAATGATAATAATAATAATATTAATTATGATAATAATAATAATTTAAAAAAAGTTTATTTTGTGGCCACATCAGGTTTTGTCCAGTTATTCAAAATGAACTGGGTTGCTTTGAAGGCCAAAAACTGTCACGTTGTGTCGGCTTTTTCTTTAATTTCTGTATTTTGAGGCTTTTATTGTGAAAAATTCAGACATCTACAGAAAGGAGTTGCTGTGGTGAGTCCTTTCCCATTTGTGGATGATGAAGGTGAGGATGCTAACAATTAAGGTGGTGGTGTTGGTAATGCTAGGATGACGAGGACAGCTAAGCCTGGCTAGGTGCTCTGTTGTTTTCTTAATTTAACCAATCACATTTAAATACTATTTATATTTATATATTACAACACTGTTCCAAATTTATAAATAAGAAGTGCAGTTTCTCTTCACCCTCCACAAAATGACTTGCTCTGTTGGTGCACAACAAATCCAAATGCTGCAGATCAGTCATCATCCACACAGCTGGAAAACTACAAATATGGCTGACCGGCTGCAGTTTATAGTCTTCATGCAAATGTTAATGTGATGGAACACCAGGTCTGACCATCAGCTGGTCCACTCACATTTCACACATTGACCTTTGTCAAAATATCAAATCTATTACACAGTTAACCAATCAGAATGGTGTGTCAGAAAGAACTTCAGCCAATCAAAATCACTCAGTTAAAAAGAAAAAAACAAAACACAAAGGAAATGAGGGAGTCACACTCATCAAGACCAGCAGGAGTCTGTAGTCCATGGTCTGAATTGGATCAGTCCTGGACCTGATCAGAGTTTAGCAGAAGTTTACTAACAGCAAAACCTGACTTCAGTTTTTTTAGGGACAGGAAAATTTAGAGGAGATAAATGTGGTTTTAGGGGCTGGATTGACTCAGCCATCAACTGTAGATGTATGTTAAACAATTCTAATTACTGATCAATAAAACAGTAAATACATGCAGATTATTAAATGTCTTGCACGGAGGATTAGAGCCAGATTAAAGAAAAAAAATCTGGATTTCAAAAACATAATCATATAAGATTCAAGTCATCATATTACAAAAATAAAGCTGTAACATTATGAATACAAAACTGCAAGCAAACAGCCGTAGTGATACAAGATAAAAGGAGAATGATGTTTTTGAAAATGAATCTTCATTTGAAAAACTTTACAGTTTAAACAGGAAACTAGCTGCTCATCTGGTAACAGCACTGGCATACAGTCTGAACCAAATGCATGACTTTATTCTTGTAATAGGACAACTTCATCATTATGTAAAACAACTTAATCCTCATATTATTACGACTTAGAACCTCTCTAAATGTTCTTATTCTTGTTACTCTCTAAATTTACTCTCACTACTTCAGCACTTTAGAAATTTCACCTTTGTGATGATGGAGAGAATTATCATTATTCATCATGTACAGAAGACATTTAAAGCAAAAGCCTTGACTTGGTGACAGAAATGAGTGAACATTATGACCAAAACTTTAAAAAACTGAGGAGTAGGTTTAGGTTTTTATTGAGGAACTGTCTGAAACAGTACCTGATGCTTTTCTAACAATGGTTCCACACTTATTAACGGCACAATAATTTGGAGTTTTGTTGTTAGTAAACATTTGGGGATTCAAAGTGACCATCTGCAGTCTGATCGGAGTATCAAATCTGTTCTGAACTGAATCTACAGGTTGTGCTGTTCTACTTCTGTGGAGACTCAATGTCCCATAATGCTTTGCATGCTGACTTCTGACTAAAGGCAACCAGATAAACACGTCCAACAGCTGATGGCAGGTGGCTAAGAGGTTGGACCCTGGTGCCCAGCAGCTCCCAGCTCTCCCCCTCGGTGGCTCGTAGGAAATGGAGTGTAGCGAGAGCAGAGTGAAAGCAAACAGGTCTGTGTGCAACTTAAATGATCTGTGGATAAGGGGCAAGGCAGGGGGGTAACACCTTAAACTTAATCCCATCCTTTAGAGCAAGAACCTAATGGTCAGTGATGACCATATATGGATGTCCTGCTGATATCTACACCAGATAAGAATCAACCTGTTCCAGTAACAGAACCCTAACTAAACAAGCTTCCATGAGCAGCCCAGAACCTGTCCCAAACTGGTCCAGAACTAGTGGAGAACTTGGCCAGAACGTTTTCAAACAAGAACTCTACTAGAACTGGTCCCAAACCAGTCCAGAACCACTAAGTGCTGATTCAGGACCAACCCAGAAATGGTCCAGAACTGGGTCGGCCCCAATCCAAAACCTGGTGATGTCACTCAGAGTCGGACTCCAGCGGAGCGGTCTCGTCTAAGACAACTCTCTTCCGGCGTTTTGCAGCTGCGGCTTGGGCTCGTTGTTCCTCCTCCAAGTGGGCCTTCTTGTGGCGGGAGAAACTGGATGAGTGCATGAAGGTCTTGTTGCAGGCGACACAGGTGTAGGTCTTGGACTTGCCAGTGGAGAGTCCGGTCTTGACCTGAAGTTGCTTCTGATGCTGCTGCAACTTTGCCACTCCAATGCTATCCACCTCCCTGTGGGTCTGCTGGTGTCGTGTCAGGCTGGAGGCGTAGCTGAACCGCTTTCCGCATTGGCCACAGCCATGGCGACCTACTCCACCTACTCCTTCACCCCCCTCCTCCCCTTCTGAGATGGTGGGGCCACGTTTGTTTGCTCTCCCCCCCCTGCAGCGTCGGTTTTTCTTGCAAAGGGTGTAGAAGTTGGGCTTGTCGCGGGAGCAGAGCTTGAGGCGAATCTTGAGGTCGGATGAGCTCTCACCCAAATTCTCCTTGCCGGGGGTATAGTTGTCTAGCAGCTCCTTCACGTGGGTCACCTGGTGTTTGGACAGCTGCGTGGAGGTTCTGAAGCTCATGTCACACTGCGGGCAGGCATAGAACTTATCACCACCCTGACTCTGGATGATGGCAGTTGCCACATGCTGCTGCCTCTTGGTCTTCTTGCCACCAGCCTTCAGAGAGTGGCGCAGAGAACCTATGTTAGGGCCGAGGGTGACGTCTTTGGGGAGACCTTTTCCTTTCTTGTGGATGAGGCGATGACGTGATAAGCTAGAGCTGTGGTTAAACTCCTTTCCACAGATGTTGCAGGGGTGAATCCGCCGCTTTCCGTGCAGTCGCAGGTGACTCCCCAACATCCTGATGAAAAACAACAAACAATATTTCAAACTTATGTCATCATTGTCTGCATCTCTTGTTTTTCTGCTGTGAAAAAGATGAAATGATGTTAAGAAAGATCATTTTAGACAATGGTAACAACTAGGGGTGTGCCATATCATATTGGTGATAAAACTTAGAAATTTTGGCATGTAGGGTACTACCAGTGTACATCTTTTTGTGACCTAAATTTGTCGTACTGCAGTATTTACAATGTAGGGACGCAATGACACTACCCACTGCATACACAACAACAATCTTGGAGAGCGAGAGCAGCACAGTAGTGTCAACTTCATCCTCAAATGAGGATCTAATGCCAAAAAAGGGAGCTACCTCTGTGGTGTGAAGGTGGTTTGGCTAACACAGCTAATAAGTTTGACCACCTAAAGCTAAAACACATGGCCGAATATCAGCAGGCTTTGAAGGCATGTGATGAGGACACAAAAGAAGCTACCGGTGTTCAGAGTAAAAGTAAACAAACGGCTTAACAGAGCATTGCAGGAGCACTGACTGCACTCTGTACGAAAAAAAAAAAGATGGAGGCAAGGTATTACTGAAGCGGTCATGTATTGTTTGGCCAAAGACACGAAGCCAATTCAGGCTGTCGGAAAGGAAGGCTTTAAACACTTAATAAATAATCGACCCAAGATACGCAATCCCAGGTGGAGAATATTTTACAAAAACACCTTGCCAGCAATGTACGAAGCATACTGCAACCAACTGGCTTCTACCTTTTCATCGGCAGAGTTTTTGCCTGTACGACCGACATGGTCGAGCCGAGCCTCGAACCCCTTTATCAGCCTGATGGTCCTTTACATAGGCTATGACTGGAAGTTGCACAACTCCTGTCTTGAAAACCAGCTACTTTTCCAAGGATCACATAGGAGAAAATAGTGCGAGTGGATTGATAAAGGGACAAACAGGTGTGTGTAACAACAGAAAACGGAGCTAATGTTGTCAATGTGAGGACATATTTAAAAATAAAAAGCATAAGAAAAATAATACTTAGGGGGTTTATTAACTCCTGTCCTGTTAATGAATGGCAAATCTGAGTGTATTTTCATATTTTAACCCCTTTTTAACACAAATAATGAAAATGCTGTTGTTCAGAAGCAGCAATCATTCATGATATGTAGTTCTGTAAATTTTCCTACATTGTCATAAATATCGTTATCCCAAATTGCCTTGAAAAATCGTGATATCATTTTTTTTTAGGCTATATCGCCCACCACTAGTTACAACCATATCCATCATAGATATTTAATGCTAAACTATGTTATGGATCATTATTTAACCATACTAGTAACATTACCCTTTTAAGAGATGCATTTACTGATCACTTATGAGTTACAACAGCAAATATGGTTTTTTTAAATGAATACTTATTTAGTATCTATTTGCTACCACAGCTGGGCCATAATGATAACATTTAGCTCCTTTATCAGCATGCTTGCTTGAGTAGGAACATTGTTTATAAGACTGCCCTGTAAAGTGCCTGGTGTTGAGAGGAGAACGAAAACAGATCCCTCATTAATAGGCAAAGTTAGTAATAATTATGGTATTCTTGGTCCTCTTCTAGAGAATAACTCAGTCCCCTGGGCATTTTGGTCTGCTCTCGTACAGACAGTTTAGTCATTTTTTTGTGTCTACAGTTCACAAAGTTTAACTTTGTCACTGCTGACAGGGCAGCTGACCACCTACACACGTGGACAAAATTGTTGGTACCCCTCAGTTAAAGAAGGAAAAACCCACAATTCTCACTGAAATCACTTGAAACCTACAAAAGTAACAATAAATAAAAATTTATTGAAAATTAAATAATCAAAATCAGCCATTACTTTTGAATTGTTGATTAACATAATTATTTAAAAAAAACAAACTAATGAAATAGGGCTGGACAAAAATGATGGTACCCATAACTTAATATTTTGTTGCACAACCTTTTGAGGCAATCACTGCAATTAAACGATTTCTGTATTTGTCAATGAGCGTTCTGCAGCTGTCAACAGGTATTTTGGCCCACTCCTCATGAGCAAACTGCTCCAGTTGTCTCAGGTTTGATGGGTGTCTTCTCCAAATGGCATGTTTCAGCTCCTTCCACAGATGTTCAATGGGATTCAGATCTGGGCTCATGGAAGGCCACTTTAGAATAGTCCAACGCTTTTCTCTCAGCCATTCTTGGGTGTTTTTGGCTGTGTGTTTTGGATCGTTGTCCTGTTGGAAGACCCATGACCTGCGACTGAGACCAAGCTTTCTGACACTAGGCAGCACATTTCTCTCCAGAATGCCTTGATAGTCGTCAGATTTCATTTTACCTTGCACACATTCAAGACACCCTGTGCCAGATGCAGCAAAGCAGCCCCAAAACATTGCTGAGCCTCCTCCATGTTTCACCGTAGGGACAGTGTTCTTTTCTTCGTATGCTTGGTTTTTGAGTCTATGAACATAGAGTTGATGTGCCTTACCAAAAAGCTCCAGTTTGGTCTCATCTGTCCAAAGGACATTCTCCCAGAAGCTTTGTGGCTTGTCAACATGCATTTTTGCAAATTCCAGTCTCGCTTTTTTATGATTTTTTTTCAGCAGTGGTGTCCTCCTTGGTCGTCTCCCATGAAGTCCACTTTGGCTCAAACAACGACGAATGGTGCGATCTGACACTGATGTACCTTGGCCTTGGAGTTCACCTTTAATTTCTTTGGAGGTTGTCCTGGGCTCTTTGGATACAATTCGAACGATCTGTCTCTTCAATCTGTCATCAATTTTCCTCTTGCGGCCACGTCCAGGGAGGTTGGCTACTGTCCCGTGGGTCTTGAACTTCTGAATAATATGAGCCACTGTTGTCACAGGAACTTCAAGCTGTTTAGAGATGGTCTTATAGCCTGCACCTTTAAGATGTTTGTCTATAATTTTTTTTCGGATGTCCTGGGACAATTCTCTCCTTCGCTTTCTGTTGTCCATGTTCAGTGTGGTACACACCTTTTCAGCAAACAGCAGAGTGACTACTTGTCTCCCTTTAAATAGGCAGACTGACTGATTATGAGTTTGGAAACACCTGTGATGTCAATTAAAGGACACACCTGAGTTAATCATGTCACTCTGGTCAAATAGTTTTCAATCTTTTATAGAGGTACCATCATTTTTGTCCAGCCCTATTTCATTAGTTTGTTTTTTTTAAATAATTATGTTAATCAACATTTCAAACGTAATGGCTGATTTTGATTATTTAATTTTCAATAAATTTTTATTTATTGTTACTTTTGTAGGTTTCAAGTGATTTCAGTGAGAATTGTGGGTTTTTCCTTCTTTAACTGAGGGGTACCAACAATTTTGTCCACGTGTGTACATTATGATCACATAAACAGTTACAATAAAGGTAGAAAATTCCTCATGTTTTGGTTCAGCTTGTGTTAAAACCCAAATGTGTTTTGGTTCCACCAATGGCGGCTTCTCTTCCAGTGGCTCACTGAATTGGTTGATGTGGGGCATGCTCAGACCACAAGGCCATTGGCGCCCAAACTTTTAATTGGGTTCTTCTTGCAGCCTTAGTGCTTAGGTCCCTTCGGTTTATGATGTCAGGTTCTTGTGTTGCCTGGCCTTTCACTGCCTCTTAAAGGGCCTTGTGGTTTCTTATAAAGTTTTAGATCATTTATCTTGTTTCTGCTCTTTTGCTGATGGATTCTTGTGGTTCTTAAACCTCTGTCTTTAAAAAAAGGGGTAATTATTTTTTCTTATTAAAATAATGATGATTTGTCATTGTACGCTTCTCTGTAGTGGTTCTGATTATCTGGAACCCTCTGCAGCTGCTTCTGCTTTTGCCGGGTGCTGGGGGTCAAGAATGAAAACAACATTAAAACATTCGGTTGATTTTCTGGATCAAATGCCACATAGTATTTGATAACTATGTCAATACGTCATAATGAGTGGAACCAGGCGGAAGTCAACAGGTCAGAGGTTTCCAGAGGCCCCTCGGCAACACCATGTCTGAAGAAGAGCTCTTCACAGAATTGAGAACTGCTGATTTCTTTATCTGATTATTGCTGCACTCTGTAAACACAGCTGATGAGGGAGCACAGAGCCAAAGTACGATGGAGCTGTCATTCAGTGCACACACACACACACACACATAACCATGGGAGACAGCTCTGCATTGATGTCATACTTTATAACATCACATTCCATTTAATGCAGTATGAAAAAAATTAATATGATACGACCGAAACACCATATATTGATGCTTCAATTTCATGTAAATGACTGATTGTTTGTGCTTTCTGATAGATTGTTGGATCAGTCCATATTCAGTTTAACTCCTCATGCTTATTGTTTCATATTGTTTTTATTAGAAATTGCTAATCTTCCATATTGTTTATTACTACTACTGACAGAACTGTATGGTACAAGGAAGCATAAGGGCTGCATCTAGGAATAAAGTCATTATTTTAGTCAGTGACTGGCCACATGTTACTGCTGTTGTTAAGGGAGATACCAATGATGAGACTAGCTGCTTGTTTAAAAAAAGGGAACAGGAACAAGGGATATTTCTGGCGTAAAATTAAGTTAAGGTCAAACACACTGTAACACTGAGTTATACACCCCCCTGAAAGATGAATGTTGCCGACTGCTTGCTTCTCTAGTTATACCAACTTTAGTAACGACTGCACGATAGCAATACACAGCGGTCTACATCTCCATGTGCACACCTCAACAAAAAAGCCACTCTATAGCCACAAATAATGCTCAGAACAGCACCTAACTTCATCAACAGTACATTTGGGTCCCAGCCATCAATCATCTTTTTAGCTTTGCCTCATTTCTTTAGCAAAGAGACTAAACACAACTCACTTACTCTCTTACAGCAGCCGCTTATTTGTAGGCAGAGCTTGGGTGAGTCCATCACCGACTGCAGCGGGGTGACGCAGCTCAAGGAAGAACATTTATGATATGTTTTGGTTAAGGTGTGCACGTGGATCCATAGACCGCTGTGTATTGCGCGGTCATTACTAAAGTTGGTATAACTAGAGAAGCAAACAGTCGCCTAAAGTCATCTCTTGAGGGGGTGTCTAACTCGGTGTTACGGTGTGTTTGACCCTAACTTAATTTCACGCCGGAATATCCCTTTAAGGTTTTACATGCATATTAACAGGGAGTCTTTGAATGCATAGGTGAAACAGTCTTCAACATCAGGACTCCGAAATGACTCAAAAAACCTGAATCCACACTGAGGAAAGGCTGTCTAACAAGCATGGTTCTGCAGCTGGATGCTCTGAAGGTCTGTACCCTTTAAAATATGTAGGTTAACCATAAACCGCCACTACTTTATCGTCGTAACTGAGCCACTTTGTTTTTCATAACATTACAGCTATATCTTCTAGCAGCTTTATTCTAATAACAGAACTTTATTCTCAAATTGTTAATGTAAATCTAAAGCTAAAAACATACAGGATCCGTGTTGAGTGCGTTTCATCAGCGTCGCGCATCTGCTCTGTCGAGCAGTGCTGTATATCACGCACAGGATGCGTGTTTGGAGCAGCCCTGGTCAGCTGGGCTCAGTATAGGGGGAGACAACATGCTCAGACCAGGTTGTTTGCCTTTTGTGGTCTATTTCCTGCTAATGTGGATAGAATTCAGTGACTGTTGAGCCTCTACTGTATGTGAAAAAGCAACATGATTTTACAGTTTCGGTTTTTGCAGGTTAACTAGTGTTTAATAAAGTAAACTATGTTCATTTATGCTGTGCTGTTACCTTCAGACAGAGTTAGCAGTTAAAAGTCCTGTAGGGGTCCACATGGATCAGAGATTGACCATCAGATTGTTCTGTGTTACTGATAAATCCATAACCAGGAAGTATTTCTCATCTACACGAAATGATACACAGTCGGGAGTCAGCATATGGTGTTTTATTTTAAAATTTAGTGGACGACATGCGTGGTTTTTGTGCTTGTGTGGATGGACGTGTGTTGGAAGCGTAGAGCAGAGAAAATAGACTCGTCGCGTATCTTTAGCAGAGCCGCACTTGACATGCTTCTGAGACGGAGCTGCGACGCATCCTGTGTGTGAGGCTGCAGTGATTAGCATGGCAACCTATTTGCTTCTTGACATGCGATGATGACGAAACGCACTCAACACTGATCCTGTATGTTTTAGCCCTAAGGCCCCTGTCCCACATGTAGATGTTGACTAGTTTTAATAGGAAGTGTATCTACTCTGATGTCAGAGCCAAGAGAGTCCCTCATGATAGTTCAGACTTTTCTTTAAGCCAGAATAAAAAAAACAGAAACACTTCGTGGTGATAATCTCAAAGCTAAAAACAAATTTTAGGGGCTTCAGACACACTAGACAAAAACTCTAGGCCAACTCTGTTATGATTAAGTGCTTCATCAGTATTATGTCCATAACAAGTACAGAAAAGTAATTATGTAGATATTCATTTATAGATATCAGTCAGCACAGACCGATATCAGTAAATCTCTGAGTACAGACCTGCTTCCTTTGAAACTCATCCCACAATGCGGGCAGGTGTAACGTGCATCCTGGTGAGTTGGCTCTAGCGCTCGTTTGGTGGGAGGAGCTGCCCCGCTGCTCTTCCCGGTGTGGGTCTGCTGGTGGCGATACAGACTAGAGGCGTGGCTGTAACACTTTCCGCAGTAGCTGCAGCGGTGCTGACGCTCATCTGGCTCATAATCAGCCTGGTCCGAGTCCATGTCACCATCAAGCCGGCTGCCCCCTGCTTCCACCAGCACCTCCTGGTCCTCTTCGCCCTCCTCATCTTCATCTGAATCTGTCTTTATCTCCACACTCTGCTCTGTCACCTCGCAGGGGTACACCTCCTCGTACGGAGCAAAGAAGGCCTCGTCCGTTTCAATCTTCAGCTGTTCGGCTGTCAGATCTGATGGATCGTCTGAGTCCTTCTTCACACATGAGATGGTGAACTTAGAGCCAACCTCTGCCCACTTCACCACATACTCGATGGGCTGTGTGTCCAACTCCACGGTGATAAAGTCTGCACCAAGAGCATCAGACTCTGAAACCACCAGCTCTGTTTCAGAGTCCTCCATCCTGAAGAGTCCCAAGGGCAAGGATGGAGAGAGACAGGTGCAGCTACAGGCCTGAGGGGGACACGAGGAAAAGAAGGAATGATGAAGAACAGCAACAGGAACAAGAGGAAGGAAAGAGAGGAAGAACAGGTAGGAGTAAATTGAAAAAACAAGAAGGAAATGAGGCAGATGACAAAGAAGACAAAGACAAATCATGAGACAAATCACAAGAAAAAAGAGACAAGGAGTTAGAGGGCATAAAAGAAGAGAAAAAACAGAGGAGAAGGTAAAAGGAGAAGAAAAATGAGACAATAAAGATGAGAAAGAGAAGCAATAAATACGTTGTGACACTGATCTCAAAATAAACAGCTGGACTAGATCTGATTATGAAGACAAACATTTTAATGTCAGAACAGAAAAAAAGTCAATTCAGTCCTGCCATTGCCACGGTAACTGATGCTGCACACATCATCTTCAACAGAGGCGGCAGTTAGAGGTTCTGATTTAAGTCAGTGGCACAGCACCAACCTTCCACTAATATTCAAAAATATGAATAAAGATAAACAGAAAGAGCTGTGAGCGCTGTGTGTGTGAAATCGAACATGATATATGAATTAGCACACTGACCTGTAATGTATTTCCTGTGAATATTCTGATTTTTTCATTGTTAAGAACTGTTCAATTTTGTGCTATACCTCTGTCAATTTTGGTGCCAAAAACCACTGTCTATGTTAATGTTGACAGAGCTTAAAGAGGATAGCTGAACTACAGTTGTGGTACTGGTTTTGTCTTCAGTAATACAAACATTGGCTTGTTTTAGGAGAGAAAAGTGGGTGGACTGCCCTTGTTCAGCTGGCTAATTCCATGGACATAAAATAATAATTTCTTTATTGATGAGGCATCAGTCTCTCTGTTTCATGTCCTTTAAAGTAAATATTGCCTAAGTAAGCTTCTTTGGGGAAAAAAATGTTGAATATACAATTGACCTTATCAAGATAGGTGCCTTCTGACCTCCTGTCAGTGCACAGGAGGTGACATGATCTTTGTATGAGCTTAATATCGTGTCATAAATCTGTTATCCTGGCGCTATCGGAGCTCTATGAACTGCACAGAGATACTTTCATTATCTGTTTACCTCAGCCTGACTCCGTACAAATATCTGCCTATTCACCGAGAGCCTTTGGGACAGCACACGGAGATTTATGGTACTTCTGCAAATTGTTCTTTTACTTTCCAATCAAAATCGCGTCAAATAAAACACTTGGCATTCTATTTCGGTTTAATATTGGCAAAAATGACATATTTCCTCATCACGACCGAGCTCACTTCCCAATTACAACCCCGCGGAGGGCGGTTTCTGACAGGGCATCCATTACAAAGACTGGCATTTTTTCCAAATTAAGAGCTCTATGAGGATTATCTCTATGCCGAAACTCTCACGAAAATCATTTGTTTCTAACTATGCCCCAAACAGTTTGGAATTGATTGTCTTTACAAGGTGAATATGATCGGGTTTTAAATAGTACCGTTTTTGACTGGAGTCCGGGCCTCGGCCGTCTCTGTGTCACTGAGGAAGCAGAGGAGGGATTTACTCTGCACCAACGTTAACTGTCAAAATAAAAGAGCGAACCGCAGGAACAAGCCACAACAGTCGGGACTGGAGGTGAAATATTCGGGGATGCGGTTACTCACAGAGCTTTCGGCGAGGGCACGGCGGCGTTTACGTTAAAATTTCACCGGCGGAGACGGTCACAATAAACAGGAAGCAAGGGACGTGGAAACAAAGCATTGTGGGAAAGGATTAAATGCTTGCGAAGAACGGAAGAACGGCAGATTGTCCTTCAAAATAAAAACTAATTTAACACGAAATAAAACGAAAACTTAACTACTAAATGAAACGTCCAAAATACATGACACATCAAAATTACAAAATGTAAATTAATTCAAATGATAAATTTAATTAAAAAGTAGGATTTATTTAAAGCTCCCTAAGGGATTTTTTGATTTGTAATGAAGAAAAATGGAGTTAATAGTGCTGACTCTTCATGACCTCAAAAGTGAATAAACCAATCGAGGTATTTCTGAATCTGAATTTTTACACCTGTACCTTCTGCAAGACAGCTAGGTGTCAGACCAGAGGACATAGGTGCTATTTCTACTTTTCATTGGTAATTATTAACTATGAATAATACATTGGGCAAGAAATAGAAATTTATGAGATCCTAATATTGATGCCTTAATGGACTCTGCTTTTGATCCAATTTTTTATTTATTCCTTTATCAATTCCTGTGTGGAAAAAAAGGTGGGTCCGTGCAGGTTTTCTGTGTTAACAAGTCTCTGTACATACTGAACAAAACCAAAAACTGGTCTGTAGATTTACTTCAAGTCTTTCCTTTGCAAAATAAGCACATCTGCTTTCTTTGGGAAGATCCTTAATCTCTCTGGTCTTATTTTGTCCTTAGCTGTGGAGAACAGAACTGCTCATAGTGTCAAAGACACAGGGCTCTTAATTAACACTGTGCTGCTTCAACAAATGTTGAAGAATGTTGCCAATATTTTATTATATTTTAAAACATGTTACCGGCGAGGACAACCACACAAATTAAAATGTAATGTGCATGGAAAAATGAATATGAATGACTTTCTTTCTTTTACTATTTTAACCCCAATATTTTTCTTGTCTTCATAATTTCAGTTGGCTGGATAGAAATTTTACTTAGCCAAAAACTGTTTCCTCTACATTTATTTGATAAAATACTCAAGATCGGCAGTTCTGTTCTCATTTTTTAATGAAGTTGTATTTTTTGATATCACCAATCTCACTTCTCATTTGCATTAGCTGCTGAAAACGTGATGTCAGTTGTCCATTGATATTGATAATACAGTGCAAATGTTTCAGCTGTTTGTAATGCTGTCATTCATGATGAGATGTACAAAGCCACCTTCTCCATTTTCCCCCCAGTAGGTGTTAATGGGGCTGCAGGTAAAGTCATGTTAATTGGCTGTAGGTGGTTTGATTGGCCTGATTACTGGTTTCACATGTACTTGTTGAGGGCTAATATTTAGTTATTTTACTCTGTAGTATTCAGTCATATTGATGTGCTGCACACTATTTGTATTTTAACAACCCAGTGCAATGTTCTGTGCAATAACCAATTTTGATTAGTAATCATTAGTGCATCAGAGCATTGTACTGTAAATGTATGTCATATAGTGCAACAATTTAATAGGACAAATTTATTGGTTGTGATTAATTGCCCCGATTGATGGCATTTTGTAAGAATTGTAACATACTAGTATCAGCCCTCATGAAGCTATTTTCACCATCATCTTTTCTACATGATAACATGTCTTTCCCGTCCTAAATATCAAAACTAAAACAGCTACTGGTCTGATAAAGATTGTATTACAATATATAGTATAACATCACTTAATATTTCCTTTGACATAAATCTGTCATGTTATGAAATCCATATCATAACACAAAGTATTTGTATTTTATCATAAATAAAGGGTCCATCTGAAGAATATCACATGCTGACCTTGACCAACTGCTCTTACATTGGTTCTCATTCATGAAATGTGAGCAGACTGAATGTGAGTGTAAACTGTGAGCAGAATTAAATTTATGGGCAAAACAGCATCCATCAGTGTTTTGGTAGCCCTCATTTGTTTGCAGCTCTTCACAAATGTTACACCTGCTCCTGACCACGAGTACAGTTTAAGAGAAGAAAACACAGAAATGTTACTGTTATGTTAATGGTAGGCAGATACATTTGACACATGCCACTTAAACGTGGGCAAAAAATATCAATATAAAACACATCCAACAAAATTATTTGGCAATAAGCAGATTTAAGCTTCCAATAATGGTGAAAATACAAAACGGGTTAGTTTATATGTGTACTTTACATATATTCACTGATAATCAAAATATTGATTATTCAACGCTGTGGCTCTATGGCCTGGTGACACTTGTTTGGAGCATGGAGCAGAAGGAGACAGCTGGTTTATCCATAACCTGTTTACATCCTTAAATGTTTACAGAGCCCTGCAGGTGTCAGATCAAGAAAAAGAGCCATGTGCAGATTCATGCACATGCATTGACAATCCATATGCGAGGACTGTTCTCTCCATACTCACAGATTTGTTCATAATTATTTTGGCACTTGGCACTTCAGGGATCCATACATTCTCTTGTCTGGAGGTCTAACCTATCCATAGGTTATCCACAGCAGGAGCTGACTTTATGACACCCAATATAGGATTGACTATTAACATTCACTCAGCCCTGGCAGAGCCTCAGAAGGAGAGTTTGGGGTTAGGGACAACTTTGACATGTGGACTGCTTGACCTGGGACTGTATCCCCAACACTGGATTTATAGATGACAAACTCTCCCACTGAGCCACTGCTGCCTCGTTGTAGTTTCAGTTTCATTCAGCACTTTTAATCCCCCATGTCTTTTGATCATTTTCAGCACTGCAGACACAGAGATTGGGAACTTTTTACCAGGCATTACCCCTTTTTTGGAGACAAAGCCAATAGACTACTGAAAAGTCAATGCGCAGATGAGCAAAGCTGGCATGTATCTGAATACCAGCAGCAATACTTTTTTTAATGAGAACAAGTATGCAGAAAAGTGGACACTCGCAGTCTAAAATAGGCCCTCTGTCCTGCTCCCTTGTTGAATCATTTCCCCAACTAATCATTTGAGCCTTACTTTAAGTTTGAATGAAACATATATCCACAGATTGTTTTTAAGACCCTACTCTGCATGTTAGTATCTTAAGCTTTGCTATACAATCAATTAAATCCAGTGTGTTGCTACGGAAAAAGCAAGGAAAAACACATTTGGTATTGCTGTTTGTTTGTTTTGTCGGGGGAAATTCTCATTTGTTAAATGAGTAATTAGTAATTGCTTGTTAAAATTTCCAAAGATCACAGAGAATACTTTAAAACAGCATCCCATCACATTGCAACCAGTGCATCTATAGAAATTTGTGATAGCAGACAGTTCTCTCTCTAATCATTTGCAGAACATACAGATAAGTAGTCAACCGGTGTTAGTTTTCCAACAGCCATTGTGATATTGAAATAAGTCTTTTGTTTCTTGGTGAGCTAACTATTTGTATGGTATGTTTGAGAGAAACACCAAATTTATCATCAAACCTTTTTCAGATGCAGTGTTGTGTGTGAACGCACTAATATGAGTGCGTTCACTGAATAGGCTAATAGTTTGGTGAACAGTGAATTAAACTTCTTAGTTTTTAGCTCATGAATGGGAACATAGGTCACTTCGCAGACTGCAAACAAATGCTCAAATCCCAAGAGGATTGGAGATCAAGAGTAACCAGCACTGTCTTAACTGTTTGCCAGCAGCTAAAGTCAGTTTTACGGCACATGGCATGCGTCAAACATGACTAAAACTACAAGCAATTACTGGAGCATATGAGGCGCTGCTAGCAGAGGATTCAGCTACACATACATTAAGCTGATCATTTTCATCTGTGTGGACAGAACTTTGAGCTGCCTTACTTCGGTGTGAACTTGCACACCAATGTTAGGTGATTTGCTGTAGAGCAATTACGGCTCATATTATACTTTTCTAGCTCAATTACAGCTTTACCATGATGATATAGAGACACTACCCCAACGTTAGCTGAACTGTTTGGTGCCCTGGTGGGTCAAGTAAGAAGAAAGAAAGAAGGCAGATGCAAATCTGTGGTCCTGAATGTGACTTGTAATCTGTGCTAAGGGGTCTGCTTGCACATCAAATCTCTAATACTTTTTTTTATTTCACTGCTAACCGAAAGGTCTGCAATCATTACACCAACTATACATATGAGCTGTGACTTGAAAATCACCGCTAACTTTTGTGAATGAGATTACCTGCTGAGACCCAATCTAGCCATAAATGTTGTAATCCATATAGTCCATGTAATCTTTTAAGTATTGAATGTATTTTTAACAGCCACCACATGTTTATACAGAGTTTTCAATTTAAAAAAAATACTCAGTGAGAAATATAAGAATCAGGACTTCTTTCTCCGATCAGTCTCAATAGTTTGATATGCAAAAGAGGAAACTACAGTCAGAAACATGAAACTAAAAATAAGGGCGCTCTGCAGAGAGGGGCAGTCGGCATGTCGCGAATGCAGCAATTAATTTTTAAGGATGGACGCAAGATGCTATGAGACAGAACACCAAGGGAGGAAGAGGTAGAAGAACAAGAGGAGACAAAGATGAAGAGGAGGGAGAAGATAGGGAGATGAAGAGAGAAGTAAAAAAAGAGGAGGAGGTAATAGGGAGAAGGTGAGCGGGTGAGGACGCAGAGGAGAAGAGGATGAGGAGAGGAGCAAAGAAGAAGGCTATAGTGAAGTGGATCAGAAACGATGAAGAGCAGCAGATATTCAGGCCCTCTGTGCTGATCAAGCCGTGGCAGCAGCGTCATTACCGACACCGTAGCCGTCACTGTATAACAGCATCACCGGCTTCGTGACGGTATCTGCTGCTGCCAGCCCCGGTGTGTGTCTGTCGGTACATCTCTGCGGTGACTCTGGGAGGACGTCGAGTCACGGCAGATTTCCATCGACACTCACGCAAACGCTTAATTTGACACATGCACGCTCCCCATTCACCCCGTTACCACCGGCCTCGTTTTGGGCTTAAATCAAGGAAAGGACTTTGACAGCAAACACTTACCGGAACTAATTCGGGTCGTCCCCGTTCGCTCCCCAATGAGAATGTGACTCGGTTATTCCTGCCGCACCTCTGTCACATCCCAACCGGAGAGCAGCGGCAGCCTGTCGGCTAGCAACCACAGCAGCGACGTCCCTGGAGCAGAGCGACACGAATAGTCAAGCGACCCGACAGAGTGGAGGAGACTACGCGGCAAGGATGCGGCAGGCGGCTTACTGTCCAGTTCTTCTCCGGCTTGTGATTGGTTCAGCCGCAGCGCAGCCTGTTCGTTGTCTGGAATCTGATTGGACGATGCGATGGCAACCCACACTTTGCCTTCAAATGTCGCGATGTGTCGTGAAGCTTCAGAACATACTGTTTCTGACAGAAAGATCGGTGTAGTTTGACTGAAGCAGAGATCTTGGGAGAGGACTCTGGACTGACGGTCCTTTGCAGTAATGTGATACCCCTTTTGTTGACTTTTTTTTGGATACACCTCTTGTGTGTTTTTCTTGACAGTTAACTGAGCAACACAATTAAAGCGGGGTATTTCGAACTAATCTGAATTTATCAAATCATAGCTTATGCGTAATAGTTTGCAGTTTTTTTTGTTTGCGTTTTATTGAATTCATGTGTTAAATTTGTGTTTGCTTTATAAATAATCAGAAAAAACATACCCCAACGTGTACAAAAAAAAAAAAAAAAACAATCAAAAAAAGAGATGAGAGGTATTGTTTCTTCTGTCTTCTTTAGTAATGCAAGATACCATTAAAGACTGTTACTGGTACTTTGTGTCACGAGGCACAGTTTATACAAAAGAAAGGGATCCAAAATGCTGACCCCAAAACACAAAGATTTAATAACCCATGGTTTCAAAGGCAAAAAATAATAATTACACAAAAAGAAAATGCAACAAGAACTGCAGGACCAAAAACACTAGAGACAGAACCAAAAACATTGGGAAGACACATGTTTTTTTAACAGGCATGGACACCAACAACAACAACAACAAAAAAAACAAAAAAAAAACTGTCATGATTGTTAACTAAATTTTTCCTGGTTTTGTTATTTAGTTGTATTTTCTGTGTATTTGTCCCAAGTGATTCTGTTCCCTATTGTACCTGTTCCCCTGTGTCAATTCTTCTTATGTTCCTGTTGCATTTTTCTGTTTGGTCTTGTGGTAAGTTTTCAGTGTCTCCTGGGTTATTATGTAGTTCCTTCTTGGTGTGTGTCTAGTTTAGTGTAACTTCCTGTTTTAATTTGTAATAACAATAATAATAATGATAATAATAATACATTTTATTTATGACACGCTTTTACAGGTGCTCAAAGACGCCTTACAAAGAAAAAGAAGAAAATAAAATAATAAAAAAACACAATTTAAAATACAGAAAATTTTGAGAAATAAAGCCAATGAGGTTAAAAAAAAAAGGTTAAAAAAGACACGTGTCAGAATAATGTGTATAAATGTATATAGAAGTTATCATCTTACTCAAATTCTTATGTAAGAGTTTGCTACAAGTATGAACTGTTTTAATCTCTTGATACACATCATATAAGAGTGTATTTTATCATATAAGAGTGTTTTCTAACTTCTCTCTCCAATAGCTTTATTACACAGCACATGGATGTTTCTTCATTTTTCTGTGAACTTGTCTTTTTGCTATCAGCAGGTGTGTGTGTGTGTGGGTGATGTATCCTCCACTGTGAATCGTGGGAAGTAATGAGGAGGATCCGCTCTTATCAGAAGGAGCTCGTTTGATGCAACAATGTCGCCTTGACCTTCACATATTCACAGTTGTTCATTATTATGTTTTATGAGAATGCTTACGTTGCTGCACATATTTTTCCCCCACCCTTTAGAAACATTGTGTAACCAGGGACAACCCTAAATAAAAGAGGGAGGACAGAAAACCACCTTTAGAGTGGTTCTGAGATTTTACCTGATGCTATCTCTGTCCATTCTTCCCGAGCATATACCATTGTCTTTCTCTTCTTTATATGTTATCAGGTATTTGGGCAGGTTTTAGACCCAACACACGATATGAGAGGACAATAAAAAGAACAGTTCATGGGTTAAAAGCTAATTTAAAAAGGTGTGTTTTTAGGAGGGATTTAAAAGTGTGGGGGTCAGTACAGTCTCGGATGGGTTTGGGGAGTGAATTCCAGATGGTGGGGGCAGCAGCGGAGAAGGCTCTGTCCCCCCAAGTTCAGTGCTTGGTCAGAGGGGGTAGGGCAAGAAGATTTTTCTCTGAGGGTCGGAGGGCACGGGAGGGGGTGTAGTGGTGGAGCAGGTCTGTGAGGTAGGTGGGGGCCAGGTTGTTGAGTGATTTGTGGGTGTGCAGGAGGATTTTGAATTGTATGCGGTGTGAGATGGGGAGCCAGTGCAGTTTTTGGAGGACGGGGGTGATGTGTTCTCGGAAGTTGGTGCGGGTGAGCAGGCGGGCAGCAGAGTTCTGAATGAAGTTTATTGAGGACTTTGGATGGTGAGCCGTATTGGATGCTGGTACAGTACAATCTAGTCTGGATGTTATGAATGCATGGATCAGGG
Organism: Xyrichtys novacula; assembly: GCA_962446985.1. NCBI lineage: Eukaryota > Metazoa > Chordata > Actinopteri > Labriformes > Labridae > Xyrichtys > Xyrichtys novacula. Next base: position 2,139,808 of record OY660874.1, on the reverse strand, counting down.
TTTCAGAAGCGGAGAAGGTGAGTGAGGGGCGGAGACGGACTATGTTTTTGAGGTGAAAGAAGGCGGTCCTGGTGATGTGTTTAATATGGCGGTCGAACTTGAGTTGGTTGTCAAAGATGACTCCAAGGTTCCAGATGTGAGGGGAGGACTACAGAGTACAGTTGTTGAGGGTGAGGCTGAGGTTTTGGATCATACTGGTGTGGGATGTGGGTCCGATGATGATGATGTTTGATTTGTCACTGTTCAATTGTAGGTTTTTTTTTTTTTTGCATCCATTTTTTAATTTCAGTGAGACATTTGCTGAGTGTGGAGTGGGTGGTTTTGGTGATGGTGGAGATGTATAGTAGGATGTCGTCGGCTTAACAGTGAAACTGGAGCCCATAATGATGGATGATTTTGCTGAGGGGAAGCATGTAGAGAATAAAGAGGAGGGTACCAAGCACCGATCCCTGGGGGAGGAGGTGCAGTTGTTTACACTGATGAACTGGTGACGGTTGGTAAGGTAGGAGTGGATCCAGGTGAGTGCTGTGCCAGTGATGTGGGCTGAGGATTTCAGTTGAGAGAGCAGGATGGAGTGGTTGATGGCATCGAAGGCTGCTGTGAGGTCAAGGAGCATGAGGATGGTGAGGTGTCCAGAGTCTGAGGAGAGGAGGAAGTCGTTGGTGAGTTTGAGGAGGGCCGTCTCTGTGCTGTGTTGTGTTCGGAAACCGTATTGAAAGCATTCAAAGAGATTATTGGAGGTGGGGTGGGTTCTTAGTTGAGAGGCTACAGCGCGTTCCAAAATTTTAGATAGGAAGGGGAGATAGGAGATGGGTCGGAAGTTACTAGGATTGTCAGTGTTGAGACAAGAATTTTTGATGATGGGTGTAATGGCAGCCAGTTTGAGGGTTTGGGGAACAGAACCAGAACTGAGGGAGGTATTAATGGTGGCGGTGATGAGTGGGGAGATGACAGGCGGGCAGTCCTTGATGAGTTTGGATGGGATGGGGTCCAGGTGGAGGTTTTTATCCCAGTCATGAGAGTTGTCAACTGTGCAGGTAGTAGTCAGCCCCTTTGTGTGAAGTTTAGTTTTACTTCCTGTGTTTTCCCTTCTCAGTGTTGTCTGCACTTTTGTCTTATTGTCTCACCTGACTCTCATTGCTCATTACCCTGCGTCTTTAGTCCCTGTGTTGTCTTCCCTCTTTGTTGGTTTGTTTTATCATGTACTTGTAACCAGTACTCCTGTGTTCTTTCCTGCTTCAAGTGTTTTTTTGGTTTGGGATAAGAATTTTGTACAGATTTTTCCTCAGTTTTGTTTATTTAACCTTTTACAGTGAAGGCTGCATTGTGGGTCCTCCCTTTTGTTTTTGTTAAAACTCTGGTCCGTGATGCTTGGGTTAAGACAAAATAAGTACTTACAAAAGGAGTATAGAAGTAGTACTGGGTCTTAGTGTCTGTCACACACAATTTTAGAGGTTAAATCTGATGTTTTCAAGATATATGTGTTGACATAACTTCTTGTAATATTATGGATTATTGCATATTGATGTAAATTGTTATTCCATTAATTTCCACCGGAGAGCACTATAACACAAGTGAATGTGTTTGTTTGAGACAGAAAGTTAAAGGTCTCCATTATCAGGCCTCATTTTTATGTTGAAAATCCTAAGGTACATAAACTTCAAGCTTTTGACTTTGTCATTGTATTGCAGTGATTACCTAAATGTTGATACTGGTATTGGTATAATTTTACCTGTAATCTCAAAATGTGCTTGCAAGTGCAATAGATTCAAGTAAATCTTGTCTGACAAGTTGCAACTACCACACACACACACACACACACACACACACACACACACACACACACACACACACACACACACAGAAACCGTGACAAAGTCCAGGAACTGGTTTCACACAAAGTATGAAAATGATAGAGACTAAGAGATAGAGACAAAAAGGTTGATTAATTGGTCAAATTCTGTTCTCTCACCATCATCTCAGGTCCAGATTATTTTCTTTGTATATCCAGCAGCTGAACAAAAAAAAAAAGATTGATATTTGACTAATTTCTTCTTTATATGAGTGTGTATGTGGCGTCATTTTGAATGAAAAAGGGAAACAACCACCCAGGGTCTCTTTCTCCAGTCCAGCTAGAACAAAAAAAATAAAATGGTTTCAAAGTCAGGTTGTTTGGTATTGAGTGCCATCATCATAAGAGACTTGGTAGAAATATGGCATAATATCCATAAGTGTGTTTAAACTAGTTTATGAGGGAGGGAGCATTTCAATCAAGAACCTGATGGTTAAATATCACTTAATATGCCCTTATCTACACACTATCTTATTTGTCCACAAGGGAGTGCCAAAATTTACACAAACCAAAAGTTTCCCACATGAAACTGCAATTGAGTTTAAGAGATTATTTTTTTCCTCATATCTTTAAAAATATTTTTTAACATTAAACAAGTTAATCACTTGGGTACAAAATTTGAGTAACAAGAGTGTTGAGGTGAGGTGAGTGTCAGAAAGCACAAACCAATGTGATCACATTATTGAAGTGTTTCTTTGTTAGTTTTCTCCATTCCTGTTATGACAGAGAGCACTCCAGCCAGACTTGGTGCCTGAATGAAAACATGTCTTGGTATTTGTAGAAAGAAAAAAAAACACTCACTTTCAGAGAGTAACACAAGGTTGTGGAAATTAAAGTTGGCTTGTAAGTGTAATGGAAGTGTGGTTGAGCTATTGTGTGGGGTTACCTCAGGCCATGGTGAGGCCCAGGAGTGACACGTTTTCACAGGGCCCAGAATTCCTGATGATACCCCAGTGTGTGTGTGTGTGTGTGTGTGTGTGTGTGTGTGTGTGCGCGCGCGCCCGCGCTTGTGCGTCGAGCATGTGTGAGATAGAGAGCAATGTGTCCTTGTATCATTCAAACTTAGCTGAGTTCACTGATCCCTCACTGTGTGTTTTTTGTGTGATTCAGATGCTCGTAAACACAGCTGTTTGAGTGTGTATAAACAGGTGAAGGTTGGAGATCACAGGGCTGAGATAGACTCATAGACTGATAACAATCTAAGCTGATCTCTTGTAACCTCAGTGAAATATGTCACAATTATCTCTGAAGTACCAGAGATCTCAGTGGAGCAGCAGACTTGAACTTGGGTCTGAATTTAGTCATGGCAGTGAGGACTTTAAGGCCTGACTTGTTGACCAAATGAAGACATGCTTTAGTCTTTTTTTCCCCCTTCGTTTGCCTTCAAGGCCTCCGGGTATTTTATTGCTTTTACTTGTGTACTGCTCTAACCTGTTTTTACAGCCTTCATTTCCTCTTGATGTTTTTATCTACCTTAACTGTTTTCATCTGATTGAGTGTGTATCTCATCCAGCTTCTTTTACCTCTTCACTCTCTTATGTCACCACACATCTCTGGCCCTCCAGGTCTCTTTTCATGTCATTGTTTTTTGGGGGGTTTGTATGACCTTAAGGCAGTATGTTATTAAGGTTTTCATTGTTATTTCTGTTTCTTCAGCTGTTGTGTCCATGAGTTGCTGTCATTATTACCTCCGCCAAGGAGGTTATGTTTTCGGTAGCGTTGGTTTGTTTGTCTGTTAGCAACTTTACGGAGAAAGTTACAGACGGATTGACCTGAACTTTTCACCAGAGGTGCGTCTCAGCCCCAGGATGACCCCATTACATTTTGGTGGTGATCCGGATGGCCTTCTGGATCCAGGAATTTTTTGAAGGATTCTTTATCATTGTGAGATAGGGCAAATTTTGGAATTTTTGCATTTAACTCTATAAAAATGGTCTTTAGTAAAAAATTACACAAAAGGATCTCAATGAGTTTTATGAGGTGTCAAAGGTTGATCCTGATCCAGACAAAATTCCGGTTACTGTGATCCAGAACACACAAAAATAAGGGTGACGTTAGAATTTTCAATGCTGAAAGATAACCAATGGGCGGCACAGTGGTGTAGCTGGGCAGCACAGTGGTGTAGCGGTTAGCACTGTTGCCTCACAGCAAGAAGGTCCTGGGTTTGAATCCGGGTCAGGGCGTTTCTTGTTTTATGAACAGTGAACATACCAGACACGTAACAGTAAAAGTTTTGGTGTGAATCACAATATAAGGGGGGACATGAGCTGCTTGGCGGAGGTCTGCGCTCTCTGAGTGCTTTTCTAGTTTTTTGGTTGTGTTGGGTTTTTAAGTCATTTTGCATAGCCATGATTCTACAAGAGTACTAAATGGACAAATAAGAAACATGTTTTTTTTTTTTTATTCAATGAGTTGGCATGTAAATGCATCAGTTGGGAAACAAAGGAGAGTGATTGTTGTGGGTAAAAGTCTCTAATACATCCCAGGAGCTTCTTGTCCTTGAAGGCTACTGTCACTTTGTGAGAGCTCACCCCTCCTGTATGAAAGGGGCATGCAAAGGGACTGGATTTAGAATCTGGTGGCTATATTGCTTTATATTCCCATGTATACACACTGTATCTCTGAGGAGGTCAAACAAAACAGCACTGATGTCCATAATTCCAATTTTAGTGTTTCATTTTATGCACTTGAATTGCTATTAATGTCACTGTGACATAATACATAAAGAAGACATACCAACTGTAAAATATATATATATATATATATATATAGATTTTCTCTAAAATATTTTAAGCGAATTGCTGTCGATAGGAACTTCCAGTGTGTGGGTTTTGGTGCCCCCTGTGGACAAAGTATGTTGTGGTCTCATGTAAGGTAATGGTAACCCAGCTGAGGTGATTTTTCAAAGGATAAAACCAGTTGATTTAGTCACTGAAGACATCAAGTCAGGTCTAGTCAGGCCAAGTTAAGATGAGTTGAGAAAAATAAGTTTTAGTTTTGTTAAGCTAAAATAAGTCAAATACAATGGGTCAAGTCAAGTAAAGACATCAAGGGAAGTAAAGCTTACGAAAGTCGTGTAAGGTCAAGGCAAATTCTGTGAAAAACAAAAAAAAATTAAAATGTTAAGTTAAAAAGGTCAAGTAAAGTAAAATCAGGTGAAGTAAAGCTGAATTAAAAATAAATTAACTTTAGTAAACTTAAGTGAAGTTCATTTAACTTGGTCCTCAGTCACTTTAAGCTCAGTTTTATTTAGTCGAGTAAGGCGCAGTTTGGACGGGTTAAGAAGCTACATTTGATTAGGTTTTCAGTTTTAAGACCCATTGGAAACACAGTTGGTGAGGTATTGTGGCTTATTCATGTACAGAGTCTGCTGATTGTAGCAGTGCTGTATGGGTTGTGTTGTAATATAAAGAGGATTTGATTGTAGATGTTACATGGTGGACTGCAAACATGTCATGGGCTTCACTTTGTGAAAACAGGTAAAGGGAGGTGCCCACTTGATAAACCCAGGAGTGCTGACTCTGGCGGCTCACCTATGCTCATGTATCTTCATACTGGGATCCTTTTGTTTTTGTTTCAACCTCCTCCCCTTACAAGACATCTCTACAGAATGAAATATGATTTATAAACTGCAATCTGATGCACATAAAACACACACACACACACACACACACACACACACACACACACACACACACACACACACACACACACACACACACACAATGACATTTTACACCTTTTCATCACATACTGTACAGCCACAAATTTATTCCATGGTGCTGATTCATAATCATAATCTAAAGTAAAATATAATTAAACTCTAAGAAATCATGTATTTAAATGTATTTGTGCTTTTATGCAGTTTTCACTATCTACTTTATGCAAATATATATAAATATATACAAATGTTGTACTCATGTTTAAATGAGATTGAGAAAATCAAAATTCAAAATTCGTCCAATTATTGTTGTATTTATATTGTAATCATCTTAAATGATGTGAATATACATGTAAATTGCATAGTTTTATTGAAATAACATAGTCTATGCCTTATGCCTTTAGAATCATAGGAAAAATACTGTAACTAACTTGAGATTAAAATGATACATCTCTCTAATGCACTTTGCCTATGACTAAAGAAACCTATAGAAACAAAAAGAAGCCTGACATACTTTTTCAGCACACTGTGTGTGGTTAAATAGCGGTCATAACTTATGAGTGATGTGTGCAGAATCAGACGCACACACAGGATGCTTACTTCACCTTGTCAGTCATCTTACAAGAATACACCCTGACATATTAATAGGGTATGAATTTGGGTTTGAGGGTATAATGAGACAGTTTTTTCACTGAGCACTTATCCTTTCATTAGAGCATAAGGACCTTGTATTAATTTCAAATAAACTTGAAAAACAGAAAAAAAAGCAGGCATGAGTCAGCTGTTCTGAGCCCTATCTAGACCAGGGGCCTCTTGGACTTGCTGGGCCTCTGGAGTGTCAAACCTCTTTCATAACCGTACAATAGTGTTTCGTGCTGACATTTTTAAAAATTTCTTTTTAAAGTAACTGCAGCTGCACAAGTATAGAGGGCCACAAAGATAATGTACAGTTCCTGTATATTGCAGGAAACCCAGGAGTTATTTCAGGAGATCTGCAGGTTCTAAGCGGAGGTTATGGTGTTTTGGGTGATGTAATAGTTCTGTCTATCAGCGTGCTCCTGATGGAGGGTGTGGTTATCCGAGGGAGATGGTTTATCAGTGAGAGTGAGTGAAGAGTGTGTGTAATGGTTACATAAAAGGATAGAAATGAAGATAAGAAAGTGATTGTGTGGTTTATTTTTTTGTGCTCTTGAAATTCAGTCCTTCAATGTACCTCCTCATTCAGAGCTCTTTACACACCTTTATACAGAGTTGCACTGAATGCCATCTTAGTGTTTGTGTTGTAACACTTAAACAATTGAAAAAAAAAAAAACACATTTGATACTACATCTGAATATATTAAATCTGAGGTTGTCATATTTTGATTAGCTGATGCTTTAATTTCCTTTTCACTAGCAATGACCACGCCACAATGATGTACGCTTGAATATTTAATTTGAAATTGGCAATGTGTATGACTTGTCTGTTATGTGTATGTTGTGATGGATGATGAGGCTAATGAGGTGTGTTGAATGTCTGGTTGGTCTGGGAGGTTCTATAAAGGCCCGACAGGGAGAGACTCAGGATGGCTCCCATGAGCCTGATTACCACTGGACTGGACCTGTAGCAGCTTTTTTTTTGTTTGTTTTAGATCAGGAAGAAAACTACAAATACTGTGTCACCTCATTCATGCTCCACTGGTTTGTGACAGCTTCTATCAGACCTCCAATGCCACTATTCATATGTTCAGTTGCGGACATTGTTGGTGTTTTTTTTTTTTTTCAAAAGCTGCTTGTTTGTTATCTTCTTTGGTTGCAAGTCTGCCACACCGCCAAGAGTTTGTGCGGGTACTTTTTCACACAGCTGTTTGGAATGAATTGATATGTACCAGAAATTAAGTTTTCTTTCTATTAACTTTAAACACTGATGACCTCTCTAGGTTCACGCCCACTTAAGGTGGACTGGTGTTAAGTGGGAAACTGTCCCATCGTCTGAGAATTAAAAATTTACATTCTTTCTGTAAATCATGGCCAATGCATTTTTCTAAAGAGGGCAAACACTGTCCTACTTGTCATCAGACAACAGTCCAAAAGCAAGCACATCTGTTTTTATGAAGTTGAATTATTGCTTCAGCATGAGTGGCTTACACATCTAGGAGGGCATGGAATAAAATCAACACGTTGCCACCCAGCCAAAACCTCTCAGAGAAAACCTTGTATATTTCAGCAAGACTATGCCAAACTACAATTTGCATGTACTGCAACAGCATAGCTCTGTAGTAGAAGAGTCCTGGTGCTCATCTGAGCAGCCTGAAGCCATGACTTCACCCACAGAGACTGTTTACAGTATATAAATAGTATAGTTATAATAAGAGGTGTTGCAACACAACGGGGGGGGGGGGGGGGACCTGTCCCAGCTTTCTCTGTAATAGGCTGCTGGCCTCAAATTCGAAATAAGCATACATTTTTCATTAAGCAATAAATACCCAGTTTCAAATGTTCATACATTGCTTTCAAACTTTCTAAAATGAAACTGTGCTTAAATAATATTAATCATCATAACAATACTAATAATACTGGAGTTAGGGTTGCAATTTCATAGCCTGGCTGGGCCATCCTGTTGCGTGAATCACTTGACGTTCCTTCCCACCACAGTCTTGACTTCGGCCCATTGGAAGCCCTGAAAGTGGGCGGGAGTACTTTCCTTGATAGACAGACTACTGTAACCAAGCATCTGACATCATCACAGATGCTTGGTTACAGTAGTACATGGACCAATCAGGGGCTGCCTTTCCCTGTTGTCCGGGTAACAGTGGAAACACGGTCTCTGATTGGCCCGGTTATTTTCTGATCGGGCATACATGCTCTCTATGGGCCGAAGTCCAGACTGTGGTGGGAAGGAACGTCAAGTGACTCACGCAACAGGATGGCTCAGCCAGGCTAGCAATTTCACCCCAATTTCAAATTATGTGATAATTTGTCTGGTGCTTTTTCACTGTGATTGTATGTTGGGATCATTTAAAGAATTAGTGAGTTTAATTTAACACAAGTGTGACTTAGATCTAAAACAAGTTCAGGAAGATGTGATTGTATACAAACCTGCTCATGTTTCAAAGTTAGAAGGATGAAATAAGCTTGAGGACTCTAGTAAGCAGCAATAATGTCTGCGTGTTTTATTCAGTAAAGGATCACAGCAGGAAAAGAAAGGTACTGTAGACATCACAGCTCTAAATGAGCAAGCACCCCCAAATACACCCAAAATTACATCACGCTTTAATAAATGCACCAATCACTGCTGACAACAGAGTCATGTGACCCGCCTTCAGACAGACTGTAGATTGCCTCCACAAAAGCATTGTGGGAAACACAGTTCCCTTTTTTTGTTTCTGTATATTTGTAATCTCTTTTCACCTCCACTCAGCCTTTCAGGCGGTTTGTTACATGTGACTAGCTTGAGGGATCACAAGCGTTTTATTCAAGTCAACCTGCAAGCATACACTCAGGAAACAAAAATTTAACTCGAAGTTAGCACCCGAGGATATATTAAACATATATTGTATATAGTGAAACTCTTGCGGAGTTAGATAGATTTCAGGCCTTAAAGCAGAAGAAATACTGCTGAACATGTGATAACCTAAACACAAGCGGCGTGACTGCACCTTTGTTGTAAAAACATCAAACTCAGGAAGTGATAAAACAAGCTACAGTCTGGAGAGTATTAGATCTCTGTAGTTAAGCCGCTTCACAGAAGAAGAAAAAAGGAAGTTTCCACCTGAATAGGTAGAGATTCTGTTAAAAAGTTAAATCAAAACTTGTGTTAAAATATGCTGCATTCAACAAAGGCTACTCATGATCTAAATATATATCTTCATCATCCTTATTGTTAAGTCCTGTGCATCTGACTCAACCCTGACACCTCAGACTCCACCCTCTCCCCTTAACAGGATCGGCTGGTGAAATGCATTCTGGGAGATAAATCTCCCATTAAGCAGATCAGTGGCTCATTTTTGTCAAAATCAGCTTATTTTCTACCATGGGGGAGATTCTACCATTATTTCAGGTAAATGGCCACAATAGTTTAATGTAACATTTAGAGCTCTCCCCGAAGTTGGAACGTAGTACTGTTGTCACAACAACGGCAGAGTCAGCTCCTGGGAGTGGGAGACAGGGCTGACAGCTCTGAGTAAAAAACTAAGGCCATGGGTTGAAATAATCTGATTTCAACCCAAAGAATGAACATCCACATAAAGCGTGGATAAACAAGTCCTTGATCCTGATTGGAAGTGAGGCGGGCAGCGGCTCTGCAGTGTCACAGGAATAAAGTGGGGGTGTGGTAAGATTGTTCCAATCATGTGCACAGATCAGCGATAGAGACTCTCAGAGAGAGAAGAAACATCCATCATTATTGGTGTTATCATCACATCTGAAAAGGGAGAAGAGATTCAGAGATCAGCTAATGACTGACTGTGTGACGCATCAACCTGAAACAACTGCATTTATCAAACATGCCAGACTCACTTGTTCAGCAGCTCTATGCAGCCACTTGTCTTTGTCTCCACCCACTTTCATACAAGAGAACAGGTCACATACGGTGGGCAATGCCAGGGGCTCCTACACACAGCGAACAAAACATTAACATCTGATCACAGAGAGCTGACAAGATGAATCAGGTTCCAAGTTATAATCGAGATCTGCATGTGTTTCTGCTTGCCTAAACTTGTCTCAGTGGTCCTTTTACCTGCGCCTGACTCTTTTTCCTCAGCAGCCATTTGTCCTCTTTCACTGTGGAAGAGTGTTGACTTTCTGATCCCTGAGCAGGAGGAGACAGCTGTGCTGGAAGGACCCACAGACCTGGGTCAAGAGGATGCTGGAACGGAGACAAAGAAGAAGAAGAAGAGGAAGAGGACGATGACTTGAACTGGGAGCTGTGTTCCTCCCTGCTGGCTTTCTCCTCTTCAGGGACCACCCAGCCAGAGAGGGAGGAAGTGAGAGCTTGCAGAGGAACCCTGCAGGAGGAAGAGGTATTGGCAGGGTGGAGCCAGGCCTCCAGGATGGCTTGAACCTGAGGAGGGAAGACAGTGATTTAGAAGGTCCCACAATGACTTTATCTATAGAGGAATGAGTTGATTTATCAGAAACATGGTGGACTGATAGTCTAGTGATGTCAAATGTGGTGGTTTAATGTTAACGGACACTAACCATGGAGTTTGGGCGCGCAAAAGTCAAAGTATCAGTCAATATCGTCTGTGATGTTTACCTTTTCCTCCTGCTCTCTACGCTTAATGGTGGGTAGAGTGTTTTTGGCATTGGTGGGAGGGGCATTCTTGACTGTTGTGGGTGGGATACTCTTGACGCTGGTGGGCGGGGCATTTTTGGCAGGAGATGGGGAATTCTTCACTCCATTTTTGTCCCGCCCGTCTTGTTTGAGCAGCCAGAGACCCAGAGCTTCCTTCCCACAGTTCTCGTCACAGATGCAAGCAGAGTAGGTGGAGCAAACCTCGTTGGCCTTGCAGGTCTGCTGCAGTGGTGCCACCTGTTGCAGCCATGCCTCCAAGGCCATCGGGGAGGTTGTGGGGGTCGGGGTGACGGGGCTGGAAGTGGGCGGAGTCTTCAGGCATTTGAGTTGTCCCAGGTTCTCGATTTCTACAGCCTTACTGGTCTGGCAGCAGGAGGAGCAGTCTGCACTGGGGGGACTCGGCCCCACAAGCCAATCACTGGACGACCAGTTGTTCTCAAACGGCTTCAACACCCTACGCCACCGCTCAGCATCTGACATGGTATCCACTGGAACTGGAGACGGTGTGATGAGCCAGTCGCTCATCTTATCTTCGTCCTCCTCGTACTCATCAGGATAGGCAATGAACTCAGATTCATCGATCTTCTCAATGGAGAAGGAGGAGCTGCAGCTGCTATTGGTCCTCTCCCTGCTGACTGGAGTCTGTTGGTCCTGGAGGAGCCACACTTCAAGGTCCTTCAGCTGACCCCAAGCCTGCATGAAGTCCATGGAGGCCAGAACAGGACAGGCCTGACAAAACACACAGGAAATCACTGTTGCAGCAGATCAACAGAGACAGGATGGAGATGTTTTTTTTTTTTTTTTTTAAACTATGAAGTGGTCAAAACTGAGGCCTGTCCTTTGAACAAGTATTTATAAGGTTAGAGGAAAGTCCACAGTAGTCAAAAATCTGTTTTTCGCTCAATCAGGTCCATCACAACAATACTAAATATTCCATGTCAAAAAATACCAGGCTTTAGGGCAGAGTATGTTGTTACTTTTAACTTGTACAAGTATCACCGCCTGACCTGTGGACAAACGAGCACACCCTCATTACATAGATCATATAAGCAGTAGCTACAACAATGACCAAAGCCTTGGACTGCAAAATTCTGAAAATTAGCCTGCTTGTTGCTTTGATTTATATTCTATAATGAGGTTTTTTTATGTTTCTCTGTCCATTTAAAACCACTGAGAAAGCACATTAAACAGATCTGATGGTGTCCTAATGATAAGCAGTAGTATTATAAGTGATCCTTTGCCATTCCTTAGTCTTTTTACCAGCTCAAAATCCAGATAAACTGTGTCTCTTTCGTCTTTGAAAACACTTTTCATTTGCTGTGAATTGAGAGTACAGGAGGGATCTTTTTGTCAGCTATAAGCTGCACTTTCTACATAGTTTAAACGTGTGTATTCAACATGTAGTTCATGTAGTTTGCTCTAGATCATAAAAATACTACTCAATTGCCAATACACCTGTCAATCTACCCCAACCCCCCCTTTAAGTAAATCAGAATTGAGAGACCTGAAGCAAAGTCTATTTATTCAAGTCTTCAAAACTAGAAAACCCAAGTTACCTTACATTCTCCCCACAAGACAGGCCTCAGTTTTATATTTGAAGTGTAAAACTGGCTTTACACACTAAAGTTTCATATTTGTTTTTGAATTCAAAGGCTTTGACCGGTGTTCTGCCCCACCTTGGTGTCCTTGTGTGCCACCAGCCAATCCTCAGGGTTCTTGCTAAACTGGTAACTAGTTGTGGTCCTGCTTGCTGGTTGAGTTCCCAGCAGCCATTCACCCAGAGAAGCCTCCATCTTCTACGGAGACAAAGTCAGGTAAATAACAAAGATTGGTGCACATACAGCATGTTTATATCAGTTATTTCATATGGCTGTGTTTACTATGAAGTGGGTGAAGTCACCTGCTTCTTGGCAGCAATAGGACAACTCTGCATCTGACGTCTGTTGTAGGCAGGGCTCTGAGAGGACACACCTTCAACAGGCTGTCGAAAAAGAAGAGCATGAAACACCTGATAAGCATCACCTGTCTACATGTGTGTAGGTGAGTGTATTAATGAGAATGAGTGTTCTACCTGAGCTGTGATACTGCCAAAAGAGGTGATGGCTTGCCTCAGAGAGCGAGTGTCGGCTTGGAAACACAGCTCAGGTGTTTCCTCTGGAGTCAAGCTGAGAGAGGACAATCTGCAAACAAACACAGGGGGAGATCAAAGTTCATGAAGGGCCCTGAAGGACTGGAGTTTGAAATGTGATGTGACAACTTCTGCAGAGGTGAATGTGTCAGAACAGAGTCTCGGCAGACTTCCTCTCCAGACACATAAACACCACTCTGACAAACACTATCATCAAGAAGGAACCAAAACCAGTGATTCACTTAATTTACATTTAGTTAGAGAGTGAATGTATGTGCGTGGAGCATGTGTCTGGGGGTTACCTCTCCAAGCAGCTGGTCAGTTGGTTGCTCAGGTCGTTGCTGCTGTTGGAGTTGTGCAGCTGGTGGATGATCACGTCAAACTGACCCCGGAGCTGAAATACAGCAAACTTAATTGAATGCATGTTATTACGTTGATTGTGTGTGGGTGTCAGAGTGAAGAGCCACTGACTGGTCACTCTTAGACTCATCATTTCATCTCCAGGTTTAGATGTCTCTGTTTATTATGCATCATCTGCTTTAGACATTTAGCATTTTTGTAATTTTTTGTAAAAATATGAGGACATTAGTTTCAGCTGGTCACAGTGACCAATCTGTGACCAGTTTAACCAGTGTAACCAGTGTAACCAGGAAGCATGAGCAGTTACCCTGTGGAGCTGGTGAAGCTGCTGCTGCAGAGTTTCCGTCTTGAGTTGCTCCAGCAGCTCGATCTGCCCTAGCAGCCACACCTCTCTGCAGCGCAGCGCCTCCTGTTGGCGGCTCACACAGCTCTGCAGCTCTGCACGAACCTGAGGAAGACACAGGGACAGAGAGAGAGACACTGGTGAGAAACAACCCTGAAATAACCAATCTGCCGACAAGACATTGATCGGCAGATTGGTTATGAGTGATGTTGGCTGTAGTCTCATGATGTAATGGTGATGCTGAGGCAGAACATTCTGCCTGTGTCACCTACCTGTGTGCTGTAAAAGAATATAAGAGTATATACCTGGAAACCCACAGCTTTACCCGCTTCAAAAAGAATGAAGAAGAGTAGTGGAGAGCAGCTGTTGACGGTGTTTTTAGTCCATCTGTGATATGACCTCCTTTATCTCTTCACTCACTTATATACTCGCCCTAACACACCCACTTCCCTCTGTATACTCTTAAATATGGTGACTCCATTTGCTCCACCTCTGCTCACTCACATAAAACACAAACAAGTAACGTGACCTAACATGACAGTGAGTGGTTGGGCAAGCTAAGCCAAGAGGGTGGCCACAAGTGTAGGACCTAGCAATGAGAGGACTAGATGTTTATAGTCACAAACACAAACACACTCTGGTTAGTATGTGTATGATTGAAGTGTTTTCATCATGAGTCCATTGAGTTTGCTAATCTTAAACTGATCCTTAAATGTCGACATAATCAGGCGCTCAGGTGCTCTGTGACGCTGTGGTTCCACTTTGAGCAAAGGGCTTAGAAACGGGATTTCTGGGATGCCTGCTGGTAAATCTCACCAGGACAACAGCCATTTCTGCTCAGGGGACCGATGTGTGTAATACCTTCGCTCATATGACAGATTCTTTCAAACTGAGACTGTTTTTTTTAAAAGGGCAGGTGCCCCTTGTCTTATGTTGTATAATTTCATCATCTTTTGTGGGGGTTTTTTTGTGTTGGTGTACAGTTTGTTTGTTATGTATGCCAAAGTGACAAGCTTTTCAAAGGAGTCCGAGAAATAAAGGCTGCACTGTGGGCCATGACTTGATATGAATTATGCTTTTCTATATACACATAAAAAAAACCTATAAATGAACCATATCTATAAACACTTCTGACCTACAGTCCAAAGTGTAAAATTCAAAGCAGATAAACTGTTGCTGATGCTCGGCTGACGGTCACCTGACTCTTGGTTGATGGTCTGGTCAGAGCTGAGTCGACAGGTACAGTGGACTAATGGATAACGGCCAGACTTCTAACAGCTACAACTAACATGTTTTTCCTGCACGTTAAAGATTTAATGACTGACTTTACAGCAGATCTTCCTTATGAGGTTACTTTTATTTGACCCTCTCAACAGCGAAGTTAAAAAACAGAGATAAAAACTGCTGCCACCCTCCGGAACCGCCTGGGTTAATACGTAGGAAATGTTTTGTCTCACATATACTATATGATATGAATGCAATATGAAAAAATACAGGAAATTACACCATACAATTATGGTGTTTTTTATATTCATGTCTTCAATTAAAGGTTAATGAAAATCCATTTTATAATCTGTCACTTTAACTTGGTTTTTCACCACACTAAAATCAGCCCTTTCACAGCAAACCTGACACATAATGTGAAAAAAACAAAGCAATGTGCAACATCATGGTTTTATATTGTTTTATCGATAAAATTAGTGGTGACTAAACAAATGTTCAAGAGTGCATTTGAGCTAAAACAACAGTTTGAAAAGGTACAGCTGCTGTTATCTATTCATTACATATTGGCTCTGTTTGTGACATGTTTCCTCTGAATTAAACTCACATCTTTTTCATTTGACTGCAGCTAGATTTGGGATTGATTGTGCAGCCCTAATTCAGAGAACAGCTAAATAACAGAGAATGTTTTGCAGATGGCTCTGAATGCAAGTTAAACTTTAACTGCTAGTTTCTGGTGTAACCACAGCATAATGCTGAGGCAAAGCACTTATCAACATCATAATTTTTTGCTGTAAAATGAGGGATGGGCATGCAATAAGTTAACTAGTAAGAGTTACTTTCCATTTTCATGAGCTTTAAAAACAGAAAGAAAGAGGAAGAAGACCCTAACCTCTCTGGTGTTATCCCTCAACTGCTGCTCAGCCTTTGCCACCCTGCTGATGGCATCCTCCAGCTGCTCCTGGGCCTGCCTGCACTGCTTCAGCCCACTTACTGCTGCCTCTGCCGACGGCATTCTGGAAAGGAAATAGGATAGACACCATATCAAAATAAAGTAGGTCAAAGTAGGCGTTGACTAATGATAAACAGCACCAGCTTCACATCAGCCCTTATGTAAGTTTTTAAAAGTGGGTGAGGCATCACCAAAGCAGCTTTCCTGAACCTGTTTTAAAATCAAATGTTGATTCTTCTTCTCACTTTTCTTGCACAGATCATGAAACCACGTCTCTGGCTGTCTGCCTGTTATAACTTTTTCACTTCTCTTTTCTGGACTACATTGCATCTGTTCCTCATCTTACACTTCTGCTTTTCATCATCACATTCCACAGCAAACCTTTTTATATATTTTTTTCTGAATGTTTCAGATACGAGTTTAAAAAAGAACTTCCCATTGCATGAAATACAAATTCATATCTATTTAAAACATGCAGTTCATAACTTTGTGATACACACCCTAAAAATGCATCATTACAAACACAAACCGTGCTCATAATCGATATTTACAACATGAACAGCTCTGGCTCACACGCTGGGCAGGATAAAAACAGAATGAAAGGGACAGAGCACACAGGTGAGTCACTTTGTAAAACAGGTGAGGTTTCTGCTCTGTATCTGACTCAGCTGACGACAGATCACAGTTTCATTCAGTCTGTTGTGATGAGGGCCTTAGTTGAAATCATATTGTTTGTGAGCAGCTGCGCTGTTCTGAAATTGGTTGGCGGTCATCTGACTCAACAGGATCCACCAGGACAGAAGTTGTGTCCCTGCTTATCTATTTCCAGACACAGTCCGCAAAATCCCCAAAACATACTAGACATGGAGGGCAGGGCGTAGGGGTAAGGGGTTGAAAAAATCTACTTGAGGACTTTCAAACCAGGTGTGGTACTTCAGACCCACAGCAGGTCTCTTGTTATTTGTCTTTTGTTCTGGGATCTTGTATTTCAAAATGTTTTTAAACCAGCTACAGATACAGAATTAGATCCTGTGACTTTTACTTGCTTTCAAGGAAATGGTTGATATGATACATCACATGACCTCCACTGGTGGGGGTGAGTGAGGGTGCGGTGAGGCTTTGGTATCAGCTGTAAACAGCAAGTCTGATAACAAACACATTTAACTTTCCCTCATTGAAAAAAAAGACCGATATTTGACCTTCAGCCCTGAGATGTGAAAGCTCAAACTACAGGAGCTTAAGCTTCACTCCAGAGCTCCAAAGAGGTCAGTGTTTGACAGTGCATTCAGTGCTCATGTTTGTCTTTGCTGAGTTGACGAATACATGGAAAACCATTTTCAACCCCACCGTGGAAAAGGTCAATACTGAGGAAAGTCTTATCTCATGTCTGTACACACAAATAAATATTTCACTACTTTCATTCGAAATCTGTCTGTGTTAGCCTATCAGTGTAGAAGGACTGTCAACTTGGAAATGTCTCTGTATTCATAACAACAATTACTCAAAGTTTGTCCTCGACACGTCTCAACACGAGTTGGCAATTAAAATGTAATTTATACTAAGCATTTACTGAAGATATCAGATCATTACAGTAGAAGTTTATTACTAAACTACCTCACATAAAGTAAAGCATTACATTACTCCAGGACTGCAATAAGAAATCGTTTTACTGACTTGATTATTGAATTGATTATTTTGGAAGTTATCAGGTAAACAAATAGGTAATATTGTGAACTATAAGGGTTGTCCTACACCTTTATAATAAGTTCAGTAATTATTTTAAATATTTAATGTAATCTTTTTGGATGTGTTTTGCTTTCTTTTTTTTTCTTTTATTGGCAGTAAATGCGGGTTATCAGGCTTATATAGCCTTTAGAGTTTTTATCTGACAGTTGTTTGATATGACTGAAAGTCTGTGCAAAATGGTTCATGGCATAGTTGCCCAAATTAAAACAAATTGTGATTAAGATACTTGAGTTATTCCTAGCATCACTTCAAATCTGCTTTACTATTTAATCTAAGTTTGTTTTTAAAGATGTGAAACTGTTGCATGTTTTCCCTAATGCTACACCAACTTGTAAAAAACTTCTGTGAGAATGTTTTGGATAGTGTCACTTTTAGGGCTCCTGCTGAAAATAATAGTGTATCCCAATTATCAGATTCTGTCCTGTACAAGTTATTTGAATACATAAAAAAGCACATCAACTTACTTCATTCAATAAACCCAAATCTTTTTGAGGACATCTGAAAAGGTTGGAAAGAGGCTGTTCTTGCAGTGCACTCTCTCCTTGTCTGACACCAACCACACAGCAGAAGTTTTAGACAATACAAATCACTAAATACAAAGACTAATACATTATGCTGAAGATCTGGTTTGTTTTTGTAGCTCATAAAAAAAGATCAATATTAATTTCTGCCTCTTTAATAACCGACCAAAAAACCTTCACAGGAGCCTTAAGGACTAAATACATACTAATTAGGCTGTGGTAATATCCAAGAGACCAGCTGAGGGTTATGACACCATAAGACAACATTAGTATTGAGAGTAAATTTGCATTGTATTTCACTATTCTGCTTTTGTTCAGGATTTTAGCTCATGAAGCAAAGGAGGAGTTGACTCTACTTGCTTTACCCACCGGTTGAAACAACTATGAAACATCTAAAACAACATATAACTGACCTTTTATGACTTTATTTATTGCAGTTAAATTACTAAACCATTACCTGTAACATACCTACAGCTTATATAACGAAAAACTGTTACTCTGCCATGTGGAGGCTAACTCTTTAGCTAAAAGGTTCAGCGGTACCGTACCTCATGATGATGACTCAGAGGTAATAAACCAGCAGATTAATAGATCCACACTACTCGGCGCGTCTTCGACTCTCGGTTCGGCCGCTGACAGGGAAAAGGAAACGGCTAATGTGTAGTTTTTTATCTGTCGGAGCTCAGAGGAATGAGGAAACTGCTCCCTGACTGTCCGCCATCACTGCCTGTCGGTCCGCACGTACACAATGAGCACAGGGGGGAGGGGCCTGCTGCAGAGGGGCCTGTGTGGGGGCCCGCATAGCACCGTGAATTGCCGTGGTATATCCGCGGTCATGAGCAATTAATCACAAAAACATCCGTAAATTATTAACCTCCACTCTTATGGATGTAGAGGGCGAGATAAACTTGGACTTGTCTAAGAGGACACATCAAGAGCTTTACCAGAGGTATGCAAGAAAACATTTTGTCAAAGACAGACACCATAGCATTTCTTTAAGTTGTTCTCAGGCCCAGTTGTTCTGGAACGAGATCAATTGGACTAGCTTTCCATAACAACAACGGCAACAACAACAACAACAATAAAATAATAATAATAATAATAATAATAATAATAATAATGCTTTAAAAAAAGACACAATTTTAACAAAATCGCTGTAAATTAAAATTTCAATAGCTCACAGGAATTATATCCCACCAACACCAAACTAATTCTCATCTGTTGATAATCTCGATCTCACTGTCAAACTGTCACAGCCACAGGTGTTCAAAAAAACTTGAAAAACAACAAACACAAAAACTAATTGAACAGTCAATGCGCATCATTTAATCATATTCATCACTTTATCAATTGCTCACTGGAATTTCAACTTAACACGAAACTGCTTTTTGTTTGTTTATGATCTTATACTTTCACAGTCACCAGTTTTTTTGTGTTTGTTTGTTTTTAAAAAACATTAAATTTACACAAAATAAAGTCAATGAGCATCACTTAATCACCTTTATTATTTGTTTTTCGGGGCAAGTTTGGGATATGAAATGCTGTGAAAGTGATTATCGGCTAAAAATCGACACAAACGTAACAACCACTAAAGAGAGAAAACTCATAACTCGTTTAGATGACCAAGACATTTTAAAATAGTCGAAGCAGGTCTCTATATCTAAGGTTTTAGATTCAGCTGGAGGTCACACTGTTTTTAGCCGAGGTCGCTAACAGTTAGCTTTACCTATCACAATATCGATTTTCGATATAAGCCGGACCATTCTTCAGTGTTGACACCACAATCAATAAGGCTAATTTTTTTCACTGATATTACTCACACATTAAAGCTAGACAGATCACTAGATCACTTAAAAAAAACTAAGATAGCAGCCAAACCTCTGTGGCTAACAGTTAGCCTTGAAAGCAGGTCAGCTGAGGTTAGCTGTGTTGGCTAGCCGACATCTTTCACGCAAACAGAACCGCGGGTAGTTCAACTTACCGTGAGTTTTTGCCGTTGACTCTTGGCTTCGATGTCATAAGTGGTCTAAGATTATTTAGTGATACGTTAAAATGGAAAAAAAGTGTTCGGTTACGCCGGTGCGCTCACCAGCTGCTGCTCAATGTCACTACACGTAAAGGAAAGAAAAAAACTACGTCAGACTGGAGGTCTCGCGAGACGTGTCGAATCAACTGGCTGAAAAAGAATTAGAGCGAGACACCCCCCTGCTGGTGATACTAAATGCGAAATGGCAAAAAAGTAAGACATAGAGATAAACGGATACTATTGAGAGTAATCCAGGCCGAAGGATTTGTAAATTTGAACAATAAAATAATTAATTAATTAATTAATTAAAATAATAAAATAAAAAATAAAGGGAAAAAACGAGATCACTTTTAACTGAATTAAAAATAAGTGTTTGGAACTTTTCAACTCAAATAAAGTTTTGATTCATCTCTGGAATTCTTTTGATCAAATCTTTTTTTTTCCACTCTAAGATATAGTTTTCAAATTTGAAATGTTATTTTTTCAGTTGCAGGTATGATGTTTTTGGATAGGGTCTTATTTTTTGCGAATTTAAATCATGTTTTCAGGTTTGAGATTTGTTTTAACAGATTACATTTTTTCAGTTTCCAACTTTTGGCCACATTCTGGCGTGGGGGGTGGCATCAACTAAGAATGGTGTGAGTGACAGCATAACAAAGAAGGCTATGGGTTTTCCCAGATTATGTTGCCTTCAGGAAAAGTGGGTACTTTGAAAGAGTTGAAAATTTTATACATTTGTTTTTATTTCAGTTTCAAATATTTTTTCAATCAAAACTTTTTTTTTTTCAAATTAACAAACCTCTTGGCCTTGATTTAGCTCCATGTATACCACCTACAAGCTGCAACATCAAAGTGGTATGCTCAGTCATGCAATAATTACAACTGTAGCAATCAAGACAACCCTGTATGTGAAACATTCCTCGCAGGAAAGTTTCCTTATCTGGTCCCAGGACACAGGATATAAATCTTTCCAGACTTGTTTGGCCTTTCAGGTTACCTAACTGACCCGACCGGAGGCTGACCAAACCTCTGACCCTTCACTATTGGTCAATTCGGAGAACAGAGACAGAGATTTTATTACCTTTCAAACTGACACCATCGCTGACCATCTAAATAATCATTCATGCCTCAATCCAGGTCTCACATTTGGGATTTACTGTCTTAAACATATGGACCCCAAGGTAAGGTCTGAGGAGCAGGACACTGACCTCCAGACTTCAGTCTTAGAACCCTGCTCAACCATGTACTGATAAAAACTGCATTCTTTTGGAGAAAGAATACAAATGACTGATCATGACATCTTATACATTCAGCAATGTACTAATCTGTCTAATCAAGAAATTTGTGTTAAAATTAGATGTTTCCTGTTTTTCTATGTGCTTCAGAAGCCAAGTTATCACACTGACAGAATAAATCCTTTATTCTTTAGTTTCTTTAGACCAACAGCTTTTCAGACTGTTTCATAAACTTTTAAGAGTTAAATTTATTGACTATGAATCATAACTTTACTCTAAGTAACAGAAATGGTTTAGAAATGTTTGGTTTATATTTTAATCGTTTATTTAGTATTTTTAACCATTAGGTGGTTATAATGTCATTGAATAATCTGAATGTGAGTATTTAGAATCCATTATTAATCATGATGAAGTTCATTCACATGTGTTTACTCTTTTGTTGTTCACAGTTTCTATGTGTTACTATCTGTTTCAATTCAGAGTAATTTAGCATGTTCAATGTGATACTTAAAACATAATGAGAATGTTTGATGTGATCCTACATTTCATTCATGTGTTTAGTATCAAATCATTTATCATGAAACCAAGCATTCAATGATATTAATCATAGTGAGTGAGTATCAGATCTGACTCTTTTACCAGCCAAAAGTATAAGTTTGATCAAATAATTAGAGATCCAAGAGGTCTCCTCTGCAGATGGAGACCCCACGACCCCTCCTCTTTCTCCTCACACACACACACACCAGAGACACTCCCAGTGTGAGAAGATAAAACCAGAAAGTGGGGTTGCTCACCCGACCCTCACTCTCTTACACCCGCTTCTTCACTCACTGTCCACACCCTTCTTTGTTCCTCTTTCTTTGTTTTCTCTTAGCTCTTACTACTTAGTCTTACTTTTTCTTAGTCTTCTAAGTTTTACGCCACGTGTTCATACACATTGATTCTTCTTTAACATCGTCTTAGTTGAAGTTTTGAAACTTCAACTTTTTGTGCGCGTAGTGATTCAAGATTAAGCCTTTGATTGATTTTTCTTTAATTTCGCGAAGCCATTTTTGAAATAGTTTTCACTGGTCATCGAGCCTTTTTTTCCTGACTTATCTGCGTGATTTCAAAGTCACCTCTGAACGCCACCCAGCAGGCCCAAAGTCATCCTCTGTGCCAGAGTTTTTGAGTGAGACCAAAGAAGCGTCCAAACGAGCATCCACAGGATCCACAGGCGCCAGCTTTGCTTCGGGCCCGAGTGCTACAACTCCTGGCCCATCCTTCGGCTGACTTCAGTCAACTTCTGAGCTGAACAGCTCAAACCGCTGGTAGCCCTGGACCTTAGGAACCTGCTCCATCTTCTCCAAGGACCAGTCTCACTTAAAGGGGACCTGCCACCAAAATTTCATACCCATTTTTATCATTTTTTCATAATCCTTGATGTACTCTGATCATGTTTGCAACATAATTTTAGATGAAAAGTTATTTGATGGTTTGTTTTAGTATGCCTAAAAAACCTTATAGGAAAACCAACTGGCTTTGGCTCATTAACATTTATGGTAATGAGCTTTGCTCTGATTGGATCGCTGCTGTGAAGCCTGCTGTGCTCTGATTGGCTCAGCAGTGGAGGTTCGGATTTCAGTTTATCCATTGTTATTATGCTAATGCTAATAGCATATGCTAATGTGTGCTAAAGTAAGGTGCCCAGATGTCTGTAATGATATCCGGGGATTTTCGGTACTATTTAGTAGCAGCGCATGCCCCTTGTAATAACCCCGTAAGAACTGTTGTTTAGGACTGCTTACTTGTGCTTCCTACCTATTCGGCTACTGTAATAACCGTTGTTTGAGCCCACACGCAACATTTTTGTTCTCATTCATGAAACGCTTAAATCGGGGACATTTTCGGGGACAGCTTTTGCTGGGGACAGGTCATCCAATACGGGGACTGTCCCCAGAAATCGGGGACGTCTGGTCACCTTATGCTAAAGGCTAAAAGTGGCAGGTATTAAACCATATATTTTAGACCCCGAGTCCGAAGAGGAGGTGGAAGTTGAAGAAGAAGCCGGAGAGCTCCAGCGGTGTTTTCTCATTCATTCTGCCCAGCTTTAAGTTCATTTTCCCGGCAGTAAACCCAAGGAAACACCGGTCGTTTGGAAGAGCCCCATAGCGGATACAGTGGTAGCTGGGTCTCGCTCTGGAGAGTGACGTTCACTGTGACTGGGTACGAGAACGAGAGAGTGGGCGCGGCTCACCGAGGACGCGCTCGTGAATAATAATGAGCAACGTCAACGCGACGTCAGATGGACCTGCTTTTTCAATTGGCCTGGTTTACCCGTTCCTTTATTTTAAACCTTTACAGAATGCAAACGACGTAACTGTTTGTTTTCACATTTACAACATAAGACGAACATAATATGGACCTTATCTGACACAAAAAATTACATTTTTATGGCAGGTCCCCTTTAAGTATGCAAACCTCCAAAGCTCCAAACAGGGCTGATGCTGTCTCATGCTGTCATAACTCAGATATTCACTTATTCTGGTAATCCTAGGTTCATCCAAATCCACATCCAAATTCATCTTGACACCAAAGTTAGTGTAGGTTAATATGTTAGAGCATATTCACTCACTTTCATTAACTCTAGTGCTCCTAGCCTGACTCAGAATCTTTATTTATTCACCTATTATTATTTATCCTCATTATCTTATCATCATTTATTGAATGTATGTTGTACCATCATTTATCCTGTAATAAACAGATCATTATTTTTCTAAGTTCTGGTCTGTTAATGTTCTTCCAGAAGTGGAGTCCCTGAAATGAGAATTTTGGCTTAGAATATGAGATTGATTAATTTAAGATTGACTTAATGTTTGATTTCTGAATTAAACCTTTGTTTTTCTTTATTTTCCCACCATTAAAGGTGGGTGGTGCCCCTTTCAACGAGTGCATAAATGTTATAATTTAAGATTATTAATCTTCAGACATTTATTATAAATTCAAATCGCTACACAGCTAATTCATATTTTAATTCATATGTACTTACATAATTAATGTAAGTACATTTACATTCTATAATACAAGTGGTATGAATGCCAAAGCCTCACACTCTTAAAGCAAATATTGAAATATCAGAATGTAACCTATTTCCACTCTCTGATACTACTTGAAAGCTTTTGTGGAGATCTAGGATTTTCTCCAGCATCAAAAGACTCACAGTTCAGACAGTCCATGGCAAAACAAACATGGTAAACATAATCTTAAATATACAGAACCAGAGCAGCTCAGGGGTCTGAAAGGTGGGATGAATAAAACAGGTGCTAAATAAGACTTAAAACCTCTGATATGACCTTCACAGATCTTGTCATAGCTTGCAAAATAACTTAATTATGGTTGATTTAGACATAGTTCCTCCTAAAGCCAAAAACATATAGGATCCGTATTGAGCGCACTTCGTCAGCATCGTGTATTTGCTTCGTAGAGCAGCCCTGCATATCGCATACAGGATATTTCGAGCCTAGCAGTAGCGTAGTGCAGCACCGGTCAGCTGGGCTCAGTATAGAGGAAACAACATGCTCACAACAGGTTTTTATGCCTTTCTGTGGTCGATCTTCTGCTAATTTGGATATAATTAAGTGACTGTTGAGTCTCTACTGTATGTGAAAAAGCAACGTGATTTTACAGTTTCGGTTTTTGCAGGTTTACTCGTGTGTAATAAAGTAAACAATGTTCCTTTATGCTGTGCTGTTACCTTTAGACAGAGTTAACAGTTAAAAGTCCTGTTGGGGTCCACATGGATCAGGGATTGACCGTTGGATTGTTCTGTGTTACTAATACATAACCAGGAAGTATTTCTCATCTACAGGAGCTGATACTCAGTTGGGTGTCTGCATAAGGTGTTTTATTTGAAAATACCGGATGATATTTCATGCTTGACATCCTGTCTAAAACAATCTTTTCTGTGTGGATTGACGGGTATTTGGAAGCGTAGAGCAGCAAAAACAGGCCAGATCCCAAACTGCTCCCTACACACTTGCCCTACACACTCCCCCTCTGTTTGTGCGTCCCTGCGGAGGCTCCCCCATATTGAAGGCCGTCCCAAACCACAGAGTGAGGAGGGCGAGTGGACTGTTCAGCTCTCAAACAGTGAGTCTGCACCAGTGCACACTTACAGTGGGATTTGCAGATAGTGTGCTGGCAAAAATGGAAGAGGAGGAGGAAACAACATAGAAATATAAGTACCACTTGTGTCCACCCTTGTCTCACTGACAAAAAAAAAAAAATCACAAAAGACATGGTTTGGAGAGATCAGGTGATTACATTTCATTTTTAATGTGATAAAGAAATAAAAGTAGTCGTGTTTTATGAGGACATTTCTGATCATGAATAATTACACATGGATTAACAACTATTTTTTAAATTCAAAAAGGCACTACATGTGTTTCGTCCTGTGTCTTTTTCCTGATTTAATTTTATTATGTTACCATCTGACATTTCATGCAATATTTATTTTAGAGATTGTAACAACATGTGCAGGGAAGGGGAAACGATCAGGTAAAATACTTAAAAATAAACTAAACGCACACAGGGTGAAGCTCGAAAACATCGCGAGAACATAGGCTTCCACGTCACCCTTTTTTTCATTTTGTCGCAAAAATAGAAAAGAAAAGCATTTTGTCTATACAGAACTAAAACACGACACAACTAAACACGTATAAATACCGGACACAATCGTAATTTTAACCCTAAGGACTTTGTTGCATACGAGTCACTCTAACCATTTTGTCTTGTACGGGTAAGGCTGTCCCAATTCTTTTTCTATTTTTATTCTTAAACATATTAGATTAAAAAAACAAACAAACGGTTTGGTAAATATATAGCAATTAAAATGGAAAAAAAGAGACATACTTCAGCTCTACATCAAGTCAGTGGCTGTGATGTCGTCACGTGATCTCGTGCAGCACCCCCGTGTAGGCGGAACCAGAGCGGAACAGCGAGTCAGCTGTCTGTGATGTAGATTTCGAGGACTAAAAACCTCCTATATTTCTTCATATTCGAGGAGATTGGACTCCATTAAGGTTTGTAAAAGAGCATTTTTAAACGATCAGGAAACCGACGGTTAAGTCACGGGAAAGCTGCCGCATCGGGGAAATGTCTGCAGACTCCGGAAACAGAAACACGAACACGGAACCATGGGGAAGCTTCGATGACAACCTCATCCAGGTTAGCTAACATGCTAACAAAACCGCTTAACTGTTATTACCAGCATACCAACTAGTATCCAGCCTGCTATGTAACATGCAGACCAGCTACAGCAGAACTATCGGTCTTTTTTAGATATAGACAGGGAAGTAGACCTGTTACATTTGGTGAGCAGTCTGGACAGCTTCACCGACAACACTGAGCACTAACTACGACCAGAATAACAAGCTCATACTGATCTGTAGAGACAATTAACATGCACTCTGTGCTATAGCGTCTACAAACTGTCAGAGGAGACAAGTATATGACACGGCATCTACGATGATGACAACAGGACAGGTAAACAATAAACATACACCCGAGTGAAGTGTGAAGAAGTTTTGACCCCGACCTCTAGATACTTTTGAGATGAGCATACCGCCAGACATCTGTTTAAATGTCTCCATCAACCCAATAATAAATAATAAGCTTATTCTGCTGCTCCTTTTGGACTATTTACTTAGACCGCCAATGGCGCTTATAAATACAATGTATCACTTTTATTATTATTATTATTATTATTATTATTATTATTATTACTATTATTATTATTATTATACTGCCAATAATGAGAGAGCGGTTGGCCGTCATATCAAACCAATATCCCAATGTTAAATGTTGCTGTTAAAAAAGTCATAGCCATGATTACAAGAACATTAAGATGTGTTATATACATGGTTTTCTTAACTGGTAACCATAGATTTTTCTCACCCTTCTTGTTTTTTTTTCCCTTGAATTTGTAAAAAAACAAATACATTGAGTAGTGTTAGATTTCAGAGCATGGCTGATATTATTGCCAGAGGCAATATTGAACTGTATTATTATTATTACTGTATTATTATACACACCATCATAGAATTTATACTTAATCTAGCCATCTTAATCTTCCTTTCTTACCCAAAGTCCGCTTAGAGGGTCCAGATCAGGGACCAAATGTTTACATTGTTGCGTTTTGCATTTGGTTCGGTTAGCATTCACATGGGACTTTTGCTAAGTGAACCAACTGGTTAAAAAAAGAGGGGAAATTACAAGGGAAAATCACTGTCTGTCACCTGCTCATTTGGGGCACAATCTTTATTGTCCCACAACACACAGAAAGTAGCCGACCAGAGAACTATAGGTGTCTTGCTTCATGCAATTTGCCAGAGGTGGCAGAGATGTGCGAGGAGATGCCAGGCATTAATGAAAAGGACTGCCTATAACACATTGTTAGCGTGTTTGTTTAACAAAAGAAGACCCAGATATCTATTTTTTTATCACCTGACTATTGTATTAGAACACAAACCCTCCACCAATTGTTAAGTTTTATGGACAGTCCAGTGTTTTGACCAGCTGTTCTCTGTCTGCTGCAACCTGTGGCCGGGTATAATTTCCTGGCTTTCTTACAGTTTAAATGTATCACTGGTTATTGACATACTAAAAGTCTGGCTGCATCAGCGCTGCAGACCGGACCATGGTTTGTTTGGAAGGGGACCGAGTCCTGCATTTTCAAGAGGACCATGGTCTGTTTGTTTGATCCAGACCACAGTGTGCTTGCGTGTTCATACTACCCGGACCAAAGGAGTAAGGGGACCATGGTCCTTTTAGAACGAACCAAACAGTCCTGGTAAGAATGCCCCCTTAGGGCTCTATTTTCGTGCTTCGCCGGAGACGTGGCGCAGGCGCAGCGCAAGTCAGGTTTGCCGCACCGACAAGGTGTTCCCAAGCACAATTTGGTATTTTGGTGAGCAGCGCAGCCCGGCGTAAGTATTCCCCCTCCCTAACTCAGCTCCTCCCAGCGGCGTAAGTCGTAGCGAGGGAGGAGAGAGGGCGTGGAGTGGGTTTAACACAGGCGAGACCTGTATTGATCAATAACATCAGCTCCTCTCCTCACTCATCTGATCACCGAAACAGATCATCTGTTCAGCCACCGCAGCAGCAGCTGCAGCAGAACGGATAGAGGACATGGAGACATGTCCAGGTCGAGCTGCTTGAGAAATAAGAGGAATAGGAAGAAAGAAAAGGAGGGAGACGAATTACATATCTTGTTAACTTCATCATGTGTGTTTATTTACTAGATATTTAATTTAATTTAATTTAATGCGGTTTCAGCTGTGTTGATTTGGTCAGGTTGTGTGTCCAAACGCGTGCCAGATGTGCTCATCAGATCAGATATAGATCAGAATATATCAATATAGATCTAAATGTATGTGCTGACTCAGATTATTGGTTGTTGTTGATTATTTATTGCACTGATATGTGCCTGACACTGCGGAAACCTGCCGGTGAGGCATCGGTGACGTATGCTGGTACGCCGCCGGTCTACCAAAATACCTCTAGACCAGCTGTGCTACGCCTGCGCTGAAAGCTGACCAGGTTTGAATCGGCGAGCCTTCAGCGCACTTTACACGGCGGCAGCAAGCACGAAAATGTCACTGCACCAGCTGATTCTGTCGACACCTCCCCCTGCCACGCCACCAAACCCAGCTTGGCGGACCTCAGTGCGCCTCAGTCTAAGAAAAATACCAAACTGGCTGTACACTGGGCTCCACCAGATGAAAATACCACTGCGCTGGGTCCACCACCCTCTGCCGCATCCCCAGCGGACACGAAAATAGAGCCCTTAAAGTTACAGATATGGTACCAAGCAAATAGTGCAGATATACTCAGTTACACACAGAAGCCCTGCAGTTCAAACCTCACCTTAGCCTTTATTACACGTATTATAGTCCTGAATATTTAAAGCAGGGTTTTTCCTGCGTTCAAAATTGCGTGGCGGCCGCCTCCACCTAATTTTGTGCCGCCCCCAGCCAGAGCGATTGATTTCACTCAACACAGCGTAAAGCTCCAGCTGTGTTGATTGAGCGATTGATGTCCCTCTGCAGCAGCAACGTATTCTAACTGCAGTTGCAGCGTTGCGCCACTATAGAGGCGCTATATCAACAGCAGTGCACCGGAAAGACCTGAAGCATCTACCGAAGAAGAAACGGATCGACTCATGTTTTTTCAAGTTTTTTTCCCGCTAGTTGGTGCTATCGGCGTCCTGATTTTCCCTGGCGGATGGTACAAACAGGTAAATACTGCTTGTCTTTTTTGCATCCAAGCATGTCGTGTTTATTAAAACAAAAAGTTTCCTCCGTTTTTTAGCGTTGCAGATATGACAGGCAAAATCAGCCAGTACTTTAGAAAGCGACCTCGCAAGGAGGAAAGTCAAGAGTCCAGGTGAAACACAGCAGAGAAAAAACGGGCAGTTAAATGCTATATTTCATGGTGGTGTAAACGTGGAAATTTGTGTCAGGTCTGAAAGTACTTCACAAGGGACTGGTGATCGCGAGGGTAAGAATGCAGGACAGGACGAGTCGGCGAGGCGAGGGTAATTAATTAATTAGTTTCCAATTAGGAGCATAACAACGCAAAACCAACGTGTACGTGGTTTTTATTCCTCTTTCTATAACTTCTCAAAAACACAGAGCCAGTGGCTTTGAAAAGCAGTGGCTCAATCAATTTACCTGGCTCAGGCATACTGAGGAAGGCATGCGCTGCTATTTATGCCAAAAGCACTGTGCCCCAACACAGCAGGCAATTGCTGCCTCCTTAGTGAGACAGCCATCAACCAACTACAGGCTGGACACATTAAAAAGACATGAGGTGACAGCCATTCACAAAGCAGCAGAAGAGAAGGAGAAGTATATTAAAGATGGTAGTACCTAAAAAAAAACCTCAACTAATAAAGTTACAAAAACTAAAATAACATAGTTTAGATAGTTTAAGAAATAATTGGTTGTTGTTCTTTTTTGGGAGGACACTCCAGCGTATACATATAAATAATATATGATTGAAAACACTATCACTCTTCATGTCTGTATCAGAATAAAAACAAAAATACTTAATGCATGATGAATTGTGTTTTTTAAGATGAAGACACCTCTGCGGAACAGACTGAAGGAGAGGCACTTGGATGTCTGTTGTAAGGTGGCCGTTGATGGACCAGACCAGGAGGCCTTGGACTACAAGGAGTGCATGAGGAGGTTCTACAGAATGAAAAAGAGGAGGCTGAAATGTTCTGTCTGGTTGCGAGATGTGTGGATGAAGTGTACTTTCAATTTAAAGTTGCCAGCTGATTTGTGTATGTATATAGTTTTAATAAATGAATGCTTTAACATGATAATGGTCACACTCTTTTTTGAACTCTTAACTTAAAGTATGTTGCCTGTAAAAGAAAGTGAGTCAGTTGAATTTACAAATACATGCACGTCATGGCGCATGGTCAGGATGGTGCCACCTCTGCCTCAATTTGAGCCAGGAAAAACCCTGTTAAAGTATCACTGTGCTCAATATTTAAAGTATGATAATCCTGAATATTTCAAGTATCATAGTGTACAGTGGGTACGGAAAGTATTCAGACCCCTTTAAACTTTTCACTCTTTGTTTCATTGCAGCCATTTGCTAAAATCAGAAAAGTTCATTTTATTTCTCATTAATGTACACTCAGCACCCAATCTTGACAGAAAAAAACTGAAATGTAGAAATCTTTGCAAATTTAAAAAAAAAAGAAAAACTGAAATATCACATGGTCAGAAGTATTCAGACCCTTTGCTGTGACACTCATATTTGACTCACATGCTATCCATTTCTTTTGATCCTCCTTGAGATGGTTCTACTCCTTCATCGGAGTCCAGCTGTGTTTAATTAAACTGATTGAAATTGACTAGGAAAGGCACACACCTGTCAGACCTTACAGCTCACAGTGCATGTCAGAGCAAATGAGAATCATGAGGTCGAAGGAACTGCCCAAGGAGCTCAGAGACAGAATTGTGGCAAGGCACAGATCTGGCCAAGGTTACAAAAGAATTTCTGCGGCACTCAAGATTCCTAAGAGCACAGTAGCCTCCATAATCCTTAAATGGAAGAAGTTTGGAACGACCAGAACTCTCCCTAGACCTGGCTGTCCAGCCAAACTGAGCAACTGTGGGAGAAGAGCCTTGGTGAGAGAGGTAAAGAAGAA
The DNA here is from genome assembly GCA_962446985.1 of Xyrichtys novacula. Taxonomy (NCBI): domain Eukaryota; kingdom Metazoa; phylum Chordata; class Actinopteri; order Labriformes; family Labridae; genus Xyrichtys; species Xyrichtys novacula. The sequence continues at coordinate 2,108,281 of OY660874.1, read as the reverse complement.
CCCAAAGATCACTGTGGCTGAGCTCCAGAGATGCAGTAGGGAGTAGGGTTGGGTATCGAGAATTGAGTATCGATGGGGACTAACATTTCGATTCTTCCGGTATCGTTCAAATATTAAAATTTTTGATTCCAAGTTTCGATGCTGGAGTCCGCCGACCGGAAGAAATAGCTGCCGAAAATCAACGAAGAAGAAGCCGCTTAACACCAATGTGGACGGAGCGTATGAGACGAAGCCACACAGAAAGTGAAAAGAGACAGAGAGAAAGTACATTGCAACCCACAGCAATGCAGCCACTGTGGGTTACAATGCACTCTCTCTCTCTGTCTCTCTCCTCTCTCTGTGTGACTTCGTCTCATACGCTCCGTCCTCGTTGGTGTTCGGCAGCTTCTTCTTCGTTTGTCAAAAGTTTGGCTAACTTTAGCAGGAAGAATGAACTCTTATCTCAATGCAACATTAGCAATACAGTTATATCATGCAAAGGAGGGCAAACGACCAACATGATTAAACACCTCAGGATTCATGGAGGAGAAATACCCGAGTGCTCGTCTTTGATGCGCTTTGCCGGTGTTGTGCCATAGAATGAACCCCTGCCGTTGAATGCACCCCTGACGGGAGCGTGGTTGAAAGTACACAACAAGGCGAAACAATCCAAGTTTTCCTTACAGTTGAACAGAATCTTAAGTGTGTGCCTTTAATGATTTCATTCAGGCTATTCAGATATGCCGAAAACAATAGCCCTCTGATTCTGAATATTTACTGTCCTGAAAATATAATGTTCTCTACCTTAACAGCTTACTGTACAGTTTATATACCCAAGTACACCTCTATGTGTGCATTTTTGAGACACATAAAAACAAAACGAAAGTTAACTGCTCCATTTGACATGTTTTCATCATCTAATACTCGTGTTTTTTTTAAATATGAGATCATTGTCTTCCACTTTAAGAAGCTAATGAGTGGAGGGGAGGCATTCTACGGAAGGGGTGCATTCTACCGCACAACACCTTTCTTCCGCTAACCAGTCAGGATCAGATAAGTGAAACAATAAATTACTTCTGTGCTCTGCCAACATTGAAGCGGTAAACAAATTGTACTGAGTACGGTGAGCAAACTTAAATATCCAACTAACGTTAGCCCTTGTACTTTTTCATAGACAAACGACCTGACAACAAAAATTGATATATACTGGTTGAAAATAGCCCTGTGAGAAATTCATAGTAAAGTTCTTAAAAAGTTAATATGATTTAAAAATTCATGGAGAAGTTCAGAAATTTCATCTAAAAAGAAGAACTCTGGTTAGCGCCCTCATCCAACCTTTGCTTTTTTTTTTTTTTTTTTTGATATCCTGCCTTTTAAAAGAATTGAAATAGGGAATCGATAAATCGGAATCGTTCAAAATCAAACGATACCCAACCCTAGTAGGGAGATGGGAGAAAGTACCACAAAGTCAAATATTACTGCAGCCCTCCACCAGTCGGGGCTTTATGGAAGAGTGGCCCAACGAAAGCCTCTCCTCAGTACAAGACATATAAAAGCCCGCAGAGAGTTTGCCAAAAAACACAAGAAGGACTCACAGACTATGAGAAATAAGATTCTCTGGTCTTATGAGACCAAGATGGAACTTTTTGGCATTAATTTTAAGCGGTATGTGTGGAGAAAACCAGGCACCGCTCATCACCTGCCCAATACAATCCCAACAGTGAAACATGGTGGTGGCAGCATCATGCTACGGGGGTGTTTTTCAGCTGCAGGGACAGGACGCTTGGTTGCCAAGTACAGAGATATCCTGGAAGAAAACCTCTTCCAGAGTGCTCAGGACCTCAGACTGGGCCGAAGGTTCACCTTCCAACAAGACAACGACCCTAAGAGCACAGCTAAAATAACAAACAAGTGGCTTCGGAACAACTCTGTGACCGTTCTTGACTGGCCCAGCCAGAGCCCTGACCTAAACCCAATTGAGCATCTCTAGAAAGATGTGAAAATGGCTGTCCACCAACATTCACCATCCAACCTGACAGAACTGGAGAGGATCTGCAAGGAAGAATGGCAGAGGATCCCCAAATCCAGGTGTGAAAAACTTGTTGCATCATTCCCAAGACTCATGGCTGTACTAGCTCAAAAGGGTGCTTCTACTCAGTACTGAGCAAAGGATCTGAATACTTCTGACCATGTGATATTTCATTTTTTCTTTTTTAATAAATTTGCAAAAAATTTCTACATATCTGTATTTTTTCTGTCAAGATGGGGTGCTGAGTGTACATTAATGAGAAATAAAATAAACTTTTCTGATTTTAGCAAATGGCTGCAATGATACAAAGAGTGAAAAGTTTAAAGGTGTCTGAATACTTTATGTACCCACTGTAGATACCATAGACTGTATATAGAATGGATGTCGTCTGCCTCCTCACTGGGTGAAGCCATGGCAAGAACAGCACCCTCTGGTGACGGGCTGCAGTATAGGTCATAAATTCGCCTCCTCTAGCAAACTTTATGGAGCTGTGGACAAACTTTAGAAATTAATTACACAGAATATAAATTTTTCTCCCCCTGGTCATGATGTTGACATGTAGTTACTGTAAAGGTCCTTACACACCGGGGCCGACGTGAATAAAGAATGCGAAATTACAAAATATTCGGAGGAGAATTTTGACACCCCTGATTATACGCATCAAGCCCGATGCAATTTTGCGACTTTCCGGGGGGGAAAAGACGCATCTCGGGTGGATGTGAGAAGACTGACACAACAGCAGACTGACTGTTTTTCAGTTCTGAGTAGACACTAGTGTTGAGATGTCTGTCTGTCATGATAGCATGTACTGAGTCGGGCCAGTGCCAGATAAGCACATTAAATTTTAATCCATAAACATAAGGTAACAACCAAGACCTAATGGTGCTGTGACAGCAACGTGTAGTGAAAATACAGATGGTATGTATCTGAACAGGTTGGCTTAAGAGCTAAAGTTACAGAGCACTGATGAAAGTTAAAACAAAGACGTTCAGCAAACTGTTAAAGCACACAAACCATGGTCATATGAGAAACCCGACGCTATGACTCTCCACAAATTGTCCTTCAGGTTGTTATCTTTGTAATATTTGTGTCTTTTATTAAAAAGCACTTTCTTCTCCGACATGTAAATGATCAGCCAGTCGGCTATGTTGGATATACCGGTGAGTCAGACGTCAGAACAACACACAATCTGATTGGTCAGATGTGGACACACAGTATGCGAAACTTTAGAAAAATCGTCCATGATCTGAAAAAATAAATGCCACAATATCGCAGGACGGGAAAACGTCGCTGATGTGGACGCTTGTATTGACAGGATACGGCTTCAAAAAAAAATATTGACATCCGAAATAATCGCACGACAAAAGCAGTCCCGGTGTGAAAGGATCTTAAGACTGGTTTGTGCTCCTCTTTTTTCTGTACAGCTCCATTTTAAAAGTTATTAGGGGGTTCATGTTTTTTATGATTGACACTTGATACAGCCTATGGGCGTACGAAGATTGTGTACCTCACCTGGGGGATACGCTGTTTGAGCAGAGCATCATCACAGCGACTCTCCTGCCGAATGCATACAATGCTACTGCGCAAGTGGTGGTTCCAGGAAGTGGAAAAAAATCCAAAATCACAGAGAGAAATTTTGCTTCAAGTTTGTAGTATGACAGAAGGCAGAGCCAAGTTGTCCATACAGTCTATGATAGGTACAGCTGTATTACTTCAAGTCACAGCATTACTGTGCTGATTAGATGATGAAATCAGCCCTCTCCTGTATATCCTTTGTTATATCACTCTGTTCCATTGGTGGTGTGTTAAGGGCAGCAGCTCAGCTGTCGTTGACATGGAGAACATGGACGACACATCAGGCTCCAGCTTCGAGGACATGGGGGAGATGCACCAGAGGATGAAGGAAGAGGAGGAGGTGGCAGCCGAGGCAGCCGCTGCTGAGGATGACACAAGTGAAGATGGAGAGTTTCTGGGAATGAAGGGGATCAAGGGGCAGCTGGGTCGACAAGTGGCTGATGAGGTGAGTTGAGGTCTGATTTCAAAGTTTTAGCTTACTGTCACAGTGGATCTGCCTCAACTTGTGTGAAATGTTCAGGTGTGGAAAGCAGGGAAGCAGCAAGCCTCCAGAGCATTCAACCTGTACGCCAACATCGACATCCTCAGGCCGTATTTTGACGTGGAGCCAGTGCAGGTCCGCAGCAGGTACTGTTCTCTGCTTCTTATTTCCTATCAGCTGTTTTCTGTTTCCTGATGCTAACTCCTGCAAACTGTCACCTCTCAGGCTGATTGAGTCCATGATACCAGTTCGCATGATCAACTTCCCCCAGGTACTCCCTTCCAACATCTTCTCTTTATCATGTTGTCTCTTTATAAGATCAAAATGATACAGGGACAGGTTTAAACTCAAGCTTGGACTGATCCTGCAGACATATGTTAGTCTAGTTCAAGCCTCCTTTTCCAAAATAAGAGCTTTTTTCCCCCTCTTCATTTACATTAAATTAAATTAAATTAGATACAACTTTGTTTATTCTTTTTTGAAGGTTCCTTAAAGAAAATTAAAAATTAGAAATTACTGTGGTACTCTGACTTGGGTTTAGGTCCAGGTTCAAGGTCCAAGCTGACATCATAGTTCAGATTCAGTTTCTGTATCAGGCCAAGGTTCAGGTGATGGTAGAGGCTCAAGCTCAGTCCTCTTACAATTTCATGCCACATGTGCAGAAAATTGCAGGTGAGCTGTACGGTCCTCTGATGCTGGTCTTCACACTGGTGGCGATCCTGTTGCATGGCATGAAGACATCAGGAACAGTCATTGTAAGAACACACACGCACTGACACACTTGTGAGCCTCAGTTAAAGTGTTTGGTGTTGGTCATGTTTTTCTTAAATAGCTGCCAAAGTTAACACTGCAGTGTTACTGACACACGGTGTGTTTGTGTGTGTTACAGAGGGAGGGGACCCTGATGGGAACAGCTATAGGAACTTGTTTTGGTTACTGGCTCGGTGTTTCCTCCTTCATCTACTTCTTGGCATACCTGGTTAATGCTCAAATCACTATGCTGCAGACACTCTCCCTGCTGGTCAGTATTTTGAAAGCAACACACAGTACACACACAGTACATTCACAGTACACACACAGAACATTCACTGTACACTAGGGTTGGGCTGTAATAACGTAATAAGGTATACCGGGGGTGTCAAAAGCAACGGTATCAGTTTCAATACTGTCAAAGCGCCGGCGCTATCTTTTGTATACCCGGAGTGTTATTACTGTAACTCCGTCAAAGTTTGTCCGATGAGAAATAATTCAACAGTGTTGGAAAGCTTAGAATTGTGGGCATTCGCCTATACAGGATTTACTACGATAGTTGTAACCACGTGAGGTAAGCAGTTATTGCAAAACATAGGAAGTATCAGCAGAGCGCCACACAGCTTCTCAATACTGTAACTCCTTAAAAGTTTGCTCAATCTTAAAAATTCCAACGCTGACAGACAGCCGAGTATCTGTGCTTTCTGTCAATATATGATGTATGGTTTATATTACGATAAACTTGAACGGTACTACCAAAACCACAACTTTGACAGAAGATGAGGAAGAAAGGGAGAGTGGAGTAAGAGCGTGAAGTCAGGCAGAGCAAGCAAAATAGTATTTTTTTTTTAGTAATATAGTAATAGATAGAAGTAAATAGTAGTAATAAATAGGTGACCGTGAGAGATGGAAACAATTCTAACCTACGAAAGTATCTTCGAATCAACCACCCACTCACTGCTGCGAGGATGCATTTGGCCCTGAGTTCGCTCAGTGCAGCAGTTTCACTGTTACCGCTGATACCAAATCAGGACCAAAAACAAGTCCGCCTCCACAGCGGACAATAATGAGGGCCTTAGGGAAAAAACAAAGCACAAAAGGGACCGTGTCCATTGGAAAACCTGCACTGATGCAGTGACAAAATAAGAAGGAAATGGTCTTCTTCCATGTGGTGAAAAAGAAGTATTCTGCGCAAAAACTGTGCTGGATGGTCAGGTTAATTTAATTGTTTTACTGTTGTATTTGAACTTTTTTATAAGCTGCCCTTTTTTGTCATTCAGAGTTGCTCAGGCTGTGATTTAATTTAATTGATGTGTGTACGGCGCATCCTGCGCAAAAACTATTCTAGGTGGTTCTGTTAATTTGTTTGACTGTTGTGCACTTTTTTGCTGTTTTTAATAAAAGTTGTTTATATTGTGCACAGTATGTTATTATTGTTCCATGTTAAGTGTTTGGTATTCAGTTTCTGAATGGTGTAGCAAGCAAACAGTTTGGTGATGCTGTCTGAGCTTTAAGTCATGGTTTTAATAAGTCATGGTAATACAGTATATGACAGTAAAATGTGGAGACGGTATGATGGTATCAAAATCTGGATACCGCCCAACCCTACTGTACACACACAATACACACTCAGTATGCAGGTTTAATATGCTCTGTATGAATTGGGGGATGAAGTTTCATTTCATGACATCACTTCCTCTCTGCTGTCACCAGGGTTACGGTCTCTTTGGTCACTGCATTGTCCTCCTCATCACCTACAACATCCACTTCCACTTCTTGTTCTACATCCTCTGGCTGTTGCTCGGAGGACTCTCCACTCTGCGCATGGTGAGGACCGTGTTTCCCATCAGCGCTCTTGCCCTCAACTAGGCCTGTCGCGATAATCAATAAATCGCCTGATCGCTCAGTAAATAAAAACGAGGTCGGTAACTTTGCCAGCCTCGATAATTAACGTGCGTTTGTTTGCACACACGCACACAGACACACACACACACAGACTTACTGACACAGTGCGGAGCAAACGCAATGAATGATGAAACGACAGCTTTGGTGTCTAAGCCCAACGCAACAGCTCCAGTGTGGGAACATTTCGGTTTCAAATAAAATGAAAGAGGTGAGCCCACAACCACGGACGATATGTTGCTTTTGTTCAAAAGTTTTGGTGACAAAGAAGGGGAATACGACGAACATGCATGCGCACCTCAAGCACAATCATCCGTGGGGATGATTGTGCTTGAGGTGCGCATGCATGTTCTTTGTTGACCTGTTGAGGAATAGCGCACAAAGCTAATTATTTAGGGCAATTTTGTTTACAGACTCGAGACTCCACTTTATTTATTGTTTTAATAGTTATGTGTGGAGTGAAGTTTTTGTTCCGTACCAGAGACGAGGTCTATTTTTTTATTATTTGTAGTTGTGATTGTGGTTTTTATTTGAATGCAGTTTTTGATAAAACAGAATGTGGGTCCATTTTATTTTCATTGCTTTTTGGTTGTCTTGTTTGTTTATTACATTTGTTCATCCTAGTTCAAAGTTCTTAATCTTGAGCAATTAAAGTTTATTGCTTTTGACATGGTGTACTCGCATTATTATGCCATATATTATAATTATCTATAATTTAAAAAACGGTGTCAATAATATTGTTTATCGGCAATAATTTGTCGCACAATTATCGTCCAGCAAAATTTGTTATCGTGACAGGCCTACCCTCAACTGTGAGCTCACCTACTTTTTGTGTCTTGTTGTATTTAGGTGGCGGCCCTACTGTCTCGGGCGGTGGGTCAGACTCCTCGGCTCCTCCTCTGTGGGACTCTGGCTTTCCTCCACATGCTCTTCTTGCTCTATCTGCACTTTGCCTACCACAAGATTGTAGAGGGTGAGGAACTACAACATGTGACCTTGACTGTGTCGTTACTGAGGACATATGACTTTTAAAAGTTCCCCTGGCGATGCTTTACTTAATGTTTCTGAGTATCTAGGTGATTAATGAATGACTACTTTAACATTGTTGTACGCCTGAAATGCTGGCCATATTTTGTGTCTTATCTGTGGTTGAGCCACCCCTGACCAACCTGGGCTGTAGCTGTGGTTTATACCTACTTCTGTTACGCTTTGAAGAAACACAGATGATTTTGATCTAGAAAAGGAAGACAAAATTGCATGCTTATGGTGTCTGGTTTAAACAGGTTTGCAACCACTTGACAAGAGCAATGTGTAGCCAGCACAGATTTATGGATACTAACCTGCAAGGAGGTCCTGCAGGCTGTGATTTCTAGTCCTACTTGAAACACTTAATAAACCAGATAAACCAGTATTGTAACAAGAGTTCCCCTGCAGACTGTGATCCTGTGTTGAGCTGTGGTCAAGAATTATGCTTAGTTTTGACTGGTTTCTTACCGTTATACTACTTGGCAAGTCCTAATCTGGGTGAGTCACTTTAAAGCTCCTATTGGGAGTTTTTTGACATTCATGAATTAGACTGACATTCGTATCAGTGCTTTTTCATGTTATCCAAAAGCAAACAAAACCAGAAGCAATAAGATTGAATATTTATATGTCCTTACTTTAAAAGCATTGAACCAGTATGAGGCCTTAAACCCAAAGGATCTTTGTTGCAGCCCGGGTCAGTTGGTTCCAGTATATCGAAAACAACATGCTCACAACAGGTTGTTTGGCCTTTCTGTGGTCGATTTTCTGCTAATTTGGATTTTATTCTGTGTTGATTTTATTCTTTACTGTTGGGCTTCTACTGTTTGTGAAAAAGCTATGTGATTTTAAAGTTTTGGTTTTTTGCAGGTTTACTTGCATAGTAAACTATGTTTCTTTATGCTGTGCTGTTACCTTCAGACAGAGTTAGCACTTCAAGGTCTTGTTGGGTTTGACATGGATCAGGGGTTGGCCATTGGATTGTTCTGTGTTATTGATAAATCCATAACCGGAGCCTGTTTTGCCTTGCAAAGATCCTCAATTCTTGGTGCAATGTTTGATAAACAGCCACCATCCGGTAGAGAGGCTAAAACCTCCGGTGGCATACCGAGGATCCTTACTCATGCATGCAGCAGCAGCAATCAGATGTAAACATCGGTATTAAGTGTAATGAACTTCATCACCAGAGTTTCCACTGTTTAACGGAGACCTCACATAAAATAATGGAGGGAAAAATGTCTTACCTTCATTCTGTTGTCTAAAACAGTCAGCATTATCACTCAGCCAGCTCCAACAGTTTAAAAATCCACCGATATTATTCCCGTTTACATCCTGTTTGAATCCTGTTTACAACCTCACGGTCAGCGTCTCATCCATTTGCGTTTTTAGCGCTGTTTAGGGTCAGCCGGCTCAGTCGTTTATTTCCTGGTCCTCTTCCACCGGGACACGGACCGCGTCTCGGTTCCGATGCGGTGAGTTAGTCACGGCCTGTCTGGACCTGTGGTCTGGACTCCGTACCAGGTCCAGTGATGCTCCTGCTGTCGGCCTCTATCAGGACACCTGAAGCTGAAGCGAGCTTAAACTTTTTTTCACACAATGCGAATGGATGAAACGCGCTGACCGCAAGAAACGGGATTTGAATAATATCGGTGGATTATTAAACTGCTGGAGGTGGATGACTGATAATGCTGACTGTTTTAGACTCCAGAGTGAAGGTAAGAAATATTTCCTGAAGGCTTGATCAGTTAGTTATGTCTCTGCTCGGATGTGTGGTGGACAGAGATCAGGACGTTTAGTATATTTTGAGGTCATGTTTCCTCTGTTATTTTATATCAGATCTCCGTTAAACAGTGGTGTGGTGTGATGAGCCCCTGTGAAAGCTGTAGCTTTGTGAACACAGATGGGTCTGTGTGGATGGGAGGAGACGGATGTGTTAATGAGGGACTTTGGTGATGAAGTTTATGCAGTTAATATCGATGTTTACTTCAGATTGCTGCTTTGTGTGTTTGCGTGCGTGTGTGTAACGTTGTGAAGGATCCTCGGTGTGTGAGCCTCTCTCCCTGCAGTGATTGATTGTCACCGGTCGGTCGAAGCAGGACGCTTGTCCTGCTTACTTGGTTGTTTGAGTGGCTGGGGCAAAATAGTAGGAAATTTTATTGACACTTTCCATGCTGTGCTGCAGCTTCTGGATGAGGTAGGCTGTAAATTGGTCTATTTCAACTACTTGGGACTCTGCTACATCTCCTTTGTACTAATAGCCGGTGAGTTCATCACTGGAGCTTTGAGACATCACTGGTCTGCATACTAATTTTACATTAAGTGCCCTTTAAACTACTTGGCAAGGATTGAAAGTGTTTCATTAAACCTGCCAGAGTCAAGCAGAGGTGCAGTGCTGTGTCATGATGGATAAAAGACAACGTGTTCAGTAAAACTCAGAGTGCAATCATATTGCAAAAACAAAGATGCACATCAACACTTTCATTCAGACTTTAACTCAAGGTTTGTGTTGTTTAATTAAATGACTGCCTTATTCAGCACTGAGTGAGGAGTGGGAGCCCGGACAGTCTGATTTTAGAAAGGTTCCTCCTGTCAGTATTTGTGTTACAGAAAGACTTTATCTTTTGTATCTTTGTGGTTTTAGGACTTCTGGACTCCCTTGAAGGACCTAACATGGCTCCTATGCAGCGGGTTGCCAGAGACGTACCTGAACTAACACTGAATGCCACAGCAAAGAGCCTGGGGGTGCTGCTGAAGGCCCACTGAGTCCCCTGCTCTACTCTAATACCACACCCCACAAAACAGAAACATGTCTCCCTGTCAGAAAGTTTGTTAACGTCACTTTGATTGTTATTTGTTTGTATATTTTTTGACTCTCTCTGTGATGTTTGGTTTTGGGTTTCTTTGTTTTCCATGTTCAGATGTATTTATAGTTTCTAAACAGAAACTTAAATAAACTTTATGGATTGAGGGTCTGAGTTTTTGAGCTGTAAGTCAAAGCACAATCAACAGGGTGCTTATACTTAGAAGTCAGTCTGTTACAGTCCCTGAAACAAAGAGCTTTTTTAACAGAACCTCTTTTTACATGTTTATGAAAGCTCAGTTTCTGCTGTTTTTACATATGTTCAATAATTGAATTGTGCAGTGATATTTAAGATAAAGTTTGAATATATTAATATCTAAAGTAAAAGTCTTGCAGTGCAGCTGCTCCTTTATTTACTTTTTGTAATTTTAGCGCTAAAACGAAAGAAAAATTTACATCATTAATTACAGGGCTTTGTAAACATTAATTAAAATGAATGCGGTAGGTTTGTACATTAGGAAAAGCTGTAATTTAATTTGAATTCCTGGAGAAAAAAAAATATCAGATGTTGAAAATGAAAAATGTTTTGATATGAAATAAACAGTGTATACTGATTTTAAAACTGTTAAAGTTGGAGCAGGGACATGTATATCTCTTCATGGCATCATTTTTTCCCTCTGCTCTTAAAAATATTTGGGGACCAAAGACACCAGTTTTCTGGAGTTTTAAATGCAAAATGTTCCATTCTAGCCTGACATGTAATTTATGAGGTATCAAGCAAGATGATCCCTTTTCTCTTTAAAGTGAATGACATGGTATCCTGGACATCTAAAAAAAAAAGTCTAATTTGGTTTGCCAGTTTATAGAACTTTTCACTTTGCCTTACTCCATCTGAAATAGTCTCAGTACCTGACATGTTAACATATGCGTTCCTCTTTGCAGAGTAAAGTTTTACTTTGTGTTTGTGGGCACTGTTTTCAGACCATGGTTTTTTGAAGTAGTATTAAACCCACACAGTGATTTCCACTGCAGAGTCAGGTCTGTTTATTATGGAGTTCTGCCTGAGAACCTGAAGATCACAAGCATGATCAGTATTTAACCTTGGTACAGAATTTTCTTCAGATCCTCGGAATTGTTCATGTTCTGTAGATGATGATAGTTCTTCTCATCTGTAGTAAAGAGAGGCGTAGTCACTCAGAGACGCCCTTCACATATCCAGTCATGTTACTCACTTGTTGTAAATTTACCCAGTTAGTAAGGAGATAGTCCTCTAGTATTACACAGATTTTGAAGTGTTTTGCTGTTCCTGTTCCAACATTTTACTGGCAGCAAATGAATGTATACCTTACAGAAAACAGTTGTGTTCAGTATTATCACCAGATTATGTTGTTTTAGCAGCATTTTTAGTTACAGTTTAAATAACTTGCGAACTATCAGAATCTGTTTTTAAAAATATTTCATTCAGCCTCACGATTTCTTTGAAAGTGAGATTGTAGTATCATGTACATAGGCACAAATAAACACTTTAGGAACAAAGAAATTACACTTTTTGGGTGTGCTACCAATGTATTTTTTTCCTCAAACTATAGACATTTCATATCTGAAGAAGTAAATGTGACTTGAATTTACTCCAGTGTCTCAAACCTTTAATTTGAAAGACTTCATGTTTTGATTTATATTCAAAGCGCTTTTGTTGTAGGAATTTTACACACGAACTGGTTAGTGCCTCAAACATGCACCAGTCAGAAACATAGACTGTATGTACTATGGACAACTTGGTTCTGCCTACCGCCTGTATACAGATTTGAAGCCAAATAGCTTTCGGTATTTCTGGGATTTTTCTTAATTTCCTGAAACCAGCACTGCGCAGTAGCAATGTGCACATTCGGACGCGCAGTCGCAGAGAGTCGCTGTGATGACGCTCGGCTCAAACAACGTATCCCCCGGGAGAGCTACGCAATCCCTGAACGCCCATAGGCTGTATCAGATGTCAATCATAGCAAACATGAACCCCCTAATAACTTTTAAAAACTGAGCTTCACAGAAAAAAAGAGGACTTGAGCACAAACCAGTCTTACAATAACTACATGTCAACATCACAACCAGGGGGGAGAAACATTTATGTTCTGTGTAATAAATTTCTAAAGTTTGTGCACAGCTCCATAAGCTTTGCTGGCGGAGGCGGGATTTATGACCTATACTGCAGCCCACCATCAGAGGGTGCTGTTCTCAGAGTGGCTTCACCCGGCGAGGAGGCAGACTATGTCCATTCTATATACAGTCTATGGTCAGAACTCTGGAAATCAGATGTGTAGATCCCATAGATATATATATTTAAACACTAGATGAATTACGCATGCAGTTAGCCAATGGAGACCGACGTCCGCACATGGCAGTCATCTTGCTTCAGGATGCTCGCCCACTCATAACATTACAGTATAGGGCGCATGTAGCATTTCAATAACCATAAATTGCTTCATTTTAAACCGATGTTCAAATGGTTTGGTTTGTAACAAACCTCAGAGTTTTAGTAACGTTCCTGCATACTCAAGAATAATTTTAAACATTGATTTTCATACATTTTCATTAAAAATTAATTTAAAATGAATGAAAAACAAATTTTAATAAAATAAACATTAGACAGATAGGTAGAGCAATAGCTATAGGCCTACACACTATATGAAACAATTAATCATTCCATTAATGTTATGAAAGTAACATTTCTATTATAGGATAACTGCAATAACATATATCATTAAGATATAAGTATTTATTTTCAATATAAATATCTGTCTTGTGTTGCCTTTCTGTATATCTGTTCTGTGATACATAAACACACACACACATATACATATATATATATATATATATATATATATATACATACAAACACACACACACACACACACACACAAAGTCTGTAAACACAAAGTCAGAAATTTCCTGTATTATAATGTATCAATATTTTAGATGTTTTTAACAAACCAAACAGCTTGGAAATCATGTGCAACTTAAGTTATGTGGAAACGAAAGAGCATTTCTGCCTTTCCCACTGATGTAAAATTGCTTGGTTAACTTTGTAATAGGTGGTCTACTCACAGCCAGTCTATTAGCCAATTCAGACAGCTGATAAACAAAAACATATCTACAACGACCGTCACTTAGACACACACACACACACACAAAAATGCTGTCATACAAAAAATTAAAATCTCGATTGTGGTCTCAGCCTTGATAACTCGCGCAAAGCGACTCAAAGTTAGCCACTGCGCACGCAGATAGCCGTGAAACAACTGTGCTTTATGATTAAGTCTTTTTTTTCTCAAAGAAAAGCTGCCATTTCAATATGTCCAAGCATACCGACTCACGTTATTAAGGTATGTAATAAACAAAACCTTTTGTAAATCTGTCAAGATTTCAGCGAGTTAAGAGTATTTTTGATCATGCAAATTACTCACCTTCAGTCAGCTACCAAAAAATTTACCAGAATGGTGCACTGAAGTAAGATGGCCGTCATGTACGGACGCCGGAGACTCCGCCTCGATTCATGTAGCCTTTCTTATATTTGTCAATGGTAGATTCAGCCAATTAGCCATGAAGAAAAAGCTACTGTTTACATCCCCATAAATATAAAAGCCCCTCTGAGCTATGTGCCTACGTGGCAGCCATCTTGGCGGGGGAATCGTTCTCATTAAAGGCAACGCATGAATGAAAATAAAACACTTACTTATTTCTCAATTGATTTTCGTTACCGTCGTTAACATGTGCTTTTAATACAGGACATTTGATTTTTTTTAAAAATCAAATGTTCTGTAGTAATAGCACATGCTATAAATAGCGTAAATATAAAATGTAAACCGCATGAAAAACGTTTGAGAATTTACATGTACATCCTCTAATGAGAGCGTTGCCCCCGCCAACGACGACGGCGTACAGATCTACCTGCCCTTAAACCTTTCAAATAATGACTCTGTACAGACGCTGCTGGACTGTTTTTTAGAAGTTAAATCTTGGTTGGCGGAAAACTTCCTACATTTGAATGAAACCAAAACGGAGGCTGTATTATTTGGCTGTAACCCATCTGACCTCCCAGCCAATTATCTGGGCCCTCTCACACTGAATGTCCGTGCATCGGTAAACAATCTCGGCGTGACCTTTGACGGTAATTTTAAACTCGACAAGCAAGTCAACTCTGTGGTTAAAAATAGCTTTTATCAACTGAGAACTCTGTCTAAGGTAAAGGGTAACCTCTCTCGAAGAGACTTAGAGACAGTTATACATGCTTTTATCAATTCCAGATTAGATTACTGCAATTCCCTGTATGTTGGCTTGGATCAAAATCTGCTCCATCGACTTCAGCTGGTGCAAAATGCAGCTGCCTGCCTCCTTACTGGGAAACGTAAAAGAGAACATATAACCCCTGTGCTCGCTTCTCTCCACTGGCTCCCAGTCTCTTTTAGAATAAATTTTAAAACTTTATTGTTTGTTTTTAAAGCTCTTAATGGACTAGCCCCTGGGTATTTGTCCGAGCTCTTACACATTCATGCCCCGGCTAGAGCACTGAGATCTGCCAATCAGCGGCTATTGGTCGCCCTGAAGACTCGCCTAAAGAGTAAAGGTGACCGAGTCTTTGGGGCGTCGATAGGGGTTTTTAAATCCTCTTTAAAAAAACACACTTTTTCTCCCTAGCTTTTACCTAGCTCTCGATTGGTATTTTAGATTTTATATTTGTTTTTTATCTACCTACGTATTTTATATTTGTTTTTATTTATGGTGTATTTGTACCTCAATTTTTCTTTGCTGTATTATAATCTTGTATTCTGTGTTTTTGATCATATTGTCTGTTTTATGTATTTCGCTGTGTCTTATTTTCTTCGTTTTTCTTCGACAGCAACCTCTCCTTCACCCACCACATAAAGCAAATCACTAAAACAGCCTACTTCCACCTCAAAAACATTGCCCGCCTCCGCCCCTCCCTCTCCTACCCTGCAGCTGAAACCCTTATACATGCATTCATTTCATCTCGTCTGGATTACTGCAACAGTCTCTTTTATGGCACCACCTCCACTCTCCTCAATAAACTTCAGCTCATCCAGAACTCAGCCGCCCGCCTCCTCACCCACACACGCTCCCATCAACACATCACCCCCGTCCTCCAAAACCTTCACTGGCTCCCCATACCCCACCGCATTCAATACAAAATCCTCCTCCTCACCCACAAAGCACTCCACAACCTCGCCCCCCTACCTACAGGATCTTCTCCACCCCTACATCCCCTCCCGCACCCTCCGCTCCGCCAATGCCAACCTCCTCACAGTTCCCCTGACCAAGCACCGAACCTGGGGGGACAGAGCCTTCTCAGCCGCCGCCCCCACCCTCTGGAACTCACTCCCACTCGAACTCAGAAACTGCACTGACCTCACCAGATTCAAAACCCTCCTCAAAACCCACCTCTTCCGCACTGCCTTTCATCCTTCCTAGCCCCCCCCCCCATCGGATTTTACCTGATTCTACATGTTTTTACTGACATTGTCGTAAATTTTATTACTTATTGATGTGTGTTTTATTGTTATTTGGATTTTACCTGATTCTACATGTTTTTATTATATTGCCGAAAATTTTATTACTTATTGATGTGTGTTTTTATTGCCTAATTCTGTACAGCGTCTTTGTGTTTTTGAAAAGCGCTTTATAAATAAAATGTATTATTATTATTATTATTATTGATCTGTACAGCACTTTGGTCAGCTTCGGTTGTTTTTAAAGTGCTCTATAAATAAAGTTTGAGTTGAGTTGAGCCAAGATGACTGCCACGTAGGCACGCCGTTACGCCGGCTGCTTCAGTGCGCTGCCGTATCTAGTATCGTATATTTGTGCTCCCTTGCATATTGCCCTCATAGACATAATAAAGAGTAGACCCCGCATCGGCCGCTACCATGAATGGGCGCTGTTGAGAAATGCAGCCACCTTTGGTCCGGTCATCCGCCTTACTCTGCACCGCTGTTTAACCGGCGGAATGAAGTCTCAGCGCATTAAATAAATCATAGTTCGCTCAATACTACGCAATTTTTTTCTCTGCAAACTTCATTCAAAGAGGCATGACAGAGTCCATATATATATATTTTGGGGCGTTTTCAAATACTCAGAATGAATAAAATTATTTTTTAGAACATGGCAGCAGTTGCTGTAGTATAGTATAATAATTAATCAAGGATATATCTAGGTTTAGAGCTAGGTTCCTGCTATGTCTCAATAATAATTAATAACTGGCGGTTTTAATAGGCTAATTCAATATATATTGATTTGATTATATTTTATTTAGTTTAATTTTATTCATCCATTTGTAGACACACACAAATAATGTCATATAGAAGCACTATTTTAATCATTGGAAAATACACACAAAGAAATACACACAAATATATAGCCTACATATCAAAAAAATTGCACACTTTCAATTTAAACACAAGAACAGCATGACAGGACAGCACCTAAACTACATATCAATCAATCAATTTGCTCAGGCCCTAAAAGCCTTGAAAGAGGACTGATAGATAGATAGATAGATAGATAGATAGATAGATAGAGAGGGAATCACAATGATAAGTAACTTATGCCATGTAATCAATAGAATATAACAGCTTTATTGTGATGCACCTACTCTTTGGAGGTGACCTGGAAACTTGAAGACGGACGGAATAACGCCATCTCTAATGCGAACAACCTGTCCCGTCCTGTCAAATTCTGCCTCCTTGAAGTGTTGGCTACACAGCACAGAGGAATCACTTGCTGTGAATTTCTCCCTCCTTACAGCAATCTCCCACTTCTTCCTCAAATGTTTGTCCTTAGGAAATCTTCTAAATGAAACAGGAGATCACCACAAAAAAATCTTTAATAAAACAGATAATAAAACAGAGCTCACTTTCTTCCTTCTTCTTTCTATTTTATTTCTTAACGTTTCTTAGAACCTCTCTCAAACAAAAGTTTTTTATTCTAATGCAAATCTGTTGATAATAGAGCAAAGTTGCTATAATTGTGAATAAGCTAGCTGTTTGCAAATGCTGTTTTCTTTTTGGAGTTGACCGATAGTCTTCCTCCTTGGCCTCCAAATGACTCTACTACAGTCAAGTGTAATGTTGAAAAAACGTTTAATCCTACCTGTGAAAAGTTCTCCCTTGAGCCCTGTTCTCTACTGTCCGTCTGTTGGCACAGGAATACGCCGCACAGTGCTCCGGCATCGCTGAATGAATGAATGAATGAATGAATGAATGAATATGACTGACCGGAGCGTATCGGAAGCTAGACCGGACCAAGATGGAGGCCGTATTTTTAGCTGCGCAGCACCCCTAGCAGCGTCTACTCTTTATTATGTCTATGATTGCCCTCGCTCGGGGATTCGGAGCGTATCTTTGACGTACAGTGAAACGTCACCTCGCATGTCTTCATAAACATCCTGCGCGGGTAGAGTAGGCGCTCAGACAGAGTAGGAAAAGGAAAGTGGAGAAAGTGAGTAGAAAGTATGAAGATTTATTTCTGTGGGAGTATCAGAGGTGGCAGAGATGACGTCCATCTGTACCGGAAGATCGTGGAGAAGCTGCAGAGCTACGGGGTCGTGCTGACCGAGCACGTGAGCAGCAGCGAGCTCTCCGACAGAGGTCAGGGATCAAACTTTCAGGCAGTATGCACGGTAGTACACACTCTGCAACATATAGACTAGAGTCCAAAGTGAACTACACACACACACTCGATACGTTTCGTTTCGTTTATTTAGATCTCCATTAGCTTTGGCTAAGGCCATTGCTATTCTTCCTGGAGTCTACATTAACAGTTAGCTTTTCGGTGCACAGTCACAAAAAACATCACGCCACAAACACAAAGACAACGTTGATAACCACAACAACTCACAACAGCCTACAAGACAAAAACAGAACAACACAAATAGAAAAATTCAAACAACATACACAAAAAACTGGACCTTATACATTTCCGCAGTGTAGCTGTAGTTTTGAAATAATCAGATGTTTAAATATAAACTTACATTCCACATAATTAAATTGGGTTAACTAATTTACCAAAAATTTACCAGACTTCCAATATTATAAGTACATCAGACAAACCAAGCTTCATCTAAAAAAGGAGCTGTTTGACTAGTGAATATTCTTTAAGTAGATCTTTCAATCTGTATTTGTTGTGGTCTTGGATGATATGTCCTGGCAGAGCATTCCATATCACCATGGCCCTATACATTACTGTACTTTTCATTTTGTTTGTTTTTACTTTGGGTAAGGTGAATTAACCTTTTGTAGCATGTCTTGTTCTGTAACAGTGTTCATTGGAATTGAAAGACAAACGATCATGAATAACCCTTGGCAATTTCATCACAGATAATCTTCTAATAAAAGCTTCTAATGAAGCAGTAAATCTCTTCTTAACACTCAACCAGGCAAGACAGTTATGCATTATACTTACATTGGTTTTGTATGGACAGCGAAGTAAATATCTTGCTGCCTTGTTATGAGCTATTTGCAATTTCTTTATCAGTTATGAAGCAGCGCACGACCAAACCTCTGAACAATAATCAAGGTGTGATAACACCAAACTCTTAATCACACTTCCCCTTACATTTACTGGTAATAAATCACTAGCCTGGCTGGGCCATCCTGTTGCGTGAATCACTTGCTGTTCTTTCCCACAACAGTCTGGACTTCGGCCCATTGGGAGCGTGTATTCCTGGTCAGAAAATAACCGGGCCAATCGGAGACCGTGTTTCCACTGTTACCCGGACAACAGGGAAAGGCAGCCCCTGATTGGTCCATGTGTAGATGGAGACGTCTAACACATGCTGCGGGACTTTTCAAATCGCCGTTCATTCAGAACGCCCTTAATTCTGCAGTTGACTTTGCAAAGTTGGCAGAAATCGTTTATATCCGACGTCCTCTGCGGATATAAACGATTTCTGATAAGGACAATAAGGAGAAATCACATCTCCTTATTACCGACAGACTGCTGCCCATTTTATTCATAACTTTCTTAATATGTTTCGCTTATGTCAGTTTACTATCAGAGATTTTTCCTAAAAGTTTGGTTTCGTGCACTTGTTCTACCATCACATCATTCACATACAGCTTCAGTTTTGGCTCATTTCATTACATGTTTTTTTGTCCCAAACACAATGCTGTTTGTCTTGGAGGTATTAAGAACTAATTTATTATCGGTTGTCCGTTTCACTAATACTTGAAGTTCCTGATTTAAAACACTGCTAAGTTCATCTATTGTGGTTTTAGCTATATATTGTTGAATCATCTTCATTCATTGAAATTTTTGCATCCTTTAGGGTCAGTGGTAAGTCATTCGTGAATATTGAATAGCAAAGGGCCAAGACTACTACCCTGCGGGACTCCACAGTCAATTCCTATAGCATCAGACAGACTTCCATTAAAAAAGACTGTCTGTCTCCTGTTTTTGAAATAGCTCTCCAGCCATTGAGTAGCATTCGAACTGAAATCATAACATATTAATTCCTGTAACAACAAATTATGATCAATCACGTCAAAAGCCGCACTAGAATCTAATAGCACTGCTCCTACTAGCTGTCTGTTATTAATTTCTTGGAGCCACTTATCAGCCATTTGAGTAAGCGCTATGGCAGTGGAGTGTTCCTCCCTGTATGCACATTGATAGCCAGTATACAAATTATTAGATGCAAAATAGTGCTTTATTTGACCAAAAGCAATTTTCTCCATTATTTTGCTCAGAGCGGGCAGCAAACTTATTGGTCTGCTATTCGAGGCGCAGAAAGATAAAACGGGGTTCTTAGGTAATGGAATGATTTTTGCAGTTTTCCATGCTTGAGGAAAAATACCTTTCTTTATGCTTACATTAAATACATGACAAATTGGTACAGAGATTAAGTTTGCTACCAGTCTGAGCAATTTCATATCTATATTATCTACTCCAGCTAATCTATCTTTACATCCCAGTAATAGTTTTTTAACCTGGTTGAGTGTAACTGTTGTAAAGTTAAACTCACACTTTTTGCCCTCCATGATTTGATTTCTTATACTGCATTGGGATTGTACATTATCTACTAGGCTCATCCCATCTCTGAGTTTACTTACTTTATTTATAAAATGATTGTTGAGGTGATTCGCAATATCCAAAGGCCTGGAAAGAAACTGTCCCTCTACTTCTAGAAATGCAGGGGTAGATCTAGATTTCCTGCCCATTATGTTATTCAAAGTATTCCATAATCAATGCTGTCATGCTTTTTGTTGTTAAACAGGTTTTCATAATGGATTTTCTTTTTTTTATATTCAACTTGGATACATAATTTCTTAACTTGCGATAAACTTCCCAATCAGATTCATAATTAAAGCTGATTGCCATTTTCTTCGCATTGTCCCTCTGTTCCATACATTTCTTCAGTTCCTTATCAATCCAAGCTGATCTAAAACTTTTGATGGATCTCTTCTTCACAGGTGCATGTTTATTCATGATTTCCTCGAATAGTTTGTTAAAATGTTCTACCGCAGCATCAGGATTATTTACCTCTAAGACACTGTCCCAACATTTTTTTTTTACATCATCAATGAAATGATTATCATGGAAGTGTTTATATGACCTTTTAAAAATGATTTTGGGTCCTGCTTTAGGAATCCTTGTCTTCCTCAAAATCGCTAATAAGTTATGATCACTGCAGCCTAGTGGTATGAATATTACTTTCCTGCATAGTTCAACTGTGTTAGTAAATATGTGCTCTATGCAGGTTGAGGTTCTGGATCCATCTCTTTTGATACATACTCTAGTTGGCTCAGTTACCATTTGTTTTAGACCACACGTATCTGTAATTGAAAGAAGCCTTTTTTCAGTAGACAGTGTGTTGCGTTCCAGTTTATGTTGAAGTCTCGCAATAAGTACATTTCATTAGTCAGGTCACCCATATTGTCGATCATACCACAAATTTTTTCCAAGTAATCAGAATTTGTGTTCGGAGGCCTACAACAACAACCAACTAATAAGGGTTTTAAGTTAGGGGTGTGCACCTCCAACCGCATTTCTTCGATCTCATTTGACATTAAGTCACACCTTATTTTTTACAGGTATATTATCTTGAATGTATATAGCGACCCCCCCCCCCCCCATGTTCATTTCTATCCTTTCTATACACACTATATTCCTGAATACTTACTGCAGAATTATCAAATGTGGAGTCTAGGTGAGTCTCTGAGATCGCTAAAATATGTATATTTCCCTGTACAAGAATATTGGAAATATCAACTTTTTTATTTCTAAGGCTACATATATTGATGTGAGCCACCTTCAATCCCCTCTTAGGTAATTTAACTGAGTACATTATCCAACGTTCTTGAAATCCACTATCTCATTTATTAATTGAACCATCTGATAATTGCTACCTCTACGCCATTTTATTTGATCATATTTAGGCCCAAACAAAACTCGAGACACTGACAGCCACCAACAAAAATAAATCACACAAACATTCATCCACATAAGACATAAAACACCCTTGCAGTCCAAATGATCTGTGATCATTGTGAGAAAAAAAAAGAGAATAATAGTGTCCTGATTCACTCCCTTTCACTACCACAAAAACAACTATACTAGTAGTAACTACAGCGCATAATGGATTACACTGAGAAGTCCACGCAGTCACGTGAGAGAAGTAACTGCAGCGCCAGTCATCATGACCAAAAATTGTCAACCAAAGTTCTCCTCATAATCTCCCCTGCAATCAATTCTGTGCCATTAGGGGAAAGATAAGGGGAAAAAACGTTCTCTCCCTTTTCCCCCTCCTTCACGTCTTTCCTCGCCCCACATACTATACAGTCACGTGAGAGGTGCGACTCAATCAGCAGCTAGTTCTCCTCGTTGCCTCTTCTGCAGTCCTTTCATGGAAAAATAGAAACAAAATTGAAGTGAAAAGCTGGTCAAGAAGAAAAGAGAGAGAAGGGGCAATAGTTACTGTTTTGGCTATTCTTACAGCAGCCGTTACCCACTGTTTTAAGCTAGGTTCACATTGTATGATATATAATAACTCACTGCACATTCAAAGGCTAGTGTGTGTATGTGTGGCAGTGTGTTTATGTGTGTCACTGTCCTGCTGTGCTGTGATTGGGCAGGAGAGGATGCTGCAGCATTAGGTGACAAAGCCATTCATGACAGAGACGTGGACTGGCTGCGACAAAGTGATGGTAAGTTGGTTTATCCCTTCAGTGTGACTTTAACCTGTGCACTGCATCCTTGTTTGTGTGACCTTTGACATTTTTTGTGCTCAGTGGTTGTTGCTGAGGTGACACAACCGTCACTGGGAGTCGGCTATGAGCTTGGCCGAGCTGTGGACATGGAAAAGAAAATCTTCTGTCTGTTCAGACCCTCATCAGGACGCAGTGAGAAGACTTGTATTTTGTTCCTCCCTCTCTCCTTTCTGCTCTACTCACCTACATCATAGTACAGAGCCCTGATCTGTCCAATCAGTAAAAATAAGAGAAAACCCTCTAAATGACCAGAATCATCTCTTTCCCCTCCTTTCTCTCTGTCTCCTTGTCTCTCTGCAGCTCTTTCTGCCATGATCCGAGGAGCTGAGGATGGCAAAATCTTTGTGGTCAAAGATTACAGCGTGGATGAGGTTGAGAACATCCTGGAAGATTTCTTCAACAAACTAAAGAAAGCATGAAGAACAAACCAAACTTCAGACTGTCTGTGTGTTCATTTTGTTTAAGTCGGGCTGAAGGATTCAATAAAGTTTTATACACAGAATCAAGTCATCCATTAAGTCAACCATTAGTTCTGACCTTCGTCAGGACTATTTTTCCTGGGGTCCAGACACTGATATAAAACAGTCAATACATAGTACAATAGTTACAGACAATAAAAAACAATTACATTAATAGGAATTTTTAAATGCGAAATAAAGCCACAGCAGATGACACTATGGGCTCTATTTTCGTGTCCGCCGGTGAGGCGGTGGAGGGTGGCGGACTCTGCGCAATGGTATTTTCGTCTGGCGGAGCCCGGCGTACAGCCAGTTTGGAATTTTTGTGGACTGAAGCGCACCGAGGTCCGCCAAGCTGGGCATGGTGGCGTGGCAGAGGGAGGTGTCAACAGAATTAGCTGGTGCAGTGACATTTTCTGGCTCGGCGGTGGCGTGTTAAGTGCGCTGAAAGCTCGCCGATTCAAACCTGGTCAGCTTTCAGCGCAGGTGGAGCACAGCTGGTCTAGTGGTATTTTGGTAGACCGGCGGCGTACCAGCATATGTCACCGATGCCTCACCGGCAGGTTTCCACAGTGTCAGGCACACAGTGCAATAAATAATCAACAACTAATATTCTGAGTCAGCACATACAGCTAGATCTATAAAGATATATTCTGATCTATATCTGATGAGCGCGTTTGGCACTCGTTTGGACACTCAACCTGACCAAATCAACACAGCTGAAACCGCAATAAATTAAATATCTAGTAAATAGACACACATGATGAAGTTAACAAGATATGTAATTCGTCTCCCCCCTTTTCTTTCTTTCTCTTCCTCTTATTTCTCGCGCATCTCAACCTGGACATGTCTCCGTGTCCTCTCCCTGTCCTGCTGCAGCTGCAGCGGCTGAACAGATGATTTGTTTCAGTGATCAGATGAGTTATTTACTTTAAGCCTACATATGAATATTATAATATTTACCTCCGCCAAGGAGGTTATGTTTTTGGTAGCGTAGGTTTGTTTGTTTGTTTGTTTGTTTGTTACCTCCGCCAAGGAGGTTATGTTTTCGGCAGCGTTGGTTTGTTTGTTTGTCTGTGAACAACTTTACGGAGAAAGTAACAGATGGATTGACCTGAAAATTTCACCAGAGGTGCGTCTCAGCCCCAGGAAGATCCCATAAAATTTTGGTGATCCAGACAAAATTCTGGATACTGTGATCCGGAACACACAAAAATATGGGTGTCGTTGCAATTTTCAATGCTGAAAGATAAGCAATGGGTGGCACAGTGGTGTAGTGGTTAGCACTGTGGCCTCACAACCAGAAGGTTTTGGGTTCAAATCCTGGTCAGGGCATTTCTTGTTTAAGGGGGGACATGAGCTGCTTTGCGGAGGTCTGCGCTCTCCGAGTGCTTTTCTAGTTTGTCTGTTAGCAACTTTACGGAGAAAGTTACTGACGGATTGACCTGAAATTTTCACCAGAGGTGCGTCTCAGCCCCAGGAGAATCCCATTACATTTTGGTGGTGATCCGGATCGTCATCTGGATCCAGGAATTTTTTGAAGGATTCTTTATCATTGTGAGATAGGGCAAATTTTGGAATTTTTGCATTTAACTCTATAAAAATGTCCAGAGTCTTTAGTAAAAAACACAAAAGGATCTCAATGAGTTTTATGAGGTGTCAAAGGTTGATCCTGATCCAGACAAAATTCCGGATACTGTGATCCAGAACACACAAAAATAAGGGTGACGTTGGAATTTTCAATGCTGAAAGATAACCACTGAAGATACAAGGAAGTGTACGCTTATAAATATTGCATAATAAATCATGGATTTATGTATCTAATATGAGCTTTGTTGTTTTAGGAACATTATGAACAGTAAACACACCAGTTTAAACACCAAAGTTTATAAAAGACACGTAACAGTAAACGTTTTGGTGTGAATCACAATATAAGGAGGGACATGAGCTGCTTGGCGGAGGTCTGTGCTCTCCGAGTGCTTTTCTAGTCGGTTTTGTGAGCCAAATTTATTTTCATCCTCAGCAGGTCAGATGACAAACCGAAGACCGAGAGCTGCAGCAAAAGTTTCTAATTCAACCATCAAAGTTAGATATTTTATAAAAATTTAGTTTGTAGACAAAAAAAGATCCTTGAAACATTCCTCTCTCATCACAACTCCGAAATCAACTAAACAATCTGATGAGAAAGTGTCAGCTAACAAAGTCTTTTATTTACATGCATTAGTTATACGTGGTGATATGGCCCTATTTATGAATACAGGTGCATACATGAAAAGCTGAGGCAGGGAGAGCAGCAGCAAAGACTTGGGGTACAACACAGAGCAGACATTAGTGACAATACATAAGACACTGCAACATTTAGTTACAGCATGAAAGAAGGAGCTGGAGTGAAGGCTAGCTGCACAGCAATCTGCAGAGAATAGGCAAAGAAAACCACTGACACTAGCTGAGCTGTAAAGATCAGCTCATGTTTTGTGGGCTGAGATTGACTTTGTGGCCTGCCTGAACTAATACTGCACTCAGGTTTTGGGATTTTCCCATTCTACTCAGCTAAGGTGACCGCAGGAACCAGGGTCTAAATTTAGTTCTGGGAAAGAGGATCTCCCCCTTGAAAAGCCCCTGCTTTGAGGGTCTGATGATTTCTTGACATCTAAAATGCAGTTAATTTGCATTGAGATACTGGCAGACACACAGAGGAGGATAACCTAATATCATCTGAACAGTAAAACTATGTACACGAGTTTTGTACCATCCTTAGATGCCATTATTGAATTTAACATTTTAAATCATGTTGTTTTTTCATGCCTTGTTTAATTATGATTTTTTTGAATGACTTCCAAACTTTTGGCCTGTACTGTACATTTCTGGGTGTGATAATTGATCACTGATTGTAAATAATGTTGAAAGTAAGAAGTCCTAAAGTGACACCTAAGGACATTGTTGATCAAAAGTCTCTTCCCTGAAACTTTGGGTGAGCTTACCTCTGGACTTTTGTCTCTTCAGCACTTTGCAGACCTGCACGTAAAACCTCTCTGTCAGGTATGGGACTAGATCATATCCCAGCATGCACAGGAGCTTGGACCTCCTGCAGTGAAGCTGAATAAGTACATTTTCCAGTTCCCCCAAATACATTTAAAATCCAAATACACAAGGAAACTAGCTTTAAAATTTTTTATTAGCTTTAAAATATACATCAGTTTACAAGCTCAGAAAATAAAATTATAAGTAGAATTTTAACAGTCTTTTTTGTCATTTAGTTTTTCGTCATTTTTAAAATTTTATTTCCAACAGGAAGTGAAACAATCAATCAGACCGGGAAAAACCCACCGACACAATCAGAGGAACACGTGAACAAACATGAGCAGAGAAAACAGTTCAGATAACCCTGAAGGCACCACAGTCGGGGTCAGAGATCAAACTGTGTGATTGACAGCACCTGTGGGTGGAGAGCAAGGAGGCAGGGTTACAATCTGCTGAATGTGAAGTTCAGCTTCAAAACATCCAACCATGAATATTAATACAAACACTCCTCAGACCTCCTCCATCCAGTCCAGTTCTCAGTTTCTTGGAAAAGTTCCACATTTCATCCATCCTCAGGTGAGTCCACCTCCTGATTGTGTGCCTGAGCTGTGGCCCGTGCCTTGTTGAGGTCCTCAGCTCTGCACACAGCTGCTTGTTTCCTGTCTGTTTGTGAGCCCAAATGCTAGCTGTGCAGAACACCAACCAGCACAGTGACAGAATAATCTCAGAGCAGGCTAATGAAGCAAGCAAGCTAATGTTGGCCAGGTTAGCACAGACAAATTACTAGTTTATCTACTAGCTAGTGTTTGCAAGCTTCTTATATGGCGTTTTGCAACAAAAAAACTAAAATAAATAAATAAAACAGGAAACTTTAATGGGGGAAATGTGTATATTGTAATACACAGATGGACACTCGATGTTGTGGCGGGTGAGTTAAACCCCTGCATCTAAGAAACAATGGTGCACTAAACTTAAGACCATCCTGAGTCAGCCTACAGCAATCTGTGACCTGCAACATAAACTAAAGGGCCTGCTTAGTGGGCATTTTAACCTTTGTAACATCTTGCCCAAGTGTGATCAAGTTCACCCATTTATTAAGCAACTCAAACGTTGACTTTTTATGCTTGTCTGAGACCTGGTTAAACTTGACCTCTCTGGTGGTTGGGCTGCATGTACCAGGCCACAATAAATACAGAAATGATCAGAAGGGGAATAGGAGTGGGGGAGTAATGTTATAGACAAGGGATCACCTAAAGTGCAGTCAGACAGTATAGAAGTGGACACATTACCTTGAATGTATCCGTCTTTATATATCTCTCTCTCCACAAATGATAATAACTCTAACTGGGATGTATAGACACCAACAACATGTTTTATAAGGAGTCGCAGTTAATAGTCAAGGAATGCGGCTCTATGAATGAAATCATACTACTTGGCTATTTAAACATAAACTGGTTAGATATGATAATTAGGAAACATTTTAAATCACTAGCGTCCACCAGATTAACTGCCTCCTCTGAAACCTGCATAGACCTTGTTTTCACAAATAAGCCTGAGTGAATCCCAAAGTCCTTTAATTCAATAACTGGTTTATCAGACCATAACCTGATCCTGTTCTCCAAGAAACTTCCCAAAAACAGATTAATCCACTCCCACATTAGATCTGAGCAAATGAGAATACCTAAGAGGGAGATTCCAAATCTAACACAGGCAATACAAAACAATAATTGGGCTGAACATCTTACTCATACAAATGTCAATAGCAACTCTAATATTTTTATGATTGTGATACAAGGAAAAAAATTCTGCATTCATGAGGAAAATCAAAATTAAACCATCAAACAAAGAATCACTTCCCCTGGTTAAATGAAAATTTATGGTCACTGATGAAAAAACGAGACCATGCACTAAAAATATTGCTAAAAACTGGTAGGTTAAACGACGGACAAGTATTCTCCTTACTTAGAAACAAGGTAGTTCGAGGTATGGTATGAAATGAAATCCTGCTGCCCCTTTTTTGAATCTATGTGTGGTCTCTCAATCCCAGGTTGATGGGATGAAGGCCAAAGATTTATCTGGCATGGACATCATGTTTCTGACAAACACTGCTTTTTAGTATATTTATTAATGACTTCCCAAGTTGTTGTCCTTCAAATGTAATCTGTCTAATGTATGTTCATGCAAAAGACAGTGAGCAAACTGTCCAGGAATTGATTTGTACCAAGACTAATGTGTATCACTGGCTTGAGAGCTCTCAGCTGCATCTCAACATCTTCAAAACAGGAGTGTGAGAGGCGTCGACTTATAGTTAAAGAAAAACTGAATGGGACTTGGGTATTGTAACTTGTAAGTTTTTAACTTGTAAAAACTTGACCTCTGACTTGCTCATTATAAGTAAAAAAAAATTGAAGACATTTAAGAAAGATTAATATTTTTGATTTAGTTAAGAACTCAGGCCTGACTGCTGGCCTTTAATATTTTCAAATATGATGATTCTGGACTTATCAGCAAAGACTTTCTTCTAACCCATAAAATACTTAGATTTGAGTTTTTGCAGTGTCCTGTTAAACATTGTTGCCAGCCTGATAAGTCTGACTTGTCCTGACATTGTCATTAATGTCAGCTATGATTGTCCTCAGCACTGAACCATTGCGTCAAAACAGTCCTGAAATTTAGTATTTTTTTATTCCTGTGTTTTCAACCCAAACAGACTCTTAGTCACAGTTATATATTTTGACCTTGTTTTACAGTCACATTTAAAGAGTAAAGTGCTGTTCAATTCATTTAAGGACACACTCTGTGATATAAATTGTGTTTTAGAAAAATACAAGATGAGATATTTAGAATCGGGTCCTTCAAGGACACAGTCAGAATGAGAAAATTGATTCTCAGTGTCCTGATGCAGCAGAGAAAATCAGGTTGTGACAAGCTGATTCCTTATTTATGCTAATCTGATTGGCCTGTAAGAGCCCCTGTTAGACCTCGAACTTATTTGCCATCTTGAATTAAAAAAATTGTTTCACTACTTGCAGGTGTGCATGCAAACAGACAAATTTAGATCAGTCTTGCTGCAGTTGGTTGAAAATAATGCCATGCATCCACAGAAGTTGGGTGTGATTGGTGTTAATAACCTTTAAAAGACAGTGCTGTGCATGTCCACACTATCAGGAGTCTATGCATAGATTTTGAAGCTTTAATGTTGTGAGAAAGGTGAAGTGAGGAAAAGATGAAGGTGGCATTTGTGGATGTTGAATTGCGCTCTTCAGAAACATGATTTATTTGTGTTTATGTTTTCTGCTCATAAAAAGCACACACGCATGGTCTGTGTTGAGTCTAAATATGCCGTATTTCTGAGCTGCAGTTTTGTATTTGTAGTTCAAAGCTGATGTGATCACTGTTCACATGACAGAGAAGATATGCTGATCTGACATGGCAGCCACTTGACAAAAAAATCCAGTAGACTGAATAAACAGCCTTCAATGTGAAAGTGATCAACAAACATTTTCTAATGAATGACTCTAAATGTCTCAGCCTCTAAAAATGAAACATCTGTGTAACCCTCAAACTTATCATGGAGCAATGAACCCCATTCCTACCCCCCTGATGCACGCTGGGATATAGAGCTGCTTCAGACATTCAGTTACTTAAACAGATAAAGATGATTCTGGTCTGCAGGTTGAGCTCTGAAAGCATGAAACACTTTTCTCCATGGAGTAGTCCACAATCTTATATCACTGCTGTTGGATTTGTCTGGTGTCTTATTCTTCAAGGTTCAGTGTGTGTGTGTGTGTGTGTGTGTGTGTGTGTGTGTGTGTGTGTTTGTGTGTGTGTGGCATGTTTGTTTGGTCACATGACTATCCAGCGCACAAAGGGATCTATGTGGATGTGAGCAAGCTGACGTGACAAAAAACATGCAAAATCGGTCACACTGGAATACTTTGTTTTCATTTGAGGCAACTCTAAACAGAAAGACGTAATGTACAAAACCTGCTCATTTTAAGACGCTGCATCATGTGGCAGCATGTCTAACTGATAATAACACTTGAGACAGCACAATGAAAAGGATGATGAATTACTTCAAGCAAAGGCCCAGGTGAGTCGAAACAAAGAAACTTGAGGTTGTCAAAGCCAATAAACCTGCGGTAGAGCACAATTACAGTCCCAGAGGTCATTTATACCACCTGAGTAACATGTGAAATGCTTATACTTTATACTGACATGCATCTCCAATAAGTACTTCCAGAGTGTTCAGAAAATTACTCATACATAAGTTTTAGTTATACTATTTTCAACATTTGAAATAACTTAACTTATTTCTCTTTTTTAAATTTAGAAAAACATACTTAAAACCCATGAGCGATGTCTGCATATTACCTGATGACCAAGCAAGCAGACTGGAGTACTCTAGTGGTAACTTAAGGTAACAGTCCTTTGGGAGGACAGTAGGCTGATACTTGATGAGATGCAGCTACATAAGATGCACATTAAACGATTTTATGTCAACGACAAGAACATGCAAATAAATAGAAAAAAAGAAAAAAAGTTAATCTAGGTGGCGCACGCCTCTATTACCCTCTCCCCGATGTAACTCTTAACTGTAGATTCTGTGTAGAATACAAGCAACTCTCTGTGCCGGCGTAATTAAGCGAGCATTCTGGCTTTTATTTTGAAAATTTATCTTGTCACTTCCACCCGCCGTCTAACTACTTTTTAACTGTCTGACCGAAATGAGAAATGGTTTCAGTAACATGATGGAATCAAAAATCTGCGCTTACTTTTTGAGCTTTGTGGTAAGAAACGGAAAAACAAACTGACCACGCAACTTTGTTTCCCTGATTATAGTTTTAAAACGACAAAAAAGTGACGAGACCACGTCATTTTGCTAATGGTTCAAATCTAAAAAACAAAAACGCACCCAAAAACCACCCAAAACAATGCTAAAACAATGGAGAGAAAAGAGGAACAAAAACCAGAGCTGGAGGGCGACCTTATTTGTGATGAGGCAGCAGGTTGACGTCTCCAATTATATTCATAAAGAAGAGTCATTAAAGATGCACAAGTCCAGATGTAGAATCTATTTATACCTACAGAGCATCACTCTGACACACACACACACACACACACACACACACACACACACACACACACACACACACACACACACCATTAGACACAGCAACATAGAAACACACACTCCTCCAACATATTCTTTCATTTCCGACTTCCTGTTCTCTCGTGTCTCCTGAACATCTGATGACTCACATGAAAAATTTAACTTACATTCACTCTCTCTCACACGCACGCCACACACATACACACACACACACACACACACACACACACACACACACACACACACACACACACACACACACTCTCTCTCTCTCTCTCTCTCTCTCTCTCTACACACAAGTTGAAGTATTAGCGACCCATTTCCGACAGTAATAGAGCCTTAATAATTTAACAGCAGTGGTTCGTGCTTATAATTACTGCTGAGGAGGAGAGGACCGTGTGTGCGTGCGCACAGAGGTTTTAGTTTCTTATCCTGCAGCTGTCAAACAAAACAAGAAAATGGTTTTGAATAATTGAGCAGCTAAAAGACTGAGTGGGCTGCTGTTAAAGGACCATACCACTGTTTTTAAATGTTTTATTGACCAATAGTCATTTTCAGTACAAGCAGCATTACAGAAAGCCGGACAGCTTCTACACTACACTCGTAAGTATTGTTTATTTCTTATTTAAAGGTAGGGTTGGTAATTTGATTTAGATACACTTTTTGTTATTCTGGTTAAAATGATCTTTATGTTCCGATGGCAATCAATACATGATGTGTTCTTAAAAAAGAGCGAAACATAGCTATCTCCAGCAGGCAGGAGTAAAACTGAGAAAACACCAACCACACACATCGTGTTGGGTCCCACATTTTTAAACCAATCAAATCCTGTGCTCGGCTTCTGTGCGTACATGTCGCCAGTGTGCACTTGCCCTGATTCAATGTGCATAGCCAAGCTGAGAGGGATACAGCTGTGCTGGAGAATGGCAGAGAAACTACCTATACCCACATTAATGGTGACTGCTCCTCCTGCAAAAAAGAGCGTGAAAAGAAAGACGGAGGCAGAGAAGGCTGAAGCAAGACAGAGTTTGAAGAAAGCAAAGGCAAAATGAAAGTCAACATTGGGACAGCTTTTCAGCAATGGAGAGATGAGGTGCTTTGCTCTGGACTGTAGTCTGGATCAGAGTCTAAAAAGCTCTCACCATAGGGGCTCTGACAAACATACAAATAAATGACGTTTAGTAAGTCCTACAGAAAATTTATATGTATTCTAGCTTTTCTCCTGATATTGTGTCACTACTGTAATGCTAGCATGACAGTTGTGAGTACTAACAATGGCCATGTTTTTTGTTGTTGTTTGTTTTTAACTTTACTATGATAATTTTTTGGTGTTTTCTTACCACTAAGTGAGACATGACTCAATGTTATGCAAAACAGAAACAATGTGCTAAGGACCGGTTTTGAGTCTGTGGTTTTGAACCAGCAGACAGCAGTGCTTGTGCAATCGAGTGGGGGCGTTGTTTCGGAGGAGCTCCAAGGGGAGGGGCTAGACGAAGTCCTGAGGAGATGCTCCATTCAAATTCATGTTAGATTGCCGTAATTACCAACCCCACCTTTAACTGTTTATTTCTCTGCAGTTAGCATGCTCTAACATGAAGAAACAGTGGTACAGCCCTTTAACTAACGGTCATAGTTTAAAGTTACTGTTCTAAAAATTACAGGATGGATTCCAGAATAATCCTGCAGATTAATCATGACATTGACCTCCTCTGCAGGTTGTTCAACTACCATCAAAAACATAAGAAACAGAACATGTTCAATCCAGTTGAGGGGACACGCTGAAAGGAGATCGGTAATGTAATTTAACTTTGGAAACACCCCCTTGTTTTTCAATGTCACTTCTTGAGCACCAACCAATTATGATAAAGAAGGGGCGGGACTTCTTTGCCGATAACAACTAAAGAGGTTGCTAATTTCCAGCCCTTAAACTCTTCCTCTGTAAAATGCTATTTGTTAAAAGCAAATATGGGACGTACAGAGTGTTGCATATCAGGTGTTCGTCACTACGAAGAAAAGCTTGTGCACTGTGAGACAACTACTATAACCAAGCAACAGCAAATGCCAGGGAAAGCTTTAAATTGACATCATGGGGGATACCAGTCCAAAAAACATGCCCTAGTGGACACGGTCCCTACGTTTGCATGTTGCTTAAAAAAATCTTTTAAATATATAAGACTGGGGAGCACTAGTGAGATGAGAGCAGTGCAGACGTGTTTTTTTAGAGCTCCTCAAAGCACACCATATCTTTTTATTCAAAACTGCTTTTTGAACACTCACTTTTTCAGTCCTTTGTTTCATTTTTACACCACCATTAAGTGAAACCCAAAACTGTCTGGTAAAACTGCACAAGGTGGAAAGGGAGTAAGCTGCCGCTCGCCAACACCACAGCTAATGCAAGCTGCGGTGTCGGGTAGCAAAAAATCACAGGCAATTTATGCCTTCTGCCTGACATTAATTTTCAAACAGGCTTTTGCAATCCTTTAACAAGCGATTTGATAAATTTTAGCAGAGTTTTCAGAACATTCTGTCCGCCCAGCGGGAGCCAGTCGAGAGCCTGACTACCACGGAGAGCCAGGCTGCAGACCACAAGCAACTTATCCATATGGTGGAAACTTAAGTTGCTGAACTGCAGCAAGAGAATGAAAAGTTGTGGGCCAGGCTGTCGGATCTTAAAGGGTGATCCAGGCGCAACAATATAGGACTTTTTGGCATCCCAGAAGGTGAAGAGAAGCTGATCCCTAAGCTACTGGGGGACAAAAACTTCACCAAACCAGTCGTTATTGACAGAGCTCATCGTATACCACAGCCCAGACCACCAGGAGGATCCAGACCCCGCATGATAATCCCATGGGTGCATCTAACACAGGAGGAGGAAAGATTCTATGGCTTGGGAGGCAGAGTTTAATAGAACACTAAGGTCACCAAATCTTAAATCTTCCCCAATTACACTGTAGAGGTGATGGAGCAACGGCAGAGCTTCTGTAAGGTGCCGCAGCTACTGAGGGAGAAGGAGATTCGGCATTCACTGCGCTCCCTGGCCAGACTCCACCTCCACTACCAAGGTCAAGTAAAAGCATTCAACAATCCGGATGAGGCTAAGACTTCAGTAAACCAAAAACTGAGAAAGCCCACTTTTTTTAAAATAGAGGAAGAGAGCCTAAACGTGTTCTGAGCACACTCTTAGCTCAGCAGTTTACTCAGCAGAATACTGAATCTTGGGGAATCCTGCCCCTATCTATGACCAGTTGGGTAATTGCAATCAAAATGGTGAGCTTACCCAAGTTTCTATTCCTTTTCCATAAGTTGCCTATATACTTTAATGCATCTTTTTTCAAGAAGCTTGACTCTAGTGTATTGCCCTTTGTGTGGGGTTACAAATTACACAGAATATCCAAGGCTCACCTTCAAAAACCTTCCAAAGCTAGTAGCCTGGGACTACCAGTTTTTAAACACTACCACTGGGCAGCCAACTCCAGGACTCTTACCTACTGGAAGTATGGTGTCAAAGCTGAGGAGAATGCTTTGTGGTTGCAGTTGGAAGCTGCTGCGGTTGAAATTTCCTGACTCCTTGCCCTTTTGTTTTCGGGCTCTGCCCTAGTAGCCTAATTAATTGAACAAAATTCTACAGCGAAGAACTCCTTGCGAATCCTAAATCAGACAAAAGTAGCTTGCTGGGTTCCCAGTGTCTCTATACATTTGTCAAAATCATTCATTCTTTCCTGCCTGGTTGGATGGGGTGTTTGCAGTCTGAAGAGAGAGGGGTATTAGAACATTTTCAGATCCGTACATTGATGGCCAATTAGCATCATTTGCCCAGCTAAGCAACAAATTTAATCTTCAAAGTTCTTTTTTTTTTTGCTCAGTCAGACACTATGTCAAGGTTCATCCTACAGCAAGATAATGACTCAAAACATAAGTCAAAGCTGTGCCAGAACTACCTTAAGAAAAAAGAACAAGATGGTAAGCTTGAAAACGTGGAGTGGCCAGCACAGTCTCCAGACTTGAACCCCATCCAGCTGGTTTGGGAAGAACTGGACAGAAGAGTGAAAGCAAAGCAACCTACAAGTGCTACACATTTATGGAAACTTCTCAACAGAGTTGGGAAGAACTCTCTAAAGAATATTTGATTACCATTGTAGAAAGAATGCCACGAGTGTGTTCAGCTGTTATATCTGCCAAAGGTGGCTACTTTGATGAGTCCAAAATTTATAATACATTTTCATTCCTAAATTGATTCTATGATTTCTTTTTTAAACTTCAATATTTTATTTGTTCTGCGCATCAATTTCAGAGTACACTGAGGCATTAAACTGCATAATTTTCAATAAAAGTGTATATAAACTATGTTAGACTGACTGACTGAGCCTGGACTTTTTAAAACATCTAAACACACCACTGTTTAAATTGTATAAATTAATCTTTGTACCTGGAGTCATTGATGGAATTTAATTTTTAAGCAAAAAAAGAAGAGGAGAAAAGGAATGCTGTGATATACCAGTAAGTGCTGTAAAAAAAATACTGAGTGGAAACTGTGGTGTACGGGGGAAGCCTTTGTTCTATACTGCAGTCTGCTAGGGAGGCAGTATAAGACACAAGGATGCAAGATGTCTGGACAAACTGGTGAAAAGGCTGGCTCTGTGGTTGGATTCAAGCTGGACTCAGTGGAGGATGTGGTGGAGAGATGTACACTGAGGAAGGTGGAGACTATTCTTAAGAGCATGGATCACCCACTTCATAACACCTTAATGGACCAAAGGGCCAATGGTGGTGGACAGCTCCTCTCTCTTTGATGCAGGACAAAAAGATTCAGAAGATCTTTGGTACCCACAGCCATCGGAATTTATGATTCTTCTGTAAATGGTAAATGACTTGAGACTCCAGACAAACAGTTTTCCCTTTGGGGATCAATAAAGTTCTTGTATTGTATTCTCCAATGCAAGTGACTGGGGCTGTGTCTCAATTCAGAGACTGCATATGGCTGAGCTGAGCGCACTGCCGTTATGTGGACTTGAGAACCCTGGGTGAGATGGTCCAGTTTTTGTGAATTGGGACGGTCTACCCTTTGGAGGACTTCCTGGTTGAGTCGCCAAATGTCCCCGCCCTCAGGCTCGCATCACGGCTGACTTGAAGAAAAGCTGCTAAGCGCAGCAGTTATTTTTTTAATTGTGCGACCCTACACAGACACAAAACAATAGATACATACAAGCACAGATCATTTCCACAAAATTCATCCAATGATTGCATGTTTTGTATCAAGGAGTATGAGGGCCATATAGAGAAATTTTTTAAAGGCTTCCAGATTAAAGTCATACATTTTTGAGAATAACGTTGTAAGGTTACCTGTTAATTCAGAGGACAGTTGTTAAAATTATGGCCATGAAGCATTTGAAGGAACTGTGCCTCAGTATAGGTTTCACAAACCAGGAGATACTTCATCCTTTGACACATCAGCATTACATTGTCATAAGTATAAGGACTTAAAAAAGAAAATATGAGAAATGCGTCTTTTCCACGGGAAAAAAAAAAGTGGACTTAGAGGAAATCGCTGCTTTTATGGAGGCAGAAATGGACACACTGAGGATAAAGCCGTCAATGCAGCCGTAAATTGTCATGAATGGCATTGGGCTTTCGTTTATGATATGAATCCATATGCTTTAATAAGGCGTTAGTGTAGACGTGGTAAATTGCAAAGGTATCAATTTGGATATTTCAAATCTTGTGTGTTTACAGATCTTATAAGAAGGCTAAAATAAATTTTCTTCGAGTCTTAAGAAGTTCACCAGTTCTGTAAATGATGTGAAATATCACCAAGAAGTCCCCCCCATCAAAGATGTTTTCATTTTCTCTCGATCAAATAATGAATCATTTACAAAAATATTGACGCCAAAAGGCATTTTGCAGATTGAAATTTTAACTCAACACCAGCAGGAGCAGACAGTGACTAAAGTAATAAATGATCTTCTCTTTCTCCTGAAAACTGGTCTGATGAAATTTGGGAGCAAAAATCATCCCCTTTTCAGGACTCTATGGGCTCTTTTTCTTTTTACATTATGACCGTCATTCATACAGTTTAAAGGGGCCATGGCATGAAAAACCGACTTTGTTAATGGGAGGGGGGTGCATATCAGGGATAGAAAACCGGTACAATCCCCCCAAGTTCGAAAAAATTCCATCCAGTCGTATTTTAGTTATCTCCGTATTTAGGAACTGTGTGCTCAGAGCCGGCCGTTCTGAAACTCCACTGACATGTCGTCATGTCAGTGCTGGCGGGTTGATGGCACTTCCCATGGAGCCGCCAACTGTCCTGCCCACAAAATTATCAAAACATTGCCATTATTCCCGGCCGCTCACTCGCATTGCCTCGGTTAGAACCATGGCGAAAGAACGATCTGAAAAAGAGGCAGCGTTTGCTCTGTTGTTGGCTGCACAAACGAGCACAAAACTCTTTTGAAAACTCCCTCGTCAGAGGATTTGAGGACTCAATGGGTGGATTTTATTTATAATGGGAATGTACCCGCGGCACTTCCAAAATATCTGTACGTATGTGCGCACCATTTCACTTTGGACTGTTTTATCAACGAGGGACAGTTCAACGCTGGATTTGCGTCCCGGATAATGCTGGACGGTCGGCCATCCTATTAATTAGCAAAGGCTTCAGAGAAGTTTTAGAGCACCAAAATCTTACATTGTAGCAGAGCTCTGGTTGTAAATTTTTCTACATTCATATCTTCCTCCTTAAGCGTGACCCTCCTGGCGGTTTTGAATAATACATAGGATGTGTCGACTATGTTGCTTCATGTCGCGTTTGGTCTGAACGCGGCTAAGAGTTTCTTCCGGAGCCTCTCCCTCTGGGTCAGACTCTGGCTCAAACTGGTAGGGTTGTACGAGCGATCTACTTGCAGCCATGACCGAGCCAGTGTAAACATTAGCACATGGCTATGAGAGCACAGCCACAGCCCCTTCCAGAGAGATGGGTGTAAAGTGGACGTGGCTTAGGTGCAGCTCATTTCATTAAAGAGACATGGCCCAAAACTGAGGATTTTGAGCGGAGCTGTTTTTAGCTGATAAAAAGAGCACTAAAATAATTGATCCAAATCGAATTTTGACCGAAGAACGTCACAGACATGCTTTTAACACAACAGGGGACTATTTTAAGTTGTGTGAAATTGGCATGCCATGGGACCTTTAAGATGAAACAAATCTATTTCATGTTGATGACATCTCCTGCTGACCACCACTGCTTGATCTTAAGCACACAGGCATGGTTAACAGACTGGAGTTCGATACTCATCGATTTTCTGTAGAAACACAGAGGTTGAAACATTGATGTCAAAAACAGACAGTTTAGTGATGAGGTTTATAATCTAATGACTTTCATAAAGTTAAACTCTGTCAGACTCTTACAGCAGGTAAATCAATCAGTTAATCATTCAGTGGATCAATCAGTGATCAGTGGTCATTGGTGAGAGTCACAATCAGAGAGCTCTGAGCGGGCAACAAGCCAACATTCGATCAGAAACACAGACCTCAGAGAATACAAAGAAATGAATCAGAATAAATGTACGGAGGCCTGGTAGAGCCAGAAACATGCAGCAGGTGTTCGAGGGCAGAGCTGTGACTACAGTACAGCTGCAGACTCTCACACTATTATTACAAACATGAGCCTTAAACAAGAGCTGTTTAAAATAAAAAAAAGAAAAACAGACTTGAACTTAGTGTGTACAAGATATCAGTGCCTGTTGTCAGGGGGTATTTTAGCATTGCTTTTGCAGAGCTGGAAGAGATGGAAGCATATCATCCATTGATTCATTAGTGGTTGTCCAAATACTAAATACGGTTCTATCTGAGTTTACAGCATAATCTGGAGAGGCAATCAATTCAGATGCAGCCTTCTCCAGGGCCTTAGTGTGGTCTTTACTTCACTGACACTTCCAGCTGCTCCTCATGGCTGACATCAAGATAATGTTAGCTCACATCTGTACCAGAATAGCTTAAGTGGATGATAATAACTGACTTTGTGTTCCAGCCGTAGGGCATATGTCCCTCTGTCTTTACTGTGAAGGAGTCTGGCTGTCTCTCGCGTTTCATATGTTGGCTGAGATCTGGCTTGCTTCAGCTATAAAGACTCTCAATGATCAGAATATGTTTTGTCACGATGGAAGTCTGAATTCATGCACGGTCAGATCTGACAGCAAGGTGAGATAAACAAGGTTTTAAGAAAGACTTTTGCAATTTTCTCACTTTCTCATTCTTTTTTCCACCTCTGTCAAATATGTATGAGTGGAACTGTAAAATATGTCAAATGCAGTGATACTTTAGGTCTAAACATACCAATACTCTTGCAAATTGGCAAGTGAAATCTCACAGCTTTTTTTTTTTTTTAAACCCGTGTTTCTGGCTCTAGTAGGCTTTCGTAAGACGCTTAAAATATCTGAACATACAAACCAGATTGATCAGAAACCAAAAGAAAATTGGAAACAAACAACATCAAATCAAATCCAAACATACGAATAATAAAACAATCTCTTAAGATAGTAATGTATACCCCAGATATCATCACCAACAGGAGGGAAACAAAAGGTGGGGACAACAGCAATAACATGAAACCAAGATGGTTACATTCCAGGTGGAGAAGTTCCGCCCCCCCCTGCAGGTACAGTCATGGTGTCGCTGATAGGGAAAGTGTGTGTGTTAGAGTGTGCGTGTGTGTGTGGGGGTGAGTGTGGGGTAAGGGTGTGGGGGCGATTAACCAAACTCCCCCTACAAACCAGATGACTAAATAGTAACACCATGACATGAACTCAATGATCAAAGAAGACAACAAAAATACAAGTTGGACTCTCAGATGGCCCTGCATTGTACCTTTTAGAAAACGAGAGAGAGAGAGAGAGAGAGAGAGAGAGAGAGAGAAAGAGAGAGAGAGAAAGAGAAAGAGAGAGAGAGAGAGAAAGAGAGAGAGAGAGAGAGAAAGTGTGTAAGAAAGATAGGCACTGAGAGTCTTAGTGGGAGTGTGTGTTCATCCAGTTGTGTCTGGTCTGTTCTTTTCAAAATAAAAGCTCCTGATCAGGACACAAGGCAAAGACATCTGTAAAGTGTGTGGTTTGTTTTCTTTAAAAGTTTTCATTCAGTCATTTTCTCTTCTGACCACAAAAAAGGAAGAGAACACACACACACGCACACAGTCACACTCAAGCAAAAGACCGATTAAAAAATATTGATTGTAACACTGATAATTTAGCCAGTAATATTGAGTAGTTAACCAGTTTGATCAGCTGTTTTCATACTTTGAGCCATGTGGTTTATCTCTGTACTGCTAAAGTCTGTGTGGATACAACTTCTCTACATGGGCTGAAATATTTCACCATCCTTGACCAAACTTTGATTTAACACTGCTGAACCATATCTGATCTCCTGATGCTAAAAGCATGTCACTCTGTGAGGAAATACTGCCTTCATTTACTGTAGAGGAGGTGTTTCCAAATACTTTTGGTGTGTTCCTATTTTTTTTTTTTTTTTTTTTTTTTTTTTGCTAATTTTGAACAGTTCTGACATTTTTTTCTAAAACTCGTTCATCTTTAAAAATACTGTTAGAATTCATTTCATAACACAAAAATAAATCTCTTTATTTACCTACAACTCTGTCTGATCAGCTGAATCTCTGGGTTCAAATCAGTGATACAGAAGCCCAAATATTGATCTACAGCTGATCAATATCAAAACTGATCGGTCTGACACACTCGCTCACTCACACTCACAAACAAACACACACGGTGAGCTCGGCAGCATACGGTAGAGTATGGCTATATCCTGATGGGCTAGACCTCTGACCTCTTTGACAGACAGGTCAGTTGCCATGGAAACAGACAGCAGCTGATGGAGCACAGTGTAGGGTGAACAAGACTTTCTCAAGCTTTGGAGTGCGAGCATCAATCCAGCAGAGTGCCTTGCTCCTGGGCTCGGGTCAGACTGTCTTTACGGTGCAAGTGGTGCACGCCCATTCTCTTTGGGCTTTTCTGTGGCCGTTGCAGAGGGGCAGCCGTGGCATGGGCTGCATCGAAGTCCAGGGGGCGTGGTGAGATGACAGGGAGGTCATGCGGGAGGACGTCTCTCTCCTCAGTTGAACTCTCAGCCTCATCCTCTTCAAAATCCTCCCTGCAGATGTCTGCAGGACCTGTTGCCATGGTGACTGCTGTGTCCCCGCTGCCTCCATCATCCTCCAGGTTCATTAGCAGCCTCTTGCCCTCCTCTGTGGAACCTTCTCCAGCGCTATAGCGTCCCCTCCTGCCAGACCGTTGCTCAGTGTCAGTGTCAGTGTCAAGGCTGGAGCCACGGCTTGGTGTCCAGCTGCGTGCCGAGGAACCTTCCTCGCCATCGGAGTACGCCGCTCTGTGGCGATCGGAGGAAGACGAAGCACCGCCTCCTGGTGTCTGCCTGCTCCTCTGCAGCTCCTGGGCTGTCTGACTGCTGAATGAAGTGCGGTGGACCATTGAGCCTTCGCATGATGGTGCCATCTTCTCCACAAACATCCGCTGCCAGTTAGCCAGCAGGTCCTCCTCTGAGCTTGCAGAGCTCGCCAGAACGCTGGGAGCCTGTAGAGTAGACAAAGAGTGAGGAAATGAGTGAGTGAGTGAGTGAGTGAAAGAGCTGAAGGTGAAAAGGGTAGAAAACTGGTCATCTTTAGTGATGATTTACCCAGAGGACATGCCTGTCTTCTGGGTAACTATGAGCTGTATTCAATTAGAGTTTGGATACTGTGAGATATGATGATGTAAAATAGACTTGATTGTTTAAAAACAATGTAAACCTTTTATTTAAATGAAAAATACTGCAAAATTGTCTTTTTCAACGATGCCAGCATCAAGTTAGAGGGACGCTGGAGCAGAATTACAAAACACCCACTGAGTTGTGTAAAGCTAAGAAACACTGGAGGAAAATCTAAAAACTAATGTGGTTGATTTACAACAGGTTAGAAACATGACTGGGTATCAAAAGGGCTCTCAAAGAGGCTGAGTCTCTCAGAGGTTAAGATGGAAGGAGGTTCACCACCCTGTGACAGCCAATGTGAAGAAATACAACAATTAAAGGATGTTGGTGAGCGTGAATAAAAAAAAAGAATTTGAGGATTTCATTATCTACATTATACAATATCATGAAAAGATTCAGAGATAATCTCTGTACAAAAAGGACAAGGACCAAAACCAAGACTGGATGGCCATGATCTCCGGGTACTTTTTTAAAAAAACAAATCGACTCTGAAGTGCAAATGACCGCATA
Organism: Xyrichtys novacula; assembly: GCA_962446985.1. Classification (NCBI taxonomy): domain Eukaryota; kingdom Metazoa; phylum Chordata; class Actinopteri; order Labriformes; family Labridae; genus Xyrichtys; species Xyrichtys novacula. Next base: position 2,065,601 of record OY660874.1, on the reverse strand, counting down.
GGCTATGAATCACTTCCAAAAACCATTTCTACATTGTCACCAAATCTCAAATGCAGTTTAAAACTGTACCATACAAAGCGGGAATCATACATTAACATGATCCAAGAGCATCACTAGCTTCTTTGGACCTGAGCTCATAAATGACCGAGTAAGGACAAATAGAGTTTTGTCCTCTAGTCTGATGAACTAAAACTTTGCATTCTTTCTGGAGATCATGGGCACTGCATTCTGTACTCTATCGTGAGGAGAGACCATCCGGTGAACAGTCCAAAGTCCTCATCTCTGATAGTATGAGGATCATCAGAGTTCATGTCATGGGTATCTTCCACATCTGTGTAGGCTCCATTAGGTGGGCAGGAATCTGTTATAGAAGCATCTTTTTTTGTGGCGTATATACAAAACAGCTTTAATATCAGTCAATAGCTATTAGTCATTGATGATATTTGGTAATATAAAAATATTGCTGTGTTTTGTTATGTCTGTGTAGTCAACATTTAAAATTTTTTGAGCGCTCCACTCTTTCTGACTGTAAACAAAGCCACTCTCCACCTTCCCAACCTGATTGGTTGTGAGGCAGACACTGCTCCACCATGTTGTTCAGGAGCCCAAACAAAGTTAGCGTGCTACAATATCGGACAGTAGAAACCAACCAGAAAGCACAGAAAATTGTCTGAATCCTCCTTTAGCCATGACTGCCAACACAAGCAAGAAAACAAAGTAAATACTGGAGACTCTGGCGGAATAATGGGCACTTAATAAGGAGGTAGACTTGACAAGAGCTAAAAAGCCAGGTCAACTATGACGGGGGACGCTTTGGAATCTTACGGACCCTGTAACCCTTATGCTGGACAGGTAAACCGCTTTAATAAAGTAAGCCAAGTGTAATAGAAGTGTTTCTTGTCAAACGGGACCTGCTGCATGTTGTTGCGCCACTAAACTGTTGACCTCGGGTCCTGGACTATGTCACTTTATCCTAATTGTAGAAGTCCTGCAAACATTGTGTTTGCTGGTAGTCTGCTGGCATCTACAGTAGCACCACTGTTGTTTACTTTCACATTGACTGGGCCCCATTTGTAATTATCTGAAGTATTTATCTGCATTATATCTGAATTTAATCGAAACAATACGAGTGATGACGAGGGTCTGTTTGTGGGCGGGGCTGGCTGGAGTAGAGAGGGAGGGGAGAGGAGGAGCTGAGGGGAAAACTGGTTGGGAGGGGTAGTGTCTACATTCAAGATTTCTCCCCAAAACTGGCACTTCCTCAGATCCTGCCTACCCCACCTTTAATGCTGAACAATATCTATAGGTTTAGGAGCAACATCTGCTTCCATCCAGACAAAGACCTTTTTAGGGAAGACCTTCATATTTCAGCAAAACAATGACAAACCACATTCTAACAACAGGGATTACAACAACATGGCTCTTTAGTGGAAGAGTCCTGCTGGGGAACTGGTCTACCTGCAGTCCTGACTTGAACTGAGTGAAAACTTTTGGTGCATCATGACACCATAAAATAGCAAAGGACCCCTGAACTGATGAGCACCTGAAATTCTATACAAAGCAAGAATGAGTCAACACTTGGAGCGCAGTTGACCGAGCTGTTTAGGAGCCCAACCCTTGTACAGAGACTATGATCTTCACTGCACTGGTCACAGGAATGATTTCCAACCTCAGCCCATGGGTGAGACACGGGGTGAGGCAGAGGAGAGAGTGAAGACAGACCCAGAGTAAGAGACACACAAGCAACAGAGCCAAATGAGCTCATTTAATAGATTTTTCTCCCGTTTGTATAAAATTAAACTCTGGTACAGATAAAAATCAGCCTTGGTTATCATCCAAGGCTTTTTGCTGGTCTATCACTTCTTTGGTTTAAGATATCCTCCTGTAACACATTCCCTGTCAAGAAAGGCCAAAGAGCCCCCAAAACTAATCTGAAAGCATTAGTTTTTCTGAGTAGTTTAGAAATTCCAGAGACCAGTTGGCTTGTTTCCCAAACTTTATCAGAGTGGAAATAAAGGAAAAGGGAAGCAATACAAGATATCCAGTTCCATCACCCAGTTCTATCACCCAGTTCCAACAGCTCTGAAACATGGTAATATAACAAAGTCAAAGTCAGAGTAGGTCTTTGGAAAAGACTATCAAATTTTTTTTAGCATCAACATTTGATATGTGTGTTTGGTCCATGTCTTTGCATTATATTCAATTTGAAAAAACTCTTCTAATTCTGTTTGTGAAGAGTCCCAGCCATCATTGGAGTTATGATTGTGGAGCAGGAGTGCTGGAAGAAAGCGTCAACTATCAGATAAGCATATTCTGATTGGAGGTCAGTTACCTGTGGTGGGCTGCTGAAAGGGCTGGACTGACTGGACAGTGGATCACTGGTGGCGTCCCTTTGTGATGGTGGCGTGCGCTGGTGGGCCCCTCCTCCAGAGGAGGAAGAGGGGGCAGGGCTACCTGTGGCCAGCCGCTCGTCATCGTTCTGGACCAGGCTCAGGGAGATGGCCTGCCGTGTGGCATAGGTGCAGTTGGGTAGTGGAGAGTTTTTGGGGATCTTTACTTTGTCATCTGAGGAGAACTCAATGACTTTGCGTCCAGGGTAAAGGGGATGGGGGGGTGGCGGGGCCGGGTATGGGTTCAGCTTCTCAAATGACGGAGCCCCGCCCACCTCCTCACCAGCCACCTGCCCATCCAGACTGCTCTGATTGCGACAGGAGCCGTTCTGCTGAGCCCCTTGACTATTTCCCCCATTCTCTCGACTGTGGCCCTCGGCCCCTACAGGACTGGTCATGTCCACGTGCACAAAGACGTCCTCAGCGACAGGTCGGCCACAACTGCTGGACTGGGCGGAGTTCAGGACCAGCGGCTCAGGTTTCTCCAAGACTCGAGCGATGACTGAAGTCGGCACAACATCTGCGGGGGTCAAACTGAGGGTGTCTGGGTCCTGAGGGCCAGGGCCAGGGCCAGGGCCAGGGCCAGGGCCCCGCTCAGGCAGGCTGCTCTTCATGTGTTTGTTCAGCATGTCCTGCAGCTCGTAGGGTAGCTGCAACACACACACGCACGCACGCACGCACGCACGCACGCACGCACGCACGCACACACACACACACACACACACACAACAGCATGATGCTGTGCGTCTCACAGCGACGAGCAGAATGAATTTGTGTGTGAACTGTTCTCAAGAGGAACGTTAAGGGTCATCTGGCCTCCATCAGTATTTGAGAAGCTCTGGCAAACAAAACTACACCTGCCTCTCAGAATGTGAACATACACAGTTAACTCGTTTACTACTCAGTGTCCTAGTAACTCATCCATGCTATTAAAGTTCAGGACCAAAGTCTGGCGTGCAACCACTGGAGCCTGCACAGACCACTTGGACCAGTTTCAGTCCTATTGATTAGATTAGATAAGAGATTAGATACACCTTTATTTATCTTTTTGGGAGGGTTCCCTCCAGGAAATAAAAAACATTGAAGCGTGTACATGGTGTTCATGATCGGGGATCAGGTTTTTAGTATCAAAGACTTCAGTGTGTAAATCTACAGACAGATTGTGACCCAGTGTTAACAAAGTCATGATAAAGTTAAACGTGCCAGGTTACTCACATCAGCAAACTTGTGGTTCCTGAAATGTGACTTGTTGCATTTGAGCAGCTGAACGGCCAAGTTACAGTCCTGCCTGTAGCGCTCCTGAGGAGAAAGAGACACCACAGTCACACAAACATGAACATGCTGTACACTCTTCCTGATGATCTGTCACCTACACATTCATCCATAAAATACCAGACTGACTCTGACCTGAGATTGTGAGGGCCAATCAGAGGACAGCACTAAGACTACCTGAGCCAACAACTCATCAGGAGGAAATTCACTTTGAAAAAAAGAGAGCAAAAAAGAACAATTTGATTTAAATGTCCCTGAGTCAATGACTAAATCTCACTCAGTCTGAAGCAGGCCTGACCCCTCTGACAGCAGGTGTAAGGACTAATAATGTAAAGGATAGAGCAAATGCAACCAGTAGGAAACTGATCCCCTCTCTGCAGCTCATCAACAAGATAAACATGAGGTTTTGGTCCCAAAACATGGAAGCAGGGTTTTTTTAACATGACCACAACACATAGAGAAGAGAATAGAAATAGAAGGTGGTCGCCGCCTTCTGCAGGAAGACTGTTACCACGGTAACCAAACAGGCTGGACACAACCTCCAGATGAAACCTGCTGCTTAGTGACACACTGCAACTGCAGCAGCAGCAGCAGCAGCAGCAGCAGGTCTGTGTTCCACATTTCACTTGCAGTGCCTGGCATGACAGTTTTTAATCAGTCTGTAATATGTATCTTTCTTCAAATGTTAGTGTTTTCGTGTAACAGAAATATGTTTAAAGATTAGACTGTCAAAGTCACTGCACGCTGCTGTCAGCCATGCTAACCTCAGTGTTGAAGACTTAATGCACCTCAGTTGTTTCTCCTCAAGCTGCTAAGTGACGGTTGTGTCTTTTTTTGGAAGCTTAATAAAGCCAAATTTGGCATTTTCATAACCTGGCCATTCTTATATTCTGATGCACCGGGACAGACTGAAATATCACAGAGATTATAGTGCTGAAGTATGTGAGTTATCATTATTGGAGAAATGTATCCAGTGGTCAGATAATAAAACAACTGGAGTACATGCAGAAAGCAGACAGATACTTAACTGAAGGTTTGAGATTATAAAAAAAGTGAGGATTTCAGTCTATGATAAAGCTGTGCACCAAAAAAACCCAACCTTTCACGACCAACTTTTTGAAACTGACTGATTTAAACTTTTAAAATCTTGTTTTTATGAAAGAGTTTGGCTGAAAATAAATTCACCAAATAAAGCAAGGTAGTACACTTTCAAGGGAGGGCTCTGCAAGAAAATCCTTGATATCAGACATAATGAAATACAAATTACCATGAGAACCCTGAATCGACCAACTTTACGCACGGGAACAAGAAGACACCAAGACAGACACCTGTGCGCAATTAGAGGAGTGATCCTTACCCTGGCGTTGATTCTCCCCACTATCTATAACACAAAATTCACCTACCTAAACTCCCTCCTTGTCTTCATGCAGTGACTTGCGGCAGGTATTTATGCACTCTTGACCACTGGCCAGGCAAAGTGACTAGCATGCTAGCAACCCCACCAAGACCACAGCCATGCTCCTGAGCAAAGCTTCAACCACATGAACCACAACACTACCAACCCCAATAATTGAACCCAAGGGGGAATGCTGCTACAGCCTGACAGGTGAAAACACCAAATCACTGCAAATGGGCAAAATTACGCACAGTGACTGTCCAGTGGCTGCTGGCCCAACCGAAACAGCATAAACAAAAAGCTGAAGCTCCCTTAACAGAAGCAAGGTAAGAGCAAACTTAGTTATCTTAGAAAAACAAGACTTACCCTGAAAAAGACATCCCAAACGCGCTGTCCTTCCCTTCCAAACAAATCCTACACATGCACGCGCAAACAAACTCCGCAGCACAGGTAGGCAGAACAGAGATGCTAGGTGCGCACACAGACCGTTTAAAACAAATGTGCACCGGATCCAGAAAGTTACAAAACATGAGTACCAAGCAAACAAACCATCAACTAGGCAACACTAAACTGAGCCAAACAATGTAATTTTACCTAGCAAAAAATGAGGGAAAAGGTGGATGGCATAACCTGGCTCAAGGGCCATGACAAATGTGGTAAGGACACCAAGAATACTTGAAAAAAGGTGGCTGGTTTATTGCAAAATAAGTGAACCAAATGAATAATCAACAGCAAAATATGGCATGTGTCAGTCCATTCAGTCAGTGGTGTCAATGCATGTGTGTTAAGTTGAAGTGTAGGGTGTTGTCAAGCAAAACAAACAAATACAGAATATACAAGTGAAGGCTGGGATGGAGGTGGCAGAGTGAGAGAGAGAGAGTAGGCAGCATTAGGGTTGGGCTTTTAACCCTGCCAGGGCCAGACCCAGGTGATCCAAATCATTGTCATGAGCAGAACTCAGGTATCTCTGCAACAAGGGGGAGGAGACAGGACAGGTTAGGCAGAGCCAAGCAGAAGAGTAACTGCAGCAGGGCCGTCACAGTTTGAACTCCTTTCAAATAAAATCATGTTTTTGGAAGATTGAAAATGAAATAGTCTCAGATTGAATAAAATGTGATGGCATGTTAAAATGAGTAGTCAAATTAATCAACTTAATTTGTAGAGCATAAAGTGTCACCATATACAACTACTGCCATCCTCTACATGTTTCACTGTGCCCTGTCTCATCTGGAGGAACCTGGGGTTTATGTGAGGATCATGTTCTTTGACTTTTCAAGTGCATTCAACACCATCCAACCCTCCATACTCAAAGACAAGCTCACAGAGATGGGAGTGGATCCTTCCTGTGTTTCCTGGATCACAGATTACCTGACAGGAAGGCCACAGTTTGTCAGGCTGGGGAATTGTGTTTCTGGGACATTGATGAGCAGTACAGGGGCTCCACAAGGGACAGTGCCTGCACCATTCCTGTTAACACTGTATACGTCAGACTTCAAATACAGTACTGAGTCCTGCCACATACAGAAATACTCAGATGACACTGCTATTGTGGCATGTATCAGAAATGGACAAGAAGCTGAATACAGAGATCTGATAAGAGCCTTCAGTGACTCGAGTCACAAAAACTGCCTCCTCCTCAACACCTCAAAGACAAAGGAGATGGTCATAGACTTCCACATGGACATTTAAGTGGTGACATCATATAAATACCTAGGTGTACATCTGGATAATAAGTTGGACTGGTCTAAGAACGTAGACTTCATCTACAGAAAGGGGCAGAGCCGCCTCTTTTGCCTGAGAAGACTCTGATCAATAGACATCTGTAGTAAGATGCTACAGATGTTTTATCAGTCTGTGGTGGCAAGTGTTCTGTTCTACGCTGCAGTCTGCTGGGGAGGAAGTATCAAACAAAGATGTAAGACGTCTGAACAAACTGGTGAAAAAGGATGGCTCTGTGGTTAGACTCAAGCTGGACTCAGTGGAGGATGTGGTGGAGAGATCTACACTGAGGAAGGTGGAGTCTATTCTAAAGAACATGGATCACCCACTTCACAACACCTTAATTGACCAAAGGGCAAATGGTGGTGGATGGCTCCTCTCTCTTCGCTGCAGGACAGAAAAATTCAGAAGATCTTTTGTACCAACAGCCATCAGGCTTTATAACTCTTCTATTATCTAGTAGATGAGATGAGACTTCAGACAAAAAAATTTCCCTTCTGTGATTAATAAAGTTCTTCTTATCTTCTTATCTTATCTTGTCCCTGCACCCACAGCAATGACTGATTTCCAGGATCTCTGAATAAAGCTGATAAAACTTCAGTGAAAAAGTTCTGTGCACTGTGAGCTGTTGAAGAGTCGGCCATTAGGTATAAAATGAAAGCTGTAAAAGAGCCTGTAGGTACAGAAGAACAAACACCGTCAATGAATGAAAAAGTGAATGCAGAGTGTTGGTTCAAAAATAAACATTGTAAAGGTCAATGCTTGTCAGTTTTCATATGACGAGCAGAAGAGGAGAAAATGATGGGAATGCGCTGAATTCATACTATCAACAACACATGGTTTAAAGCACAGGCAGTGAGTGAATTAATGGTTGTTAAACCACATGCTGTCTGGGTCCAACAAGGTTTCATTCAGTACACTATTAACATCTGTTTTGGGCTGGACTCAAGTCAAAGCATTCATGTTTCATTTATTCAAAAGTCAGGGGATCCTAAAGGAGAGCATAATAATAATAATAATAATAATAATAATAATAATAATAATAAACTTTTCTAAAGCACTTTTCATACAAAAGATGCAGCACAGAGTGCTTTTCACCCCACTACCCCCACCCCCCCCCACCCAGCACATACACATACACATACACATACGCACGCACACGCACGAACACACACACGCACAAATAATGCAATCTTAAAAGCTGAGTACAGAGGGGCCAGGTCAGGAAACGTCAGGAGGCCGACTGCACTGGGGGCTGCTCACTGCCCAGGGCTGGGACATTTCCACCTGGGCACACACCCCGCTACAGGCCAGTAAGGGGCCCACAGCAAGAATTGCTGCAGACCGCCACCTGGCCGAGCTGAGTGCACACCACAAGGCAGAAAATCCCAGACAGAGCCAGTCACAAGCTCCAGTGCAGGTGGCCCCCACTGAGGAAACACTGAAGAAACGGATAACAACTACATAAACTACATCGGCTAAGAGCATCAAAGTAAATGAAATTAAAAAATACCAATAAACAGCTAAAATATAATTTAAAAATAAATAAATAAATAGAGTAAACATAACATGTAAATGAGGACTAAAATATATAAATAAAATAAATTCGATGAAAATATAGATAAGAATTAAACATTAGTTAAAAGCCAAATTAATGGCTTAATTGGTTCGTGTTATTTCTCTCCATTTGTTCCTGTGTACACAGATCACACACAGGCCATGTTTAGAAATACAGCGGTGTTCAGATTACAAAAATCCACTTGGCATCAACCCCACCACAGAAGAAATAAAGGAAGACTCTGCAGCTGTTTACATATAGGCAAAAGTTTCAGTCCATCAATTATTTAGATCTGTAATATATACAAGACCAAGAATGACGTTTCCTCAATTAGCATAAAAAAGGAGGATTGTAGGAAACATGATTTATTTTAATTTGCTTTATTCTCTTCTGTCAGCATATGAGTCTGTATAGATAAGTCTGTGGGTCTGACAGCTGTGCACTGTCTGACAAAATGAGGCATATCATCAATCTACCACTTACAAGGTGAATGTGTATAAGGGATAACGAGGGATCTGCCTCAGGCTGTATATTTTGGACCATTTAGGGCTCCAACAGTAAGTCTCCCTGAGGAACAGAAGGCTGGGAGGAGGTAGTAGTGAATATGTCCTCCTCCTTTAGCATCCCCATGAACTCTACTTACAGAGTCTGTGTGAAAATGTAGACATTTGTACTCAAGGGCCTGGGTTCCTACGATGTAGGTGTTTTCATATTCATTAGAAGAACATTTACAGTCCACCAATCGTGTTATAACCAATCATGTCTCAGCAGGATTCTGTTTTCACTGCATAAATAGTCAGAAAAGAAAGCCATCCATCATCAGGATATCCTGTTCCCCATGGCAGACAACTTTTCATAAACAGCAAACGCTCTCCTCCAGATCCAAATCCAAACATGAGGATAAAATCTTCCTTACACTATGCTGCGAGTGTTACACAGCACTTAGTTTTCCAGATTTCTCAGAATGCCTCAGGAATGACTAATCTGAACTCCATCTGACTAAAAAGCATTTTTTAAAACGTCTTTACTGTCGCTAACATACCTTGATGTTTTATAAGTATACATTAGGATTCTGTAAGTTGAGAAAGTTGAAGACTTGTTACTTGCAAAATCCCAAGAAAATCAGATATTTTGTTGTTTCTTACTCTTTAAGCTGTCGGAGTGAATTATTTAAAGTGAAACTGAGACTAATCAGAAACTAACATTTCTCACTTGACTTTGGATTTGAACACCTGGGTGATAAGTGAACTGTGAACAATGACAGTGCACAGGAAAGGAGGTCTTCGCTTCAAATCGTTTACAGCTTAACACAGCCAACAGTGGATATACAGAGAGATGGGCCATGATCATATAGCATGTAGCATGTATAAATCAATAGCTGATGGGTCTAATATAGGCATCCCATGGTGGCAGTACAACAAACAAAAGCTTTCCCCGTTCAGACAACAAGTCAATGTAACTGTATAAATGTGACGTTTAAGACAATTCATATATATATATATATATATATATATATATATATACAGTATATATATATATATATATATACAGTATATATATATATATATGTGTGTGTGTGTGTGTGTGTGTGTGTGTGACATCCTCAACATCCCTACAACAAAACACAAATATGCACAAGTATTGTTGATCCCTACACAACATAGCAGCAGGCTGTTCAAAGGAAAACTGTGCAAGTCAAAAACCGGCTCCCCTGAATCTATCTGCATCAGCGTTTACTCTCCCCCCTCAGAGAATCAGGGTAATGTATCATCATCATGGACCCCTGAGCTCTGCATGGATAACACATTTAGAAACTAAGAGGCTACAGGTCCTACACAGAGGCCACATTTAAGAGGTTCTTTGCACCTGAATACAAAACCCTGCTTCGAAGACACATAGCATTTCCGATGTTGAAGCAATGCAAAACATGGGCCACAACAATCAGTTTTTACTTACATTGAGCTCCTCCAGGCGGTCAATTGTGTTCTTGGCATCCAGCAGTTTGTTGGTGAGCTCCACAATCTCCTGGTCCATTGTCTTTTTGTCCCTTTCCACCTTCCGTAACTGTTGGAAAAGCGGGTACATGTTACAAACTTTGTCAACCAGAGTGACAGAGCCAATCAGGATCAGGCAGGAGGTGGATCTACATTCAGATCATGTGGGAATGAACATTCATTTTTGTTTAGATAGTTTGGATCTGTGCACTTCAGTTCCTATTAGTTACAGTCTTAAATGTATCCAGAGGTTTATCCTATAAGCTTTATTTAATAATTAACTTCAGAGTTTACACATTCCTTAGCTGGGCTCTGACTTATTTTCAGGGTTTATTTCACATTTCCCAGATCATTTGAATGCTGCATTAACTAGCAGCAGCTAAAGATGCATTATGGGAAGTGGCAATGTGGCTGCTGCTGCAAGATCAGAGATATCCCATAGGATCTTGATCGAAGCGCTGAAGCTGAAATGTTTTAACGGAGTTCCTCACAGAGCGGTGAAAAAGAAGCAAGCAGCCAACATAAGCTTAAAAAGCTCACATAAAGTCAGACTCTTGTTACCATTGTTCTGTTTTCACTGATCAATACAACTGATCAGGAAATATTACTGCACTTAAATGCTTCACAAATGTGCAGCGACTGGAGTCAAGCAAATACAACATTATTTCTGGCACTATCAAAACTTTCATCACATTATCTATCATTACATGAGCTCGGCATATCCTTTCAAACTCACAAATTCAGCTTGAGGCCTGCATTAAAATTCTTCAACCAGTCAATATCTAACTAGTGAATACTGGCAGAGGCAGTGGGGCAGTACCTCAAATAACTTTTGACTGCAAGAGTAGATGTAGCTCACAATGTGCTGTTCAATACTTCACTTGGGTTCTGTAGTTTTAGGAGTCTTTGTCAGAGTGATCAGCTAACACACACTGGCTGTGTCCAAAACACTTGACTGAACCACTGCAGTTCATAATTCAGGAGGGAGGGACTTTGACTATCTTAAATTCCTTCATTCATGTGGCAGTAATATAACTTAAAAGTCATCTAAGAGAAACTTTCCTACAGATTCAATTCAGTGGTTCCAGACAGAACCAATGCCATGTGAACCAAAACTGGCAATCCATGAACATTTTTTTATGGACCTGCACACAAAAGAAGAAGCTGAGTTAGCAGAATGAGACAGATCTGTAACAGTACATCTAAACATAACCCTCAATACAAAAAAAGCGGGCATAGGAGGTGTTTCAAACATAGACAAAAACAGATTGTGATGTTTGTAAACCCTTTACATCCCATGTTTTATTGAAAATGGTGCAAAAATGACCTCAAATGTTGAAACTGAAAAAAAAAGTTTCATAAAAAATATATGTTCCTTTTAGATCTGATGACAGCAACACATTTCAGAAATGTTGGAACATCTGGAGGAACATTTGCAAACTTGTAGGGTCAATTTCCACCAGGTGAGTAACATGAGTGGGCATAAAAGGGCACTCCAAAGAGTCTCTCAGAAGAACAGGTGGGAAGTGGTTTTAGACCCTGTGAGAGACTGCATGAGCTAATCATTCAACATTAATGAATATTGCTCTGTAAGGTAGATAATGAATGGATTTCATCATCTACAGTACAAAATATCATGAAAAGAGTCAGAGGATTTGGAGAAATCGGTGTACAAAAGGGACAAGGACCAAAACCAAGGCTGGATGGATGTGATCTTCACAAAGCCCTCAGGCATCACTGCATTAAAAAAATACTTTTGTGGAAATCACTGCATGGGCAAAAAAAAATCACCTTTAAAGCCCAATGTCTGTAGACTAACTTGCCATCTCATCTAAATGCAGGTTAAAACTGAACCATGCAAAGAGGAAGGAACATATACACATGATTCAGAATCTGCCAGACTTCTCTGGGCCTGAGTCCATTTAGGATAGACTGAAAGGAAAGGGAGAGGAAGCACCCAGAATCAGCATAAAGCATTTCATTCAACGTTCAGCACTGAGGATACATCCTTGTCATGGGTCTTGGATCTTCCACATCAGTGAAGGCCCCATTAATGCTGCAACTATACTGAACAATATCTACATCGGCTGCCATCCAGACAAAGACTTTGTCAGGGAAGAGCTTCATATTTATATTACAACAGCATGGCTCTGAAGTAGAAGAGTCCTGTTGCTAAGCTGGCCTGCAATCAAAATATATCACCCAGTGACACTACTAAACTTGATTAAAATTCAATTTACAGACAAAGGGGGCTGTCAAGTCTTGAGTAGCTGAAACCTTTTTCTTCTAAACTTTTTTTTTCAGTTCCAACCCATCGTTCCGTGTCTTTACATTGACTATAACTCAATAATGCTTTCAAAAGATTTGTAAACCATAAAATCCTGTTTTTAACGACATTTCACTCAGCCTCTGACCTGACAATGTTTGATACAGGCAAAATCTGTCATCAAACCTCATGACAGAAAACTTTCGAGTTAAAAAAGACCTGAAATCATGAGGAAAAATATATTGCTTTAATACATAAAACTCTTTGAAGTTTAACTTTTATCTCATAACTTGGACTTTGGATGTCAAAACTATGACTCCTCCTTTGGTTTTCAGTATTTTGTTACGAGTTTTAATTTATGGGAGTGATTAATTCACATAGAATTGACACCAAAGCTTGATAAACTCAGTGAGCCACAGATTTTCATACTGATCATGTCTCTGTCTGCCTGGAGCAGATTAAAAACATAAAAATAAATATTAATGTTGTTACAATTAGGTGCTGCAACACTTTCAACAGAAAAAGACACCAAAGTCGGGGAAAACTAAGGAGAAGGACAGAAAAATGTAAGACAGAGGGTGAGGATGAGGAGGAAGAAAACGAAATGAAACGCAACTGCATGAACCCATGTCTGACTGACTGCAGCCTGATGAAGGTGATGATGATGATGATTATGATGAAGATGAGTCAATCCATCACAGAGCAGCATGAGAGGAGAGGAGAAAAAAGACAGAGAGAAAATACAGAGATGAAGAACAACATCAGACAAAGCAAATACAAAGCCAGAGAACAAGAGAAATGCTGCACCATCTGAAAAAAATGAGTTTGATCTCATACAGAGCAGTTTTCACATCGTCCTGAAGTGATCGGAAACACCTTGTCCAAAAGTTAGAAGAGTCTGAAAGAGTCCACACTTTTGGCTTAAAATAATCTTCCTGAACTAACCAAAGAAACTGTACAGTGAAGCTTTCTGAACTGCTTTTTTATAAACTGCCTCTCAGCGACTTCTGACCTCCTGATCTATCACCAGTGGCAACCACCCTGCTGTCCGTCAACTCCAGTTTTCCACAGTCAATCGATAAACAGCCTTAGAGGGTGTTTTCATTCAGCCATTGAGCAGTTATTGAAAGTGTCATCGATGAGCCCCCCCCCCCCCCCCCCCCACACACACACACACACACACACACTGGGATACACACAGACACAAACACTTGCTATAAGAATAAGAAGAACTTTATTGATTCAATTGTCTGTTGTCTCACGTAATATGTCTATAAAAGTTATCTATTATTTACATGAGAGTTATTAAGCCTGATGGCTGTGGGTACAAAAGATCTTCTAAATCTTTCTGTCCTGCAGCGAAGAGAGAGGAGCCATCCACCACCATTTGCCCTTTGGTCCATCAAGGTGTTGTGAAGTGGGTGATACATGTTCTTGAGAACAGTCTCCACCTTCCTCAGTGTAGATCTCTCCACCACATCCTCCACTGAGTCCAGCTTGAGTCCTACCACAGAGCCAGCCTTTTTCACCAGTTTTTTCAGACGTCTTGCATCTTTGTTTGATACTTCCTCCCCAGCAGACTGCAGCGTAGAACAGCACACTTGCCACCACAGACTGATAAAACATCTGCAGCGTCTTACTACAGATGTCTATTGATCAGAGTCTTCTCAGGCAAAAGAGGCAGCTCTGCCCCTTTCTGTAGATGAAGTCTATATTCTTAGACCAGTCCAACTTATTATCCAGATGTACACCTAGGTATTTATATGATGTCACCACTTCGACGTCCACTCCACAGGTGTTCACTGGCTGAAGAGGGGGTTTGGATCTACGGAAGTCTATGACCATTATGACTGTAGAGGAATTATAAACCCTGTTCCTCCTCCAGACACACAGAAATGAAGAGTTTTGACTGCTTTGCTGTGAGAGCTTTCACCCTCATCTAATCTTGGCTCTGTCATTTTCAGCTCTTTAGCATGCACCTGCTCCTGTGATATTGGTGCTGGAAACCTGCTTTCAACATCACTCCTGTCCTCACTTCCCTCCCTGTGAGTTTTACAATTGATTTTAAGATTTAACTGATGACGTTGCAGAAATGTCGACACCATTCAAGTCGACTTGCAGCCTTAGATCCTTAGGTGGCGCACTGCTGGTTGTTAAAGTCAAGGCTCAAATCTAAATAAGATTGTGTTTTTCTATCAGAGCTTTATGAGATAAGAGATGAACCTTTATTTATCCCACGGTGGGAAAATTTGCAAACCACCTACCTGAGCAGATAAGGCATGCAGGGTGAGTGACATCTTTTTAATCACTTCCGGAAACAAAACTTTAAAGACAATTTCACATTTTCTAACACAATTCATTTTAAATTTAGGTCATATAAATTTATGCTTTTGTTCAAACTACTTGTCTGCAAGTCCTCCACTGTCCCCCTGTCCTGTCCTGAATCGCAATTATTTATTTATTTTTTTACGTATTTGTTTTTTTTTTCTCTTCCCTATTTGTGTTTTTTTTTATCAACATTGTTATAGTTATTATCATGATTATATTATTATCATAATCATCATTATAATTATTATTGGTATCCATTCAATCATTAGTATTTTCATCAATTTAATTATAAATATCATCAATATCATTATATTTCTGATCATTATGATTATTATTATTTCAATTATTCAATTCTTTATAATGATTATTATCATATTATAAAAATTGTCATCATAATCAATATTATAATAATTATTATTATTGTCTTTATCATTATTTTTATTATTATTTTATTTTGATTATTTTTATCAGTTTTATTTTATTATCATCACTGTCATCATGATTATCATCATAATGTGCATGCTTATCATCATTGTATTGTTATAATCAATATTATGATCATTATTTTAATATTTTTATTAAAGTATTGTAAGTATTATCATAATAATTTCATAATTATTATTATTATCATAGTTATCATTATTATCATCATCATTAAGATAATTTTATCATCATTAATATTATAATCATTATTGTCATTATCCATTTTTAATATTATATTGATAATTATTATTTTGTTACCTTTACATTATTATTGTTTTTTAACTATTATTTTTATTATTCTTGGCATTATAAAGGATTAATAGCATAGACTGTATATAAGATGGACGCCGTCTGTCTCCTCGCCGGGTGAAGCCACTCCGAGAACAGCACCCCCTAGAGCCTGGCTGCAGCACAAGTCATAAACCCCACTTCTGCCAGCAAAGTGAATGGAGCGGCGGACGGCCTTTAGAAATTAATTACACAGAAAATACACTTTTCTTACCCCCGACTGCGATGTTGACATGTTATTATTAGACTGGTTTGTGTTCAGGTCTTTTTTCTCTCTGCAGCTCCATTTTAAAAAGTTATTAGGAGTTGTAAAAACAGGAAATTGCGTCATTCTCTACACTTTGCACTTGCCGCTTGTGCGTCGCTCTTTTTCGTTTATCGTCAAGACCAATCGGGTTTGCTAGCGGAGAAGAGGATTTTTGAGCGGAGCGTCATCGCTCCGAGTCTCCCGCCCAGCCAAAAACGCTACTGCGCAGCTCTGGTTTCAAGGAAGTGGAGAAAAACCCGGAATTACAGAGAGCTTTTTGGCTTCAAATCCGTATAAAGGCGGAGCCTGGAACCAGGCTGTCCATCTTATATACAGTCTATGATTAATAGTCACAAGTTTTAATGTTTGAATATTTTTTCAAATTAATACATCTTTTAATGGAAGTCTTTTTTTAAACAGAATATCTAAAAAAAATGAAGATGGAACAGTTTTTAAAATGTATGATATGGTTTAAACCTCACAATTTTTATAACATTTTAAAATGACCACCATTGAGTTGTCATGTAATAAGTTATTCAGTGCTGTATTTCAAATGCTGATAACTCTAATGTCAATAAACTTGTGAATATAGTATTTGCACAGCACAGTCCTTACATGAGGCTGTACTTTTTCTTCAGTGAAAACTACAGTCAACTCAAAGGTCCATCACAAATTATTTTTCAAAATAGGCAAAATCAGTTTACCTCTTTATCTGAAGAACTCTTTGCTCAAATGATCCCAAAGTCCACAAAGATATCCTTTGGATATTTTTTCATCATCTTTTCTTTTTAATTGTGTATTATTTGTTGCTTTATTGAAAGTAGATACCCAGTTGGTGTCATGGTTTAAAAAGAGACCCCAGTATACTAGCCTCTTTCAGCTGAGTAATAATAAAGGTTGAAACTCTCTAGTTTACCAATATAAAAACAAATGCTCTCAAAGTATTCATCCAAAAAATATTTATTATGTGTCCTTTTTCAGCTGTATTGACAATTGTTGAATATTTATGTAAACTAGGAAGCAGCTGAATGCTAAAATTAGTTGTATTCAGATGCTAATGGGCTGTCAAACATGTTTCCCAACTGAATATATGACCCTGTCTCTCTCCTGATTGTCTTTCTATAGTCTGTGTAGCTGTTAATCAATCTGTGAGCTGGTAAATTACAATGATTTGTCAGATTACCAAGGTTTATTTGACAACGAATTTGAGGAGGGAGGGAAACATTTAGGCTTACGAAGTGATAAGGTACATTTGAATGAATTAACAGTGATTTTTTGGGGGTAAGACCACAAAGACCTGTGTTGACCTGCATTACAATCTTATGTTCAGAGACAGGACAGTGGTTACAGCAGGAATCTGAAAGTCCAAAACCCAGGCTGCCCACTTCAGGGACTACAGTGTTGGAAAAAAGTTTGGAATATTTTCTTCAGTGTTTCTATTCCTTAAGAGTATGCTTATTTTGCGCGGCTCACGGGAGTTTAGAGAAGCGTGTCTTAGCTCAAAATGTAGCTGAGATAATCCCCTTTCAACGGGCATACAGAATTAGTGTCTGCTCCATCAGAGAAAAATAACATGAGCCCGATTACATGACACTCCCATTTTTGACCGACAAATCAGCGTCCACCACAATGGTTATAAAAGGGTGTCCACTTGTTTCCTGTGTCCCATTGCTCCTGATCTTTTTAGACAAGGTTCCTGTGACTATGAGACGTCAACTGAGTGCCGCAATCTGCAACCGTATCGTGGGCATGCGCCAAGCTGGAGCCAAACAGAATGCCATAGCCACTGCTCTGGGAATTACGCAGGGTGCAGTGTCCAAGATCCTGAAGCGACATCGACAGACAGGTGTGCCAACGCCTAGACCCAGGTCTGGACGTCCCCGAAAAACCACAGTGAGGGAGGATCGTTATCTGCACAGGCTGTCTCGTACTGGGCGTACAAAGACTTCCACCCAGCTGCGTAATGAATGGATGCGATTCACAAATACTCATGTCACGAGCCGGTTGGTACGCTACAGACTGTTGAACGTGGGTTATTTTGTGAGGAGACCAGTATGGAAACCTCTCCTGCAACGACGACACCGCCAAACCCGCTTAGGCTGGGCACATGACCACCTGAACTGGCAGGATGGACATTGGCGACACAGGGTGTTCAGTGACGAGTCTCGTTTCCTCCTTTACCGACACGATGGCCGCGTGAGGGTTCGCCGTCAGGCTCATGAGTCTCTGGCTGAAGGTTGTGTATTGCCCAGAGTGCAAGCTGGGGGCGGCGGGGTAACCGTTTGGGGTGCATTCCACAGTACCGCTAAATGTGACTTGCATGTCCTGGATGGTAACATGAACCAACACCGCTATTGCCGGATTCTGGAAAAATGCTCCCATTTGCTAGACAGCACTTCGGGGCAAACTTTGTGTACCAAGATGACAACGCCCCGCCTCACAGGACCCAGCTGATACGCGATTTTCTGGATCAAGAGGGTGTGGAACACATGGAGTGGCCAGCCATGTCCCCGGATATGAACCCGATCGAGAACCTGTGGGCTGAAGTTTCACGTGGGCTGAATAACGTGAATGATCCTCCAACAAACGTGGCTGAACTGACTCAGGCTGTGATCCAATGCTGGCGAGAAATCCCAGTAGAAACTCTTACCAACCTAGTGACCAGCATGCCCAGACGTGTACGCGCATTGTACAATGCTAGAGGCGGTCACACAAAGTACTGACTGTATTGTTGTTATCGTCTTGTTATGTTTGATGTTGCTTTCAAAGATGGTCCACGTATTTTGTGGCAATTTAAAATTACAGCCGTTTATTTATTAAATACCGACTCATGATTTTATGCGTTATTTCTATGGCCTTTTGTGAATCATAATGTGTCCGCCCTACAATTTTTTGAGAAACAAAATAGTTTGATGTGAATTTCAAAAACATATCACAGAGACCAGGGAACATTAAAAAGTCTCAAGAATAATTCTCCAGAAAGCAGCAGACCGCGTTAAACACGAGGCTGGGGTTGAATTGACAAATATTCCAAACTTTTTTCCAACACTGTATATCCTGACACCTCTGTACAGGAAGCACACAGTTCATTCTCTGAACTAAAATAGTGCCCCTGGAAATCTTTTTATGATTGAGCAACAATTAGATCATATCGATAGACTTTGTGATATAAGAGACAAAATATATGTCAGCAGAAGTACCATAAATCAGACCATAAGTCACACCAGTTGATTGACTGCCAAGTCCACATTGTGCAGTCTCTGTGCTACTGTATAGCTGTCTTGATAAGTCAGTATCATCACCTTTTTCTTCCTATTCTAATTAGATTTTCTTTGGCAAGTATAAAAACATATACAACCTGTTAGAATAAGTTACTCTAGAGATGGGCTAAATGATCCCCAGCCTCATTTGAATAATTGACGTTTTTACTAAATTACAAGTTTTGCTACATCTTTTTCTCTTATGGCTGTTGAAACTGAATCGAACATTTATTTGGAGTTTCACTTTGAGATGTAACAAGGAAAATTTAACTTGTAAAGGTCCTAGAAATATTTTAATCTTGTCAAAGTAAATCCCATCATGAAAATTTCTGATCCAGTGATGTGATTTCTCAGACACATTTAAAGAGGCTGGTCTACATTGACTTCAAAGAGGAAGCTATGAGTGGTCAGGAGACTACCTCAAAAAAGTAAAAAAAGGTTACCAGAGCGTGAAGCTTCTCCTCCAGATCCTGATTGGCTCTTTGAGACGCTGTGTAGCTGTTCTGAAGTCTGCAGAGAAACAGAAAGAAAAAAGGGTTACTAGGCATGATCACTGACCTGCTGGGCTGTAGGTGACAGAAAAACAAAGTTGCTGAACTTTAGTGACAAACAATGTAGATGTAAAAATACTGCTCAGTAAATAATGCCTCAAGGGACTTTTGAATTTGTGTCCAGTCATCTGAAATAAGCAAGACAGGAAAAATACAAGGTAAATATTAAGACCATAATTAAACTGCATGACTCTGTAATATGCACTATACATCAGATATTGAACAACAGCCAGTGGCTGCTTTGGATCTGAAATGCTGTAATTTAGGATTTTTTTCATTATCTTTGACAGGTGCAGCCATGAAAGCATCTGATCAGCATGGTTTGTCATTTCTTGTATCACTGCTTGTGTCCTGATATGCAAAGATGTTGTCATTTTTAATCATTTGGAGTATTTAGAGTATTATCATAACCACATGCTACAGCTGATAGGACTGGAAAATCTGACCACCAGGGACCAAGCAAAAGAAAATATGAGGCACAAACATGAGCTATATTCACAGCATAATCAACAATATGCAATCCTTGCATAATATCAACTTTAGAGTTGATGCCAGCAAAATCAGCATTTTTCTGTGTTAAGCAACACTGTTTTTTCAAAGTACTGTGCAACAGAAAGAGTGACTGTGTTCCAACTGCTTTTAAAAATCTCTGCACGCTTGGCAATTTAATACCTGCCTACACGCACTGATAGCAAATGCTGCTTTCACCGGCATTACCCAAGTGTCTGCGTAACAAAGCACTCAGCAAAGCAACACAGTAAAATCACAGTCAAGTAAAGCCTCCTCTCAGTTATGGAGCCTCATTGCTGGGGACTCATCATGGGGACAATTCAGGTCAAAACACACACAAAAAAGTCTCAAGCTGAGAATCATATCTGATTTCCTCCACTCTTCTCTTAACTATGATGATAAATCTTCAGCCTCATTAGGCACAGACTCACTGACTTCCTCTCTTACTTCCAAGCTGGTTATCATCACACAGCAAAGTAAAAGTGATTTATTTTCCTGAAGAAACATTCAAAGCTAAAGATTAAAAAGTTTTTCCTGAACAAAATAAAAGTAGCCTGAAAACAAGAGACTACAGGTGAGCTTAGCAGCACAGTGATGAGGTGGATGAATGAAAGTCTGATTCAAAAAAGCTTCAGCAAGAGGACAAAGTCAGGGAGATGAATATTTTAAAGATATGTTTTTGAATGGAAAACAAAAGGGAGAGCAGCATAGAAACTACAGGTTGTATTGGATCCTCTGCACATTTTATAAACATTTTACTCTTTTTTGACAGCTTACTCTTTATTTGCAGATCAAATATGAGAATCTGCTGAAATACTTTTGAAATTGTCATTAGTTTATTTTGTTTCGGCTTGTTCTTTTTAAGTTCGGTTGAGTTTTTCTTTGTCTTTAACACTGAATTTGAAGGTTAATCAAGTATTTTTGTTTTCTAGAAATACTTTTAAGATTAAGATAAGATTTTTGATGTAAGTTTTAGTTCTAGACATTGAAACATCATCTGTTTACGTTGTCAGAAAAAGGAATTATGTTAAAAATCTTAGTATGTCAAAAATCTTAGTATATGGCCCATGGTTTAAAACAGATGCAATAATCAATGCCGGGTATTGGTATGAAGGCTCTGATACTTAATACCATTCAGTCAAAAAGGTCTAACACACCCCTACTTGTTACATCCCTCACTCTCCAGCATGTTCTTTTAGCAACAGGTGGATCCTGAGCGCTCTGGTGATGGATTAGAGGAGGCTACAATTTGAGACAGAAACTCAACTCACAGGTACAATCTGTAAAGGCTGTATAAACATGTAGAGCATCGCTTTCTTTCCAACTAGTGTAGATTGCCCACCGCCAATCCGTCCGGTAAAAAAAAAAGGTTAATCCATCCAGATCATCAAACAGAGACGAAGTAATGTAATTTGCATGGACACTCAGAGGCAATCTCCTAATGCTGATTTCAATCATGTCAAAGAGCATGATGAGGTCTATCCATTCACACATATTGGATTTCACTTGGGGTCGCAAGGGAATGCAGCCTATCCCAGCTGTCATTGGGTGGGAGGCAAGGTACACCCTGGACAGGCCAGCAGCCTACCAGACACACCCACACTTTAAAGTCATCAGTGACTCAACATGTCTTTATGAGTCTGGAAGAAATCTGAAGGAGATCACAAACTCACTTGGAGAACCTGCAAATACCAGGAACTGTCAGCACTGTCTGCTGTAGCACTGTGCAGCCTAAGCATGCGAAAGTAATAACTATATTTAAGACTCTGTGTAAACTAAATAAAGCTTGGCTCTCTGCTCCTACTCTAAAAAAGATCTTCCTCAACTGCACATCAAGTATAATGTTTAAAATCACACCTAAAGAGAGACCAGCAGTAGACAGTACTTGACCCTCCATACTGTCTGTCTGTCAAAGAGTGAAGTCTGTTAGCAGTCTGACTCATGGAGCATCTTTTATCAAGTGATGGGAACAATCATATTTGAAAGTTCTAGGACATGTAGACCCTGATATTTTCAGGATTTTTCCCTTTTTACACAGCTGTATCACATCGTTCTCAGAGCAGATTATCAGTGTCAGACCTGCTCTCACAGCTCAAAGTACCCTGTTTGATTCAGGTAATGGCCAGGGAGAAATTACTGGGTCACACATTCAGGAAGAAGATGAGATGTCTTCTTTAATGCTGACTATGTCTTTTTTAAATATAAAAGGAAGTTCCTGCAATACCAACACAGCAGATGAAAACAAAACACTCCCAACTGAGGTGAGCAGCGAAGAGATCACAATAATAATAATAATAAACTTTATTTATAGAGCACCTTTCAAGAACAGTTGTCACAAAGTGCTTTACAGTCATCAATTAAAAAGGATAAGACAACAAAACATAAACAACAAAGAGAACACCAGCAGCCGAAGTCCTGGTCACACAAAGGCAAGTCTAACAAAGGGTGTCCAACCGCTTTATTAAAGTACCCACAGTGTCCACAGTTCTTAGTTTGAGGGAGAGTTTCAAAGTTTCAGAGCAAATGCACAGTCTCTTTGAGTTGGGAGTCTACTCTGCTTTGTAGCTGCTGAACTCTTGTAAAGGTGAAGAGCATCATTACAGCACTCACTCCCCTACAGTGAATGAGGCTGACTTACACCAGCTGGGCAATGAGCTCAGACAAACAGTCTGCTTTGGTTGAGAAAAACTAAATTAGCTGTGTGTGTGTGTTCCAGGCTACAGTTTGATATGACAACTTAACATCCAGGTGAGTATGTACATAAAGGAAACACATCTTTAGCTACAGTTAGGGCTGGGCAATATGGGAAAAAGTTTATCACAATATATTTTTTCCATATCAGTCAATATCGATGTGTATGTAAACTTTTGCATTGCGTGTGCTCTGCCACGTGGCACTGCTTCAGGTGGTGAAAAAGATTTGAGGTATTTCCCAACTTTGCGAGAACATGTACTCAATGTAATTTGCAGTGCACGTACAGTTGAAACCAGGGGCTCTATTTTCGTGCCCTGCCGGCGACGTGGCGCAGGCGCAGCGTAAGTCAGGTCCGCCGCAGCGACAAGGCGCTCCCAAGCACAATTTGGTATTTTGGTGAGCAGCGCAGCCCAGGGTAAGTATCCCCCCTCCCTAACTCAGCTCCTCCCAGCAGCATAAGTCATAGGGAGGGAGGAGAGAGGGCATGGAGTGGATTTAACACAGCCGAGACCTGTATTGACCAGTAACATCAGCTCCTCTCCTCACCTTTAAATCCGCAAGGCTTATTACAATTTTCGTGAAGTAGTCAAAGAGATCAAGAGATGTCTGAAGACAGCAATGCCACACGATGGCGACAGAAGGCAGCCCCTCAACAAGTGTCACTGTAAACGCTGCAGAGGGCGTCCTGCACACTGTCTTATATAAGCACATCTGGATTTGTTGTGTATAAGTTGGACCCACTGGTAAGACAAACACCCTTTTCCACAAATAAAGACACTCACATAAAGTTGCATATATTTAAACCTCACGTGACAAAGGTAGGTTGTGCGCACAGATCACAACTTCCAATAATGGCATTAAAATCAGAACCATCTGTGTGTAAATGACGCATCGCGCTCCGTGGTCTGGCTCTTTCTTTCATAGATGTTGGCATAGAAAATAAATTTGGCTCACAAAACTAAATATTATAATATTCGTATGTAGGCTTAAAGTGAATAACTCATCTGATCACTAAAATAAATCATCTGTTCAGCCACCGCAGCAGCAGCTGCAGCAGGACGGCGAGAGGACATGGAGACATGTCCGAGTCGAGCTGTGCAAGAAATAAGAGGAAGAGGAAGAAAGAAAACGAGGGAGACAAATTAAATATCTTGTTAACTTCATCATGTGTGTCTATTTACTAGATATTTAATTTAATTTAATGCGGCTTCAGCTCTGTTAATTCGGTCAGGCTGAGTGTCCAACCGTGTGCTAAATGCGCTCATCAGAGCAGATATTGATCAGAATATATCAATATAGATCTAAATGTATGTGCTGACTCAGATTATTAGTTGTTGTTCATTATTTATTGCACTGAAATGTGCCTGACACTTTGGAAACCTGCCAGTAAGGCATCAGTGACGTATATCGATTCGCCGCCAGTCTACCAAAATACCACTAGACCAGCTGCGCTCCGCCTGTGCTGAAAGCTGACCAGGTTTGAATCAGCGAGCTTTCAGCGCACTTTACATGCCGGCGGCGAGCACAAAAATGTCACTGCGCCAGCTGATTCTGTCGACACCTCCCCCTACCTCGGTGCGGCTCGGTGCGGCTTACAACCAAACTGGCTGTAAGCCGGGCTCCGCCAGACGAAAATACCACTGCACGGGTTCTGCCACCCTCTGCCGCATCTCCGGCGGACACAATAATAGAGCCCCAGAAGTGTACATACACTATAAAAAAAAAGGCACATAACCTTTTTTCCTCACTATAAGGATTTTCAAAATTATTTTTATATGCTAAATGCCAAAAAATGAGAGCGACAATTTATTAGACAATTTTTAAAATCATTTTCTCGAGAGTCAAAAGTTTCCATACATTTCATTAGTATTTGGTAGCTGCCTTTTAATTGTATGACTTGGGTCAAACGTTTTGGATATACTTCCACAAGCTTCTCAGGAAGGAATTTTGGCCCATTTCTCCTGACAGAACTGGTGTGACTGAGCCAAGTTTGTAGGCCGCATCAGTTTCATCAGACCACAGGACATGTCCTCAAAAATTAAGGTCTTTGTCCCTGTGTGCATTTGCAAACTGTAATCTGGCTTTTTATGTTTCTTTTAGAGTCATGGATTCTTCCTGGAAGAGTGGCCTTTCAGCCCATGTCAGTACAGGACTCTTTCACTGATGATAATCACACCCTTTTACCAGCTTCAGCCAGCATCTTCATAAGGGCTTTTGCTGTTGTTCATGGATTGATATTCACATTTCGGACCAAAGCAAGTTCATCTCTGGGACACCAAACCTGTCTCCTCCCTCAGCGGTATGATGTCTGGACATTCCCATGGACCAGACTTGTGTAGGTCCACAATTCTTTTCCTGATATCTTGGCAGATGTCTTTTGATTTTTCCCATGATGCTACACAAAGAAGCAGTGTGTTTCAGGTGTGCCCTAAAATACATCCACAGGTGTGCCTCTAATTAACTCAAATGTTGTCAATAAACCTATTAAAGGCTTCCAAAGACATGATATTTCCCAAACTGTTTAAAGGCATAGTCATCTTTGTGTATGTAAACTTTTGACTCTCAAGAAAGTAATAAAAAATTGTCTAAAAAAATCTCTCTCTCAATATTCTGGCATTTAGCAAATAAAAATAATTTTGGTAATCCTAATTGACCAAAAACAGGAAAAGTTTAATCTGATTTAATGTTAGACAGTGAGAAAAAAAAAAGGTTATGTGCCTGTTTATGTAGTGCAGTGGTTCTTAACCTTGTTTGAGGTACCGAACCCCCCAGTTTCATATGCACATTCACCGAACCCTTCTTTAGTGATAAATCAAATATGATTTTTTTCCAAATTCAAGACATTGTTTATATCCGATGTCTTCTGCTGATATAAACGATTTCTGCCGACTTTGCAGAGTCAACTGCAGAATTAACGGTGTTCTGAATGAACGGGGCTTTGAAAAGTCCTGCAGCATGTATTAGACGTCACCACTACACATGGACCAATCAGGGGCTGCCTTTCCCTGTTGTCTGGGTAACAGTGGAAACACGGTCTCTGATTGGCCCGGTTATTTTCTGATTGGGAATACACGCTCTCTATGGGCCGAAGTCCAGACTGTGGTGGGAAGGAACATCAAGTGATTGACGCAACAGGATGGCCCAGCCAGGCTACCGTGGCGGAGGCTCCGCCGAACCCCTGAGACCGACTCACCGAACCCCTAGGGTTCGATAGAACCCCAGTTAAGAACCACTGATGTAGTGTATGGAAAATTCTGGTTTCATTTGTAACTCTGCTTCATGTCCGACCTCAAAAAACCAAAATACCTCCACACCACTGACATTTTCATGCCAGTGTTGTCGACAATGTCATCATCTGTTGAGCCTTCATCTGCATTTCTGTCGGGGGTAGCACTCATTTTCTTTTTTTCTCACCAACAGTGCTGTCAGCTTCACCTGTTATGGTTGCGTGTGGCTGCAGCCTGCTACTACCCAGTTGTTTGCTACTTGGTTCTAATTCAGCTCATGATTGGTTCAGCGTGAAGCGGCTTCCCTTTTCACTGGGTATCAGTATAGTCTACCAAAACATGGCAGAATGCTGAAAAAAGATATTGACCATTTTTCATATTGATATCGAGGGAAATTAATTTTCAATATATCGTTATTGTTTTATCGCCCAGCCCTAGCTACAGTCATGTTTAATGTTCTTGTGATAACATCCTGCAGCTTAGTAAAAGAGATTCAGACTTTAATCTTATTGAAGAAAATCCTTCAGAGTGTGAGAAGGCCACTCTGCTCCACATACCAGGCGTGAGCACATCACCCCCATGCTGGAGTCCTTACACTGGCTCCCTGTACAGTACAGAATTAATTTTAAGCTTTTAATATTTGTTTTTAAAGGCCTGAACAATCTTGCTCCACCTTATATTTCTGAGATGCTCCAGCCTTATCTGATCAGCTGTTACTGACGGTCTCCAATACAAGGCTGAAGCTCAGAGGTGACAGAGCGTTTGCCGCAGCTGCTCCCAAGCTCTGGAATGAGTTGCCCTTGACAGTTGGACAGGCCTCCTCGTTTCCTGTTTTTAAATCCCTTTTAAAAACACACTTTTACTCCGTGGCTTTTAACACATTGTATTGTTATTTTGTTTTTTATCACCATAGCACTTGCCGTGAGCCTGCTTATTTATATATTTATTTTATTTTTGCATAATCTTGTTCTTTGCTTGTTTTTTTTTTGTTTTTATGTCTCAATGTACAGCACTTTTGCTACCCCCGAGGTTCTTTTAAATGTGCTATAGAAATAAAAGTTGATTGATTGATTGATCTCACTTTGTCAGTATTCCTCTGCTTTAATAACTTACTTAACTCAATGCAATGGGCCAGGATGTGAGGTGAATGTGCTGGCTATATGCTAAGAACATCAACAACATGCCAACAGTGAAACTGAGTGCACACAGGGCATCTCACTGCTAGTCAATTTGATGTTTTTTGCAAGACAAACTACTGGCCCATTGTAAAATTGAAGAAACCTGGACACCAGATTGGTAGAGAAGTAAAATCTCTGGGAGTGTTCTGTGGAAAAGGGCTGAAGCTTTTTGCTGAATGGGGTGAATGTTTGTGTTGACACATTATGGCCATGGTAACCACAAACAACGGGTAATCCTCAGGAAAAAGACCCAGCAACATTAAGAATCACTTGCTCACAAGAGGTCACTGAGAGACTAAAATGTGCTTCTATCAGAACCTGCTGTGTCAGCAGAAAGTCACGTCACTTGTGATGCAGAACGAAAACAGAGCTGTGTGAAGAGGATTGGGTGAGACCTTTCGCTCAAAGACAATGACCCAGCAAAGGGGGAAGCAAGTCCAATGTAACAAAAGATTTACTCCATCAAAGGGTGACTATGAGGCTCTGCACCGTTTGAAATGAGCTGCAGTCTCCTGTTCAGAAAAAAAACAACCTGATCACAATGAGCAGAGCTAGAGGGGAAAACGGCAGAAAGGATGGAAGGTAGAAAGAGAGGAGGAAAAGGAAAGGTGAAAATGGAGGAAGAATGGATAAAAGGAGGCAAAAGAATGCAGGATGTAAAGATAGCGGGGGAAAGGAAGGCAGGATGGAAAGAAGAAAGGACAGAAAAAGGAGGGAATTGATTAAGGACAAAAGGAGGAAAGAAATCAAGAAGGGGAGGAAGGTGGGAAGGGATGAAGAAGGAAAGGAAGGTAGGAAAGAGTAAGAAAAGGGAAGGTAGGAGAAGGTAAGACTGAGGGAAGACAGGAAGGCAGGAAGTAGGGAAGTGTTCATGGATGGATGGATGGAACTTGTGTCACACATCTGCTTAATTCAGGTTCCTGCACTTACCAAAGAAATCCAAATGCTAGCCAATATTAATGTTTAAATCATTTACTGCAGTCTGAATATTTCTTCAGCTCAATGCAGTATCATTTTCTGGGGTTTCCTTTTCAGTCTTTTTTAAAGGTAGGGAGAACAGAGAGGGATGGAGAGCATGGTTGTCAAACCAGTAACTGCTGTGATGAGGACTTAGGCCTCCATGTATGAGGCCTCCCTCTAACCATCACACTCATAGTTATAGCTGCACTCACATTATCAGTCAACTCTGAAGCCTTCTTCAAATGAGTTCATTTAGCTTTTATTACTCACATGAAACAGAATATTTGCACTGAAGGTGAAGAGAAGCAGCTGATCGAGCTTTTCTGCCCCATCACTTCCCCGTCACAACTGTGATATTTTCCTTTGCAGCTATCAGCCCTTGATTACCACCTCCCATGTAATTTATCCTACAGTTTGAAGTTTTTAACCCTTTCTTTACAGTTTCTTTCTCTTTAAATTGTTTTTCGACCACCGACAAAGCAAAAACAAAATAACCCAGACTTCTTTTCTTCTAATAGTAAGTCCCCAGAGTCTGTGACCAGAGCTGTGTCTTCAGACACGGCAATGGTCTACGATCAGAAAAAGCAGACGGATGGGTCTGTATGGGATTTATAGGACAGCCTGAAATACCAGAGAAAAACCCCTCCATCTACAGCCACAGATCTGCAGTAAGGGTGTGGAAAATAATCTAAATTAATCGATGCATCGATGCGCATGTGCGCGATGCGACTGCGTCGGCTCATTCACTGGGTATCGATGCAATTGACGGGTTAAATCTAGATTTAAATCTCTATTTCATAATATTTCGCTCAGTGTCTCACGATGTGATGCACACCTCGCTGCAGCCCTCAAAAGCATTTATCTCATACTTCCAATCCTATATGGCTGGTGAATGTGTCCATCCGCCTCAGGTAGTCCACTCTACCTTAGATAACTCATGCGGAAAGCACCACCTCATTCAAACACCTCTTCTCACTCAAAGCATATTTCGCATTGAAGGCTAGCTAGCTAACCTGATAGATAGATTTGATTTATCTTCTATCACCGGGGCGCGACGTGCTTTGGTTACTCTCCTGCTTCGTTGGTCACACCTGATCAAACCCAGTGCTTTCCGCTCTCCACAGCTTGGCCAGCACTGTCCAAGCCATGGGCCAAGCCCACACAACATGATAATGGTTCAATCTGTCAGCTGTGGAACTCCCACAATGTGTGAGTTCCACAATGCACTCGAGACTCCTTCACTTGGTCTCTGTATGACAGTAAGTGGAGAGTGTTTGTGGAGAGAAGTGGTGTCACAGGAAGAGCCACATTCTCTTACAGTGTCTAGTAGGAGTGACGTTATTCTTGTAGGACCTGATTGACAAACATAAAGCCTTCTCCACGGTTAAAGTGTACTTGGCGGCTATTGCTTCATATCACTTGGGGTTTGGGAAGCTAACAGTGAGCCAGCATCCGCTGATTTGCTATTTTATCAAGGGGACACCCGTGTCCAGACTGCTGGTACCAGCATGGGATCTGTCTGAGGGCCCTCCTTTTGAACCACTGGAGGGAGCAGACTTGAAACACACATCTCTTAAAACAGTGTTGTTACTGTCTCTGTCTTCAGCTAAACGAGTTAGTGACATCCACATGCGCTCTCGGTGCACCTGTCATTTGCACAGCTCTTTCTGGGGCTGTTGCTTCTGAAGCCTAACCTAGCTTAAGGTGGTAGGGTCATGTTCTCCCGTTGACCTTGTGGTCTTTGCTGCCTCACTCCAAGAGCAGCGGTTGCATGCGTTATGTCAGGTCTGTGCAGTGCGCACATAAATAGAACAGACAGAGGGTTTCAGGAGGAGCGATCAGCTGTATGTCTCTTGGGCTAACTCCCATAAGGGCAAACCTATCACAAAGCAGTGCCTGTTCCACTGGGTGGTAGAGGCAAGTGAAGAGTGGCGGGCCTGCGAGCACACTCGACTCATGACTTGGCATCCTGGGCTTTATTCAGGGTAGTTTCTGTTCAGGACATCTGTGCTGTAGTGAGCGGATCCTCGCCTCTCACTTTTGTCTGTTTCTAAATGCTGGACATCTCCGTGCCGTATGTGGCACCAGCGTTTTTGCTGTTCTGATTGGAACAGGGTATTCTTCCCTATGAGTTGATGTACACTAGAGAAGCTTGTCGACATTCTTCGTCTTCTTTTTCTTGTTTGTCTTCTTCCTCCTCCCCTGGTTCTCTGAGTACTATGAGTGAGATGTCTCACCAGACAACCCTTATTGCTTGGGTGGGTGAGAAGAGGTGCTTATCTTGAATGAGGTGCTGGTATCTGCATAAGGATTAAAAGGTAGAGGGGACTACCTGAGGCGGACAGACACATTCACCTGCCAATCAGGGTTGGCGTAATGAGATGAATGGTTCTGAGAGCTGCAGGGAGGTGTGCATTCCATAGTGAGACATCTCACTCATATTCCTCAGAGAACCAGGGTTATGTAAATAACCCAAAGTTTTTAGTGGTCCACATCAAAAGATTCAGAGGGTTAATAAACCTCACCTGCGAAATTTGTCCCTCATCTTGTCTAGGTCGTCTCTGGTCCGGTTGAGCTCCGCCTCCATATAGTGACGGCTCCCGTCAAACTCCGCCTCCATTGCCTCCATCTTGTGGGTGGTAAGAGAGAGACGGCGCTGCAGGTCTTCATTCTGTTGCTGGAGGATTCTGGGTACAGGAAGAACAGGTCAGAGGTCACAGAGGAGTTTAGGAATGTCTTTTCTGGCCCTCCTTTTCTCAGAGCTCATTGAAGGAAGTCATGAGGTCTATGAAAAGGTTTGAGGAGGACTCCTGGTGCTGTGTAATTAGTCTTAAATTCACCAATATATTGCACTTTTAATGAGTTTTTTTTTATCAATGTCATTTGATGGTGATATATCTGTTATTAGGAGCAGAAGTGACTATATAAAATGAGTGTAAACAAAAAGCAGGGGGAACTGGAGAGAGCAGAATAAACAGGTTCTCACCTGATCCGGTCAGATTCTGATAAAGGCTCCTGAAAGAGAAGAAACCCAGCATGACCAAACACACCAAAAACAAAAATACAGCAAACAACTTGACATGTTTCAAACAAAATGTTTATCATGTGCTATGTTGCCCCCTGTGGACAAAGCCACTTATCTCTACTTATCTTGTTCCTAATATACTTAAGGAGTGTCCTGTGACAAAAATAAAAATAAAAAATCTCATCCTCCTGACTTTTGACAGCTAAAAAGAATTGGGGGAGGGGGGGGATCATACCACAAGGGCTGTATCTTCAGCTGCTCAGCTGACACCTACCCCCAACTCAGGTTTCAGGCATTAAGAATGACTCAATGCAAATAGTCCATTTTGTTTCTGACTGCTGGTTTTGTCTGCTTTTGGACATCATGAAAAAGACATCAGCATGAATTTCAGCCTGTTCCATAAACATCAAAATATCATTCACCACATGGTGTTGTTCTCGTCATGTCTGGAGGACATCTGCTGGATCAGTTTGACAGACAGTTGTGCTTGGTTAGATTTAAACTCACACCACTTTACTCTGCACTCAGTTCAACACATATGAAACAGTTCAAAGAATATTACTCAGCTTTACTTTAATACATGACGCATTGTACAAATGAGTTGTAACTTTAATTGCCTTTGTGGAGCCTTGTTATTCATAGTATTACTTGGCTTCAAAAGAGGCAGTTTGTTATGAGGGGAGGCTTTCTGCTCATTCCATCATTTTCACCTGGCTGTGTTTAACTCAACCAACTGATAAGAGCTGAGTATTTAATTAGATTTGAATTTCAATTACCATTTTGGCTCTTCATGATCATAAAAATATGACAATCAGGAATGAATGATCACTGTGCCGCCTGCTATGTTGCCCCAGAGAAAGTTCTCTTTCTCTTCCTCATAAGCAGCTTAGATCAATGTGAAACTGAATTTGGGAGCAGGAGTAGGTTTAATAGTGGATTCAGGGTGGTCCACTGTATCTACAAAATGATGAGCAACAGGGGTACAAACTATCTGACACTTAACTAAGTAATTTTTTTACCACTTATTCTGCTTTTGTGAAAGTTTGACAGGTACCAGCCTGAGTAATAATGATATAAACATGTTTGTAGATGATCATTCAAGTGCAGGACACTTCAATAAAATATTTACTTACTTGCTCTTGTCATCATGAAACTGATGTGCCAAACACACTAATGTAAGGCAGTAAAACACTTGCTCTTCATTTCTCTGATTCTTGGACAACTACACAAGTTCTTTGTGGACAACAACATAATAAGTTACAGCTCCAAACACGTTATAAGATAGTACAAGGGAGAGAGGGAACAGAGGGGAGAGAGGGCATAGCATGGGGTAAAGGTCTGTGTGACAGAACTGAAACCAGGCCTCAGTACAAGAAGAGGGAGACCCTGGAACTATTCATCAACTGATCTTTAGTAGAAGAGACTTAACATCTCCAGCTTCTAGATGATACTGGGGTAATATTTGTTATTGACAACAAAATAGTTAATGAAATGGTTCCTTTGATTTTCTGGTGTTTTCCAGAACAGACGAGATGGAAGTTAAGGGAAAAGACCTGTAAGGTTTACCCAACAGTTTCAGAACACCACTCAGAGAGGATTTATAGTAAATGAGACACAGAAGAGAGCAGGAGACCTTTTTCCCTGTCCAGAACTACCGAGCAGATCAGTGAATCATCACATGACTGATATGTGTCAGTGATGTCAGTTCACACCAATGGAGCAGCGCTGTTCGGATGTTTTCCGTTTCTTTATCTAAATTATTGATCTCTGTCGACTTATGGAAACACACCCTCAACCGGTGTGCACCAGAGTTACCATCGATCACCTACAGAGCCGTATTATTGATGACTCAGCTGCTGTGACTGAAGCAATGAAAAGACCAAACACATCGTTCCATCCTGCCGCTGCAGGTTCCTGTTTGGGTGATTTGCTGTTGACACTATCCCTTTCCTCAAGTGTCAGGATTGGTAATCAATATGAAGAGCATGTAAATGAAAAGCCTGCGGCTGGTTATATTATGATAAAGCCATGACTCATCCAATGGACTCTGTCCTGATGCAGTCTGAGTATTTTATTTGTTTATTTGTTAGGATCCCCATTAGCTGTGCTCTGGAGCATCGCTAGTCTCCCTTGGGTCCACATTTGAAACAATACATTTACGATCACAACATGAAAAAGGACAAGACAGATCAACAGGAACTTCAATTAGATTTAACAAAACATATGTTATTATCTACATCATGAGATGTGACTTAGACACTCTGATTCCCAGTGATTATAAAAAGAAAATATTGATAAAATAAAGGAGTGAAACAGATCAGAAGAAAACCTACCAGCCTACATAGCATCCCATGTGCATATGCATGTGTGTGTGTGTGTGTGTGTGTGTGTGTGTGTGTGTGTATGCTTGTGTGCCTGTGCATGTGTGTGTATGTTATTTACAGATATGAAATTCCAAGCTGTTTTTTAATTTGCTTTTTAAATGTTGTGTTCTGTGTGTGTTTGGCTACTGGCAGTAGTGAGGAGTTCCATGCTTTTATCTGCCTGTATTCTACTGTAAACTTAAAAAAAATTGTGTTTGGTTTGGAAAGCTTGAACCAGTCTTGCCTGACTGGTGACATATGTAAAGTGGATATAAAAAGTCTACACACCGCTGTTAATGTGACCTATTACCTATACAACACAATTGAAAAACAAACAGAAATCTTTCAGGGAGGTGAAGTAAAAATAAACAACTGAGATCATGTGGTTGCATAAGTGTGCACACCCTTTAATAACTGGGGATATGGCTGTGTTCAGATTTAACCAATAACATTCAAACTCAGGTTAAATTGGAGTCAGCACACACCTGTCACCAATTAAAGTGCCTCTGATCAACCCCAAATAAAGTTCAGCTGTTCTAGTAGGCTTTTCCTGACACTTTGGTAGCCACATCTTCTAGCACAAGCCATGGTCCGCAGAGAGCCTCCAAAGCATCAGAGGGATCTCATTATTCAAAGATATCAGTCAGGTGAGGGCTACAAAAGAATTTCCAAGCAATTAAATATACAATGGAACCCAGTAAGGACCGTCTTCATCAAGTGGAGAAAATATGGCACAACAGTGACACTACCAAGAACAGAACGTCTATCCAAAACTGATGATAAGACAAGAAGAAAACTGGTCAGTGAGGCTACC
This sequence comes from Xyrichtys novacula, assembly GCA_962446985.1. Lineage (NCBI taxonomy): Eukaryota > Metazoa > Chordata > Actinopteri > Labriformes > Labridae > Xyrichtys > Xyrichtys novacula. The sequence goes on along the minus strand of OY660874.1, from coordinate 2,031,078 downwards.
AAGAGGCCTACAGCAACACTGAAGGAGCTGCAGGAATTTCTGGCAAGTACTGGCTGTGTAGTACATGTGACAACAATCTCCCATTGTCTTCATATGTCTGGGCTATGGGGTAGGGTGACAAGACAAGCCTGATCTTACAAAAAAAAAAAAAAAACATCAAAGCCCGGCTTAATTTTGCAAAGACATGTGAAATCTCCCAAATGCATGTGGGAAAATGTGTTATGGTCTGATGAAACCAAAGTTGAACTTTTTGGGCATCATTGCAAAGGGTATATTTGGCGCAAAATCAACGCTGCTCATCATCAAAAGAACACCATATCCACAGTGAAGCATGGTTGTGGCAGCATCATGCTTTGGGGCTGTTTTTCTTCAGCTGGAACTGGTGCCTTAGTCAGGGTGGAGGGAATTATGAACAGTTACAAATACCAGTCAGTGTTGGCACAAAACCTTTGGCCTTCTGCTAGAAAGCTGAAGATCAAGAGGAACTTTATCTTTCAGCACGACAATGACCCACACATCTAAATCGACAAAAGAATGGCTTCACCAGAATAAGATTGAGGCTATGGAATGAGGCCTAGCCAGAGTCCAGACCTGAATCCCATCAAACATTTGTGGGGTGATCTGAAGAGGGCTGTGCACAGGAGATGCCCTCGCAATCTGTTAGATTTGGAGCGGTTTTGCAAAGAAGAGTGGGCAAATATTGCCACATCAAGATGTGTCGCGCTGATAGACTCCTACCCAAAGAGACTGAGTGCTGTAATAGAAAGCCAAAGGTGCCACAACAAAGTATTAGTTTAAGGGCGTGCATATTTATGCAACCAGGTTATTTGAACATTTCTATTTTTTTATTTTCCCCCTTAAAGGTCTCAGTTTGTTTACAATTGCATTGTACAGGTTATAGGTCAAGTTAAAGGTGGAAAAAGTTGTGAAAATATTTATCTTGCTGTCATTTTCTTACATCACTAAAACCTTGCAGTTGAACAGGGGTGTGTAAACATTTTATATCCACTGTATATGAATCATGATTGTTTTTTAGCTGATTGTATTGGTATAATGGAGTTTTGGACTGTAATATTTTCCATATGAAAGAAGCAGTGCAGCACTGATTTTATCCTCTACTTTCAACCACTGTAGACAGGGGTGCATGTTGTTTATACTGTTGTTGTATGGACATCGCAGAACCAGGCGTGCTGCCTTGTTCTGTATCAGCTGAAGTTTATTCATATTCTTTTGAGTAGCTTTTGCCCATACTATTTGACAGTACGGCTGGGCGATATGGGAAAAAGTTTATTACGATATATTTTTTTTATATCAGTCAACATCGATATTTATATCATGATATAAAAAAGGAAATTTAAGAGTGCTTATGGGTGGCATGTCTTTAGTAATACAATAAGCTACTGCATCTGTGAGGTCTGTGTGTCTCTTTGACATTTTGTCGTAAGGCATTGCACTAGAATGCCTGTTAGAAAGCCCATGTTGTCTCGATGTTTTCAAGTAAAAACCATTCAATTATATTACGTTTTATGGTGAGTTTTTGTTTTTCCTACGTTTGTGAACGCACCATGGGCATTCTGACATGATTGAATGCACCGCACCTGTGTGTGAGAGAGTAGGGGGTGTCTGCAAAGCTGGAGAGCCAAGCAGATCCACAACCCTCTTTGCGCCCCTGCTGGACGGTGTAGGTCATTGCAAAACAGATCCATAACCTCTTTTTAACTGCTGTTCCACATCCGTTTTTGTGCCCAGAAATTTAATTTAATAAACAAGTCAATAAATAAGCAAGTGACCGCAGTCACATATTATTATCGAATCAAAATTAAAAGTCTTTGAGTTAAGACAGTGTTCAGTTCTTGGGACTCAACCCACTTCCTTTCAAGGATTTGAAATATGTTTTAAAGTGCCCACAGTCACATATTTAGATATTAATCTAGATTTGATTAATTTTACATATGGTTACTTATTATCATCTTTTTATGTATTGTCTGTCAGACTATAATATTGCGGGTTTATTCTACTAAAGTATCAACTTATATTATCCCAACATCATAGGGGTTGGCCTCACTTTTATACTATTCATTCCTTGGCAATTATTTTGACCACCTGAATGCGATTGTATGTGTCTGCAGAGCCGGATGAATGTGATACTTTGTGTGTATTTTTCTTGTATATTTTCATGTGCAATCTAATGCACATTATTAGTAATCGCACTTCTGTTTCATCCACTACAATGCTAGTAGCCTACGGGTCAGTCAATATATATTTCTGACTTCTGACAAGCTAATGTTAGCATTAGCTTTACTGAGATTGTGCATTTCAGACTACCATGGAAAATGGATAGGGAAAATGTCATAAACAGAGCCTGTCACACATTGACATTTATTTCTCCATCAAATTCAAGACAACAGTTTTATTAATGACAACAACTTGTGTGATTCACGTTCTATACTCAATCATGACGTTGCTGCATTCAAGCCGATAAACTTCGAGAAAGAAGCAGCAAGAAGGGGGGGTCACGTGTTTCAGGTTGTGGATCTGTCATGCAATGACCTACTCCATCCAGCAGGGGCGCAAAGAGGGTTGTGGATCTGTCACAGATGTGGATCTGCTTGGCTCTCCAGCTCTGCAGACATGAACTATTGTATATATACTATGTACTATGTACCACTATTATATGCACTATTGCCACAGCTGAGAAAGTTAAGTTTTCCTCCTAATGCAGCAGGGGAAAGTTTGTAAATTTCCACAGAGAAATTGCCACAGAGCAGGAGCGCCGTTTTAACATTGCGCACACGCGCCACTGTGGAGCGCAGCGTTTGACTCCTAAAAGGCAGGTGTCTCTGTCTTGGCCCAGCAGTGGGGATGTTGTTGTACACTCCTGACAGGGTGTGGGACATCATTTGGGCCGGTACAGTTTTGCACAATGTTGCACCGGCAAATGGAGTGCCGTTGGCTGTGCCGGTGCAACGTGAGGACCTGATGCCCGGAGAACAGTAACGAGGAGAGACTCGACAAACGTGCGGCACAGAGGAGACAGGACCTTACCGATGGATTCTGACATGTAAAGTTTAAGTTTAGAAAGTGCTTCATGGGCAGCAACACACCGTTTAGTGACGTTAATAATAATTTTTGTTCAGCCTCTGTCAGACTCTCCAGTTGGCTCTACATTACAAAGGCGCAAAAAATTCAGACTAAATACTTTCAACAATAGGAGCAACGTACCCCATGTATGAGATATTAATTCATCATCATGAGCAACTTATTGACTAATGATTTATTCAAACTTCAGCTAATGTCCACTATTCCGCAGCAGCGCTGTTCAGCGCCACCATAATCTTGTTCCAGACAGGAGTTTTTCTGGACTGCTTTTATACCAGTTTTGATACTTCCAAAGAGAAAATCCTTGTTAGTTTCCACCACAGATATCGGATTTCCACTTTCAGCTCGAAAAAGTTTCTAATCTTTGTAATATTTCTCCTCTTTCATGTTTGACCTCAGTGGGCAAGGCTTCTGAACCACGAATATTTAAGGGCGTAACATGTTACTGACGATCGATTTTAGCCACCGCATTTATCAAGACCCGACCACACGTATGTTGGGATTGGTCAGATACGAACCCTTTCATAAATCTTACGTATGTCCTATCGTACGATGAATCCTACGCTCAGATCTGTGCTTGAATCTGCACAAAATTGATAAATGAGGGCCACTATATCTCTTGCCGCTCTAAACCTAGCTAAATCCTGGACAACGCCCTTCTCTCCTTTCTAACGCCAACAATCGAAAAAGCATATCAACTATGTTTTATATTGATATTGAGGGAAATTAATTTTCGATAAATACTGCTATCGTTTTATCGCCCAGCACTATCTGACAGTAGTCCAGTTGTGAGAGTAAAATGTTGTTTATAACTATTTTTACTGTGAGGTATTTCCTACATCACCTTACCACTGCCGATGACTTACCCATACAACTGTGTCAATGTGTTTTGACCAAGAGAGCTCATTATCAATAAGAACGCCCAGGAACTTGGTTTCCTCCACTATATGTGCTTTGTTCATAACAAGGTTTAGTTCATACAATGCATTTTGTTTTAGCTGTGTTAAGTATTAAATTGTTTTGACAGATCCATTTCCCAACTGTGCCTAGCTCCCTATTTCAGATGACATTTAGATCATCAGGTGTTCTTGGTGATGCATACACTGTGGTGTCATCTGCATACATTGTAATTCGGCATCTCCAAGTATTAGAAGAAAATCATTTGTAAAGATGGAGTACATGAGCTGGCCTAGGCAGCTTCCTTGAGGACATATAAAGCAGCATCCATTTAAATTTGCAGTTCGTTCAAATGAAGTCTCTTATTTTAACGCTCCTGTGAGGAACTTTGCACTGTGTGAAGGCTTGTGTTCATACAACACCGATCTATGCATGCATAGGTAGAGTATGAAGACAATAAATCTCCTCCTGCTTGCTTGTGAACACAGTGGTGTGTGTGAAAGTTTAGGCACCCGAAACAATACGGGTTGTTTTCATCTGTATATTCTATTTCACTAGCAGCCTGATTCTCGCATATTGTATAACTAATAGAATTACAGACATCATCAGCTGATGTGTTATTACTCGAAAGGAGAGAAGGCATTACTTATTTAACACAGCTAAACAAGTGATCACAGAGTCCAGGGTTGAACTAAATGAAACTGGTTGACTGGCTTTAATAGGAGAGAGGGGGAGAGGAGGGAGGAGGAGAGGAGGCAGGAGAGGTGAAGAGGACAGTTGTCCCCCTCTTACCTACCTTCATTTGGGACAAAGGACCCAGATTAGAATTGGAGGGTTTGTGTTTGTGTCTCTGCAATTCCTCTGTCTCCTGATCTCTCATCTTTACACTTCTGTTCACTCTCAACACTTCCTCTTTAGACCCTGCGCCCTCTGGGATGTCACTTTGCTGTGGCTCCGCCTCCTTGTCCTGCAGGGGCTGGTACCAACTGTCAGGCCTCTGCATCGCTGCAACCCAGTCATCCCAGCGTCGAGTCCTTTCTGCAGATAAATCCCCTTCCTTTTGTCTCCTGTGGGTAGAGCGGTGTCGGCGGCGTTCTGGGGCTGGGCTTCCTTGTTCTTCAGAAGGTGATTTTCCAAGCAGCGAGAGGCTGGCAGGGCTCAAGACCCTGCAGGTGATCTCATCTATGAAGTTGGAGAAACGTACCTTCTCCTCCAGGGCCTGCTTCTTGTAGTTCAAGTCAGTCCTGCAAGGAGAGGGTGGGGCTGAGGAGCGGCGTGAGACTGGTGCCCGCTCTTTTGACCGGTCCAGGGAGCGGATAGGCTTAGATTTGCTCCCCCCCCTGCAGTCATCCAACAGCTCCACAGACTTCGACTTCCTTATAATGTCATAGGCATGCTCCACACCTAACAGAGCTGGCTGCTTTAGGATGCTCTTTGGGATGGTGGCAGGGGCGGTTTGCATTCGGTGAGTCCAGCTACAAGGATCTCCTCTGGGGCTGCAACTGGGGGAGGTTTTCCTGGCTGTGGTTGGGCTCCCGTGTTCTGAATAACCTTCCTCTGCACCGCTAAGGAAGGGACTCATTGCATGGTGAGGGCTTGTGGTGATTCCTGATGCCTTTGTTCTGGTGCGGGTCATCCGGTTAGGCCTGGTGGTATTGCTACTAAAGAGTGGTGGTGGTGGGATGCAGAGCTCCAGACTAGACAGACTCGACATGTCCAGTTCACTCTCAGAGATGGGAAGTGGCGACACTGAGGTGCAACGTCGTGACCCGGCACTTTGTGGCCTTGTAGAAGAAGCACCGCAACTAAAATGCTGCAGAGGTGTGTGTGGAGGCATATTGAGGTTTACCTGATTGATGTCGTGCTGTGGCGCAGTCGGTGGCGGGGCTTGGCGTGTCTCGCGGTGCTGGGGTGGAGCCTTACGGTACGGCTTCCTTGCAGGAGCCGCACTCGTCATCCTGGGCCCTACTTTCTTTCTTCCTCGCTTCCTGTCGGTGTGTCAATCCTGCCAGCAGAAGAAGAGTTTAATGAGGTATGAGGTGACACAGATGCCTGCCAACTGCCCGCCAGAATGCCTTAACCACAACTGTTCCCTGCCACAGCTGTCACACAATCTCTCTCTGTCTCCCCGTCTCTCTCTCTCTCTCTCTCTCTCTCTCGCTCTCTCTCTCTCTCTCTGTGTAGATCGATGCTTGTTCAGCCTTTATTAACATCTAACAGGCCTCTGTCTCTACACACAGCTACATGTGGGTTTGTGTTGGTGTGCTTATGGAAAATGAAAAAAATTCAAGGTTAACGAGCAACAGACTGAAGAACTGCACTGTGAGGACATTTTGAATCTTTCCATGTCTCAGCCACGAAACAAAGTCTTCAAAGTAAAGGTGAAAAGATGCGCAAGTCCCTTTAACCACTTCTAACAATGTTACCTTCGCCTTAGAGCAAAAAACAATTAAAGCAACACAAATAAATACAGTGTGTGTCTGTGCTGTGTTCAAAAACGAGTATGACGAGAATGGTGTACGTGAGTGTGTGTGTGTGTGTGTGTGTGTGTGTGTGTGTGTGTGTGTGTGTGTGGGTGTGTGTGTGTGTACATGAGCCTCAGGCGACACATTGATCTCAGTTTGTTTCCAGAACATGAAGAGCAGCTCCATTGATCAGAATGAGGCCAACAGTATTGTGTCAGCCTGAGCTGGTTAATCAGAATGACACAACTAACTCCACTGTGTGCCCAACAAGCACACTGATGTACCCATGAAGATGAAGAACTACAAACATCTCCTTTCACTTTCACTTTCTTGTCACTTAGATGCAGTACATACATGTGAAATACTTCCTGCTCTGTAGCTCCATAGAGACTAAAAAGTCTACACATATCTAAGAGAATGGCAATGAAAAAAAAAAGGCAAACAGGCAACAATAAAACCGGCGGTAAGAAAAGTGCAGTAGTGTGAAGTGCAGTGTGTTATTGCACATTTAGATATTACCCATCATTTATACTGTCAACATTTATTTAGCAGTCTAATGGCCTGTGGGAAAAAGCTTCTCAGCAGCCTGCTTGTGCGGGCTGGGTGGGTTTTGTAACCTTTCACCCTTTTGGACCTCAGGGGAATGAATAGTCCTTTGTGGGGGTGGGTGGGGTCCTCCATTATCCTCTGGGCTTTGCTGAGGCAGCGCTGGCTGTAGAGGTCCTCCAGACTGGGCAGCTCACACCCAGTGATGTTACTGGCAGTTCGGACCACCCTCCCCAGTGCCTTATGGTTTCTGTCCGTGCAGCTGCCATTCCAGGCTGTAAGGTGAAGGTCAGGAGGCTCTCTATGGTGCCTCTGTAGAAGTCCCTGATGGTGTTGGGTCTAAGGCCAAACTGTTTTAGGCGCCTGAGGCGCTCTTGGGCCTTCTTTACCACTGCTGTGGTATGGCAATCCCATGAGAGGTCTGCAGAGATGTTGACTCCCAGATATTTGAATGTGTCCACCCTCTCCACCGCTGTGCCATTGATGATGATCGGCTGCAGCACGTCCTCCTTCTTCCTCCTGGGGTCGACCACGATCTCCTTGGTCTTGTTGGCGTTCTGGGAGAGGTTGTCACTTTGGCCACCTCCTCCCTGTAGGCTGACTCGTCACCGCCGGAAACCAGGTCCACCACTACCGTGTCATCGGCGAACTTCACGACATGGTTTGATGGTCGTGTCGCCACGAAGTCGTGGTGTACAACGAGTACAGGAGAGGACTGAGGACGCAGCCCTGTGGCGCTCCTATACTGACATACAGTGTGGATGATGTCTGGTCAGCTACTCTCACTGTCTAGGGGCAGTTCGTCAGGAAGCTTAGGATCCATCTGGGCAGCGACGGCCTCACGCCTAGGTCTCGGAGCTTGCCATCGAGCCTGGACAGTAAGATGGTATTGAAAGCGGCGCTGTAGTCCACAAACAGCATCCTCACATAGGTGCCGCTGCGTTCCAGGTGAGAAAGGGCCATGTGAAGGACATGGGCGATGACATCCTCTGTGCTCCTGTTTGCACAGAGGATGGGGGGGGGGTGGGGGGTGGGCATGGGGCATATGCGACCTTTGACTAGGCTCTCAAAACACTTGCTGGCTATGGGGCGCCAGTCTTTTAGGCTGGTCACCTTCTGCTGCTTGGGAATAGGGATGATGGTGCTGGTTTTGAAACAGGTGGGAACAGAGCTGAGGGAGAGAGACTGGTTGAAAATGTCAGTGAATACTCCCACCAGCTGGTAAGCACAAGACCCGTCCATGAATGCCATCTGGGCCAGCTGCTTTCCTGGTGTTGATCCGCTTGAAGGAGCTGTAGCCCTCGCCCCCTTGGATGGTGAGCATGCGGTCATCATCAACACCAGAGATGGAGAGTGGGCTTGGGGATGTTCCAGGAGTGGGGGTCAGCTGCCCCCCTCTCCCCATGTCAATAGGGGGGGGGGGGGGGGGGTAGCAAAGGTGGGTGCTCGCCGGTGGAGGGGGAGAGACCAGCCATGTCAGGGGGTCTAGCAGAGGGGTCAAATCGGGCAGAGAAGGAGTTGAAGTCATCAGGAAAGGTGTGTGATGTGCGTTGGGTTTGCTGTGTGCTCCCCTTGTAGTCTCTTATGGCTTGAAGCCCCTGTCAAAGGTGCCAGGGGTTGTTTGTGTTGAGTCTTGACTCCATGCGTTGACCATAGTCCTTCTTTGGTCGTTTCGTGTTTAGAGAGCAGATCCGTGGAGTTCCTCGAGCGCTGCCTCCTTGTTTGCCTGCGGTGGGATGTAAACAGCGGCTATTGTGACAGATGTAAATTCACGGGGGAGCCATACAGGACAACACTGCAGCAGATTTCACTCCAGATTTGGGGAACACACTGTGTCAACTGTTGAGATGTTATGCTCATGACACCAGGCCCGGTTCACCATGAGACACACACCTCCACCCGCTTTCTTCCCCGAGAGCTCTGTGTCCCGAGCCGCGCGATGGACAGAAAAGCCCATGGGCGCGATGGCATGGCTCGGTGTGTCGGCGGAGAGCCGTGTCTCAATGAGACACAGCACATTGCATCTCTTGATGTCTGGCTGGAAGAAGACCCACGCCCGTAGCTCACAAAGTTTGTTCTCCAGAGACTGTACTGTACGACAGCAACAGGCTGGGGAGTGGGGCTCTGTGAGCATGCCGCCTTAGCCGGACCAGTGTCCCGGCTCATCTGCCTCTCCTTCTCAGTTGGGTCCTCGTCTTCCTCACTTCGGGGAACAGGGAGAGGGGATCTGAGCACAATCAGTGAGTCTGACATGCCACTCTGATGTTTAAAAGCGTTTGTTTCCTGTAGGCAATCATTTCGGCGCCAGGTGTGTAGCCAGTTTTAGTGCCGTTAGTGCCGTTTGTAGGTGCCATCCTACTGCATCCTGCTGCCGATCTGGATACAAAAAACAATCCTAACACTAGTAACTGAAAAAACTAGTAACTAAATCAACTAAAAACTAAGCTAAACCATTATAGCTTCTTGTTACCTAAACCTAGAGCACAGACCAACAGCACAGTCTGGCTAGCTAACTAGTTTGCGGAGCTCCAGCACGTCACCCTCCTCACGGCGCCGCCATCCAAGTAACTTTGACAGTTTGATGTTTCTGTGAGTGCGTTACATATCACATATCTGCTGTCTTAACTGGATACTCTGTTTATGCTCAATGACCTGCTCCAATAGGAGATTGTCCACGTCACGTCACTGTGTTCTGTCCTGAGGGGACACATGATGGGCCATCGATCACTGTGTGACTTTCTGAGTGTTTGTCTTGCACACATGTACACACACAAAGACTTCATTATGATGCTGTCCTGAAAGCAGAAACCATCAATCATTTTATGAAGTTTTTTGCGTCATTTCACTATTAGGGGTTCTTTTTTTTCTGCTTAGTGTAAGTACTACAATACCCATGAGCCTCTGCTGTTGCCATAAGGACAGGGGCTTGGTTAAAGCACACAAATCTATTATCACTAAGTGCTATAATTAACTTTGGCTCTGCTGTATAATTTTAAAAACTCTGTCTTTGGCTGTTTACTGGTGAAATGCACTCTGGGGGTTGTAGTTGATTTCTCTCCCACAGTTTTTTTTTTGTCAGATCTTTGAAACTCAACAGAGAGTTTGAATTTTCAATACAAAAAAAAAAAAAAAAAAAAAAAGACAGTAAAACCAAAGATCAGCCTTCAAACTGTGAGCCACTTTCTCTAACACAACAAGAACATGAAGCAGTCTGACCCTGTCTGAGGCTCCCAACTCCACAAAGACTGAGCTGCATGTGAACAAAGATTTCTTCAAACAGTTACTCGCTGCAGTTTGTAATATCAAACTAAAATAATTTTAAAGCCTATTGTAGGGTTGAGGAAGACCACTGAGATGAAGAGCTCTCAGGTGGCTAAGCTAACCACAAGCAGACAGGTAAAGGCAGCCGCACGTTTCCACCTTTTGTCTGACTGGAGCTTCTGAATTTTTCATACAAATGCCTGCAGCAGTTTTACCCAGCGTGCTCTGCTCTTACGCAATACTTAAAAACACATGTATCTACAATAACTGTTGTTATCAAGACCCTCTGATTACATTAACTGCCTCTGCAGGAGGCCTCTTTCCTTCTTTTTTACCTTTTCTCTGTTCATGTTCCCATCTCTCTGTCCTCTTTCCTTCTTTTGTCCTTTTGGCATGTTTTATTCATGCACTTATTTCTGCCCTCATTCACTGCTTTCTTAGTTTTGCTGTCTGGCAGTGTCCCACTTTCTTCTCATTCCTTCAACTTTGCTCTTTCTCAATCTACCTGTCTTTACCTCCTTGGGTCTATCTATCTTTTTTTCCTTTCCTGGGCGGGTTTTAAATTTTCCAGGTTGATCTAGGTTTACGGCCTACTCACTGAACTTCATAAAACAGCCTACAAATCTGATGAAGGGATTTTTTTAATGTCCTTAATGGCAGATTTCTATATTTGCTAACCTGGGCCTTATTTTCCCATGTATTTGTGTGAGCTTGAATGATCAAAGATCAGTTTCTGAGCCCCTCAGGACACTGTGATGTGTCTTATTGTTACAGGAAAATAACGCTTTGTTTCCACAACATAATGTATATACACAGAGGCCAGTTAGTCCTAAATTCATTCATCTCTACGGGAATCTCTATGGTATTTAATGTGCCTGTGAAATTCCTCTTCTCCGTAATGTTTTTGGACAAAATGTCCCCTAAGTATGTCAAAGTGTTGAACCTTTGCTGTGGGTTCTGCAGAGGCTGGATGATAGTATACTTGTAGAGCTAGTGGGCTTCTAACTGACAAACAGGCCTTTTTCTTTTTGATTCTCCAGTGAGATCTTATGGTTGAAAAGAGGTGCCATTAACAGCAGCAATATGAACTTATTTCTTCAATTGGTTGTGAAGTGGGTTTGCAGGATTAAATGGAGCCAGTTGATCAAGTTGAAGCACACTGTCAATCTAAGCTCTGTGATTCTGCTCAAACACGATTAAACATTACAAACATTACAGCCCACATCTGTGACACTGTGACACTTGAATCCTCTGGCCGTTCTTCTTTATGAACTCATGACAGCATTTCTTCAGTTCTTGTGATTTATTTACTTTTTTTTTTTAATAGATCTTGTCTGTTGTTTGTTTTTATTTGCTTGTTGTGAACCTTGCACACCAATCAGGGCTTTGATTGATTTTGCTAATTCAAACGTTTGGTGTTACATACAGTCAGATTTTTAGTAATCAGTCAAAACTGGCCTCTCCTCCATGGCCGCAGGTATATTTTCTGGTTTCTATGAAGAAATTCACTTCCTTGAGTTGGACGCTACAGGTATTATCGGTTTATTTATTATTCATGAATCCACAGATACTCTGAAGTAAATGGAAACAAACCATAAAGATTCATACATACAGGAGCTATAAGAAACAGAGAAAGAAACATAAGCCATACTCCAGGAAAAAGCAAATGCTGTTGTATGAACTTGGGGATCCCTGGACTATGAGGTCAAATTCATCTTACTACAATATGTCAATACTGACTGTACATTTTGTACATAAAGCCCTGCCAATTTCTGGATGTGTTTAAGAGTTATCACTGAAAAATTAAGCACTTTAAAACTGTCTGATATTTTTATTCAATTTTCAAATCAAGACTTTGGTGAGAACTGCAATCCGCAGCAAAGCATTAAAATTTTGATTCGTAACAATAAACTGAAAGCTCCTTTTTTTTTTTTTTTTTGAACATAAACCTTTCAGGTTTTTTCCCTGGCTATTTCAGGGTGTGACAAGCCCCATTCAAAGTGTGAAGAGCAAGTGTGTTCAAAAGTATGTGTCTGTACCTGATGTGTGCGCTGCTCCAGCACTGACTTCATCCACGGAAACAACACGGCTGAAAACAAACACACAGGATCAGGTGCTCAGGTTTACTTCATGGAAACTTTCCTTCAGATAAAAGGCGGTAACAGGATCTGCTGACTGACAGAGATATACCAAAGTAAAGGTATTTTTAAACAGACAGACACGCAGATAATTTCAGCAGTGCATCCAACAAGGTTCACAATAACTCCAACATCATTATAACTTTATTAGTGATGAACTGACCTGGAAAACATGAACCTGACTCTTCACTCTTACAGGAAAAATAACAACAAATGAGCTGTTTAAAGGAGAGAGACGAGCCAAGAGCACAGAGGTTGTCTGTGTGAGTCCTTTGCTCATTTTGAAGCCAATTTGTCCTTGAATAGATCCTCACCTTGTATGTTAGCACTGAAAACTCCTCATCGTCTCAACAGCATCTGTCCTCACACACTGTCCAAATCCTTCTCTTCTCTTCTTTCTTCTCTGGGCATTTGAGCCCTTAGCCTGGGATCACCTGAAACGCAGGATGGAAAAACATGAGTCAATGCCAGCTGTCTGTCAGCCTGCAAGACAACACTGAGGGTACGAGTGAAGAAGAGCTGGGAACAGGAGCTAAAATCAGGTTAATACCTAAAAACACCAGCCAAAGTTTGCTGGCAACATTAAATATAGGTCAAACCCAGTCTGTAAAAAGAGAAAGAAAAAAAGAGGCTACCAGCTCAAATGGAGACAGTATTTAGGTTTTAGACATAGAGCTCAAAGGACAAGCTACAGCTTCAAGTTGCAGTCTAAGGACAAACTTAATGCCAAAACAACAGCCAGGAACAAACGTCCAGCCAAAAACAATTGATCTCCAAAATGTTAAGCCTCATCCTACATTTCTGCAGTGTCATAAAACTTAAAAGAATAATTCTGAGAAAGTTTTAGTGCCACAATTCAAGAAATATTTGAGCACTTTAAAATGCTCATAAGCTCAGAGTTCATTGGTTTGTAGGCCATTCAAAGCCTTTATTCAACTGAAAAGACCCCAAAAAAACACTACATATCACAGAAATGTTGAAGCTGAGCAAATGACTCTTCTCTGACAGATCCATACTGTGGTCATGCAAACAAACTGTGGGTTAGTATTGTCTTGCAAAAATGTGCTGTCTTTTTAAAAAGGTGTTGCCTGTACGGCAGCATGTGTAGCTCTAAAACTTGCCCTCAGCATGAAGGATCCTCCTATGTGGAAGTGATGCTATCAGTGATGCTTTTCAACAAGGCACCAAGAACAAACCAGGTAGTCCCCACCTTTTCAGAATGGGGACAGTCTGGGGACAAGAAGCATGTGCATTTTGGGATAATATAGACGTAAAGCTACCAAAACATGCAACCAGCTGAAAATAAAGGGGTGAAAAACAGACCTGAGAGTCTTCTTTCATAAAAACTGTATAAAAATACAACCTCATTGTTGGATTAAAAGGACTGAATGAGGATGAGATACAGATTAATAACAACCATGGAAATTCTCCACAGGAGGAGGAGGACAGCTATCAGCAGTCTGTAAATGTCCAACTTTTTTTCAACAACCTGTCAAACACCTCTTCACACCCATGTGCACTTAGTTCCTCATTGAAGCCAGAGTTGTTCTTGAATTAACATATCCAACAGCTCCAGCAGTTACAGCGTCATTCATCTTTGTCTAGTTCTGTAAACAGATCTTTGAACAGCCTGTGCTCCATGGCTGTAAAGTGTAAGGACTTACACCATACCACCTGAAAATATGAAGTCCACTTTTTCTCTCCTGGTATCTGCAGCGGTGACAAACAAGAAGCTAATTAATATGAGAAAAATAAAGAGAGTGAGATCTGTGTTTAATCAAAAAAAGAGCAGCCTTGGTTTGGGTCTTCAAAAGGTAGCACTGCAGAAAAATGAAACACTTAGAACTATGATCACCTCACCTGGTACCATCAGCATTTGCTTTAATCAGCTCAGCTTAAAAAGCAGTAAACACTGGGACACACTGAGCTGGTCAAAAATACCTCCCAGTTTAGAAGTAGGTCAATCTGTGACCTGCTGGTGCTGAGAGAATACTTTTATTTTGATTGGGGGATTTAAAGTCGATCAGGGAGGAAACTTTTGACCCACATGACAGTACCTGAGACCTTACATAATACTAAAGTGGACCATTCAGCGGAAAATATGTCATGAAACTCACGTTGGCCTGAGAAGACTCAGTGTAGGTGAGTAAAAGGAAAATGCTCTTATGAGCAGAATGAAAGGGGCCAGTTGAAGTGGTTTTGGCTTTCAATAAAGATGACTCCTAAACCACCTACACCTCCCTTTGGAGTTGTTACCACTGGTAGGAGACCTCAGAGTAGACTCAGAGCTTAATGGATGGATTATATATCCCACCTAGCCTGGAAACGCCACAGGATCCTTGAAGAGGAGTTGGAGAGAAATGCTAGAGAGAGGGATGTCTGGGTCGACTAGCTAAGACTGCAGCCCCATAAATATGGAATTTTTTAAACATTTTTAAAGGGTTTCTTAATCCAAAACTATCCCTGAGCATCACGACAACATACACACTTTAGCTTCAGTCTTAGGCTCAAACTAACAGGCTGCACACACACACCCTGTCAGCTCTGCACGTGTGTGTATGTGTGTATGTGTGTGCGTGCGTGCGTGCGTGCGTGCGTGCGTGTGAGCTGAGTCACCACAGTCTGTTTCTCGGGCAGAACGACTCAAAGATGTGTCTACGACTCATCCGTCTGAAAACCTGAACAACTGGCTCCCCTTACACTGAAGGTCAAAGTGTGGCAGATGGCATGCTGGGAAATCCTCGCACAGGGCCGTCTGCGTGGTGTCTGTCTGTTTGTGTATTACATAACTTATTGATATGCTTTGATTTTGGTCAACTGTTGGTTAATGGAGCTCTGTCAGCAGGAGATTTTGCCTGTTTCAGATGATTTTTTTGTTGCTGTCAGTCTTTTGAGGTCTTAAACTAACAGTAAGAAACAGTAAGTGGTCATCACTCTGACGACCAACTGATTACTGACTTTGTAAAGTAACCTCAGATATTGGTCAGCTCAGAATCAATCAGGACTCAGACTTTTGACTCGAGTAGACCAGGGGCAAAACTGGAAGAGGGACAAAAACAATAAAGAGTTGGCACGAGGTCATAAGGTACCATCCTGCAGGAAACAAAGCCTTTCTCGAACAAAGAAATCCTCCAATCAGAGCTCAGCAGCAGTTATTAATTAGGGCCGGACTTCATAACGGGCATCCTGGCTCAGAGGCATGATTGACAGACTCTGGGTCAGCTTACGGGGCATTTCACTGGTCCTTTCAGGCCAGTTTAAATACTGTCTTAGTAGCAGTGGCACTCCTGTCATTAGGCGGAGTAGGCGGCTGCTAGGGGTGCCCGTGAGCAAAAAGGGCACCAGGGAGGGGAGAAGATTTCTTTTTAAATAAATACTTTTTATTTCGCAATATAAAACAACAACAAAAACACAGCAATCTAACAACAGTACATAGAGTCATAAAGTCTTTAAACAATGGCTAAATCATTTATATATTTGGGCTTAAGTGTCTGTCTGCCTGCAACCTGCCTGCAATTTCGCCACAGTCCCCAATGGATTGCACACAGGACACGACTCTTCCCCGCCCCCTGCTCTCTCCTCGTAGTAGTACTGCGCTTGCCTCTGAGGTAAGTTGGGTTGGTAACTCTCTCTCTGTTTAACTCAACTAGTTACAGCCATGTAACTTGTAACACAACACACCCGCAGCGCCACGGCGGCATATGCGCGGCAGTTCACCACACAGAAAGACCACACCAAGCACAGCCAACAAGGCAATAATAAGCCAAGGCATGCCAGGCAGAGCAGGGTCAATTATCATCATGGCTTAATGCCTCAGCTGTTAGGCAACAACATGCTTTCTTCATTCAAAGTCGTCAGATCATGGCAGTCCAGCATGTTGCAGAGTGCAGATCAAAAACACAACGTACTAACTAATCAAATCGTTTGTGTCAAGCCATTTGCTGATGTTTTAGTTGAAGTTACAGATTTACAGATTTAAGGAGGATTTATTAAGACCCCGTTCCCCCGGCCGGTGTTGTGCCATAGAATGCACCCCTGCCGTAGAATGTCCCCCCAGACGGGAGCGCGGTTGAAAGTACACAACAAGGAGAAATAATCCAAATTTTCCTTACCGTTGCACTGATTCTAAAGCGTGTGCCTTATTTAGATATGTCGAAAACAATAGCCCTCTGATTCGGAATATTTGCTGTCCCGAAAATATAATGTTCTCTACCTTAACAGTTTACTGTACAGTTTATATACCCAAGTACACCTCTGTATGAGCATTTTTTAAATACCTAAAAACAGAACTAAAGTTTGCTGCTCCATTTGACATGTTGTCATGATCCAATAGTCGGGTTATGAAAATATGAGATAATTTTTTTCCACTTTAAGAAGCTAATGAGTGGATGGGATGCATTCTATGGCGGGGGTGCATTCTACGACATAACACCGGCCCTATTGGCTTTTCTTCCTCTTTTTTTTCTTTCTTTTTTGAGCTGTACAGACTAATAATTTACGCCCAATTATCTGTGCAGTGATGACTGACTGACTCATCATGAAGATATTTTACAGATATTTGCCACTTGTTTCCTTGACTGAGATTTAATGACAATGCTGCTGTGTTTTGAGCCATTTTGTTTTTCTTTGAGGATTTTGTGGGCTAGATTGAGGTTGTCCAGGGTATTTTCTATATGGCCCTGTTTATTGTAGTACAATTACTACATATGCATCAGGGTTTTTCCTGGCTCAAATTGAGGCAGAGGTGGCACCATCCTGACCATGCGCCACGACGTGCATGTATTTGTAAATTCAACCGATTCACTTTCTTTTACAGGCAACATACTTTAAGTTAAGAGTTCAAAAAAGAGTGTGACCATTATTATGTTAAAGCATTAATTTATTAAAACTATATACATACACAAATCAGCTGGCAACTTTAAATTGAAAGTACACTTCATCCACACATCTCGCAACCAGACAGAACATTTCAGCCTCCTCTTTTTCATTCTGTAGAACCTCCTCATGCACCCCTTGTAGTCCAAGGCCTCCTGGTCTGGTCCATCAACGGCCACCTTACAACAGACATCCAAGTGCCTCTCCTTCAGTCTGTTCCACAGAGGTGTCTTCACCTTAAACAAAACAATTCATCATGCATTAAGTATTTTTGTTTTTATTCTGATACAGACATGAAGAGTGATAGTGTTTTCAATCATATATATGTATACGCTGCAGTGTCCTCCCTAAAAAAAAAAACGACAACCAATTATTTCTTAAACTATCTAAACTATGTTTTTTTTTTTTTTGTAACTTTATTAGTTGAGTTTTTTTAGGTACAACCATCTTTAATATATTTCTCCTTCTCTTCTGCTGCTTTGTGAATGGCTGTCACCTCATGTCTTTTTAATGTGTCCAGCCTGTAGTTGGTTGATGGCTGTCTCACTAAGGAGGCAGCAATTACCTGCTGTGTTGGGGCACAGTGCTTTTGGCATAAATAGCAGTGCATGCCTTCCTCAGTATGCCTGAGCCAGGTAAATTGATTGAGCCATTGCTTGTCAAAGCCACTGGCTCTGTGTTTTTGAGAAGATCTGGAAAGAGGAATAAAAACCACGTACACGTCGGCTTTGCGTTGTTATGCTCCTAATTGGAAACTAATTAATTAATTACCCTCGCCTCGCCGACTCGTCCTGTCCTGCATTCTGACCCTCGCGATCACCAGTCCCTTGTGGAGTACTTTTAGACCTGACACAAATTTCCACGTTGTCACCAACATGAATTATAGCATTTTAACTGTCTGTTACGTTTTTTCTCTGCTGTGTTTCACCTGGACTCTTGACTTTCCTCCTCGCGAGGTCGCTTTTTAAAGTACTGGCTGATTTTGCCTGTCATAACTGCAACGCTAAAAACGGAGTAAACTTTTTTTTTTTTTTAAATAAACACGACATGCTTGGATGCCAAAAAGAGAAGCAGTATTTACCTGTTTGTACCATCCGCCAGGGAAAATCAGGACGCCGACAGCACCAACTAGCGGGAAAAAAACTTGAAAAAGCATGATTCGATCCGTTTCTTCTTCGGTAGATGCTTCAGGTCTTTCCGGTGCACTGCTGTTGATATAGCGCCTCTATAGTGGCGCAACCCTGCAACTGCAGTTAAAATACGTTGCTGCTGCATCGGGACATCAATCGCTCAATCAACACAGCTGGAGCTTTACGCTGTGTTGAGCGAAATCAATCGCTCTGGCTGGGGGCGGCACAAAATTAGGTGGAGGCGGCCGCCACGCAATTTTGAACGCAGGAAAAACCCTGTGCATATTGCACTGAATATTTGCACTCATTCTAGTTTACATACTTTACTATTAGTAATTTGTTGTGTTTGAATTTTTCTATAACATTGTATTTTGTACTATTATCTTATTTATATTGCAATTTATATTTTTGACACTTGTTTTCCTTGACTGATGTTAAATTACAATGCTGCTGTATATCCTTTGAGGATTTTGTGGGGTACTGTTGATTGCGGTTGTCCAGGGTATTCTGTATATGGCTGCTAAGTTTATTGTAGTACAATTACTACATTATGCATATTGCACTGCAACTGTGGTTTTAAAATTCCAAAGACGTGAAGATACCCTGTGCCCTGTGTGAGTTTATGATGAATATTTTGTGGTTGGTCTAATAAGTTGCGCACTGGGGGCTACCAGAAATCCTGCCTAGGGTGCCAAGTTGCTTAGGAACGCCACTGCTTAGTAGTTCATGGTCATGGAGGTATACAAGCTACGCATGTTTTTCTTTTTCCAGCTCAAAGCCAGGCAAACATAAACATGTGACTAAACTGCACTTTTTTAGGGGTGAATTGTATAAAAACAGAAGAGTTAGAAATGCAAAGAAAAACCTGCTGCCATTCATAGATTCTAACTATTTCTTTACTCTACTTTTAAGCAAAACATTTGATTTATTAAATATCTTACCCTATAATGTCATGTTAAAAAAGGTTAAGATATCCTTCTGTATTCAGTTTATGCTTGTGCCAACTGAATACAGAAGCTCTAACTACATTATGAGCCACTCCTAATACTGTGCTGCTCTGTTGGCGCTGTAAAATTACAGTTTGAAGTATGTACTCGCACATTATTTTAGCTTCAGATGTTAACCACCTTCAAAGAACAATGATGTCCCGCAATCAATGAAAAGATGGTCCAGCCTACAAAGGTTCAAATTGTTTATCTTTTTTTTTTAGCCTTTATTAAATAGGGCTGCTTGGAGACATGAATCGTGGTGAGTAGAGAATGGGGTCAGATACGCAGCGCATGGCTGTGTGGCCAAGAATCGAACCAGAGACTGTTGAAACAAGTCCCGCAGCCTCTACATGTGGGACACTTAGACAGCTAAGGCCATCTGAGAATGAGAGACTCTGACCATAACCTGGGGGAGGGGGGGTTCATTTTCAGGGTATGATGAGTTGTGCTCAGTCTACAACTAAGCACATGGTTTGGTGGATTAAAGGCAGCGCTTATGTACCACTTAGTCAGTGTATTGATCGTCCTGTTAGTCTATAACTGTGTTGATTTGCTGTTGTTGTCTGACTGAAGTGAAGCCTGCACAGGATGTTTACTAACACCTTCTTCCACACATGACTCTGTCTATAAAGATATCTATAAAT
This sequence comes from Xyrichtys novacula, assembly GCA_962446985.1. NCBI lineage: Eukaryota > Metazoa > Chordata > Actinopteri > Labriformes > Labridae > Xyrichtys > Xyrichtys novacula. The sequence continues at coordinate 2,011,034 of OY660874.1, read as the reverse complement.
TATTACAAATTACAGACATGGTGGGTTCACACAGGATTAAAATCACAGACGTCTTTTGCAATCTTTATAAATGATCACAGCTCCCCAGGTAATACTAATCCTGTCTGAATAGGGCCTGAGTATGTTATTATTACTCTCAACATGAGCCTCACAGACCTGACAAGTTCAGATACAAACATTGTTTTAAGATAGTTACAGGTAAAATCAAGGCCCGAATTGCTTGAGACAAGTTTACATATAAGCCAGTTAGTAAAAAAAGTTTTTTTATTGAATGTTATTACATTTTAACAAAAATTCAGACAAATACATTGAGTTTTTTTCAACCATAGCAGCCGGGGTAAGAATAGCCAGACCTTACAGTGAGTCACAACGTGGAAATCTGCAGGATAAGAGCTGGTTAGCAACAGTACAGAATTCATGCAGTCAGCAGCTTTTCCTAAGTTGGACAGCGACATTAAAGCACCCCGGATAAGAAGATCTATATTCACTTAATAACTCATTTTTCTGGGTGATCATATAATCATTCAGTTCACTGAACACACACATCCCAGATGGTGATGATAAACACAAGGGTGGTGCTGCTGCAGTTCAAAACTTTCGTTTAATTTCAGCTCAGGAATGAGATGCTCCAGGTTTATCTGTCTCCATGATAGGACTGGGCGTAGGCCTGTCACGATAACAAATTTTGCTGGAAGATAATTGTGCTACAAATTATTGCCGATAAACGATCTTATTGACACCGTTTTTTAAATTATAGATAATGATAATATATGGCATAATAATGCGAGTACACCATGTCAAAAGCAATAAACTTTAATTGCTCAAGATTAAGAACTTTGAACTAGGATGAAAAAATATAATAATAATATATGGTGGTATATGGTATAATATAATAAACAGACCTTGTCTCTGGTACGGAACAAAAACTTCACTCCACACATAACTATTAAAACAATAAATAAAGTGGAGTCTCGAGTCTGTAAACAAAATTGCACTAAATAATTAGCTTTGGGTGCTATTCCTCAACAGGTCAACAAAGAACATGCATGCGCACCTCAAGCAGGTGCGCATGCATGTTCGTCGTATTCCCCTTCTTTGTCACCAAAACATTAGAACAAATGCGACATATCGTCCGTGTTCGTGGGCTCACCTCTTTTATTCTATTTGAAACTGAAATGTTCCCACACTGGGGCTGTTGTGTTGGGCTTAGAGACCAAAGCTGTCGTTTCATCATTCATTGCGTTTGCTCCGCACTGTGTCAGTAAGTCTGTGTGTGTGTCTGTGTGCGCCAGCTCCCCCCCCCGTGACAAAGAGACTGAATGACTGACAGGAGGGTTCACTCACTGCGTTCATTCCGCAATAGAGCCAACGCACCCAGGTGTCGAGAAAAATGTGCAGAGTGAGACCTCTTCTCTCATCCAGCGTGTTTGGTAGCGAGAGAGGAGGAAAACAAACGTACGTTAATTATCGAGGCTGGCAAAGTTACCGACCTCGTTTTTATTAACCGAGCGATTAGGCGATTTATTGGTTATCGCGACAGGCCTAACTGGGCGATTACGCAAAAAAAATGATCGCAATATATTTTGTCATATTGTCCGATCTTGATTATTATCACTTTTTTTTTTTTAAACTGCCAGTTTTAAAGCATCTGAACTAAAAACTAAAGAAACTAGGGATTAGTTCAACATTTTATAAACATACAAAGAAAATCACAAAGCAAATTGTACAAGATACACTTGGAGAAATATAAAAACCATTTTAACTCAACAGTACAACAAATGTAGATAAATACTAAATAATAAAGTTGAACTAGTTTACAGTCATGAGTGGTTTCTGCAGGTATGCAAGACCCAAAATAAACAAATTGCCCCCTCATGGATAATGAAGACGCCTTAAAATGTAAATAAACATTATATGATACGATTGACTGCTTTGGTCTGGTGGCTGCACCCTTAGTTGTAGCTAAACTGCTAATGCTTCTTGTGCCGTCAGCAGTGGCAGGCTGTGCAGGCTCAATGTCACTTTTGGAAATACCCGGACCACCACCACCACCCAACCGACGTTGAATTACTTTAATGGCATCTTTGGAGGATGGCTCAAAGTCATGGCTGACATCTATTTTGCTGCCCTCGGCTGCACCATTAGCTCCACGTTCGGTCAATCCATTTACTTCTCCTGTTTACTTCTCCGGCATTATTGGCTGTTGTCACGCACATTTCCACTATGTTTGAGCAGGTAAATATGCTCACAGCTGATCACTGGGATCGAACTGAAATTTGTCACAATCATTAATAAAGATCATATAATCACCCAGTCCTACTTCATGATACTTTCTATTTTCTGCCGTTTCAGATAGAGACTGACATTTGATTTGCAACCTCAACACAGATCACCAATGACACCCACACAGCTCAGACTCATACAATGACACGCTGACCTGTTCGGATCTTTTTCTCTCAATGGACTTCTCAATGTTTGCCTGTGAAACAGTGACAATAATACACTCTCAGAAACAAAGGAAGAGCGGACAGAAAGGGGAAGTCAAGGACGCGGTTACAGATCACATCTCTCATGCTTATGAATAAAACATGAACAACATTTGGTCTGTTTCTCCAAATAAAGTCAACCAATGACAAACAGTCTGATAAGAGGAAAACAACACATCAGACAGGAGCAGAAGTGACCTGGCTCTTCACCTTCAGTCCTGTCAAACAATACAGAAACTCCACAAAACACACACAGCTTTCAAGATCACCATCCTCCCTCACTTCGTTTTTCCTTTCCTTTTGTTCCTCCTCCTTCTTCCTGATGCCTCATTCACATCACCATCTCCCTTTCCTTCCCTCCCCTCCTGAACTCATTCACTGCCTATGACTCTTACTTCCCTCTCATTTCCCCCTTTTTACACTACCTCCTCTTTCCTACTTTCACACCACCCTATTGTTCATTCCTCCTTTCACTCTCTCCTTTGTGTCCTTCAAGTGTTCATGTGTCTTGTTTATCCATTTCTCTTCTGTCCTTCACACTTCCTGCTCTCTTCCTCCACCACCTCTCCATTTTTCCTCCATGCCACCCTTTTTGTTTTCTTCTCTTCCACCTCATTACCTTTATATGCTCCATTTACCTGTTTCCTCCACACAGCCACCTTCTTTCCTTCATCACCTCTACCTGTTTTTGTTTGCATCTAATCCAGCACCTCCTGTTTGGCTTCTTTTCTTCTCAACATGAACCTTTTCATGCTATCCTTCATCCATTTTCCTGTCTATCTCCATGTTACCTCAACCTCCTCTTACATCAAAAGCCGGCCTAGATGTGTATCTGTCATGTATCTGGTCTGGACTGGAGCACGTGGATCAGTTCATGGACACTGAGAATCCAGCTGGACTCTGCTGACTCAATTCAGAGAAACATTTCTGCTCCATAGAGCAAACACCAGACAACTTCTCTTGAATTAAATATTCATGCGGACTATTTCTCACACAAAACCCTCCTGCAGTTTCAAACCCCCAGAATAAAACCATGTCTGAGTATTACTCGTCCATCAGCATTCAAGACTGCTGCAAGGTTTTGTGGTTTAAAACAAAATGACTCTCATGACCTCAAAGCTTTGCTTCCGTTTTACTTTGATCAGCTTGGGATAATCTCCAAATCAGGGTCAAATGGGCCTGCCCCAGGGGTGAAAAAAACAACCTTTGAGGGAAATGTCTCCAGTCTGAGTTCGTATTTGTTTCATTCTGAAAACAATACATGTTTTAAACCAGTCAATTTCAGCTTGTGTCAATCAAATGCTTCCCCCGGTTCTGTTGCTGGGGAGAAATGCCTTTCTTCTAGCTCTAAAACTGGTGGTCACAGCAGTTTATCGCATGTCTTGAAACTACGCTCATTCATAGTTGAAATTGGGATATAACGCTAAGCCCTGTATGGGTTGACAGTTTCAATCATGTGAAATGTAATTTCGTAACAAAAATGTGGCTATAGTGGAAAAGCTGAAAGTTTGAAAAATCACTAACCATTGTGTTGTGTGGCTCAGCAGCTGACTGATGGACAAAAAAGTAGGGCCCGACCGATTTATCGGCGAGCCGATTAAATCGGCGAGTGAATTAAATCGGCCAATTGTAGCCCATTTAAGACTAATCGGTAACGGGCCAAAACTCGCAGATTTTCACTGATATTTTCAGAAATAAAATGTGGAGAATAAGATTCGGTTTGACTTCGAAAATGTTCCGCCATTTGAGAAGTTCACCGACTTATCCTGTAGATGGCGCAGCGACCTCATGACAATCTTCATCCACTAACTACCTAACAGCACAGCAGAGTGACGGATCTGAAGCAGGCAGTTTAGGGGCGCATGGAGGAGAGTAGTCCGCCTCAACGATTAATAAACCAGTTTGTGAAATACACAATAAGTCAACAAGTTTCAGTTCAACCCACTTCACCATGTTCCCCGCTGTGCTGGTCTCGGTCGTGCCGACTTAACAGTTAACGATGTAATATGCAAGTTTAAGTTAGAGTTAGCCATCTGCTATTGCCTTGCTACTAGGCATGTGCCGATATGAAAAATTTGATATCACGATATTGGTGGCCCTAAATATCACGATTCGTGATATAATCACAATATTAGCGCATTGCTTATAAAGTTATTAAAAAAGGCAAAAAACTGCGAAATCACTTCTCTGTGCACAGCATGACACGCACAAACAACATGAGCAAGTGGCAGCTAACATGACATTGGGAGCATTAGGTTTTTGGAGCTAAAGTTAGCAGAAACGTCACTAATGCTGTTAATAATAAGCAGTAGAGTAGACCAAACTTGTTGCGGTCATGTTGTTTTTACCTTGATTTGGGCGAACGATGCTGGATGGTGTTCACGGAGGTGGGCACATAGGTTTGAAGTGTTAGACAAAGGCGCTGCAACTTCCTTACAGCACAACTTGCAGATTGGTGTCAGGTTTACCTGCTCCGTCTGCTTTGTGAAGCTGTAAAACGTACATACTGCCAACAAAACCTTTTTAGTAGGAGGATACAGCTGAGTCGTTTCGTCATTCTCAGTCTCTGGCTGTTCTTGGTCCTGTGTTATGCCGTAGAATGCATCCCTGCCGTTGAATGCACCCCTGACAGGAGTGCGGTTGAAAGTACATAACAAGGCGAAATAATAACAGTAAAGTTTTCTTTACTGTTCGGTGGATTCAAAAGTGCGTGCCTTTAATGATTTCATTCAGACTATTCAGATAAGCCGAAAACAATAGCCCACTGTGCTGTGTTAGTCATATCATTTCTCTTCACATATCATAAGAATAAAACTCAATCAGTCATAGCTTGTTGTCTGAAATAAGTTTTAAAAATCTTTTGGTGCGGGGCAGACTTTAGTTCTTTGATAATTTCACAACACTTAGACCTTGACATTTAAAAAAAAAACAAGCCTTTGAAAAACTTCTCACAGAGAAAACCTCTGCTCCAGATGTGCTTTCACTACACTTCTCTGGTTGTGTGTGCGTGGGGGGGGGGGGTCTATTGTGTGCAGGAGGTGGAGGTGTTATCTGTATTGGTGACTGACTAACCAGTCTGGAATCAGTGCATTTGTGAAAGAGGCTTCAGACAGCTTTAAAAAAGCAGGCGCCCCAAAAAAAACACACTGTAGTGGCCCTAAGAAAGCCCCACATGACTGTGAAAGATACTCTATCTAGCCTCCCCTGAGGAAAGCAGGAGCTGCCAAGAGAAGGACTAAACCCAGAGGAAAAATTAAGCTTATGTGATGACAAAGAGTGAAACTTAAAATTATTCCCTTGAACAAAGAGGTGATCCCTGGTCTGATTCGGATTGTATACTAGGTTGAAACTATCACAAGCCAAACCAATTATGAATTCTATCACTAAACATTGGGCCTTATTCACCAGTATCTTTTAGGAATTTCCTTGAAAAAAGATCTCCAGAGAAATTATCCTTTCTCCTCAACTTGGTGTGAGACTGCAAAACTGGGACTAAAGATTCAGCACAAAATGTATAACACAGGACCACAGACTGCATACTGAAAACATGGTTTGCCTCACACCAGCAGAGCACTCACACACACACACACACACACACACACACACACACACACACACACACACACACACACACACACACACACACACACACACACACAATAACGTGACACTGCTTCATATAGTGTAAATTTCTGGGATACAATCCAGCAGTAGTATTATTTTCAGATCAAGTTTTGGCCCTACGTCCTCCTTTGTGGTCCATCAGTGGAGGGTGTCACCTCACACACTGTTGGAAGCAGGCTGTTCTGCTTTGCCTGAAGCTCAGATGAACAAGTAAGGAGAGGCTATAATACTGGCGTAGGCATTTTGTAAGTCTGGCATCTTTGCGCAGGATCATGTTTTGATCAGCTTACATCTATTTTACAAGATTAAGATAACATATGTTTACCATTAATTTGAAGCTATGCATACATCTTGTATGGACACCAAACTTTGTAACTTTGCAGTGTTTGTTGTCAATGTGGAACAGCATAACACCACCACTTGAACTAAATGTGCACAAAATACTGAGTTAAGAGACTTCTTTCCTTTTTAAGCAGAGCCCATCTTACCTGCACTGACTTCTGTCTTTTCTGTCGTCTCTGTTGACTTTCTCAGGGGGAAAAGCCCACGTCTCAGATGAGAGTATCCACCTTCTTTTTCAAGTGACAGCTGTCTCTCTTAAAGGGACTACTGCCTTTCTTTCTTTGTTTAAGTAACTTCTTTCTCCAGCAGAATCTGTTTCATTTAGCAGATTCCCAAGATCATTAGTGAGACGCAAATCATGTGACTCTGAACCTGAAATTATTTTCACGGCGACAAAAACTGAACAGACTTCATCTGAGAATGAAACACACACCTGAGCAGGTGAACACAGCGAGACACACAGCTCAGATTTCCTCTCAGTGGAAAAACACACCAAATGACAGATGGTGTCTGTCAGTCAGCCATGAGCTCTGCCTCCTTTCATTAACCCTGCACGCACACACGCACGCACACGTGTCTCATTAACTCTAAGTTCAAGTCTACCGGTCATTAAATAAGATGGACCGCCTCCAAAGCAGTTGTAATTCGACCAAGGGAGACCTTCATCACCATCACACAGTCTGAGACACTGTTCAGATTCTCTCATGCTGGTTCTGACCTCACTTCCTGCCAGTGTTGACATCATGATGAAGAAATGAGTCAGAAGGTTTCCTAGCAACAGCGGGACTCAGAGAATCAGTGTAAGGGCTGGGTGCAGTGAATAAATTCGAGACCAAATCAGTGTGAGGATTTAAAAAAAAATGTGCCACAAGATCTTTTTCTGAATACATGACTAAAAGATATTTTACTTTAATGTTCATTTTCTTGATGTAAAATTAAGATGTTGATTGGAAGTCTTTTAACCCAGGTAATCATACATTATTTTGAGACAGACACTATGTAACAGTGGATACATTCCCTGGTGGGTATAGTGAGTGTATTTGAGTCTGATATAGATATAATATCTTTGTGCCATTGCGCTCCATTAAGGAAAACATCAACTCGCACTGCTGCTGTTTCTTCATTTTTGTGAACATACACAGTCCATATAGCATCCTGCTGCTTTGAATACTCACTATGGCTGAACATGTGGATAAAGGTGCCACTTCAGGCCTTCCTGGCATACACTGTAGGGTTGTATAAATGTCACAGTGGATGGTGAACTCACAACGTAAGACTGAATAGTTTAAGACACTGAACATTAGTGTTGTATGATACACCTACATTTTAGGGCTTTCCAATAATCTTTATTTTAAATGGTACTGTAGGTAGTAAAATAGTAAAATAAAAAATCGAATCTAAATGACTGAGAGCAATATCAGCAGGGAAGGCACGTCAGACTGCCAGGATGCCAGTCAGTCACTTCAGCTTAGAGAGAGAAAAGCAATGCCTCTGCCCAAACATGTCCACTCCTGAGGACAAAAGGGAGTAATCTTTCCAAAGAATAAGATCATGTGCTAGTAAAGAGAACCTGCGGCCTAAACCTGTCCTCGGACTCCCTTTCTATCAGAGCTGACTGATGGTGAACTCACTGACTTACGGCTAAAACCCAGAGGATCCAGAACGGCTTCGGCTCTGCTCCGGTATGGCAGGCAGATCAAATATGCAAGCATTATAATCAATGTGTGTGATTCCACACAATCCATCTGCCATCCGGCTCCACTGCGGATCGGCTCCGGCAGCAGGATCAGATATGCAAGGCTTCCATTTTTGCCGGACACTGCAGCACGGCACATCAATTCTGTGCAGTGCAGCACGAGCAGCAGCGGAAGTTGTGTGTGGCAACAGAGTAAAATATCCTGTTAGTTTTCAAAATAAAATAAAGTCAATACATTGAACTGTTCTTCACTTGATAGTAGGAGAGGCCAGGGTTGTGAGCCTGGGTGTTTATATACACCGACGTTTATATACCCCGATCGATGGATCTCATTTAATGTCTCACGGGGAAACATGTGAGATCTTGTCCAGTCTTGTGAGAAATGTTGGTAATATGGCACACACTTCTCCGACGATGGCAGAGGCGGACTGGATACGGTGGGCGCTGTATGCTTGCTTAAATGCATATGATCCGTCTGCTGGTCCAGAGGGCAGCCGTTCCGGATCCAGTGGAATCCCCGGGTTATCGTGACCAGTGTGCTAAAGATGCTACAAATAAACTGTATCATGCACGGGGATAAAGCACCTTAGTGACCGACCCCAGACCTCACTAAGGAGCATGAAATAGGAGTTAGTTTTGAAGCTGGTGGGCTAGGTCTCTAGTAGGATGTTGATCAACTCTTTCCTTGTATCGTACATGATATGTAGAATCATCATATCAGTAGTGTATCAATATTAGACTCACCCACATCTTCAACTGCATGACAAGCTTGTTTGACCGAGTGAGTTACATTACAACAAATTCATGAAGCTGCAGTTGTTTAACTAACAATGTGGCATCAAGCTTCTAACAAATATGACTACCACTTTTTCAGCTAGCGGAGTGGGAATCGTGCGACTTGGCTTCAAAACACAGTGTATGCCTGGTCTGAAAGGCAAAGGCAGTTAGATCTGACAGACCAACAGACAGACCAACTTGAATGTCATTTAATTCTAATATCATAAGGAGTATCTCATACACAGCTTTCCTGTGAGTCTCTGGTGTTTTAATGCTGACACATTGTGAAAGGCTGCTGTCAACATGTGAAGTATGACAGCGAGTGCCCTCATAATTTACTGCTGCGCTGATTTATTTTGCTGTAGATGAATCCAGCAGCTGATTGATGGGTTTGGCTTTTAAGTACAGCTTGTATCACTCCTGAGCTGAGTGACGTACAGTTACTTAAGACAGGTGTCAAAATGCAGTACACATTTCAGGCAATTTTTCAGGCAGCTTCATTAGTGTGGATCACCTGTTTTTGTGCAGGTGTGTTGGTCAAAAGAAAATTGACAAGTCAGCGTAATTCTGCCCAGCATCAGTTGTTGTTTTTTTACAAAAAGTTCTTGAGAGATCCCCCTTAAAGAAGCTTTTTGGATGGCTTAAACTGCCACTCTTCAATGATAAACTGCATGTTGAGAAAACAGTCTTTAAATGCATTCATTCTCAATGAGGGAGTAGGATTAAAATTACAGTTGATGAAGTAGCACCTACAAAGTATATCAAAGTGATCCATTTAAATTATGACAAACAAACCAATATTAGCAGAGTATCACCGGTCTTCAGTTTTCCTTGCAGGTTAGTGTTCACTTGCAAGCATTGGCTTCACTTTGCTCTTGTCACACCAATATGATATCCATCATCTGTGCCTGTTTACATCCAGATAGTGGAGCATTATAGCATTGTGGCAGTAGCAATCCATGTAAGCTGCACATTTTTTTTACTGGTATTAAGAGCCTACATTAGACAAATATTGATAAAAAGTTCAACCAGATAGTATTCAATCAACAAAATGTGTAGATTCCAACAAACACATGGCAAAAAAACTTAAGATGCACCATTTAATTATCAGGAGTTGCCAAAACTAACACAACAACAGGTACTTCTCAGGAAGGGAACCCATGGGCAGTGAGTTTTAAAGTTATGATGCTGGGACCCTGGATGTGCACCTGGCAACATCACCAGAAATGTTTTTTTTTTTTTGTTTGTTTGTTTTTCTTTCTCAGTGGGTTTTAAGAAAACAAGAAAGCACCTGGTCTGAGTCCTATTGGAGAAAGCAGGTTGACAGCAACTGGCCAACTTAAAGCTATTTTGTGTTGTGTGTGAAATGTGCTTTGTAAATAAATATTCAGCTAGACTCCTCTTAAAATTATTAGGTGTAAAGCTTATGAATTCAGTGTCTTTTCTTAACAAACACCAAGAGAGATGCCTTTGATATTCATGGCCAAGTTTAAGGCTTAACATCATTCAAATGTGAGAATTTTGTACAAACTCACCTCCTTAGCAGCTGTAAAACTGAGCTACAGAGACAGAGGTGTAAACATGTTTGACTCTAATGTACAGGAGGACCTTTTTAATACAGGGCCCGGAGGGGGATTAAGATCCTTTCACTGCTATGCTAAATCACCCAATCAAGGACCTTGAGTTTTTTGCAGGTTCGCGCTTGCAGAAGGCAGCTGATCACACCTGAACACACTTACACAACGGGACACAAACACACACAAACACACAGCAGGTTTGACATTGAACTGTGATTTACTGTACAGCTCCAAACATCCACAGAGGGATAACAAACAGGAAACCTGACCTTTGACCCTCAGCCTTTCCTGTGTGAGGGCTGAAGGTTTCCTGACACTGAACTTTAGTCTTCAGGCTGTTTTCACCACTTTTTCCCCTAAGATCAAATGTTCACAATCTAAGAAAGCTGTAGTCAAACTGAAGAAAACTAATCAAAATGACACCCTCTGGAGCTTTTTCCATCTCTTGCTGCAGAAGCTACAGGATGCACCCTGATCTGTACTGAGGTGACAAAGTGAGACATAAACTCATGAGGAGGAGGTCTGGATTGACCTGGATTGGCCTGGACTGACTTGGACAGATGTCTGGAGTGTCATGGAGTTAGGAAAAAATCACTGAAACTTCTGTTGATTTTACTTAAACCAACCTTTCTATAAAACCTCTTAAAGCTTATGAGACCTGGTATAAGCTGTACACCTTCTGCAGTTCAACAGTAGGACAGATTCAGAGCTATGGAAAAACTTCAGTACTGGAATATATCTCAATCTGTCCAGGCATGTTGACATAGAACAGACGGAGAGACAGGGATGCTGCTTTAGCTGAGCATTTTTGTTGTATGCCCCATGTACAGAGGCCGTGGTCTTTAAAGCACACTGTTGATTCTGACCCTCTGCTCTTAAATGTCAATTCAGAAATCAGGGGCTTTTGATTTTTCAGCCCCTCCAGAAATTCATGATGTTGCATGTGCAACGCTAAACGCTCACATTTGCCAACAAAACTCACCACCAAAGCTTGTGCAAGACAGTTTCCAGATGTGTTACATGAAAGCAGAGGTAAACTCTTCTGCACTGCCTGCAATACTGTTGTGCTACACATGCAAACGTTGTCGCACGACAGACACTTTTTGACTGCAAAACATGCAAGGAGAACAGCTGAAACTCAAAGAGGACAGACGAGACAAGTCACAATGACAGAGGCTGTTGCATCCAGAACAATAGCAGTGGCTGTAAGGGTCAAGGTATGTGCAGATATACTCTTTAAAGCAATATAAGTGAAGAATAAAAAACTTGGGGATGCATGCTTTCATTTGTGTATCATCGAGTGTGTGTGTGTGTGTGTGTGTGTGTGTTCCTGTGATTTTAATTTAAAAATCCTCAAATGATCAAAACTTTCACCGCTATTTTTCAGAAAAGCTGCTTCAAAATCAGGTATTTTAGGCTGTAACAATCGCAAAAAAATCCTGCAAAATCCTAAGGGATTGATTTCTGATGTTCATATAATAATAAAGTTAAGATGTCAGTGGTGAGAAATGGAGGAAAATGCAGAGACTCCTGCTGCTGTTTGAATTCTGTCCGGTGCATCTTTGAAAAAAATAACCAGAAAACAGAAATCAGGTCAATAAGGCAAAGCTAGCACATCTAGATAATGTCTATTCATATTTCTTGGCTGCATATCTTCAGCAATTATGCACAGTTATGGGTCTTTCTTAGGAATGCACCAAAATGAAAATTCAAAACCAAAAATGAAGAAACAAAGGCCGAAAACAGAAACACCAAAAGAAATGTGTTGCTGCATGTTCTATGTTGTTGACACCTTTAGATGATACCCATGAGTCAGAGGCAAAAACAACTCAAAGGTTTTGAAAGAAGAAGTGTTGCGCGTGGTAGAGATGCAGTTAGAAGAAATATCGTCATTGTGCTTCATTTCAAGCAGCCAAGTTTGAGTTTGAGTTGAGAAGTTGATTTCAGGTAAATCTATGAAAAAAAGTGAGAAGTGAAATAGCGATTGGGATGTTTGGATTTTAGGTGATAAATTAAACCCAACGGGAAGAAACTCTTTGCAGATGCACTCCTTTTTGAAATTTCAATGAGGAAAAACACGTTTTTTGCATATTTTCTGCCATTCACATTAAAAACCGATCATATTGATGATTGATCTTTAATTCATATGATTAATCAATCAAGGGACTGTCTTAAAAATGCCCATCCCTCTTTTAAAGATGCCATTTAAAAATCGGATTACCATGGTTGGCCATTGGAATTCGGTAATTACCACAAATGACAATATTAATCATTAGATGACCCAAGTATTTTTTTTTTCAAATGCTTACCCCATGTGTCCTTTCCCCACTTCTTTCTCTGTCTCTGCACTCAATATCTCAATAAAAGCACAATAAATAAATAACTGAATGAATAAATCTATAAGCAAGCTTGAAAATATGCATTAAATATAGAGGAAATTATCCAGTGACATTACCACTAGCATGAAGACAATACGAGACAACAGGTGGAGGCATGCATGATTTTGTAAACCATACTTGCGGGTGTTGTAGTTAATGCCGTAAACTATCTCTTCCAAATGTTCAAAAGTGTATTTTATCTGCTTGCATGATCAGCCTTTGACAAATACTCATTTGAACGAAGAACCACCTGCTCCTGCATCCTGTCAGCGAGCATAACAGGCTTCAGTCACTGAAATGTAACCCTCAGCAACACATCTGCTCCTTAAGTAGAGCCACCAGCACCACTGATAACTTGAACACACACACACACACACAAAAGCTGCCTCACCTGAACAAAGTCTGCATGTGTCACCCTGCAGACATTATCTGTGACAGCAGCAGCATCACATGCCTGTCTCCATCTGGTCAGCTGGTGCAGAGCAGCACTGATGTGATATCAGAGGAATTTTTTTGCTCTTCCTTTACACTCACATGAGAATCAGGTAAGTTTTCTTTTCAAATATAGAAAACAAGTGGCAGCATGACCTGGTTGATTTTGTTTGCTTGACACTGAGCTCAAACTATTGCACATGCACAAATCAGAAAAGAGATGCTTGAACAGAGTTGTGCAGCAGCAGTCTAAACAGCCTCAAGATGTTTCCTCTATATTCAGACTGGCAGGAGTAGAAGCCTTTATTCTTACCATTTAAATGGGGAGTCACAAAAGTATTAGTACAATTTCATAACGTGAATTAGGGCAGCATGATTTTGGCCAAAAATAAAATCCAGATTTTTCTTCTGATAACTTGGTTTTGGATTTAGATTCTTTTTTTGTAAAAACTACAAAAAGCAACAATATGAGTGTTTTCAAATATTATTTTTATTTTAGAAAACAGCAAACAAATTTCCCTTTTAGGAATGAAGCGCAATTGAATGATAAATCCTCCTTGGGTTTAGTAAAGTGACAAAGTGACACAATTTTAACAAAATAAAAAAAAAAATAGAAAATTTACTAAATCTTAAAATGCTCTGGTTAAAATTATGGCACTTGTCTTGTTAGGGTCACTGCCTACCCGGTTAGATTATAAAGCAATGTAAAGCAGGTGTCGGGGAGAGAGGGTGTTGCAGCACAGACACTGGGGAAGGTGTTGAGTTGGAGGGTGTGTGTGTGTGTGTTGTGTGTGTTCTTCATGTATGTGCATGTGTAAGCCCATGGCTTCATCTCCACTTCATTCACATATGAAACCAACTCAGTATAGATGTCTGTGTGAGGGGTATACTGAAAAATAAAAGGCAAGAGGCCCACACCAAAAAATATTAAAAGCCATAATGGATGGATGTGGATAATGAATAATGGATGGATAATGAAGCCTAACAAGGTCACCTGAAGATGAGAACGAAATTGAATGATAAGTAATTGTTTTAAGTGTATTTTGCAGCTGTTTTGAGACGCTGGTCGAAACCGATCCATTAACGTGGTTGGTGTGTCATGAAAGCTAACACAGGAGGAAGGATATGCCGAGGCAATATGTGGTGCTGTAACACTGCCCAAGGAATGCACAAAAGACAGAAGAAGAGAACTGAGCCTACATATAAAGGTGTTTTGGTCAGGCTCATACAGGAGCCTTAAAACCATTGCGCTGAGTGTTAAATAATTGTTTTAAGAGAGACACAGGTCGGCATTCACATGGAGATGAAACGGTAGTTGTATACAGATTTATGCCATCTTGGACCTGTTTTATTGTTGTTTTATTTATAGTTGATTAATTGTGCAGCCCTAACATGAACATTGCAATTTTTTATCATGTGTGACAACTGAATTTATCACCATAACTTTTGCTTCTTCTTCATCAGAAGAAAAAGAACTTTCTTAATCCCTAAGGGAAATTCAATTGTCTGTTGTTTCACTTAATATGTCTATAAAAGTTATCTACTATTTACACAAGAGTTGTAAAGTCTGATGGTTGTAGGTACAAAAGATCTTCTGAATCTTTCTGTCCAACCACAGAGCCAGCCTTTTTCACCAGTTTATTCAGACGTCTTGCATCTTTGTGTTTGATGCTTCCTTCCCAGCAGACTGCAGCGTAGAACAGAACACTTGCCACCACAGACTGATGAAACATCTGCAGCATCTTACTACAGATGTCAATTGATCTGAGTCTTCCTTGGCAAAAGAGGCGGCTCTGCCCCTTTCTGTAGATGAAGTCTATATTCTTAGACCATTCCAACCTATTATTAGGGAGATGCGCAGTTATTCTGATATTCATGTAAACGGGGCTGTCCTTACTATCTGTTTAGTAAATAATATTCGTTTATAGATTTTAAAAAAAGGGGGGGGGGGGGACTTTTAATTGTTTTATTAATTACATTACATGTTTACCGTCATGTCTTAATAAAAGTGTGCATTAAACAAGCTAAAATGTGTGGATCATTTGCGTGCGACTCAGCCTGGCTCGCTGCTCTGGGCTCCCAGCGCTGGCCTGCAGCATGCATCGTGGGTAAACTTCCTCAGAGTGAATCAATACATGCGATCAGCCAGAGCAATGTCGGTAAGAAAAAAGAGCAAAGTTTGGGAGTATTTTGATTTAGATAAAGACGGCACACAAGTGTCATGCAGATTGTGTCTAGTTAAACTATCATATAAAAGTTCTACTGGGTCGCTGAGAAATCACATCACGGGCAAACACCTTGACGTAAATCTCAATGAAGGAGCGAGCCAGAGCACACAATCCCACATTACTTCGTATACTACTACAGCAGCTATCAGACGTCACTGTGACCCTGCTCGGTCAGAAAAAATAACGCAGCTCATCGCAGAAATGACAGCAAGAGACATGCTGCCATTCAACTTTGTTTAAGGCGAGGGCTTCAACAAACTGTTTAATTACACTGAGCTGGAGTACCCGGTGCCCGGGAGGAAAATGGTAACGTCAAGGTTGAAGGTGGAGCATGATAATATGAGAGAAGGCATCACAAAGCTGATGGAAAAGGCTGAATATGTTGCAATCACAAGCGACAGCTGGACATCCAATAATACCACCGAGTCATTGATGACAATAACATTTCATTTTATTGTTAATGGGGAAATGGTCAGTCGACTGCTCCAAACACTAGCTCTGGAGGAGCGACTCACTGCAGCTAACCTGGCTGACCATCTGCGCACATCCACCAATAAACGGGGCCTGGAAGGAAAAGTGATCGCCTCGTTCATGATAATGCAGCCAACATGGTGCTGGCAAACAACTCAATGTTGGACTGGGAGTCAGTGCCAGTCACAATGACTTTGTTGGACAGGTAAATAAAATATAACGCAGTCTATAATAATACATTATGATTTCTTGCATTATTTATCCAAATCTTGTAGCCTATATAGCCCAAGCCTAATTATTATTAGGCGTGGGCTATATAGATTTAGTCTTTTAGGCTATGTTCGGTATTGATGTGATTGATTAATGTGATCCACTGCACCGATTATTATTATCAGCACAATTTAATTACTTTTCCATTGTCTCTCAGACATCTACTCAGATGTGCGGATGATCCCAGAACAGTGGCCGACTTCAAGAAAACAGTATCTACATCACTGAAGACACGGATGGATCCCGCAAATACAGAGAAGCAGGGAGAGCCGCTATGCTTGCTGCAGCTCTTGATCCCCGCCACAAGCACCTGCGCTTTCTCCCGTCGGATGTGCAAGATGCAGTAAGAGAACAAATCACTACAGAGTATAACGAACTGCCATCAGTGCATCATGGTGATGAAGACGCCGACGGCAACCACCGGACGAAGAAGCCAGCGGCAGCGGGGCCGGGGTGATGGAGCCCAGGCCCTCGCAGCCAAAAAAGAGAAAAATGACCCTGAGCGCTTTCTTTGGGGACGATGACGGGGAGTCAAGTGCAGATGATGAGCTGGGGCGATACGCCCAGTATCGCTGACTGGGCTGTCAACTAAACACAGATGCACTTGAGTGTTGGGGAGGAAAGGAGGCAAGTTTCCCCAAACTTCACTGACTTGCAATGCGCTATCTCTGTATCCCAGCCACATCTGTGCCATCCGAGCGAGTCTTTTCAGCTGCGGGACTTATTGACTCGCACCTCAGGTCACGTCTTTTACCCAAAAATGTTGACATGTTGATTTCGCTAAACAAAAATGTATGGCCTAGCCCACTTAAGAATCACTGCGAATCCTCCTCTGACTCTGAGCGAGTAAAACCCCCAAATCTTGCACTGCCACTGATTGTTAATTTATTTCATTTTATTTGTTTATGGAGCTTGCTTGTTTGACTAAGTGTGTTGTGTTGTTTGTTCATTAAGCCATGGTCCGCTTCTGTTAGGCCAAGTAAATAAAAGGCTATAGAGTATAGACCTGTTTGTTCAGGCTTATATTTTGTTTGTATTTGTATTTTGTAATCTCATTTTTTATGAAACAAACTGCATCAGTGTGTGCGTGTGCAGTGTGCTTCTCAAGCAATAGCCTAGATAGGCCATGCAGGGAGAAAGAAAAAAAAAGAAACTCTACTCTTGGATAAATGTTATTCAGACTTAAAGCTGTCAGAGATGTTAAAAAAATAAACTTTGAACGTGATGTTGTCTGACTGTGAAGACTCTTCATTTTGTGCTTATGGTGTGAGGCAGGCCAATGACGCAGCAGGCTGCTTGGCTTGAGCGCAGCGGAGCTTAATTGCTTTGATCTTTCACTTACTTCATGTCATTCTCCAGCGCTAAAATAAGATTCTGTAACATATTTTAATATTATAAGCATGGCTTTCATGTACTCTTAATATTTATTTCAGATGATATCTGGCCATATAGAACAACATGTGCTCAATTTGGGCTATTTTCTGGGGGTTGATTAATTTTTCTGTATTCTAACGTTTGGTTTCAAAATGGTCGTTTAACTGTCATTAAAATTAACCACTGGGAACATCCCTACTTATTATCCAGATGTACACCTAGGTATTTATATGATGTCACCACTTCGATGTCCACTCCACAGGTGTTCACTGGCTGAAGAGGGGGTTTGGATCTACAGAAGTCTATGACCATCTCCTTTGTCTTTGAGGTGTTAAGGAGGAGCCAGTTTTTGTGACCAGTCACTGAAGGCTCTTATTAGATCTCTGTATTCAGCTTCTTGTTCATTTCTGATATGTGCCACGATAGCAGTGTCATCTGAGTATTTCTGGCAGGACTCAGTCCTATATTTGAAGTCTGACTAGGCCTGGGCGATTTGGCAAAAAAATGATCACGATATATTTTGTCATATCATCCAATCTCGATTATTATCACTATTGTTTTTTTTAACTGCCAGTTTTAAAGTATCTGTACTAAAAACTAAAGAAACTAGAGATTCGTTCAGCATAGAGCTGCAGCTATCGAATATTTTAGTAATTGAGTGTTCTGTCGATTACTTCAGTAATTGGACCCAAACGGCAGACTCACATAGTTAGATTTCCTATAGCCCCGCAATGAAGGCCAGACTCAGAGAAATAGAAGACAATCACGGAACAAGCGTGTGCGTTAGCGGATTGCAATGCTTGTAAGAAAGCTAATTATGATTTTAACTTTCATCATGAAATAGTGTCCAAGAGCTGAATAGCACCCACAACTCAGAGGCTAAGTGCTAATGAGCTACTGGAGCTCTGCACAAGAAAACAGTGTTGCCAACTCCTCAGTAAGGAAAGTCGCTAGGTTGGCAACACTGCAAGAAAAGCCCCTCTCGTAATTTATTTTTTCTGCTCCGCAAAACCTAAACAACGCTTACTCCTCCTTCTACCATGGTGATGTAAGCGCATTGTGTCACCTTCAAAAGAATCCGTGCGAAACAGTGACAATTTGAGCTTATAAACGAGTACTCGAGGCAGAGAAAATTCCTCGATCATTATTTGTAATCAATGTACTCGAGGTATTTGAGGAATCATTTCAGCCCTAGTTCAACATTTTATTAACATACGAAGTAAATAACAAAGAATAAGATAAACTTACAAAAATATAAAAACCATTTTAACTCAGCAACACAACAAAAATAGATAAATACTAAATAATACAGTGAACTAGTTTACAGTCCTTAGTGTTTTCCAGGTATGCAAAACCCAAAATAAACAAATGGCCCCCTTCTGGCATAATGAAGACGCCTTAAAATGTAAACATTAGATGATGTAAACTTAGATGATATGATTGGTTGCTGCTCTGGTCTGGTGGCTGTGTCGTTAGTTGTTGCTAAACTACTAATGCTACTAGTACCGTCAGCAGTGACAGGCTGTGTAGACTCCGCTCACATTTTCATGCTTTCCGCATAATCACTCTGGAAGTACTTCTTCAAATGATTAAACAGAATTGTTGTGTTTCCGGTTTTTGAAGGCACTGACCGCTGGCATACATTACACATCGGCTTAAATTGATTGATGTCACTTTGGAGATACCCGAACCACTACCACACAACCGACATTGAATAACTTCTCAACAATAACATCTTCGGAGGATGACTCTTAGTCACGGCTGACATCTATTTAGCTGCCCTTGGCTCGGCTTTCAGGTCCACGTTCGGTCATTCTGTGTGCTTCTCCAGCACCTTACAGAAGTGAACAGGAAAAGCTTGACTCTGATTGGCTGTTGTGACGCACATTTCCTCTTTGTTTGATCGAGTAAATATGCTCACAGCTGATCACCGTGATCCAACTGAAATTTATCACAATCATCAATCACGATCATAAAATCGCCCAGTCCTAAGTCTGACGTGTACAGTGGGAACAGGAATGGTGCAGGCACTGTCCCTTGTGGAGCCCCTGTACTGCTCATGAATGTCCCAGAAACACAGTTCCCCAGCCTGACAAACTGTGGCCTTCCTGTCAGGTAATCTGCGATCCAGGAAACACAGGAAAGATCCACTTCCATCTCTGTGAGCTTGTCTTTGAGTATGGTGGGTTGGATGGAGTTGAATGCACTTGAAAAGTCGAAGAACATGATCCTCACATAAACCCCAAGCTCCTCCAGATGAGACAGGGAACGGTCAAGCATGTAGAGGACAGCATCATCCACTCCAATGTGTTCTTTGTATGCAGACTGCAGGGAGTCCAGTTTGTCTCTGACCTCAGACCTCAGAAGGTGTCGAATTAGCCACTCCAGGGTTTTCATAATGTGTGAAGTGAGGGCCACTGGTCTGTAGTCATTGAGTTCAGTAGGACATATTGTTTTTGGTACTGGCACAATGCAGGATGTTTTCCACAGAGCAGGTACCCGCCCCAGCTGTAGACTCAGGTTGAAGATCCTGTGGAGAGGTTGACACAGTTCTGCAGCACAGTCTTTAAGGAGCCTTGGACACACACCATCTGGACCAGCTGCCTTCCCAGGACAAAGTCTTCCAAGCTCCAACCTCACCCCTGTTTCAGTGACAGACAAGGACTGGTGGTCTAGGAGGGAGGTAGTTGAAGTGGTTGAGACATCTGGACGAGATGGGGGAGGAAGAAGAGAAGTTGTAGTGGAGATTTGTTGCAGAGAGGAAGGTGGAGTAGCAGTGGAAGTGGGTGTGAAAGCAGTGTCAAATCTGTTGAAGAACAGGTCGAGTTCATCAGCTCTTTCCAGATCACCCACCACTGGCTGTCTTTTCTTTTTATTGCTGTGTCCAGAGATGGTACTGATTCCTTTCCACACTTCATGGATGTTGCAGATTCTTCTCCATCTTCTTTTTGTACTCCAGCTTTGCCAACTTCAGTCTCCTCTTCAACTCTTGTTGCACTTGTTAGAATCGTTCTTTGTCACCATCTTTAAAAGCTTTCTTTTTCTGGTTAAGGATTGCTTTTATGTCACTTGTGATCCAGGGTTTGTTGTTGGGGAAACAGTGAACAGTCTTTGTCGGTATAACTGTGTCTCTACAGAAGGTGACATATTCAGTAAAGCAGTCAACCTGTTTGTCAATGTTCATACTATCCACATCTGTTTTCCGGCAGCACATTCCAGTCTGTTGATTTAAAACAGTCCCTTAGAGCAAGGGTTCTTAACCTTTTTGCGCCCCCCCAAAAGGTGGTTCAATGCAGTTGAGCCCCCCCCCCTTTTTTTTTCACACAATGCAAATGGATGAAACGCGCTGACCGCGAGAAATGGGATGTGAATAATATTGGTGGATTATTGAACTGTTGGAGCTGGATGACTGATAATGCTGACTGTTTTGGACACCAGAGTGAAGGTGAGAAATATTTCCTGAAGGTTTAATTAATTATGTCTCTGCTAGGATGTGTGGTGGACAGAGATCAGGACCTTTTATATTTTTGAGGTCACGTTTCCTCCTTTATTTTATGTCAGATCTCCGTTAAACAGTACTGTGGTGTGATGAGCACCTGTGAAAGCTGTAGCTTTGTGAACATAAGTGTGTCTGAGTGGATGAGAGAACACAGGCGTGTAGATGAGGGAGACTCTGGTGATGAAATTTATACAGTTAATACCTATGTTTACTTCAGATCGCTGCTCTGTGTGTGTGCGTGTGTGTGTAATGTTATGAAGGATTCTTTGTGTGTGAGCCTCTCAAAGTAGAGACTGATCCTCACTGGTCGGTCAAAGCAGGACACTGGTCATTTGAGTGGCTGGGGAAAAATAATAGGAAACTTTTATTGACACTTGCCTAGGCCTGGACGATATAGAAAAAAAGCATATCGATAAAAAATAAATCATATTGATCGATATCGATAATTATCAACAAAATTTAACATATATTTTAATTGCAGCCCTGGATGTTTTATGCTATCGCTTAATGACCTACTTTTAATAAAGAACACACAAGCACTGAATTCAAATTCAAACCTTTATTCAACCACCTTTTTTTTTTACCACAACTGAAAGTTTTTTAAAAAAGAACTTAAAAAAAAAAAGAAATCAACTTAAGTGGCCTGAGTGACGTCAGTAAATACTGACAAACATAAAGACTAAAGTGACCAGAAAATCTGATAAATAAATATTTAAATAGTCTTTTGATAAAAATAAACAAAACAAACAAATATATAAATAAACAGAATAGCTTTAGGTGGGAATAGCATACTACCAGTTTTAACTGTGTGAGAAACTGCCCACAGCCTGGTGTCTGAACACTGAAATATTTCTCCCGGGGTCGGGAGATTTATTTTTTTTAATTGACTTAATACGCAAATTGAGCACGAGAAGCAGGACTTATCCACGCCGGTGTTGTGTCATAGAATGCACCCCTGCCGAATGCCCCCCGCTAGTAGTCATGATCCAAATACTCGCGTCTTTGTAAAATATGAGCTCATTTTCTTCCACTTTAAGAAGCTAATGAGTGGACGGGATGCAGGGGTGCATTCTACGGCACAACACCGGAACGTATTTCCTCCGCACCCTTCTCACCTTTTCAACCCCTGACCCATTTTCATGCCTGAAGCGCTGTGTTTGAGAAATATTTGCGGCCGGGCACGTCATATCGCGGGTCACGAGTGGCTAGAAGCTGTTTGAAGCCAGGCTTTTCAACGGTAGTTATTGGCAGTATGTCCCTCGCTATGAAGCATGTTACTGCATGGGTGATGTCCTTATTCCGCTTGGACGCTTTGTCGTATTTTTGGCAAGAAACGAAGTCCAGTTTGGTCTGCTTCACTTGCTTTGTGCTGGTGCTGGCAGCGGTTCCAGAGGATTCCTCCGATGACGACGTGGAGCCGCGGCGCGGCCAACACAGCTCGTACTCCTGCGGGTGCGGCTGGTTTAGATGGTAAAACAAGTTGGTTGTGTTACCAGACTTGGTTTTTACTAATTCTCTGCAAATTTTGCAAACGACCGCTGTTTGCTTTTTGTCAGACTTGTAAAAAACAAAATATTGCCATGCTGGTGAACTACTGAAACCTTTTTTTGGGACAATTTCCTCCGCTTCTCCTTGCTGTAACATTTTTTCTAATGCACGTGCTGTCTGTTGTGGTTTGAGAGGGGCTGGGCTTGGTGCCGTAGCGTACCTGGGTCTGCGTTTGTGATTGGCTGGGAGGAAGTAATGACTGTGGTAAAAGCTACATGATAGGCTATGATGAAAAAGAAAGGGAAACTGTGTTTTTCTATCGAACTTTTTATCGACCCGTTTTTTTTCTATCGCACCACACGTCTATTGATCGATATATATATTGTTATCGAATTATCGTCCAGCACTACACTTGCCATGCTGTGTGTGCAGCTTCTTGATGAGGTCGGCTGTAAATTGGTCTATATCCAACTGCTTGGGACTCTGCTACATCTCCTTTTTACTAATAGCTGGTCAGATGTTGCTTTCATTAAAATGCACCATTTTACTCCATTTACCTTTAGATATACCTTGATGTTAACAGACCATTGATAAATATATGTCAGCAAAAGAAAATAAGGGCATAGTTGCAGGGTCAAAAACATTTGCAAGAGTCACAACTTAAGTGCAAAAGCAAAAAAACAAATCACAGTTGGATTATTCACTTTAACTTTTTGGCTTTTGAGAGCCTGCATACAAAAATCCTAATAAATCTCAACTGCATTCAAAATACCGCAGAAATGGCTAGAAAGAAGCAACTGAGTAAAGAAACTAAAGTACAGATTTGTACATTGAGGAAAAAAGGATACACAAAAAGAGAAAATTGCAAAATGCCTAATGGTGTCTAACAAAGGAGTCCACTACACTCTAATGAGACTAGAGGAACGTTGAAGTTATGAAGATAGAAAAAGGCCTGGACGAAAGAGAGTTACTACAAAAGCAGAGGATAAACATAGCATTGTCACCAGTAAGAGAGATCGGCGAAAGACAGCACCAAAAATAAGGGAGGAAATCAACATGACAAGGTCGAAACCCATATCTCTGACAATGGTGAAAAGACACTTGAGAAAGGCTGGTCTGAGGGGTTGTGTATCTGCAAAAAAAAAAAAAAAAAAAAAACACTACTTCATCCACAGAACAAGAAAAAGAGATATAAGTGGGCAAAAGCTCACAAAAAATGGACTTATGATGGCTAGAAACAAGTTCTCTGGACCAATGAAAGCAAGTTTGAACTGTTTGGTTGAAAACGCAGAGTCAATGTCCGTAGACAAACTGGTGAATGTCTGAAAGTACCGTGTGTTACACCCACAATTAAGCAAGGAGGTGGTATGGGGATGTTTTGCAGGTGATGGAGTAGGAGATTTGTTTGAAGTAAAGAGTATTATGAAGAAAGGACAGTACCACTCCATCCTCCAGCACCATGCTGTTCCATCTGGACTCAGACTTGTGGGTCACAAGTTTGTTTTGCAGCAAGACAATGGCCCTTAGCATTCTGCCAAGCTCTGTCAGGGTTACCTAGACAAAAAAAAAGAGGAAGGTGTTCTTCAAAAGATGGTTTGGCGCCCTCAGTCTCCAGGCCTTTCTCCTATAGAGCTTGTGCGGGATGAATTGGATCGATCGGTCAGAAAGGCGCGTCCCATGAATCAGCAGTATCTTTTTAAAGAACTTAAGAAAGCTTGGAATGCAATCCCTGGAACATACCTTAGAAAACTTGTGTAATGAATGCCTCGTATATGGCAAGCTGTTGTTAAAGCCAGAGGAGGTTACTTGAAAGAAAGCAAAGTCTAAGCAACAATAACTCAAATACCTAATAATTATTGTCAAAATGTCTTCTGATAAGTTACTCTTTACACAATAGTCATGTTTATTGTGTTGCAAAATATATTCATGAAACTATAATCTTTTTTTGTACAAATCTGATCTTGCTTCCAAACTTTTGGCCTGTAGTGTATGTGTGAAGGATTACACCATCTCTGGTTGACAAATAAAGCCAGACCTCCTAATTTCTTCTTGCCACTAGCCTGAGCATCTCTGTCTGACCTAATGAGAGTGAAGCCAGGTAGATCCACACTGGAGTCCGAGTTGTTTGGATTCAACCAGGTTTCAGTAAAACACAGGAGACTGCACTCACAGCATGCTTTCTCAGTCTTCACCAATATCTCCAGCTTGTAGCTTTTGTTGGGCAGAGAGTTGACGTTTCCCATGACGATTGATGGAAAAAGGGTTTATCTCGTCACTTCCTAGCATTCAGCTTTGCCTTCACCTTTGCACCAGCATGGCAACCATGATAACACATCCTAATGTGTTCTGGAATTGTATGTTGTTGTCCAGATTTGCTTTTCCTTGATGAAAGGAGCTCTCTTCCTGAGTAAACTCTTCGCCCAGCAGAAGTATCCATCAGCAGCCAACAAAAAGACAACAAAAATATGAAAAAAATCTAGCAAAAATTACAGATAATACAGAGAAACCAGACTTGCAGCAACCTCTCAGTTCAAGCACATCATTTGAATGAGAAATGATTTTGACACAGGATTTCTGTCAAAGAGGTTTGTTATGACCTGATTGTTAAATCTAAAGACTCTGGAAACTGTGTCATTTTGATTCTCCTCGACCTAACAGCGGCATTTGATACAGTGGATCATTCAATCCTCCAATCTCGCCTGGAACACTGTGTACACTGTAAACCCGAATGCTCAAAATAATTAATTGGAATGAGTAGTGTAAACTCAAAATCTTCTTAAAAGTTGTTCTTACTTAAAAAAATTGAGTGTCAGGAGCAATTTGCTTATTTTTGAGTTTATCTAACTTGTAATTTTTGATTCATATGAACTTTTTGCATTTTTATGTAACTGCTACTTAAAATTATTAACTCAGCAATACTTAAAACTACATGGATTGAACATGAATTTATGTCTTATTTTGAAAGAACAAATAAATAAATAAAATCAAGAACAAATTAAGAAATAAATCAGTTGAATCAGATAGATTTGAATAAATTATCACACACGTTATTAAATACGTTTATAAATAATTAATTGCTAATAGTTTGCATGTTACAAGGTTCACTAGTTAATAAATTACATTTTTTTTAACAAGGGGGAAAAAACAGGCTTCCACCATAAGCGCTCACATATTTTATTTTGTAGTATTTGCGTGCACTTCCTCTTCAAGCACTCGCAGCAGATGACCGTCACCGGAGCCGAGGAGGAGAAGACAGGAGACTAACCGACCGGAGCATGGTAACACTGAGTTGTGAATGTAAGTAGTCAACATAAAACTTGCTTGAATGTTTGTTTCTGGAGGTTCAACGTGTTTTTAAAACAGACGAAGTGAGTCACGTGTGCAATGTAAAACGGTTAGGTTAGCAAGCTAGCATGCGAAGTCAACAGTTAGCTGCTAAGCTAATGCAGAGCGGTTGCTCTGTCGTGGTGTGTAGTTCAGGTGGAGACCAACATGCAGTGGTGGATAGTAAGTAGGGATGCATGATAGTTAATGGTCCGATAATTATCGGCCCAATATCAGGAAATTCTGACGTAATTTCGATAAATCCGATATCATAAGATTTAGTATATATTTTTTGTCAGCACTGCGGTATGGGTCGTTTTTTTTTTTACCAAGCGCTCTCACTCAGAGCCTCTGCTCTCACTCCAACATGAGACCTGTGGCCTATGTGTGATTTTGTTGTTGTTGTTGTTATTGCTAGGATAAGAATGTATTAGTGCTACCAGCCCAACTTTATCTAACTTTGACTTATTTGTGTAATAAAATGTTTTGAATAGTCTATCAGGCATCTTAAACATCTGCTTTGTTTTATTCAGTGTTGGTGTATTGTTGTACTTTTATGAAGAATGTGACTGCAGTTTTTGATAGTTCTGATGGAGGTTTAAATTTCATGACAGGTGTCCTGTAAAATAATATTTTTTTTGTATGTGTTTTCAGGTTGCTGTGACAAATATGACTTGGCACTGTAAGTTGTGTTCAGCTTCTTTTACAACTAGAACATATTTATTTAAACACTGTAGACTGCAGCACAGCCACTTTTCAAAAACTAGCCCACTCCCATGCCTCCATGACGATTGTATGTGCACGTTTCAGACACTTAGTGCACTGAGTACTCATCTGTCAAGATATCACACGCAAGAACATAACAGCAGTGCAAAGGAGATTCAGGAACTTGTGACTTTCAAGTGTCCTTTATGCACATTTCAGCAACCTTTTTCTGAGTCTGTACTCCTCAGTCACATAAGAACACACTTAAAAAAGCATGAGACAGTGGTATGCCCATACAAAGATTGCAACTATAGCACAAATGTATACTCTTCATTTAACACCCATAAAAGTAGAGTGCATCAAGCAAGTCTTGCGTCAGACTTTGGTAGTGACATTGTCTATGAGCATACTCAGAATCTCCAAGCCACCAGCTCTAACGTCACTATTGGTTTGGATGAAGAGTGTCCAGTTCAGAGCACAGAAATGCAGGATGATACTTCAAAACTAAAAGATCAGCTCAAACTTAATGCAGCATCTTTATTTCTAAAGATGCAAACTATCCTTCATGTGTCAAACACAGCTACGCAAGAAATAGTTGATCACTTGAATCAGATCTTCTCTTTATCTCAGCCACTGATCAAGGATGCAGTTAACGATATATTGCAGAGACATGGTCACAATATAACAGATTCCACACTCGATGAAGTTGTCAGTGCTGTCATGGACTCTAATGTTGTTTTTAGTGCTACCTCCAAAGGTGCAGAGTTGTCCTCTTGTAAGCGAAGAAAGACATTTATAGAGCGCAACTATCCATTGGTAATGCCAGTAGAGTACCATTTAGAAGCACCTGGTCATACCATGATGTATGTTCCAATCCTTCAAATGATTCAGGAGCTGTTTAAAAACACAGATATCCTAAGCAAGATCAGAGAACCAAACACTGAGCCTGGTTATTATGTGTCATATCGTGATGGCTCTCATTTCCAGGAAAATGAATTGCTCTCAAAAGAAGATCTACACCTAGCAATACAGCTATACATTGACGATCTTGAAATCGCTAACCCTCTCGGCACATCACGTAAAGTTCACAAACTTTGTGCTGTATACTGGGTCCTAGCAAATGTGCCGCCCAAGTACAGATCAGCAATGCACACTATACAGTTGGCCATGCTAGCTAAAGTTACAGACCTCCAGAAATATGGATATGCAGCTGTACTTGCTCCACTGGTTCGTGATATTCACACACTTGAACAGGATGGTGTTTTCATTGAATCTGTTGGTCAGAATGTGAATGGCACCATCTTCTGTGTTTCTGCTGACAATCTGGCTGCACATGGGTTAGGTGGCTTTTTGGAGTCATTCAGAGCAGATTATGTTTGCAGATTCTGCATGGCCACAAGTAAACAGTTTCAAACAACTGAGGTAAAAAAGGAGGAATTTGTCCAGAGAACCAAAGCGAGTCATGACATTCATGTACAAAACGTCCTCCAAGATGAGAGTTCAAGCAGCCAATTTGGGGTTAAAGGTGATTGTGTCTTCCGTGAGTCACTTGAGCACTTCCACCCTATCACAGGTTTTCCTCCAGATCTGCTACACGATCTTTTGGAAGGAATCGTTCCAGTTGAACTGGCACTTTGCATCAAAGAAATGATTCGGCTTAAGTACTTCACTTTAGAGTATTTGAACCAAAGGATCACATCGTTCCCATATCAGCACACTGATAAAGTAAATAAACCTCATCCAGTTCCCAAAACATTCATGACCCGGGGAACAATAGGAGGCAATGGGCATGAAAATGCTACGCTGTTAAGACTACTTCCGTTACTTGTAGGCAGTAAAGTACCAGAGGGTAATGTTGCATGGGAGGTTTTGATGGACTTGAAAGAGTTGGTGGAATTAGCATTGTGCCCATCATTTTCTGATGAAACATTGGACTATTTTGTTTGCAAAATCAGTGACCACAGACAGATCCTACAAGAGGCTTTCCCTGAGTTTAGGCTTCGTCCTAAGCATCACTATTTGGAGCACTATCCGACCTTAGTTAAGTGCTTCGGGCCCCTGGTGCATGTTTGGACCATGCGATTTGAAGGTAAGCATCGTTTCTTTAAGAGAGTGGTGCATGATGCTCAAAACTTCAAAAATGTCTTGAAGACACTGGCAATCCGACACCAAAACATGATGGCATTTCACCTTGGTTCACCATCATTTTTCAAACCAAAAACACAAACATCCAGGATTAATTCTGTTTTGGTTTCAGCTCTACCAGACGCAGCTCAGGCTCACATTAGAGGACAAACAACTAGTGACACTGTCTATTGTACATCAAAGGTGACCATTGATGGCACAGACTATACTAGTGGCATGTTTGTGTCAGTTGGAAACAGTGGGGGACTGTCAAAATTTTGCAGACTAACACAGATCTACCTTGTGAATCACAATGTTTCTTTTCTCTGTTGTGATTATGACTCCTGGTATATAGAGCATCTTCGATCCTACGAGCTGTCAGCCACACAGGGAAGCCAATCTATCCACATGCAGTCTGACTTCAATGATACAACCCCACTCTCTGCATACAAGATTGATGGCTTGCTGCTGTTGACTCCCAAGAAGTTCATACAAGTGAGACAAAATTAAGACCACTCTATGGTGAGTAATTCTTCATAAATCATTAATTGGTCATTTATTGGAAAGTGTGCTCAGTATAACCAATCATTATATAGCTACATCAACATACATTTCCTGCATTTTGGAATTGCACTCTTTGGTAACACATTCTAAAGAACATGTCTATAATGCATTAAAAGCACAAATTTAACTGGCCAATGTCATGGTAGAAATAATGTACTGTGGAACCCAGGTCTCAGATTTTTCTTTCAAACACAGTCACTTTGGCATGGAGGTATAAAGCATTATGAATGCTGAACACATTGGAGCTTGTCATTAATGATTATAAACAATTAGTAAGACTTATAAATGCACTATAATGTCTGTGTGCTGATGTGTTTTTAACCTTACAATCTCTTCATTTATTAAAGTGATGGCAGCTGAAGCTCCACAAAACATGATCCTTCGTGTCGTCGAGGCAGACCGTGTAAGAAAATTAAAACTCAGCTCCCGTCCAGCCTCTGTTGATGCACTGATTGAGATTTTAAAAGAACAACTGGAACTGGACTGTGACTTCAGTTTGCAATACGAAGATCCAGACTTTGATGGAAAACTCACTTGCCTTGTTGACATCGAGGAGTTACCACAAAAAGCCTGTGTTCATATTTCACTTACACAGGATTCCAGTTCTCTTGCTTCAACTGATACCCTTTCAGATATGTCATCCCCAGAACGTCTGAGCAGATGGCCTCCAGGTCCTATTCAAATTCCCGCATTTGCATTTGACGTTGAGCTGACACTTAGAGATGGGAATGCTGAATTTGAAAAGAATGAAAGACCTCTTCAGTTGTCAAGGGACCAGAAGCACAATATTTTAGACACACTGGCATCCACCATATATGGTTTTAAGGCATACCCCAGTGATAAAGAGATAGCAATGGTGGCTGAAGCTCTTGTAAGGAAACACCCCTGTTTAAAAGAAGCAGGATCTGACAATGGATGGAATGGCTGGAAGAACAGCATCAAGTTTAAAATGGGCAATTACAGGACCAAGATGAGAAGAGCTGGATGTCAGGAGGTTGCTGTAAATGCTGGGAAAAGGAGCCGAAAAAACCCAGAGAATGAACCTTCACACTCCAACATCAAAAGACCTAAGCGTGCAGAGGTCAACTTCCTGCCTAACTTTCCTCAAGGAGAGGATCATTCAAGTCTTGACCTTTTGAGGCAGACTATTGTTGAGGAAGTAAAGAAGACTGAGAGAAACCTACCCCTTATTAGTAAGATGATGCAGAACACGTTTGCTTTGCGACGCCAGACCATTGTGATGTCATGTCCTCCGGTGAAAGAACTAATGGACCTCTGGCCTGCTCTTCATATGCAGTCTGAGGTAATATGGGTCAACTCTTTCATCTGTTTTTATCTTTGCTAAATACATTTAATAAATAAATTCATTTTGTAGGTTCTTTTTCAGTTTTTATCTTTGCTACTTATGTCACATTGTCTGTAATGTTGCCTAATTTCATTCAGCATAAAATAAATAATTGCTGTTACTGTCCTTTCCTCCAATGCAGGTGTATGCAGAGTTCCAACAGATAACTAACCAGGACCTACCTAACACTTTCTACGCGGAGCTTGATCGCCACACTCCTCGTTTGATGGCCTTATTTAGGCAGAAAGCCTCCAAAACTGGAATGACGGCAGATGCTTTGGCAGACATTTTCAAAGTCCATGATACACAGGTGATTATACAGTACATTTCACAGGTAGAGTCTTAGTGTAATGATGGGAGTTTAATGCTTCAAATAAGCTTTTAAATTCCACAATGGCACCAGATGAGTCAGCAGATTATTAGTGGATTTATGTGCAGACACTGGAAATTAATTAACTAATAATTAGTTGGGACTGTTTAGCATTGGGTTTGAATTGTAAACTTGTCACAACACTATTTTAATCTTCTTAGGAATTACATGATGTCCACACAAGGCGTACCACTGTTCTCCATGCCCTTCCTGTGTATCTACGTGAGGAAGTCTCTGGATTTTTGAGAACATGTGTGGTAAGTCCAAGTAAAGAGATATCAGGCCTATTGTACTATAAATTAACCAATTCATATTTTCATTTCATTTCCAACACACTACAATTCCTGTATATGTACCAGTATTTCAACTTAAAACCTCTGGCAAGATGTTCATAAGTGTGGAGTGTCATTTTGGGCCCATTATGGCATCAAAAAAAATCAACTGCAAAGAAAATCAAGTAGCCATCATTAGCCTAACAGTGGAACACATAAAAGTCATCTCATTTTCTCAGCAATGAGAGCACAACGCAACAGAATGAACAGGAGTCTTCCAGACTTGTGTATTTCTTGTTATTTATATGACATCCAACTGTATTCAAAATTGCCACAGCCATAGTTTCAGTAAATGTGATTATATGATCTCCCTTTCATTTTTTAGGATGATATGGATGAGCCAGACCTGGGGGATGCATCAGTGGTCCTCCTTACAACCGTCAGCGATGATGCAACAAGCCCAGTTCACTACCACCCAGTGAGAGTCTCTGTCGTCCTAGAGGGTGATGTGGTTGTCAGCCTCCCCAGGCTTGCTGATGCCTTCCTGGTAATGTTCGGCCTGATCTATGCACTACATCTCAGTTATCCCAAGGGACTGACAAACACTTTTGAGTTCACACAGAAAATCTTACTTGGTCTTGATGACTCTAAACTGTCACCCAAGCTGCAGACTCTTAAAAATGACCTGATGTTGTATGTGTAACTGAAGATCCAATAAGGAGTGGTGGATTCTGATGGCTCACTTTGTTAGAGCACAGTCCAAAATGAGAATATGTCATGTCAGATCCATGTTGACTACTGTTCAACTGTAGATGTTAAAGTTGCTGCTCTACTCAACTTGTTTTTAGCCAAATGGCAAAGTACACACTGTCTTTGTACTGGTTAATGTACATTTCATTGTTGTTTAACTGAAATGCAGGGTTGAATTAAGTGTTTATACACTATGGCATTTTGTTTTTAAAAGGTGTACTATATAGTTTTGGGAATTTTTTTTTTATTAGAAAAGAAAGATCTTCATTGATACATTTTCATAAAAAAATAAATAACTCAAGAGTTTTCAGGCTGCTTCAGTAAAGTAGCCACCTTTCTAGTTGGAAACAGTGTTATAGGGACTTTATTTTCTTCTGAGGACGGGATGTTTATTCTGTTATGGAAATGGATCAAATAACTAGTTTTTATTGTCTTATTAATATTGTTAATTCAGATTTTCAAGTTTTAATTACTTTTCTAAAGCTATACAGTGCACCCTGAAGTTGCTAGATTTGAACCAGATAGCCAAATGAATGCTACACACTGCCTTTGTACATGTAAATGTACAGTTTTGAAATTTTAGCAGTTCTAGTTGTGAAGAATTTATAAGCAATTTGTTTATACATTGCTGCACTGCAAGTTTACAACCAGATGGCCACAAGGGTGCCTTTGTAATTGTTTCTTTAATTCTCTTTTTTGCTATTACTGTCTTTCAAATCTTGTTTATGTTTCATTTTGTACAAAAAGGCACAGGTGTGGGCAAATAATCTTTCTAAACTCAAATTTTTGGTCACCACCCAAGACTTGCTGATGCCCCCCTGGTAATGTTGTATTAACAGTTTATAAGCTATTTGTGACGTAAAGATATTTTCTTAATCTAATTTTAGCTTTTCTGAGTTTGAATATTGTCTACTATTACATGGTTCATCTTAAAATATAAACAAACATACCAGAAGTAGACTTGATAATTTTTAGTTTTTATTTATGCATTTATTTATTTTTTTCATTTTTCTTTTTGCTAAGAGACTGGGCAAGAAAAGTTTATACTAAACATCGGAATAGAAAAAAAAACTTTTAATTTGATGTGGGTTTCTTTTGTTTGACTTTTAAGTCAAGTGTACTTATTATGTTTAAGCAATGTTGGAGGTCAATGATTTTGATTTGTGCAAGTCTAAGTTTTTGAGTTATGAGTAATCAAAAGATTGATTGAAAAAACTAATAAATGTTAAGTTCATGAAACATAAAAATCCTGAGTTTTCATGCTTGAAATTCTTAAGTTCACTTCAGTTATTGCAATGAGAAAGATAAATAAATAGTCTGAGTAGCAGAACCTGAAAATATTTGAGTTGGCTTAATCAGTAAATTTAATTTCATTATAATTTAAAATTACATTTACAATAAACTCCAAATATATAAGTTCTGATATACTCAAATGTTTGAGTTTATGAACTCAAAAAAATTGTGGCAACTGATTACCTCACTTTTTTTGAGTACTGCTAACTTATTCGGGTTTACAGTGTAGGCATAAAAGGGACTGCCCTGAGCTGGTTTAAATCTTACCTCTCTGGGAGATCCTTTTCTGT
The DNA here is from genome assembly GCA_962446985.1 of Xyrichtys novacula. Classification (NCBI taxonomy): domain Eukaryota; kingdom Metazoa; phylum Chordata; class Actinopteri; order Labriformes; family Labridae; genus Xyrichtys; species Xyrichtys novacula. The sequence goes on along the minus strand of OY660874.1, from coordinate 1,977,355 downwards.
TTGCATGGGACAGTTTTCCTCCTCCGTTGCCCCTCTGACATGCGGTGTTCCCCAGGGGTCAGTCCTGGGCCCTTGACTGTTCTCCCTCTATATGCTACGGCTGGGGTCCAGCACAAGCACGGTATCCCCTTTCATTGTTTTGCCGATGATGTACAGGTGTATTTGCCGGTGAAGGCACCTACTAAAGACTCGCTCCAGGCTTTGATTAACTGCATGAAAGACGTTAAAACATGGATGGACCTAAACTTGCTAAAACTAAACGAAAACAAAACAGAGGTTATCCTGTTCGGCCATCCCGACCTGGTTCAGGTCCTTGCCAGCTTCCTCGACCCATTAGCACCGTACATAAAATCCCATGCCAGGAATCTTGGGTTTATTATTGATGGTGCCTTCAAACTGGACAAGCAGGTCAGTGCTGTGGTCAAGTCCAGCTTCTTCCAACTTAGGCTTTTAGCAAAGATTAAACCATATCTCAACCAGAGAGACCTGGAAACAGTAATCCATTCTTTTATTACTTCTCGCTTGGATTACTGCGATTCCCTTTACTTCGGAATTGACCAGGCTGAGCTTAACCACCTGCAGCTCGTGCAGAACGTGGCAGCTCGCCTCCTTTCTGGCACCAAGAAGCTCGAGCACTTAACTCCAGTGCTCTCTTCTCTACACTGGCTTCCAGTTAGGTACAGGATCGTTTTTAAGATTCTTTTATTTGTTTATAAATCTCTGAATGCGCTGGCCCCAGAGTACCTGGCTGACCTTGTTAAGCTATACCAACCCTCCAGAGCCCTAAGGTCTGCTGACTGTGTCGTCTTAGACGTGCCTTATTCGTTTTTAAAAATCCAAAGGGGAGCGAGCGTTTGCGGTTGCAGCTCCCACTTTGTGGAATGCACTACCCCTAAGTGTGCATACTGCAAATAGTCTCTCTACTTTTAAAAACCAATTGAAGACACACTTGTTCACCTTAGCTTTTGACGGAGTATGATACTTGTATTGGTTATATATTTGTTTTTGTTTACATTTATATGTTCCATGTCTTTTGTTGTTGCTGTTTGCTGTATATGACTTGCTTTTATTGCTACTGCTTCGTTATTGTAAAGCACTTTGGTAGGCTACTGGCTGTTTAAATGTGCTATACAAATAAACTTGACATTGACATTGACATTGCACTGGGCACACGTTCCAACTTATTGTTGACAGTGCCCTCAAAGAGCCAAGCACCAGCAGAGCTGTATGTGCAGGGATACACTTGGAGGAACACTTCAGGAAAAGTGAGCTGGCCATTCCAAAACTGGAGGCAAAACGAGCAAATAAACCCAGCACAAGCTGAACCGGGACATACGTACTAAATGGAATAGTATCTACTGCATGGTAGGGAGACTCCTGGAACAGCGGTGAACAGTCACTGCAACATTCTGATCCAGAGGTAACTCTGAGGGGCAACCACTACTTTGACCTGAAGCCGGACCCATGGGTGCTGCTTGAAGAGCTGGCACAAGGGTTGCAGCCTTTTGTGCTTCTGTTTAAATCTTAGCAGACAGGAGTATGTGACCGCTTCATGTTTTCCTCAGCTGGTTAAAAAGGACTGCAATGGTCCGTACAGCAAACACGCTTCGAGATAGGCCCAGGAAAGGCTTTTCTGGCCAGTGTGGAAAAGGAATAGCTGATAGATACTGGGTCTAAACTCCAACACAGAAAACAACCCACTTGTTCTTGTACCTGCCATTGACCCATGATTCTGAATGCTCGAGTTTTTGACAACTGAACATGGCACCAGGGTGCAAGAGACAATTGAAGTCCTTGCCATTGAAGAAGCAAAGGAGACTGTGATACGTGGATCCATCTCCAAGCTAAAATTTCAAGGCAAAAAAAACAGCTCTGGATAGCCTCCTTCAATCAGACACAGACAGTCTGAGGGAGGAGGAAGAAGGAACCCAGGATAACCACAAGATCTACCTGGTGAGAAATGAAGTACAGATGTACTTCACAGAGCCAGCTATATTCAAGAATGTAGAACCTCTCAGATGGTGGAGGGAAAATAAGCTTGCATGATCTCCACTTTGCATTCCTGCAACATCCACCCCTGCAGAGCGAATCTTCTCTGCAGCACGAAACATCTGCTCTCAAAGAAAGCAAGCTTCACGTGAGAAAATGTGGAAATGCTGATGTTTCATAATTTGAATAAACTCCGAGTGAAACAGCCTCGTGAAGTTGCTTGCAACAGCTTCTGGACCACATGCCATGCAAAAAATGTTCCTCTCTTTTCTTTGAAAGAAAACTTATTTGGTTTGTTGTAAAAAAAAAAAAATAATTAAATTACATTTAAAAAAAATATTTTCATCAGCACTTTGCCTGTCTTTGCTTTTAAATGTTTAACTGAGTTACTTTCATTTTTGTAGCAGCCTAAGGTGCTGCACAGTTTATAAATAAATATTTCTGAATAAAGTAGTCACCTTTATTGTCTGTAATGTTAGCACATGCCTAAAAATATCAAGCTGAATTGAAAAGCCAACAGGTAAATAAGAGCCACTGAATAGGTGTACGCTTTACAATCCGATTCGTCGACTAATCGTGAAGATAATCGTTAGATTAGTCAACTATCAAAATAGTCATTAGTTGCAGACCCACTTTGGAAACAAAGACCAGTATGAGCTGAACTTGCTTCTTGATTTTTAATGAAACCTGAAGCAGTTCTGTTTGTACAGATCACTAAGTTTTCATCAGTACAGCAGCTAATGTAAGAAAAGCTACTATGTGCTAGTGTGGTTGAAGAATGAGCAAAAAGGGCACAAATGGCTAGCTTCAAGAGCTTAACTACAAGTCCTGCATGTGCAGTAATCACATGAATGTGCCATGGTGCAGCATACTGATCATTCATTCTTCATTTTCCATTTCTAATCTCCAAGAAGAGTCCCTCTGATTTTCCTCTGTAGCCTTTAAGTAGATTGTACAGAGAGCTGAGCACAGTGCAGGCGAAGTCTGTGTATGAACTGCCTGTAAACATGCACCCAGCAGGCTACTGTCTCGTATTACATTGACTGATGCTCCAGGCAGGCATTCAGTTACATGAAGCAACTATTAGACAAGTGTGTTCCTGTTATCAGCAGCGCTTCTATCTCCACTGCATCTGCGATGACCAAACATGTCTATGTTGTGTTCCGAGAGTAATTCTCAAGTCTCTCAATAAAGATTATGATTGTTAGAGTGGTACACCTGCACAAAATAACACACCACATTTGTTTAGAGTAATTTGGTTTAAATGGCTACACAAAAATTTACAAAAAAATGTGCAAAGTCTTTTTTTTTTCTCCTCAGATGTCATACAGCCCTCCTCGCCTTTGGAAGTGTGAAACTCTCCTTTGCTGGAGCTCATAGTAAGGACCCCTTGTTAAGCTGCTGTAAGGAAAAGTTCATTCTATGTGTTATTTTGATTGTTTTTTTCAAAATAAAACTTTGTTAAATGATTTCAGGGCGTGTATAAGTACTTTTTCAACATTTTGGACATATTTCAACAATACCGTAAGAATATTGATAACCGTGATAATCTTGGTCACAATAATGGTGATGTTAAATTTTCAAATCATTACATCCCGTGGAGTTAAACGCAGAGCTAAAGACAGCAAAAAAGATGTCAGGCATGGTTGCATGGCGGTGGTTCAGGTATCTCCAAAAAAAATTGCGCCAATGTGCAAGGTATGTCGGCGGTCGGTGCCCTCAAAACTCGGCAACACAACAGATCTGTTTAATCATTTGAAGAAGTACTTCCCCAGTTTATCTTGTAAAATTTGCTTTGTTACTGACATTGTACTGTATGTTCATAAAATGTTGAACTAATCTCTAGTTTCTTTAGTTTTTAGTACAGATGCTTTAAAACTAGCAGTTTAAAAAAATAAATAAAAATTGTGATAATAATCGAAATCAGATGATACAACAAAATATATAGTGGTCCATTTTTTTTCCTAAATCACCCAGTCCTACAATCACATCCCCGAACTTTTAGTGTGGTCAGAGGCCAAACATTAGATCACAGAGTCTACATGGGCAAATGAAGTCAAATGGTTTGGCAAGAGTGGTTAACACTAGCAGAGCTAGCACCATCAGCCTTTTGTCCAGTTGAGAGTGCCAGTGTACCATCCATCCTTAACTCTACTATCATATTCCCATTATGGACAAAAATACTGACAAACCACCCAGAGCAATCAGATGTCATCTGTGATCTGGCATTGTGGTGGCATATGCTCCAAGGTGGTTGGCTTGTGGTGGTGGTGCAACTTGAGACTGACTGATATTGGTTTTCTAGAATTGATACATATAATGATGATTGGTTGTTTGTAAGAACTGATATGACTGATATGCCTTTACAGTAAAAAGGAAAAACGATCAAAACTTATTTTTAAATGCCTTTAGCAAATCTTTAATCACACTTCAAGTGTTTGACTCCACATAAAGAAGTTAATTTTTCACCACTTACACTTGAAATAGAGTTATGTCACCCTCATAGCCAATCAGACAGTACACAATACCTGCCTCAATTGTTGGTCTGATGGGAAATCCTGCAGGATGTCAGTCAATTATGTGACAACCACACCCACTGGAAAGAGTGAGTGTGTTTCTTCTGAAACTATTTTTCTGAGTTTTATGTGGAAAGAAACAACAGAGCAGGGAGATCTGGCGGGCGGACATGCACACACACACACACACAATAAATAATCAGCTGCTGCTGTTTTAGGGACAGTTTTATCAAGACTGAGATTTCTTAAACACAACAAAAATGTATTTATACTGTGTGTGAAGAGTAAAATCCAGTCCACACAGTATTTCTCCAGACATTAGTGACTTGATACTAACTTGATACTCACTTCTAAAAGCTTCACTTCTTAGACCCAGATCATCTTCTGTAGATTTTCCTTACAGTTTACCCCCTGTCAAAAGGACCAGGATCAAGTCTAATGACTGAAATTCAGTCACAGTTGAAATACTGGAGAGTCTAACTTCCTCATCATCTCTTGACCCACAGCTGAACAAGTTATTTTTCCTGATGGATGTTTAACCTGGAAGAAAGGAAGAGGTGGAAATCTTGGATGTTGCATCCAGTTTCTATTAGCAGACCATGAGTCAAACTTATACAGTGCATCCGGAAAGTATTCACCACTTCACTTTTTCCACATTTTGTTTTGTTACAGCCTTATTCCAAAATGGATTAAATTCCCTTTTTCCCTTAATAATTCTACACAAAATACCCAATAATGACAAAGCGAAAAACTTTTTTTTAGAACATTTTGCAAATTTATTAAAAATAAGAACACTCAAATGTTGCTTTTACATAAGTATTCACACTCTTTACTCAGTACTTGGTCGAACCACTTTTGGCAGCGATTACAGCCTCCAGTCTTCTTGTGTATGATGCAACAAGCTTGGCACACCTGGATTTGGGAAGTTTTTCCCCATTCTTCCCTGCACATCCTCTCAAGCTCAGAGAGGTTGGATGGGCAGCATTGGTGCACAGCTACTTTCAGGTCTTTCCAAAGATGTTCAATCGGGTTCAAGTCTGGGCTCTGGCTGGACCACTCAAGGACATTCAGAGACTTGTCCTGAAGCCACTCCTTTGTCTTCTTGGCCGTGTGCTTAGGGTCATTGTCATGCTGGAAGATGAAGCGTTGCCCCAGTCGAAGGTCTTGCTCTGGAGCAGTTTTTCATCAAGGATTTCGATGTACTTAGCTGCATTCATTTTTCCCTCAATCCTGACAAGTCTCCCAGTTCCTGCCGCTGAAAAACATCCCCACAGAATGATGCTGCCACCACCATGCTTCACTGTAGGGATGGTATTGGCGAGGTAGTGAGCGGTGCCTGGTTTCCTCCAGACATGACACTTGGCATTCAGGCCAAAGAGTTCGAGCTTGGTTTCATCAGACCAGAGAATTTTGTTTCTCCTGGTCTGCGAGTCCTCCAGGTGCCTTCTAGTGAAGTCCAAGCGGGCTGTCATGTGCTTTTTACTGAGAAGTGGCTTCTGTCTGGCTACTCTACCATAAATGCCTGACTGGTGGAGTGCTGCAGAGATGGTGGTCCTTCTTTAGGGTTCTCCCATCTCCTCAGAGGAACGCTGGAGCTCTGTCAGAGTGACCATCGGGTTCTTGGTCACCTCCCTGACCAAGGCCCTTCTCCCCCCACTTGCTCATTTTGGCTGGGCGGCCAGCTCTAGGAAGAGTCCTGGTGGTTCCAAATGTCTTCCATTTCATAATGATGGAGACCACTGTGCTTTTTGGGATCTTCAATGCAGCAGATATTTTTCTGTAACCCTCCCCAGATCGGTGCACCGATACAACCCTGTTTCGGAGGTCTACAGACAATTCTTTCGACTTTATGGCTTGGTTTGTGCTCTGACGTGCTCTGTCAGCTGTGGGATCTTATATAGACAGGTGTGGCTTTCCAAATCATGTCCAATCAACTGAATTTGCCACAGGTGGACTGCAATCAAGTTGGAGGAACATTTCAAGGCTGCTCAGTGGAAACAGGATGCACCTGAGCTCAATTTTGAGTTTTATAGCAAAGGGTGTGAATACTTATGAATGTGCAACATTTGAGTGTCTTATTTTTAATAAATTTGCAAAATGTTCTAAAAAAAAGTTTTTCGCTTTGTCATTATGGGGTATTTTGTGTAGAATTTTTGAGGGAAAAAGGGAATTTAATCCATTTTGGAATAAGGCTGTCACATAACAAAATGTGAAAAAAATGAAGTGGTATGAATACTTTCCGGATGCACTGTAAGTCTGTATGACTCTGTATGACTCTGACACAGAGTCATACCTGGGAATAGTCACCTATTATGTACAGTGGATATAAAAAGTCTACACACCCCTGTTCAACTGCCAGGTTTTAGTGATGTAAGAAAATGACAGCAAGATAAATACTTTCTCAACTTTTTCCACCTTTAATGTGACCTATAACCTGTGAAATGCAATTGGAAAACAAACTGAAACCTTTCAGGGGAAAAATAAAAAATAGAAAAGTTAAAATAACCTGGTTGCATAAATATGCACACCCTTAAACTAATACTTGGTTGTAGCACCTTTGGCTTTTACTACAGCACTCAGTCATTTTGGGTAGGAGTCTATCAGCGTGGCACATCTTGATGTGGCAATATTTGCCTACTCTTCTTTGCAAAACCGCTCCAAATCTGACAGATTGTGAAGGCATTTCCTATGCACAGCCCTCTTCAGATCACCCCACAAATGTTCGATGGGATTCAGGTCTGGGCTCTGGCTGGGCCATTTCAAAGTCTCAATCTTATTCTGGTGAAGCCATTCTTTTGTTGATTTAGATGTGTTCTTTGGGTCATTGTCGTGCTGAAAGATGAAGTTCTTCTTTATCTTCAGCTTTCTAGCAGAAGGCCAAAGGTTTTGTGCCAACACTGACTGGTATTTAGAACTGTTCATAATTCCCTCCACCCTGACTAAGGCACCAGTTCCAGCTGAAGAAAAACAGCCCCAAAGCATGATGCTGCCACCACCATGCTTCACTGTGGGTATGGTGTTCTTTTGGTGATGAGCAGTGTTGATTTTGCGCCAAATATACCCTTTGCAATGATGCCCAAAAGTTCAACTTTGGTTTCATCAGATTATAACACATTTTCCCACATGCGTTTGGGAGATTTCAGATGTCTTTGCAAAATTCCTTGTAAGATAAGGCTTCCGTCTTGCCACCCTACCCCATAGCCCAGATATATGAAGACAATGGGAGATTGTTGTCACATGTACTACACAGCCAGTACTTGCCAGAAATTCCTGCAGCTCCTTCAGTGTTGCCGTCGGCCTCTTGGTAGCCTCACTGACCAGTTTTCTTTCTGTCTTATCATCAATTTTGGACAGGCATCTTGTTCTTGGTAGTGTCACTGTTGTGTCATATTTTCTCCTCTTGATGATGACGGTCTTTACTGGGTTCCATGGTATATTTAATTGCTTGGAAATTCTTCGGTAGCCCTCACCTGGCTAATATCTTTGAATAATGAGATCCCTCTGATGCTTTGGAAGCTCTCTGCGGACCATGGCTTGTGCTAGAAGATGTGGCTACCAAGTGTCAGGAAAAGCCTACTAGAACAGCTGAACTTTATTTGGGGTTGATCAGAGGCACTTTAATTGGTAACAGGTGTCACACATCCCCAGTTATTAAAGGGTGTGCACACTTATGCAATCACATGATCTCAGTTGTTTATTTTTACCTCCAGGAAAGATTTCTGTTTGTTTTTCAGTTGTGTTGTACAGGTTATAAGTCACATTAAAGGTGGAAGAAGTTGTGAAATTATTTATCGTGATTAATTTTTTTTACATGACAAAAACCTGGCAGTTGAACAGGGGTGTGTAGACTTTTTATATCCACTGTAGGTGAGATGTGCTGAAGGGCCACAACCAAACATTATTTCCATTGTGGATTTCTCCATCCTTCACACCACATACTCAAAAGAACCATGCAGATGGAACTGGCAATATTATTAGGGAGAGTACACAACAATAAAACTTTGAGTTAACTCTTTGGTTCACTTCTGACATGCTTTGATTAAATCAGCAATTTTCCATCTGAAATCCTTTATTTGTCTCTTAGCGTCAGTACATCGTCACTTAAAGCCTGTAATGTAGCAGATCAGAGGGTGAATGAAGGGGCTCATACATATCAAAATATGTGTGTTGCCACAAAAGCTTTCACCCTTTATCGACCACTAAAAACACCATAGAATAGGTCAAGCAGTTCTTGAAGTATCTTTGAAGTTAAATGTAGAGCTGAAATAAAAGGTTCAGGGCTTCACACCTTTCCTTAGTTAATTTTTTGTAGGATAAGTTGCTTTTAAGGCTTTCTTAGAGTGGAAAGGTGCTGGTTGACACTTAGGTGTTTTCAGCTGCATACGTATCCTCCTCCAGTCTTCAGGTGGTTAAAGTTAAATGAGATCTGAAGCGAACTGAGTGGACATTAGAGGATCAAATTTTATATGCTCTTATGCCCAATGGGCTCTGATGATATAAATAGTCCTCTGCTCAGCTTGTGTTTGGCTAGCATCCCTGTTTTACTCTGTGCTACATGTGCAGGTGGGTTTCGTGCACTTTATCATGCTCTGACTCTGTGACATTAGGGCTTAAAAGGGCCCCCGGGGGTCTTAGACTGTCCACTATTGTTTCCAGCTAGTAATCCTTCCGTGTGATTGGCCGTTCGGAAGTGCTGGTGGATGTGATGAAGTGTTCACACACACACACACACACACACACACACACACACACACACACACACACTAAATGATTCAGTGATGTTCAGGCTCTACCACCTGACCAGCTTCTCAACTGCCCTCAGTTCTGTCTGACAGGCTGACGGGGACACAAACGACAAACTAGCAGGGCTCTCTGACACCTGATCGAACCGGCCTTAAACACAACACCGACAGCCTCCAGAAACAGTCCGACAGTTAAACCGGGCCCAGTTCAGACCACAACAAGCTGCACCCAACTGTCACACACTGACCGACACCGAAAAAACGGACTCACCGGAGCCGCTCACCTCCACACACTCCACAATGACTTCGGCTCATTCGGGTTGGGGCTCACCTGTGCGGCCGGTTAGCGCAGCTCGGCTCCGGTTATCTCCAAAAACAAATCCAGAGACCGGAGAGCAGAGGAAACTTTAGCAGGAGCTCCAATCTGCTCCTCAGGCGGGGCGAGGGGGGGGGGGGGACTCCGAACAGATATAAGGCCGGGGAGGAGCGAAGAGGTCCAGCTGTGGAGGAGATCCGAGAGGGGACGAAGCAGCAGCAGCGGGTGGCAGGAGGAGGAGCAGCCGACTGAGACTTTTCGTCTGACGAAAGGAAATCCACTCAGAGCAGCTCGGATAAAGTTGATCTGCTGCCCTGCTCCACTGTCGCCATCTTTACCCGCGGGGCATGACGGGTAATCCTTAGGAATCCCGATTCTCCCCCTCCCTTCCCAAGCCCTCACCACTCACATACATGCTCATCCGTCTGACGCTGTACGCGCTGACGTCACACACCTTAATCCGTAGACCGACAAGTGGAAACACAGGTGATCAAGGGTGGTGGTGGTTTAACGAATCTTTTCATTAGAATCACCTGATCCAGAGCAGAATTAGAAAGACTTAAGGCACTACAGGCAGGAAAACAGGACGAAAGCGAAACAAACTCTTCACACTTACTACTCTGTTTGATTCAGTTTTAATTGGTGAACGGACTGAAGTCTCTCACTCAACACAGAATCCGATTTGACGAATAAATTATATTTTGTGACAGATTTAACCACTCAAGGGTAAAAAAAAAAGTAGGTGAATAGAGCTCTGTCTTTACCCACCATAAGATCCAAAATGATATATCAATGCATCAAAATGCAATAATAATAAAAGTATTTTTATTTATGAGTCCAAGCCCTGATACTTCATGACCTTTTCATGCAGTGCTTTGGAGATGCAAATAAAGATGCAAACTCATTTTAGCCCTCACCTCTTCTTGTTTGATTCACTGCAGGAAAGAGAGAGAGACAGAGAGAGAGAGAGAGAGAGAGAGAGAGAGAGAGAGAGAGAGAGAGAGAGAGAGAGAGAGAGAATGGTCAGTAGATGGCAGCAGGGTCAAGACTAGAAAGAAAGCAGGGGAGGGGGATGCATGCGTGTATGTATGCGTGTGTGTGTGTATGTGTTAGTAGCTGTTTTCACAAACTTGGTAATATACTGTCTTGATTGCACATGATTTCCGTTACCCAAACTCCAAACTGTTTTATATGTATTCAACATAAATATCAAGAAGTTTCCCTTCCTCGGGTCCTCCAAGTTCCCACTGTGAGCCCTACATGTTGGTTTTAGTAGCAGAGTCAGAGATACTTCATTTAGACCAGGAAATGATTTAAGAGACTGTGTAGAAATAGGATCATTTACTAAAATCTACTGACAGATTCCTGATTGAAATGGTTCTTTGTTTATCCCCGTTGGTGAGGTGATGATGGCCTTTGAGGGCAAGAAGCTCCTGTGATGCATGAACAGTCTGATGCTCTACTTGTCAAGTTTTCATCAACAAAAACTTTAATACAAACTATTTTGCAACAACAACCACTCTCTTCCTTATCATCATTTAGTCGTGGAATTTTGCAAAATCTCTCTCTAAATAAAAACGATGGCTGTTACCAGAGCTGTGCAATTAATGTAATTACAATGGAAATTACATAACTGTACAAAAAGCTGTGATTTATGATTCTTATAAATGTGCAAATGTATCTGTAAACATTACAACCTCTCATTAAAATGGAGTCTGATTACTGACACCAGGAACTCTGACTGTGTGTGTGTGTGTGTGTGTGTGTGTGTGTGTGTGTGTGTGTGTGTGTGTGTGTGTGTGTGTGTGTGTGTGTGTGTGCATGCATTCAGCATGTTTGTTTCATTATATCTGCATATCTGCAAAGTGCATGAGAACCAACATGGATGCCAACACTCAGGAGTTTGACGAGTTGAGAATGCCTGTATGCAGACATATTAGCTAGTTTCAAAACTTCCATTGCTTAAGTTGATCTGATGCATAGTAACACATTTCAACACCTGAGCCAACACAGAGACAACACCTGTAAGTGAAGACCTTGGTAAGTAAAGATAAAGAGAGAGCTGAAGGTTTTCAGTGCTGAAATAAAAACACAGCAGGGCACAATTACAGAGTCTCAGGTTATTAACACCCACCTCAAAATCAATCATACAACATTTCTGTTTTTATTCTGCACATTTAATATACACTCACCGGCCACTTTATTAGGTACATCATGCTAGTAACGGGTTGGACCCCCTTTTGCCTTCAGAACTGCCTAAATTCTTCGTGGCATAGATTCAACAAGGTGCTGGAAGCATTCCTCAGAGAGCTTGGTCCATATTGACATGATGGCATCACACAGTTGCCGCAGATTTGTCGGCTGCACATCCATGATGCGAATCTCCCGTTCCACCACATCCCAAAGATGCTCTATTGGATTGAGATCTGGTGACTGTGGAGGCCATTTGAGTACAGTGAACTCATTGTCATGTTCAAGAAACCAGTCTGAGATGATTCCAGCTTTATGACATGGCGCATTATCCTGCTGAAAGTAGCCATCAGAAGTTGGGTACATTGTGGTCATAAAGGGATGGACATGGTCAGCAACAATACTCAGGTAGGCTGTGGCGTTGCAACGATGCTCAATTGGTACCAAGGGGCCCAAAGAGTGCCAAGAAAATATTCCCCACACCATGACACCACCACCACCAGCCTGAACCGTTGATACAAGGCAGGATGGATCCATGCTTTCATGTTGTTGACGCCAAATTCTGACCTTACCATCCGAATGTCGCAGCAGAAATCGAGACTCATCAGACCAGGCAACGTTTTTCCAATCTTCTATTGTCCAATTTCGATGAGCTTGTGCAAATTGTAGCCTCAGTTTCCTGTTCTTAGCTGAAAGGAGTGGCACCCGGTGTGGTCTTCTGCTGCTGTAGCCCATCTGCCTCAAAGTTCGACGTACTGTGCGTTCAGAGATGCTCTTCTGCCTACCTTGGTTGTAACGGGTGGTTATTTGAGTCACTGTTGCCTTTCTATCAGCTCGAACCAGTCTGGCCATTCTCCTCTGACCTCTGGCATCAACAAGGCATTTCCGCCCACAGAACTGCCGCTCACTGGATATTTTTTCTTTTTCGGACCATTCTCTGTAAACACTAGAGATGGTTGTGCGTGAAAATCCCAGTAGATCAGCAGTTTCTGAAATACTCAGACCAGCCCTTCTGGCACCAACAACCATGCCACGTTCAAAGTCACTCAAATCACCTTTCTTCCCCATACTGATGCTCGGTTTGAACTGCAGGAGATTGTCTTGACCATGTCTACATGCCTAAATGCACTAAGTTGCCGCCATGTGATTGGCTGATTAGAAATTAAGTGTTAACGAGCAGTTGGACAGGTATACCTGATAAAGTGGCCAGTGAGTGTACATTGACTTTACTGAGAAATTCATATTTCAACAGCCAGTCATGTAGAATCACACCATTTATTTTATTGCAGTCACAAATCACTACTGTACACTGTACACAAAATTATACTATCTAATCACATCCCGCAGCACGAGCTGTCACTAGTTTGTCTGTGCTATAGGGGTTTTATGTCTGAGTCATAGAAAGCAGGATCTGCAGGTAACTTCACGGTAACTCTAGGTTTTCATCCCAATGGTAGTCCTTCTTACCTGGTGGGTTACCATAGCTTATGATGCACACCCAGCGAACTTGGGGCAGTTTATTTTCAGGATAAAAATTCAGCTGATTTATATGTGCCATATGGCCCCTTATTATTTTTGCCTAATTTTCAAAGCAGCAAGCAGGGATCCAAAGAAGCATCCAGGCTGAATGTTTTCTCTGTATTGCTTCAAATACTACCTCCACTGCCCGTTTGGTAGTGTGATGACTTCACCCATGATTTCATTCCACTACTGTTGAAAAACAGGTCGTACACTGACCTTTACTGACTTTTGCCAGAGTTTCTTGTTTATGCTCAGTCCCTCATTTTACATGCAGCTAATTTATGGTGTCCACAGACTGTTTCAGCCTCTCTTCTGTCTGTTTGCACCAAAACGCATTGATGATACAGAGAGGTTTCATGTTTTAACATACTTGACCCGACCGGGGATAAGAAAACAAATCTGCAATGAGTGAAAAACAGAGAATAAGATATTAAAAACATGACATCCCTCCTTTTTTTTTTTTTTTTTTACTACCACTGTCAATAGAAGAATTTGAAGTGAACTTTTTACTGATTGAAACGTGGTCTGAGTTTACAAAGCTTTACCTGCTGCTAAGATGTAAATGTCACTGTCAAAATCTTCTAATTCTCAGTTTTTAAAGAGACAATTACGTAAAGTGGAAGCTCACAGTGAGGTGTCTGTTTACACTGGTTTGTAACAGGAGATCAGTGTGTCAGGGACCACCTAAGACATGATGACTGCTCTGTTCATCTGACTGTACACAACCAATCGGATCAACTTCACCCTGGAGCTCAGACTGGTCTCACAAGGACAGAAACGCACACAGCAGCTGCTGAAGAGCTTATCGTCTCCCTGCAGAGCAGAAAGACGAGGACAATGTCCAGCTGCTTCACAACAATGCAGATCTCCCCGCTGTCCTCTCATATGAGAGCTATGGGAGTAATGGGAGTAATGAGAGCTATGAAGAACATGTCATTGGTGGGTGTCCCAGCAGCTGCTGGTGTCTCTCTGACATGTCCCAAACCAGAACCAAAAACCTGTAAATCAGAAACATGAACATGAGCATCAGTCTCAGAACTGATCAGCACCTAATCTTCTTTTCTAATCCTAATTCTAAGAAAAAAAAAGTCCTCTCAATCCTGCTCCAAAGTGTGACACAACTGTTTTAATCTATAATCTGTGATCATTTCCTGCTTTTGAACGGCCACATTCAAAGATGAGATCCTGTAAGATTGCATCATTTCAGTCAGATTACTTTTGGATAACTTTTGGATAAGACTAAAAAGGACTCCTTTTTAGGTAGAACACAGTTTTTCTTGTTTCAAACTCTCAAGTAGGATAAGAAAACGTTGGCCCTAAAATCAGTATCATCCTGCTGAGCTAAATTTAGTGTAACTCAATCAGACAATACCACATATTTTCAGTGTTTGTGGTATATTTTGCACTCAGCGCTGAATAATTTCATTGGATAAATAGATCACCAAACATCTATTACTGTCACACAACTGTACAGATCTTTTAGTTTGCGTGGATTTTGGCACCCCCTGTAGACTAAGATTTCTCATTTAAATCATTTATAGACTTGATTTCAAAGTCTGTATCTGGATCAGGTTGATCTAAACTGATTTTCCACTCAAACACCCAGACAGAGGTGAGCTGAATGATAAAAAAAGTTTTAGAATTCAGATAATCCTTAACCAAAACCATTGTTAAAAAAATCCCTAGCACGTTTCCGTGTCCTCTCTCCCTGTCCTGCTACTGCTGCGTTAGCAAGGCTGATCAGATGATTTATTTTAGTGATCAGATAAGTTATTTACTTAAAAAATAAAAGAAACTTTTATTAAAATGTACCCATTTATCTGATGTTTTCACATCCTTAAAATTAAAGGGAAAGGACCCAAATTGCAGATCAAAAACAGAGGATTTATTTTAAAGGAACTCAAGAGGAAGCAACAAAAACTCACTGTCAAATTAGTCCAACTCAAAAATCCCAAGAAACACAAATAGAAAAATCCATAGAACCAAAAATCTGAAATCAAACAAAAGACACGGGGTAAATTCAGTAAATACTGCATACTAAGTACTGTGTTCGATAGTAGTATGCAGTATGACTGCAAGTTGGCCATTATTATGCAGAATGCTTGGCCCGGTTTAGCTGGTTTCCGGTATGGAAAAGTACATTGTATCCTGGTAAATTGCAATGACACTACAATGTTGCCCATTCATTTAGGCAGTGAAAAAAATCTTTTCTGTGTTCTAATTAGATTTTTGGTTTTTTTTTTTAGCCCAATACTAACCATCAAAACGTGTTCTGTCTACGCAGTGACTCGTCGATCTGGTGGCATTTGATTCTCATCGCAGCACTGTAAATACAGCAAAGTTATGTTATGTTTATATTGTCCTTTCTTCCTGCTTAAATGAAAGAAGTTGCAATCCTCGCTAAACGTGTTAACTGATGGTGTCTGTGCGGTGTAGTGTTATTTCCCTTTGTCCCGATAGTTTGACAATTACAGTAAAAACCCTATAATACAAACTCCTGTCTTCTGTCAGTTTATTTCAAATACCATCTTGGCTGCTACCTGAGTCAGACTGCTTTAACGCTTACTCATCTTTCTGCATTAAAGCTTGAGACCCCCTCTAATTCCAGCTGCCTGTCCAGCTGTGTGATGTAAACATCGCTGATGGCATGCACTGTGTGTGGTAAACATCATGCGTACTGTGCAGTATAAAGGATGAGGAGAAGCAGGAATATTTGAAGTGATGGAAATAGAGGATAAAAATTGTATGGAATGTTAACAATACATGGCATTCTTGTCAGTGGTTTGCACACATAATCCTGAAAGAAGGAGGAGAAGACAGGCTGTCAGAAGGAGAAATCTTTTGGCTGTCCTCTTTGAAAATGAATGCTCAGGTGAAAAGTTTTGCCGCTCTACGCTGAGGAACTGAGGACTGAAGAAGCAGGAAACTGAGGAAGTAAAACAAGACTAGAAACACAGGGAATAAACTACTACAAAATAAAACAGGAAAGACTGAAAACTGATAGAGATAAAACACTTAGGCTGTGTCTCATTTCAGAGACCGCATCGGGATAAGTGCACTTCTGCACTGTCGAACGGTGCATTTGAAGCGTGCATGACGTCATGACGGCGCGAACGGTGTCCCATTTGGCACGAGATGCTGTGCAAGGTCGCACAATTAAAACAATACATGCTGCGCTCCGCAGCTTTTTTTCTAGTCAGTCATGACGTAAGCCTGAGGGTGGGGACATTTAGAGACCTTCGGAGGACTTCCTGGTGGAGTCGCCAAATGTCCCTGCCCTCAGGCTCGCGTCACGACTGACTTAAAGAAAACCCGCGGAGCGCAGCATTTATTGTTTTAATTGTGCGACCTTGCACAGACACAAAATAGTTGATACATACAAGCACAGATCATTCCCACAAAACTAATCCAATGATTGTTTTGTATGAAGGAGTATGAGGGCCATATTGAGAATTTTTTTTAAAGACTTAAAGTCGTGAATTTACAAGAATAAAGTCATTAATTTATGAGAATAAAGTCATAAGGTTCCCTGTTATTTCAGAGAGACTTGTTAAAATTAGGGCCATGAAGCATTTGAAGGAAATGTGCTTCAGTAGGTTTCACAAACAAGGAGATACTTCATCCTCTGGCACATCAGCATCACATTGTCATAAGTATAAAGACTTAAAAAAAGAATATATGAGAAATAGCTCTTTTCCACGGGGAAAAAAACTGGTGTACTTGAAGGAAATCGCTGCTTTTGTGGAGGCAGAAATGAATATGCTGCAGATATATCTGTCAATGCAGCCGTAAATATCCGTGAATGACATTGAGCTTTAATTTATGATATGAATCCATATGCCATAATAAGGTGTTGGTGTCTCTGCAGGTGTAGTTACCGCCAGTGTCAGAGACGTGGTGCTCGTCTGAGCTCGACTCCCTCTGGATCACAAATGTTGATCATCATCAGTTTGATTGTTTCTTCAGAAACCACAAAATCTCTCTGAATGACCCGCTGATACATCCACAGATAACCCTGCAGATGACCAGCTTCAGTCATTTCCCCCTCCACAAAAGCAGCTTTATGACTTTATTTACTTTATTCTCCTAAATTTACAACTTTAATCTCTAAATCTTAAAAGAAAAAAAAAATCAATGTTGTCCTTAAGCGCGCTTATCCCGATGCGGTCTCTGAAATGAGACACAGCCTTAGAACATGAGGGAACCAGGGTCAGACACGAACTGAAAACTCACAACAAGACAGGACTACAGGGGAACAGGAACAATAGGGAACAGAAACACTAGGGAAAATCACAAAGAAAATACACTCCAGGGAAACACAAAACCAGAAAAAAACTAACTCAAACAGAACATATCATGACAATACAAATATTATATTATTCAGTTCAATGAGCCAAGTTCATTTTATATGCCAACATCAATGAAAGAAAGAGCCAGGCCACAGAGCGTGATGCATGCTTTACGCATAGGTGGTTCCGATTTTAATGCCATTTTTGGAATTTGTTTATGTTGTGATCTGTGCGCACAACCCACCTTTGTCACGCGAGGTTTAAATATATGCAACTTGATGTGAGTGTCTTTTTTGTGGAAAAGGGTGTTTGTCTTACCAGTGGGTACAACCTTACACACTCCAAATCCCTCTGTGCTTATATGAGAGAGTGTGGAGGACGCCCTGCAGCGCTTACAGTGACACTTGTTGAGGGGCTGCCTCCTGTTGCCATCGTGTGGCGCTGTCATTTCTTCAATGTGGCGCATTTAAAGATGAGGAGAGAAGCTGATGTGATTGGTGAAAACAGGACTCAGCTGTGTTAAACCCACTCCACGCCTTACGCCTGGTTCACACAGGAAGCGCCGCGCGCGGAACGGAAGCGCCACGCGCGCGCAGCACCGGCTCGCGCTTGGGTGTTCACACAGAGAGCGCTTTCTGCTGCGCTCTGACACGCCAGTCAGACATCGACTGAGCCCGGCAGTGCTCGGCCGTTTCCGTCTGCCCCCAGTTTTCCACACTTACGAGCGCTTTAAAAATGGGTTTATCAATATTTATTTACGTTTTTATTTCGTCATACATAAATTAAATATTGGCAGCATCTTCAAGTATTGTTTAAAATTATTATATAGGGGTAAACGACGAATAAATTGGGGAGTCTGTTGACTCCGTTGTATGTATAGCCTTGTTAGCTCGAGGCTATTGACTGTATCGTAATAAAGTCCCCCTCCTTTGTCTCAATAACATCACTGAATCTCTGCAGCTCTCCCTCCGTGTGTGTGTGTGTGTGTGTGTGTGTGTGTTTGTGTGTGTGTGTGTGTGTGTGTTCATCGGTAAAAAAAATAGACCGACAAGCAACACCGTAAATCCTTTTCTAATTTATTGAAATTTACTTTATTTTGAAAATTGACCGGATTCTCTCGCATCTCCTTCCTGACTTCCTGTCTGGTCCGATCTGCTCTGTTAAGCTTTACATCGGCGCGCGCGGCTCGCGCCAAAAATAGAGAGAAGCGGAGCAGCCGCGCTCCAGAGCGCGAGCCGTTCCGCGCGCGAGCTGTGTGAACAGTCTCATAGGTTAACATGGGCGCCGATCTGAAACTCTGTGCGCGACGCTTCCGTTCCGCGCGCGGCGCTTCCAGTGTGAACCAGGCGTTATACCCTCCCTCTCTGCTACTTATGCCACTGGGAGGAGCTGAGTTAGGGAGGGGGTTACTTAGACTGGGTTGCGCTGCTCACCAAAATACCAAAGTGTGCTTGGACATGCATCATCGGTGCAGCGGACATGACTTACGCCAGGTATGCATGAAAATAGAGCCCTATGTCCACACCAGGATGGTCTACGCAAGTTTTCCACTGAAACAGCAGGACAGAAATAAAGTGGATTAGATTATCCTGTGTTACATTATCTTGGATTTCTTAATTCAGATCCGCCTTATTGCAAAAATGTCAGAAATTTCCAAAGCCTTGTAAAACAAAAAAATCATGTCTTTTTCATAATATAGAACAGTGAACTAGACTGAGGGAGCAATAAAAACACACAAACAATCAAATAAATACTGAAGCATACAGATCCTTAAAAACACAAGGCTGTTTCAAAGTGAAGTATTGACATTTTTGGTCTTCAGTCTGGACTTTGGAACAGCCAGCATAACTCAAGCAGAGGATCCCAGATTGCATCCTGGTCCATAGGGAGATGTAAGAGGACAAGTCGATGTTGGACCTCACATGTGTGGGACCCTTTACACTAGGGTGACCATATGTCCTCTTTTACCCGGACATGTCCTTCTTTTTGGGGGGTTGTCCGGCCTTGTCCGGGGGAGTTTATAAAATCCTTCAAATGTCTGGAGTTTTGTATGGAAGTTTTAAGTATGTGTCTAGTGGATTACCTGAGGTAGAAGCCCCTAAAACACACTCGACCCGACCTGGATTTAGAATATGGTCACCCTACTTTATACCAGTCTTATAATCAACAGGTCAATGGAGGGCTGCACTCAAAAAAAGCAACATGGGTGTCTGTTTTACCCATAGACTGTATAAAGAATGGACAGCATCTGCCTCCTCGCTGGGTGAAGCCACTCCGAGAACAGCACCCTCTGTTGACGGGCTGCAGTATAGGCCATAAATCCCACCTCCGCCAGCATAGCTTATGGGGCTGTGGACAAACTTATGAAATTTACCACATAGAATATACATTTTTCTCCCCCCTGCTTGCGCTGTTGACATGTATTTACTGTAAGACTGATTTATGCTCAAGTCCTTTTTTTTCTGTGCAGCACCGTTTTTAAAAGTTATTAGGGGGTTCATGTTTTGTATGATTAACACCTGATACAGCATACAGTGTAGCTCACCCAGGGGATACGCTGCATGTTACGCTGTTTCATCACAGCTACTTTCGGTGACTCTCCTGCCAAATGCGTACAATGCTACTGCGCAAGTGGTGGAGTGCGTTTAACGCTACTGATTATTGATAGTTTCTAGAGCATTGTGTTTATTTAGAACTTCAAAATGTGGTACTTTTTTTTAATTAACAGAATCTCTAATCTGTTAAAACCTCAATAAACCTGAGGCAGGTATTTCATATTTGGCTTGTAGCTGTGTAAATCAGGCAAAATTTTCCCCAATATACAAATCATTTATGTTATTAATGCCTTTCTGTTTCCAAGTAGACAATGCAATATAATTTAGACCAGGCATAAAAGTGGATATTTACAGATTGGAGTATCAATATGTACTTGGGGCTTTGATATGGAGTTTAATCTGTTCCTATATGCATTTAGTGCCATTGATTACAAAGCTGTGTAGCCGAGACGACTGGTTTCTGCTTTTTCACCTTTAATTCACCCTCAAAGGACTGCAGTGACTCTGGTCACTGAAAGGAGATGAGGGGTGAATTTCCACACCAAACCATGGTCTTTTTACAACCTCCTGTCTGTGGGAAACTAACCAAGAGGTGATCTCCCAAAAGACAGACAGCTTAACCTTATAGGTACCTTAGAAGATCATGGGAATTCAACTCAAGATTGCATCAAAAGCATTTATCTGTGAAACAGACCACAGCCAAAAATCTTCAGAGTGGCTGTTTATCCTGTGACTCTCTTTAGGTGCAGAATTGAGAGAATAACTGCAAATGATTCAATTTCAGGTTTAATGGACACTTCATCAGGATTTCCTGTCTGTACACCACGTCAGCAGTGAAACAGTCTTTGTCCTATTTGTTTAGCATGTTTTTAAACCAAACTGCTAACTTCATAGATTTATCCAAATACGTATTCCTTGAATTCAATTATGTTGCATGTTAATACTTTGTAGCTTAGTGAATGGTTTACCCAAAATAAGTTAGCAATATTAGAAATAGTAACTGAAAACTCTTTTATACATGAGTTAAGAATGTTTTGATTGTTTAAATGCTATGTTTGTCTACCTCATCAGAATACATATTTTAATAATTTACTAAGTATAGATTGACAAGGTTATATTCCAATTAAGTGTTATCACATATGTGTTTCTTGTGCTTGATGGTGTTTTTGTTGGAAAGATAATTTGATTCCTATCCCTCTCTTACTTTCAAAGAGCTTCTTAATCCTCAGGTTATAGACTACCAGAAAAACGGGTGATAAAAGTTTACCTTGCATTCAATGTTATGGTTTGATGCATCTGCTCATAAGAAACAATGAAGTGAAACTATATCATATGTGATTTGATAAACAGCATTTATCATAGTGAGTGAGTAAATTAGGTTTAACTCGCTTAGACCTAATCTGCCCCCTCCTTTGGTTCACGCCCCACACAAATGGGTTAAAAGCTCTGAGCTGACGCTACTCGCTCTCTTATCATCTTTGCTTTTATCGTCCTCTTGGCTCTTGTGTTTTCCACTTTGTTGGTGTTTTTGTCTTCGTCTTCATCGTCTTGTAATTTTCCCCCTCTTTTTCATTCACCTTAAGTTTTCAGAATTTTCCAGAAACTAGGATGAAGCCATGCCCAAGTTTCTTTAATGCATCAGTAATTAGCTGCGCGCATAGAGTACCAAAGTCTAAGTCTATTATTCTGTTTAGTTCGCTAAAGTGACTCCTGAAGATAATATCGGCTGGCCAGCAAAATTATTTTAGTTAAATAGTTCATCTAGCTTTAGATTTTCATTTTTTAGCTGCCTCATAAGATATGATGTGACCCCTGAGAACAGACTTCATGGCTTCCCAAAGTGTGGAGTTGTTAACTTCACCATTATCATTAGTGTCTAAATAAAGATCTATTGTGCTTGAGAGATATGTAGCATCAAGACAACTCTGTGTGTGAAACTCACACATTCTTTGCAGGAAAGGTCCCTTACCTGGTCCCAGGACACAGGATAATATAAACCTTTCCAGACTTGTTTGCACTTTCAGGTTACCCAACTGTCCTGACCAGAGATTGACCTAAACCTCTGGCTCTTCATGATTGGTCAATTCGGAGAACAGAGACAGAGTCTTTATTACCTTTCAAACTGACTCTATCACTGACCATCTAAATAAACATTAATGCCTCAACCCAGGTATTCTATTTGAGATTTACCGTCTGTAAGTGTGTGAACATGTGGACTCCAAGGAAAGGTCTGAGGAGCAGGGGCCTCATGTATCAACGCTTGCGGCGCAAGAAAACCTTGCGTACGCCAAAATCGGCGCACACGTCCAGATTTATCATCGCGAAACGAGCGTCGGTTCCAGCGCTAATCAACGCAAAGTCAGGAGATGGTGTAGAAATTGGCGTTGAGCTGATACTTGCGTTGACTGTGATTCGCACTTTGGCGACGCTGTGTGGCGGTGTTTGGTGACTCACTATGTGACAAGCGTGCACCACATCCCCGTGGCCAAGCAGCACGTCGCCCCACATGACGAACCAGCAGCAGACGGAGGGATGCGAGCTGATCCCTGCCGGGCCGCCGTCCTCGCGCGGGTGAATCTCATCGCCACAGTGTGAATGGGTAAGAAGTGAATACACAGTTCAATGAGCCAAATTATTTTATTTTCTCCACCAGACGCTCGAGGACATTTACGAGCCGGTCCAGCCGCTCGTTGATCCCCGCGATCCCCCTGATGATTTCTTCCTGCGATTGCAGGACCCCCTTCGCGAGGACCCTTCCACTGCGTCCGGGTGGTCCAGCGGAAACGCCGCGGCTGGTGGACGCTCCACCGCTTGTCGGCGCGCTGGTGCTGATGCTGGTGCTGGGGCCGGGGGCCGGGGTGGCCCGAATGCCGCTGGTCCTGGCCGACGACTCCGAGCCGGCGGACGGGCTGCCGCGGGCCGGGGTTCCGCAAGCCGGCGATACGGCCGACATATTGATTTCTGTGACACAATAAAAATATTTGTTCATTTCAATTCCTGCTTCTGTGTATCTGTTGCGTTTACATCTCTCTCCACGGTATCATAGGTAATGTAATCCAGTATTTCGAGGTCAGTTATGCACATTACAGTTGTTTATTGCATAAAAAGTTATCGAAAAATGAAGTTAAGGGCGAAGTATAAATCACGTCTAAAAATAGACTGAATCCAGACGTTGAAATGAAGTATAAACTTAGACTAGACGTCTAATATACGTCTTTTGCTCAGTGGGATGACAAAGCATGTGGACATTTGTGTGACACGCCACTTACCCTATAATAATAATCGCCACCACCCGCTGCTCAAACGGTGTGAGGGTCTCCTCCCCCGGACCCCCACCTGTCTGGCCGGTACTCCTCCGGAGGGCAGCTGTACGCCGCTTGACCTCCACCTTGAGGTCCGACCACTTTTTTTTAATCTCCACGGGGGTGCGTGTCTCGGAACCCACCGCATTCACCCTCTCGCAAACTTTCTCCCACTCCAAGCGTTTTTGTTTTGCACTGACGCCACTGGACAGGCTGCCAAACAAAACACGCTGTCGCTCCTCCACCTCCGCCACCAGCACCTCCACCTCGCACGCCGTAAATTTAGTTTTTCTTGTCATTTTGTCTGCGTGCGAGGACAGGGAGACAGTGGCGATTGCTCTAAGACTGCAAGGGAAGCTCGGCTTCCCTTAAAATGTCACCCCCCCAAAAAAAGAAAAAGTGGTGAAATACGTACGGCTGTGTGTACATTTCATTAACTAAATATGCACTAGAAAGCCTTCAACTTTTGTTCAGACACTGTGATAAGAAGCTGATAATCACAGGTAACCAGCATAACTTCGTTCTCATTCATCCTCGCAGCGCCTCAGCGCTTCAAACAGTCGGACGCTGGGCTTCTGCTGACTTCAATGTGGAAGCTTAAAGCGGGTTGTTCCAGCAGCGAAACTAGACGCTCATTGGATAAATGCTGGGCTTTGTCCCGCCCAATGGAAGCTAAGCTTCACTGGAGTTCTATGGCGAGAGGGCGGTCCCGACTTTCTCCCGGACTTCAAGCTTCTGCATTCATGATTGGATGAGCTGTCTGAGGCGAAATCCTTTTTTGATTGACAGCTAAACAAGCGAATCAGCGATCTTGAAGAATAAAACATCTACCAGAGCATTTTCCAAGTCATTCATTCCGTTCTTAACTGCTCCAGAGACTTTACCGATCCTCAGCGACTTTTGTCTTTGTTAAAAACGACTGCCGTTGTGTTTGGCGACTCTGTTCTGTTACATACTAATAAACAAATACAATTATGATGTAGGCCAGAAAAATGAGCTTCCCCTCCTTGAAAGACCAGCAGCCGCCACTGCAGGGAGACCCTATTTAAATAAATCTGCATATTTATAGGAGGGCGTAACGGGGACGGGCCCAGTCACTCCGACATCTGCGCTCAATTCCACGCTGATTGGGATTTATCAAGGAAACACACGTGGATTTCGGCGCCCGCACACATTGATACATACGGATTTTTTAAGCGTTACGGACCTTGCGTGCGCTCGTTTCTGGTATGAGTTCCACGCAAGTGTTGATACATGAGGCCCCAGGGCACTGACCTCCAGATCTCTGTGGTAAAACTCTGTTTGACCATGCACTGATAAAAACTGCATTCCTAGAGAAAGAATACAAATGACCAGTCATGACACCTGATGCATTCAGCAATGTACTAATCTGTCTAATCATGAAATTTGTCTTAAAATGAGATGTGTCCCATTTTTCTATGTGCTCGAGAAGCCAAGTTATCACTGACAGAATAAATACTTTGTGCTTTAGTTTCTTTAGACCAACAGCTTTCCAGACTTTTTCATGAACTTTTAAGGGTTATATTTATTGACTATGAATTGTAATTTTACTTAAGTAGCAGAAATAGCTTAGAAATTTTTGGTTTATATTTTAATTTTTTATTTAGTATTTTTAACCATTAGCTGGTTATAATGTCACTGAATAATCTGAATGTGAGTATAACAAATCCAATATTAATCATGAAGTTTATCTACATGTTTACTCTTTTGTTGTTCACAGTTTCTATGTGTTACTATCTGTTTTATTTCAGAGTAATTTTGCATGTTCAATGTGATACTTAAAACATAATAAGAATGTTTGATGTGACTCTTCTTTCTTCATGTGTGTTTAGTATCAAATCATTTATCATGAAGCCAAGCATTCAATGATATTAATCATAGTGAGTGAGTATCAGATCTGACTCTCTTACCAGCCAAAAGTATAAATTAGATCAAATAACCAGGGTCCTCTGCAGTTGGGCACCAACTATCCCTCCTCTTTCTCCTCACACACACAACCCAGAGACACTCCCAGTGGGAGGGAGATAAAACCAGTAAAGTTGGGGGTGCTCACACTCTTCAGTTCTTAGGGTTCTATTTTTGTGCCTCGCCGTAGACGTGCCGCAGGCGTGGCATTAGTCAGGTGCGCTGCGCCGACAAGGCGTTCCCAAGCACAATTTGGTATTTTGGTGAGCGGCGCAGCCCGGCGTAAGTATCCCCCCTCCCTAACTCAGCTCCTCCCAGCGGCGTAAGTCGGAGTGAGGGAGAAGAGAGGGCATGGAGTGGGTTTAACACAGCCGAGACCTGTTTTCACCAATCACATAAGCTCCTCTCCTTGCCTTTAAATCCGCCACCGGTGAGGTGTATTACTATTTTTGTAAAGTAGTCAAAGAGATCAAGAGATGTGTGAAGACAGTAATGCCACACGATGGTGACAGAAGGCAGCTCCTCAACAAGTGTCACTGTAAGCGCTGCATTGGGCGTCCTTCACACTCTCTCATATGAGCGCAGATGGATTTGGTGTGTGTAATGTTGGACCCACTGGTAAGACAAATATCCTTTTCCACAAATAAAGACAATCACATAAAGTTGCATATATTCAAACCTCACGTGACAAAGGTGGGTTTAGCGCACAGATCACAACATAAACTCCAGAAATGGCATTAAAATTGAAACCATCTGTGCGTAAATGATGCATCACGCTCTGTGGCCTGGCTCTTTCTTTCATGGATGTTGGCATATAAAATAAATTTTATATCCGTATGTAGGCTTAAAGTAAATAACTCATCTGAGCACTGAAACAAATCATCTGTTCAGCAGCTGCAGCAGGACGGGGAGAGGACACGGAGACATGTCCAGGTCGAGCTGCGTGAGAAATAAGAGGAAGAGGAAGAAAGAAAAGGAGGGAGACAAATTAAATATCTTGTTAACTTCATCATGTGTGTTTATTTACTAGATATTTAATTTAATGCGGTTTTAGCTGTGTTGATTTGGTCAGGTTGTGCGTCCAAACGCGTGCCAAATGCACTCATCAGATCAGATATAGATCAGAATATATCTATATACGTAGATCTAAATGTATGTGCTGACTCAGATTATTAGTTGTTGCTGATTATTTATTGCACTGAAATGTGCCTGACACTGTGGAAACCTGCCTGTGAGGCATCGGTGACATATGCCGATACGCCGCCGGTCTACCAAAATACCACTAGACCAGCTACGCTCCGCCTGCGTTGAAAGCTGACCGGGTTTGAATCGGCAAGCTTTCAGCACACTTTACACGCCACTGGCAAGCACGAAAATGTCACTGCGCCCGCTGATTCTGTCGATACCTCCCTCTGCCACGCCACCACGCCCAGATTGGCGTATCTTGGTTCGCCTCCATGTGCCTCAGTCCACGAAAATACCAAACTGGCTGTACGCTGGGCTCCGCCAGACGAAAATACAACTGCGGGCGGGCTCCACCACCCTCCGCCGCCTCACCGGCACTAATCCTCTTAGTCTTAGACTCTTACTACTTAGTCTTACTTTTTCTTAGTATTCTAAGTTTTATGCCACGTCTTCAATCACGTTGAATTTTCTTTAACATCGTCTTAGTTCAAGTTTTGAAACTTCAACTTTTTGTGCGCATAGCAATCCAAGATTTAAGTCTTTAACTGATTTTTCTTTAATTTCGCAAAGCCAATTTTGAAATAGTCTCGATTGGTCATCTTTGTCTTAGTCATCTGCATGTTTTCAAAGTCACCTCTGAACACCACAGAGCAGGCCCAAAGTCATCCTCTGTACCAGAGTTTTGAGTGAGACCAAAGGAGCATCCAAAGGACTCATAAGGCACTGGTTTTCCTTTCGGGCCTGGGCGCTGTGACTCCTAGCCCATCCTTAGGCTGACTTCGGTCGTCTTCTGAGCTGAACCTCTCAAACCGCCGGTAGCTCTGGACCTTTGGAACCTGCTCTATCTTCTCCAAGGACCGGTCTCACTTAAGTATGCAAACCTCCAGAGCTCCAAAAAGGGCTGATGTTCACCCACATCCAAATTTAGCTTTACACCAGAGTTAATATGGGTTAATATGTTAGAGCATATTCACTCACTATCATTAACTTTAGTGCTCCTAGCCTGACTTAGAATCTTTTATTATTCACTTATTATTATTTATCCTCATTATCTTATCATCATTTATTGCATGTATGTTGTGCCATCATTTATCCTGTCATAAACAGATAATTAAATTACTAAATTCTTGTCTGTTAGTGTTCTTCCAGAAGTGGAGTCCCTGAAATAAGAATTTTGGCTTGAGATATGAGATTGATTAATTTAAGATTGACTTAATGTTTGATTTCTGAATTAAACTTTGTTTTTTCTTAATTTTCCCACCATTAAGGGTGGGTGGTGCCCCTTTCAACGAGTGCATAAATGTCATAATTTAGGATTACTTATTGTAGGAAATTTATTATAAATTCAGATAGCTCAATTTCTTTGTATTTCATTAAAGAATTATTTAGCTGCCAATTGAATTGTCCATGTTTATGA
Source organism: Xyrichtys novacula (assembly GCA_962446985.1). NCBI lineage: Eukaryota > Metazoa > Chordata > Actinopteri > Labriformes > Labridae > Xyrichtys > Xyrichtys novacula. The sequence goes on along the minus strand of OY660874.1, from coordinate 1,949,407 downwards.
TTCAAATTAAGCTTCAAAGAGACTGGGGCATGGTCTGAAATTGGAATATTATGATATTTGCATTCTGACTCTTGTGACAACAATTTGGAATCTAATATAAAATAATCTATCCTTGAATACGATTTATGAACAGCTGAGAAATATGAAAAGTTTCTTGTTGTAGGATTAAGGAGCCTCCAAATATCTACCAAGTTATCGGACTGTATCAGGTTATTAAGAGTGATACTGCTCTTTGATACATTGATTTGGGTGTGTTGAAGATCGAGGACCAAATCCAAAACACAATTAAAGTCTCCACCAAAGATTACATTTGTGTTAGACATATTGGAAATGGTATTGAAAAGTTTCTGAAAGAAAATGGGGTTATCAAAATTGGGGGCATATAACTTTATCAAAGTTACTGGTAGATAAATTTAGCTTCTCTTTAACAAGTAAATATCTACCTCTGTCATCAGAAATAGTTTGCATATGTACAAAAGGAATGTTTTTCTTAACAATGATTGTCAGTTTGGTTGGCGGATGGCGCGGGGCGGGGCCCTGTGGGGTGCCCCGCGGGCGTCCCACCACGGTGGACGTGGGTGCCGGTCGGCCTGCTTTTTGGGTGGTGCGGGGGGCCTCTGGCCCGGGCCATAGTGTTGTGGATTGTGGTGGCTTTTGTTGTTCCATATCTTCATTAGTATGACTGTCATTATTGTTAGTGTCGTTGCAGTCATTTGTTTGCTGTCATTGCTGTCGCCGGTATTTCTGGTGTTGTTATTGCTAAGGCTATTGTGGTTGTTGGATCGTCGCTGTTGTGTCGGTGATTCGGGGGGATTGTGTGTGTGTGGGTATATATGTGTATATATATGTATATGTGTGTGTGTATGTGTGCATGTATGTTTGTATGTGTATGTATATGTATACATATAATTATTATTATATAGATATTCCAATGTAATCCAATTAAGATTTTTTTCTTTTCTTTTTAAATTCTCTTTTACATATTATATGAATTCCTTCCCCCTCCCCTCCCTCACAAAAGTATTTTTGTAAATTTTTTATTTTTTATCTTTTTGTTGTTGTTGTTGTTTCTGTTGTTGTTGTCACTCTGTTTTGTTGTTAAATAAAAAATAAATAAATAAATAAATAAAATAAAAAAAACAATGATTGCAGCTCCTCTTGCCTTTGTACTAAAGTTTGACTGAAAAACATGAGATGCCCATGAAGGACATAATATCTTGGCAGTAGTGTTTTAATAAGTAGTGCGTTTCCGGGAGGAAACATATACCTGCTTTGAGTGTACATAAGTGAGCACATACCTTTCCCCTTTTTAATGGGCTGTTCATCCCCCTTATATTCCAGCTGATTAAAGTAATTTCTTGATCACTGTGCTTTCTTGCACCTCTTAACATAAATATTGTCTACAATGTAAAATGACTTATCACATGACCATGACAAAAAGAAAATGAGCAACAAACTGAAAAAATAGATGTGCTGAAACATAGAAAACTCTAAACTGACTCTGAACATATGGAAACATCCTAGGAAGAAGACAAACACTGTTTCCATACCCCACACTCAAAGTTTAAGCTTAAGTTAAAGCCCATGTTTGCATATAACTGCTTATCTCTCCACATACCATGGAGCAAACCACCTATATTTTCACAAGATAATAAGGCATTTAACCTCACCCAGATTGCAGTGAAATTGAAACATATTACTGGTCAAAATTGAGTCCAAATCACAATCTTGTCAGATGTCTGTGTCCCAGTCCTGAGCCTCCCGACTCAGGGATTTTTCAGCTTTGGCCGGGGTGCTGAAGGGGCCTGTGCTGTCGTTAACTGTGACCACAAACCTTGCCAGATGCTTGAAGCCACACCGTATTTTTCTGGCTCTGCACTTCTCCTTGATATTTTGGAAAGACCATCCACTTCATGGTTGCTGACGTTAATTCAGGGAAGATGTATACAAGATGCCCGTTGTACTGCAGCGGTGCCTTCTCCCTCGCGATCCACAGTATAAGCTCCTTTACCTGGAAGCGGTGCAGCCTGGCGATGATAGCTCTCGGTTTTCCATCTTTAGCTGGCGCAGTGGATTGATAAGCCCAATCCATATCCACGGGGTGATCAAAGTGCTCTTCTCCCAGTAGCTCTGGTAGTAACTTGGCAACGAACACAGTTGGCCTGCCGTTCTCGGATGTTTTGCCTGCGAGAACAGGCCTCTAGGTCGTCTAATTTAGCTTGCTGTACCATGCACAGGGAAGCTAGGCTCTCATGTTGCCGCTCCAGCACGTCAAGGTGTTTTTCATGTGTTTGAATGGTGTCCTCAGCTGTCGATACACATTCACTGACGGCTGATAAAGCAGATTGAAGGCTGGAAAGAGACCCTTTGAGCTCATCGAATCCATTGTCAACGATGCTTTTCATTTGCTGTATTGCTGCTAGAATATTTTCGTTTGAAGCTGGAATGTCAATGTTAACAGCAGTGGCACTAGCCGCGGTAGCATCTGCCTGTTCAGCCATTTCTGCGTTGGCACCTTTTTCAACGAGATCTTCTTCATATGGGCTTTTTGGGGATTTTTGCCCATATTCCTAAGGCTCATTCTCTAACCGTTGATGGCTTAATTAAGACTTATGGGTGAGGTTTATGAGTAATGTAATGGTGGAGCTCCCAACAAGCATGTCTACTACTCAGCATGGTCCGCCATCTTCCCAATACAGGAGTAAAACTTCGGCATTTTGCCTTGTTGACCAGCCTGAAAACTTGTCAGCTACAGTTGAGGTTGAAAAATGGCTGAAGCCTCTGGAAAAGCTAAAGTGCTCATTTTTGGCTTAAGTGCAGGATCACGGATTATTTTGCCTTTCAACCTCTGTTTGTGCGTGAGTGTACGGTAAGCTATAATTTATAGACATAGTATATTTACAAAAAAGGAAAAAAAAGTGTGAAATAACTCCCTTTTTTTTATAAAACAGCATGCAAAAATAACGTATGGAACTGAGAGGGTATATAAATAAGGAGAGACACATGAATATTTAATACAACACAGAGCAGCTCAGTATGAATAAAAAAACAGAGTCATGATTGCTTAATCTAAATTATTCATATTAATACAAATGTAAGCAGTCTGAATGTATTTTTGAGTTGTCAAACAGTTTTTCACTTACTTTATTGACTAGCTTTATTTATGCGTTCTTTGTTATTGTTAAGCCCAGGTATCTCCAGGTAAAACAATGTGATTTACAAAAGCCTGATAGTTAATACTGTGAAATGTCAGATTATGGTAATAATTCAATCAAATGTACATGAGCTCCTTTTTAAAATATTGTGTTTGATAAAGGCTTTAATTGATGTGTGCTTAAAATTTCAATAGAGTGAATTTTTTTATATATATTATTTTTTTATTGATACATTGTATGTTTATGTAAATATAACTCTCTGTTTATGCAATACCTAGCTTTTTTTATTGAATTAGATTTCCCAAGTCAAGATTACATGAAAATTTCACTTTTTGAATTAAATTTCTGAAAATTCTTCAGGGTTTCCTCCAGGATGTTTTGAAACTGTGGGGGAGGGCTCTCTCACTCTTTTCTCTCTCCCTTTACTCCACTCTGTGGCCTCTTCACCGCCACTCTCAAGCAAGCTGCAGAAGAACTGGACAGAAAGTTGAGACTCCAGTGTTGGTATTTCAAAATGAAGTTATTTGCTGAGCAGTGACACATTTCATGAGTACAATTCCACACAGTTATTACCTCCGCCAAGGAGGTTATATTTTTGGTAGCGTTGTTTTGTTTGTTACCTCCGACAAGGAGGTTATGTTTTCAGTAGCGTTGGTTTGTTTGTTTGTCTGTTAGCAACTTTACGGAGAAAGTTACAGACGGATTGACCTGAAATTTTCACCAGAGGTGCGTCTCAGCCCCAGGAGAATCCCATTAAATTTTGGTGGTGATCCGGATTGCCTTCTGGATCCAGGAATTTTTTGAAGGATTCTTTATCATTGTGAGATAGGGCAAATTTTTGAATTTTTGCATTTAACTCTATAAAAATGGCCAGAGTCTTTAGTAAAAAATTACACAAAAGGATCTTGAAGAGTTTTATGAGATGTCAAAGGTTGATCCTGATCCAGACAAAATTCTGGATACTGTGATCCAGAACACACAAAAATAAGGGTGTCATTGGAATTTTCAATGCTGAAAGATAACCAATGGGCGGCACAGTAGTGTAGATGGGTGGCATAGTGGTGTACTGGTTTCCACTGTCGCCTCACAGCCAGAAGGTCCTGGGTTTGAATGCGGGTCAGGGCATTTCTTGTTTTAGGAACATTATGAACAGTGAAATACCAGTTTAAACACAAATAAACGTAAATAAAAGACACGTAACAGTAAAAGTTTTGGTGTGAATCACAATATAAGGGGGGACATGAGCTGCTTGGCGGAGGTCTGCGCTCTCCAAGTGCTTTTCTAGTTATGGGCTGTAATGTGCGCAGTTATAGACTTAATGTGTAAATGGATCCATTCATAGAATATAATTTAAATTTGAAGCATCTAACAAACGAAAAAAAATGTCACTCTGAAGGCATGTGGCTGTGGTGTTAAATTAAGGCCAAACACTCAGAGTCACACTAACACTCAAACACACTGTATGTATTTAGTCTGAAGCGCATCTGCACACTAAGGTGTGAATAAACAATGAGAGTCAAAGCTCCAGATGGTTTGGATGTTATTTTACTGAAGATGAAATTCAGTTAACCACAGATGCGTCTTTATATTGTGCCACATTTGTGGGGTTAGAATTTACTAGAAGAAGAAAAAGAGGATTGTGAGGTTCCATTCCATCATATGAGGGCTCCACACCGCACCTGCTAACTATTTTTAGCCTTGCTTGTTACAAGGCAATGAACCAAAGACATAAAGCAGATGATTTTAAAGACGAAAAAAAATTATTTTTATGACAAACAAAAATAGTGCCTCTGGTGTTGTGGTTGGTGGTGCTTCCATATTCATGGTCTCTCATTAGTCTAGTTCACAATAAAGTCCTAACAGTATTCTTTGTTCCTTTTATAAGATATAGTTCCTACTGAAATCTAAGGTTGGTCTAGATATTCTTATATGTTGCTGTCTTTCTATTACACTGCTGCTAACTGGGAGGACACCATCTCCTCTTTTTAAATTTGCAGATACAGAGAGAAAATAACAAACCCTGTATTAAGTGTCTTAATGCAATGCCAGCAGTGTTATAGTGAAAGAGGCTACAACTTGTTGGATTATAAACTGTCTTGTTGAAGTTCATGCTAAAAGTGGAAGTTAGCTCCAAGTTTAGCCTTAAATGATCAAAAATGAACCTGTTCACTTCGTAGTTCTTATTGTTTAAACTATGAATGAAAGTTGTGGTCAAAAATTGATCAAGTTCATGTTCATTTCATTCCAGCTTCACTTTATATCTGTCAGTCAAGCCTCCTAGACTTACATCCCTTATCCTTAATCACTGACATTTCCTTAACTACATAATTCATCCATCCATCCATTTTCGACCACTATTCCCCTTGGGGGTTGTGAGGTGGCTGGAGCCTATCCCAGCATCTCGGGGTGAAGGAAAGGGACACCCTGGACAAGTCACCAGTTCATCACAGGGCTGACATATAGAGACAAACAACCATCCATTCTCACATTCACACCTACAGGCAATTTATAAGTAACCAATAAACTAACCCCACTTCTGCATGTTTTTTTGGAGGAAACCGGAGAACCTGGAGTAAACCCACGCAGACACAGGAAGAACATGGAAACTCAACCCAGAAATGCCCTGACCTGGAACATATATATCCCTCCCCCACCCTGGGCGGTATCGTGTCTCTTCAAGCTCGGGTTCTCGACCAGAGGCCTGGGAGCTTGAGGGTCCTTTGCAGTATCTTAGCTGTTCCTTGGACTGCACTCTTCTGGAGTGAGATGTCTGATATTTCCACAGGGACCTGTTCGAGCCACTTCTCCAGTGTGGGGTTACTGCCCTGAGTGCCCACTGGCACCACTGTTGCCTTCACCTTCCAGGCTTTCTCTAGCTCCTCTTTGAGCCCTTGGTACTTCTCTAGTTTCTTGTGCTCCTTCTTCCTGATGTTGGTATCGCTTGGGATGGCAACATATACCTCACCATTCAGCCACACTGCTCCAGTCCGAACGACATTCCGATGGTACTGCTGTAGATCCTGGTGGTGTGGATCAGTGAGTTGAAGTCTTGCTCGCTCTTAGCGTACAGCTTGATGTCGTCCATGTAGAGGAGGTAGCTGATGGTGATCCCATTTCAGAGTTGATATCCGTAGCCAGTCTTGCTGGTTATTTGGCTGACGGGATTGAAGCCTATGCAGAACAGCAGTGGGGACAGAGCATCTTCTTGATATATGCCACATTTGATGGAGACTTGTGCTATTGGCTTGAAATTGGCCTCAAGGGTGGTGTTCCATTGCCTTATTGAGTTTGTAATGAAGGCTCTTAGAGTCTTGTTGACCTTGTACAGCTTCAGGCATTCCAGGATCCAGGTGTGTGGCATCGAGTCATAGGCTTTCTTGTAATCAATCCAGGCAGTGCACAAATGGGTCTGTCTGGTTCTGCAGTCTCGAGCGACTGTTCTGTCTACCAGTAGCTGGTGTTTTGTTTAGAAGATGACCTCGGTGCAAAAATGCAGGAATGAACTACACGAAGACAGAATCAAGCTGGCAGCCTCTCGCGGGATTTTATTCTGGTCACAGCATACAGAACAATCGAGCAGACAGAACCCAGAACAGAAAACCACAGATCTCTTATAGTACTCCATTGACGTCACTGATCCCAACTTTTGCCAAATGTGTGTGCGAAGCTACCTTCGTGTGTGTATCACTTTCCCGTGGGAGAGCTCCCTACGTGACTTCTCCCTCGCCACTACCTCTTGAAACCAAATTCCTGTTATTGCACCACAGTTCACCATGACCCGATAAAGTTTATGTTATTGCAACACAGTTTATCCTAACCTGATAGAGTTTATGTTATCGCAACACAGTTTATCCCACCCTGATAAAGTTTATGTCATTGCAACACAGTTCACCATGACTGTGTTGCAGTCCTGTTTTCTTGCCTCATAGCAACCTCCAAAACATCCAACCACATCTGTTATTTTCCCCCACATATCCCCCCTTTGAATCTTTTCAAGATTAAACGAGTTCAATGACATCGTTGGAGATTCACACTTATCTTGTCTTAGCCTTAGTTACGTTACATGAATGAGTTATGACGTTATGTGATATGATACTACTAGATTGATTACAGATGCATATGTACGTTCTCAAACCAATCCAACTCATGCTTGTTATCACGAATGTTACATTTTCATAAACACAACACTTAAACCACTTGTGACTTGGTTCACATCTGGCAGGGGCGAAAACCTGCTGGCTGCTTTGAGCAGGAAATTCCCCTGCGGCCCCTCCCGCTGGCGACCTCCACCGTGAACCTTCTAAATCTAACAGCTTTTTTACTGACCCACTCTACATGACAATCAACCACATGTTTTATCTTGCTCAAAAAATGATTAACCATTTCCTTTACCTGTTTCCATTTACCTGGAATGAGTATGTGTAAATGATGTGAGTATGCAGAATACACATGGATAACAACAGAATATGTGTGTATTGATGTGATAGTCCATTTGCTCCGCCGTCCCATTTGCTTTTCCTTTTGCTTGCTCGCTGCTGCTGCACCTCTGCTTCTTGTTTACCTTACACTTGACTCTGTTCGTCCTCATCAGAGTCACCCACACAGGCAGGGTTTGGGTATAAGTCCGGATAGTCCCCGTTTCCTGCCCTGCTGTCGTCCAAGCAGAGTTGTGCCATTTGGGACGGCGTCAGCAAGTTCAACATTTGAGCTCTTTGGAGACCAGTCACCACAGTCATCTGTTTTTCCAGAGCCCGCAGACACTGCCTCCTCAGGATGGGGATGATGCAACATATCAAAAAGGAAATTACAATTAGGACTGCTAGTGCACTGAGTCCTATCTTAGCCCAAACGGCTCCCCATTTTCCTAAAATTTGGTCAAACCAATCCCATGACAGTCCCCCCTTGCCCGCACTCTCCCTTAGCTCAACTCTGAGTTCTGTAAGCTTCCCCATTGCCACAGAAAATATACCATCAGGGGCTGTGTTATTTGGAATAAAGGTACAACAATGTTTCCCGAACATGTGACATACTCCTCCCCTATCCGCTGTCAGCCAATTCAAAACCTGTCTATTTTGTTGGGCCATTATACTTGCTGCGTGTAATTGACTACCAAGAGCGCTCAGGATTTCAGATGTCGCATTAACAAATCTCTGTTGGTTGTAATAAATGTAATTTATCCATTGGACATTTTTATTAGTGGTGATCCAGGGCAGAATCGACTCTAGACCTGCTCTGATCTCGTCCTGAGCTTTAAACTCCTCTGGAATTCCTATTGGCACTCCTATACTATTGATGTACACCTGTTCGTCAATCTGCCCTTTGTGGCGGTTCAATTTGGCTGTTTCTCCCTGGATTTTAAGGATCTCCTCGACGCCGTCATACAACACGACAACTGACACTTTCATTCGCACTAATGTACAGAGTCCAATCCATTTTGGTGGAAGTGTGCTTCGCACAATGTTGTCTCCACACATCCAGTAACTGTCAGCTACTGCAACAGTTTGACTTGCGAAAAAATGCATACTCGGTCTGGTCATAGTTATGTTTTCACATGTTTGATCTAACGTTTGCTCTGGATTTTCAAACCAAACAGGTCTAGTTATAAATGGTTCGCTCATACTAGCTTCAGGAAACCATGACAATACCCACGTAATTTTACAATTAACAGTTGTGTTTCCCACCTGGACTCCTCCCCCTGGGTTGTTCATAAACCCTCCACTGGCGAAACACTCGTAATTATCTGTTTCGTCTACCTTGTAGTTTGTAGGGGGCTCGTCTTGTGACGTTGTGGCGGCGAATTCTTCACATGTCTGGCGAAATTTACAGTCTACGCACGTTTCTAAATACCCATGATGAGATCCCGACCCATACAGAAGCCTACACCGAACACCACACATTTGGTTCGCACATACTCTCGTGACATGACCATTACCCCGTATGTTATGCTTCTGTTTTGCATGCTATCGGGTATGTCCATGCTAGCACGCCACCGCCACATTTTGTGTATAGCTCTTTTACCCCGTGTTCGTCCATACACCACTTGGTACGGAATGTTTATGTGTTTGAGCTCAGCTGATAGTGCTGGCTCAGAGTTTAGCACGTCATGGATTGGTGTCTGTGTGGTTGCATCATACTCATCTGATTCAGACGCTCTGTCTCCTCTGTCGTGTCTGTTTTCCCCTTTGAGTCTCTAGCTCCCCTGCTTCTACAGGCATCCATAGAAGAGAGTTCATTACCACCAGCACACACCACAATGTCATGTTTTTTCATCTTTGTTTTTCAACTCAATACCGCCCTTGGTTTTGCCTGAAACCTTCGTGCAGTGTGACAGGTGATACCACGTCCCGCTCCCTTCGACCTGGACTGCTGTGGGAGTTGCTCGCACCACCGTGTACGGTCCTTCCCGTCGTGGTTCGTGCCACTTCCTGCACTGAAGTAGAGTTCACCAGGACCAAAGTGTTCAGGTCTTCTCCTCGTTCTTTTTTCCACCCTCCTCAAAGGACGGTGATGTACACCTGGTGCTCTGGCTCGACTGGCCTCCACCTCTTGACTGGGATCAGATTTTGGCCCTCCTCCTGCTAATCGATAGATCTTTGCATCGTAGTTAGCTGCCTCATATATTTAATTCACTAATTTTCAGCTGCTCAAGCGAAAACTTAATTATTTAGCCGCAGTAAAGCATAGCTTTGTAAGTTAGTCAATCCATGCAGTGAAAGATTTATCCCAGTGCTTTTGATTGTGAAAGCTCATAGGCGCAAGTAGCAAAGCATCTTCCTATAAGTTAGTGTTAGTGCAAATTCTCTGATCTGATATTTACTTGAGAGATCAACTTTCTTCCCCAAAATGATGTACCAATTCATGCAGTGACAGATTTATTTTGACTCCAAGATCTTTTGATGGTGTTGCTTCTATCCATCGACTGAACCCGTCATCATTACAAACATGTAACATATCCCTTGGCAGTTTTAATCATGTCCACATTGTCTGTGAATAGATTTCTAAAAACGTCTCTCTGGAACTGGAACAGTGTCCCGCTACTGTTTTATTGTTCTCTTCAATTCATCTAACAAAACACATATCACAATGACCCAAAAGTTTATCAACTATTGTCAGCATATTCTAAAAATGTTGTTTTAATTGTCTCATCATCTCCCCCCTTTCACAGTGTGAATCACTGTGAAAGTCAGATCCTAAGTTCGTTTGTTAATACTACTGGTACAAAACTAGTTATTTGACTCTAAACCATTTTCTGTGGCCTTATTGCCCTTTGATAGCTTCCTATTACTTTTACATTAGGTGGCACATCTGCGAGGGGTGTATGCGGATTCAGCACAGCTGCATTTAGATTTATCAGTATTAAACTAACAGAACAGGGATGTTACAATATTAATGTCACGATATTTACTTTAAACCTATAAACCATAACTGTCTACTTACACACCTCGCGGTGAGCACCAAATTTGAATGTTACTTCTACATAGGGCTCTTTGGTCTATAAGGTCAACAGGGTTAAAATTTAAAACTAACAATTAACTTTTTCCATCATCCACAAAAATCACACTGTAGTAAGCCACCACTTTCACATTGTCTGGGCTGGGGCCCCCCACCACAGCTCCAGCCAGAAACGTCCCTGGTCTGGGCAGTTGTCAAAAATGTCCGGTATGATCACATCCCCAGCAGGTCTATAGCCGTCACACGTCCGTCAGAATTCCACTCTCTCCCCCTGCCGGGATATATCCTCTCTATGGAGCAGGGTCCTGTCTGAGGATAAACATTCACAACAGGTGATTAAACAGGTTACTGTCACAGGTTTTACCGCAGTTAGCGTCTGCACGGTCTGCATCGCTGGGTCTCTTTTGCAGTGTCCCCCTTAGAGGTGGCTGTTTCAACTTCCGCTGAATGTCCTTTTCCTGTTCTTTCGGTCTCCGCTCTTCATCTGGCAGCACCCTCCACATCACATCACAATATGCATTGAACTCACTCCCATCTCTCATGGGATTCGTCATTCAACCTTGTTTTGCCTTGCGCAGAAACTCCTCCATCGTCTTAGTTCCCAGCAGTTTAGCCAAGACAGCTTTCATGTCTGGTGTAGTCAACATTTTCTTTACAGTTCATCCTCAAAAACTCGTATCCATCTCCCTGCCCCCTGTTCAGTTTGTGGTAGCCTGGCAATCAGCCCAACAAGGTGTGTGGTTTTCCACGGCACATAGCCAGCCTGTGTGCCATTTATTAAGATTGAAAACATACTATCAGTGCATTTCCAAGCGAACATAATCTAGGCCAGGGGTGTCAAACTCAACCACAGCAAGGGCCATAATCTGGATTTAGGTCTAACCTCAGGGTCAAACAGGATCAAAATTTCACTAAAACTGTCAACTTCCTTTTCAAAACATATGGGAGAAAAAATAGCAATGATTTTAAATCATTTGGAAATTCAAAAGGGATAAACTAATAATAATAATAAATAAATAATAAGTTTAAAGGCAACCTAAGATAGAAAAATTTTAGTTCTTATTCTATTCCTATTTATTAGTTCAAAAGATCAGAGCATGATTTAAAAAGAGAAAAGTAATGCCTTTAACGAGCAAATACACAAGAAGAACGTTGAAATCAGGTTCAAAAAGGTCCCAGTATGACTTAAAATCTAAATTTGGACTCTAAAGTAGAAAACTGACAAAAATCTAAGTGCTGAGTTGAACATGTCCGGTACTTTTAGTTCCATATCTCTTGTTTTTGCGTGTTTTACTTTTATCTTTATGTTTATGGTCTTAGATTCGCTGCTCCAAATCCTCACACACAGCCACATCAGATGTGCCTCCCCTAGGTCATAAAAATTCAAACCCCTTGATTCAATGTTCCCATTTCTCTGTAAGTTTTTGGATATCATTTAAGTGTTCAGTATATTTACACCCTACCAATGTGTATCTAATCTTCCCTTTTCAGGTCATGCTTTTTGTAAAATTTATTATTCAAATGAGCACACACATTAAAACTTGACCAGCAGTTTTGTAAAATTCCCAAAAAATACACAGTATAAAGCTTTTGCCTCAACTGCAGTTCTATAGCAATAGTCAGTATTGATATTAACAGCTTCAATAATATTTTAAAAACACAGTATTTTGGCAAAACCAGCAGATGTATAGAAGCAACTCTTAGATTTGAAGTTTTAGAAGTTTTGCACTTGTGGTACCTCATTGCTTTTTCCCCCTTTTGTATCTTTTATACTTTCACAAACATTTGTTCAGCAGCTTTAACACAGAAAATTTGTTAAGTAGCATAAGAGGTGTGTTCACAACAGAAACCATCATCATATCTAAGCATAAGCTAAAACCTTCATATCAGGAGTGTTCACCATGGTACTGGGAACAGAAACTCTTTCCCAGGAGTTTTTAACCTTCTATGTATCAACTGATAACATGACCGCAATGAGCACACTATTCACATAAACACAAGTGAGGAAAACACAGCAATCTTTGACTAGCATAACACACACACAGGTGCAGAGTCTGACTGTGAACACTGCCAGAGAACTTAGTTGACACAGAACAAAACAGACACACACAAACATCCAATCAACCCACACACTTCACTTTTTCATCACACAATGGTATACCCTTTCACACGTGTTTGAAGTCAAAGTCAGTCACTGGAGTCAGTCAGCAGTCTTCTATTTTAATTCCTGTTTTGATTTCTTCAATTTTTTCCCATTTGTGTGATTTTTTTTCAATTTGTGTGTTTCTTCTACAATTGGTCAGGAGATATGGGACGTGCTTGTTCAATTGGGATCCCTGAATAGGCTTTTCAGCCTATCCTTATTGACCTCTTTTTCTATCGCCTGCTCATCAAGCCAATCTGTATCTCTCAGAGCTCATAAAACAAAAATTGCCCAAACCCCCAGTTCAACAATGGACAGACACACTCGTGCCTGCCATTCCCCTTGTTATCCCAAAAATTACCCAGAACCTTTTATCACCAGGCATTCAGCCTAAAAAACACATCACAACCCGGGCCCGGCTGTCTCCCCACGCTACTGGCCAGTGCTTTCCTGCACCCAGCCTATAGCTCCACATATGACAAACTCACACCTATAGCAGCGTGAGGCAATCTCACACTCTGAAGGAGACGAAGTGCTTCTGCACCCAGTCTACTATCTTCACATAGTCTCACGCATGTAGCAGCGTGAGGCGGTCTGACACAACCAACTGATTCGAAGAGGACAGAGAACAGTAGTCCGCACCACCTCACAGGGAAAAGAACTCTCAACCAAATTTTAGGAAATCTCCTACCTTTTTCTTTTTGTGGCCACAGAGTGTCCTTATCCCATGTGAAGTTTGCAGAACCATGATCCCTTGTCCCCCGAAACGAGTTTTGTCACAGGTTTACCCAATGTTTATATATTTGTAAAATAATGCTATGAGTGTTTTAAAATGCACAAAATGTTTATATATTCGTACTGCAGGTACGATAGCTTTAATATTCAGCCTGCCGAGGGAAAGAAGAGAGAAAAACACAAAGTGGCTCGCCAGATCTCAGAATTTTTTAGGGGAGAGAAGGGCGGGGGAGCTTTCACGAAGGTGGGGGCTCCTCACCAAGTGAGGGCTGTATGTCTTGGATCCCAAAAAATGTGGGGGGGCTTCTCACTGAATGAGAGTAGTAGCAGGGGAGAGAGGGAGCTTTATTTTTGGCTCACGCAAAAGTGGGGGCTCGTTCGGGGCTGAGTGAGAGCGGAATTGACCTCACTTCCCCTTTTACTTCCTACTTCTCTCAGTCTCAGTCTGACTCTCGGACTGTCAACTTCCCCTGCTCTGTCTGTGCCACACCCTACCACACAACCTTTACACACTCTAACTGCGTCTTTGCTCAACCTTTCTCAGACTACTGTATCAACACCAAATCCTGCTTCACCAACAACCTTACGCACACAATCGAAAAAGTCCACCCCCACCAACAGTCTGTTTTGTGTCACAATTCTCCCAACTTTAGGCACCATATACAGAGCCGTGACAACACAGTTAATCTTAGCTTGCTTATAGGATTCCTGCAACCACCTTGTTAAACATTTTCCATTATTTACATATTAGTTTGCACCATGCACACACACAACACACACACACACTCACACACACACACACCCTCACACACACACCCTCGGCGGAGTGCGAGGAGAGGGAGAGAAAGGAAAAGAGTGATCACGCTTACACGGACCGGTCCTCAAACACACACACTTTTGGGGTGTTTCTATTTTATTCGTCAAATATACTTTTATTTAGTCTTTTTGGTGATTTTTGAAGGTATTCTATTTAGTTGGCTGACTCATAAAGATAACACGTTGATCATCCGTGTTTTTCATGGTGTCAATTTGGAAGGAAATTGTGGATCAAACAACTCCTACCTTATAAATTTTCAATACCTCCAATGTCCAATGTTCCGTATGATTAACCTCTGTCCTCAGATTGCAGTTTTTGTTTGTTTTTCTTTATTTCCCGTTACTTATTATGAGAAATGCGTTCGTTTCATCTATAAGTTTTTGTGGATATACGTTAAAATGTGCCCATACTTAGCGACAGACCTGACTTCTAGTGGGATTTCCCAGCAAGTGTGATTGAACTTTCGTGTACAGTCCAGTCAACCACATCTAAATCTGTTCCATAATTCCTAGTGGATTTCTCCACGTTATTTATATTAGATAAGTCTGCAACCTGCAGGGTTTCTGCCTTTCGAGCTCAGTAAAAGGTCAGCCCCAGATTACAGAACTTAACATGGGGTGGTCTGTCCAGGTTCCTCGCCTTTTCAGACCTCCCCGGGCTCCGCAGAGCAGTATCTCTGAAGTCTGTCCAACCTCATCGAGTTAATCTTTTTTACACATCTGCCAGGGGTTGGCTGCCGGCTTCTCAAATCGCGCGCCGTGAACTCTATGCCCCTAGGATTTGACTTCCCGGCACCTTGTTCACCCACAACAACAGATCTGCTCTGCTGATCACTGTTCTCGGGATCTGTTAGCGATACTCCTCTGCCCCCCTAAGCATTAAGCTCGAGACCTTTTCGCATTTACGCCTTAACTACCCCCATAAGACTCTATCTCGGGGTCTGGAGCGAATCCACTCTGCCTCCATAAGCCCTAATCTCGGGGCCTGTTCGCTTTACTCCTACTATCCCCATAAGACACAAGTCAACAGACACTTGGCCAAGATTTTCAGCTGCTTTGACGCCAATAGTTAATTTGTCTGTCTCACAATTTTCCACACACTTTGGAGCAGCCTTCATGTATACATGAATAACACGTGAGAGACTCCACCTGACTCTGCTTCCTTTGATTCTAGGCTCTTTCTTTTGCGAGGGCCCAAACACACGATGGCCTCACCACACAGTGAAATCACACATCTAATAGAGAAGTAAACTTCTCCTACCTTTTGTGTGCCGGCACGTGGATTTCACTCGCGCGGGGAGACCAACGCCCCAGGCCTCGGCAAAATCTTGGCTGTAGCTCGCCAATTATTTTGAAGATGACCTCGGTGCAAAAATGCAGGAATGAACTACACGAAGACAGAATCAAGCTGGCAGCCTCTCGCGGGATTTTATTCTGGTCACAGCATACAGAACAATCGAGCAGACAGAACCCAGAACAGAAAACCACAGATCTCTTATAGTACTCCATGGACGTCACCGATCCCAACTTTTGCCAAATGTGTGTGCGAAGCTACCTTCGTGTGTGTATCACTTTCCCGCGGGAGAGCTCCCTACGTGACTTCTCCCTCGCCACTACCTCTTGAAACCAAATTCCTGTTATTGCACCACAGTTCACTATGACCCGATAAAGTTTATGTTATTGCAACACAGTTTATCCTAACCTGATAGAGTTTATGTTATTGCAACACAGTTGATCCCACCCTGATAAAGTTTATGTCATTGCAACACAGTTCACCATGACTGTGTTGCAGTCCTGTTTTCTTGCCTCATAGCAACCTCCAAAACATCCAACCACATCTGTTATTTTCCCCCACATTTGCTCCTATGGTGTTCTTACCAATGCCTTTCTATGCCTCTGTCATGCATTAATCCATGTGCCCACTTATCTTAGCTGCAATGATGATTGACAAGAGTTTCCATGTTGTGGAGAGGCAGTTTGATTCACCGATAGTTGGATGGGACTGTAACCTTATGGGGATCTCTCTGGATCAGGACTGTCCTGTCTCTGGTCAGCTATTCTGGGTGGGTCCCATCTCTCAGCAATTGGTTCATTTGTGCTGCCAGGCACTCATGGAGCGACATAAGCCTCTTTAGCCAGTAGGTATGGATCATATCCAGGCCTGGTGCTGTTCAGTTCTTCATACCTGAGACTTTTTTAGCCACTGTGCATTGTTGTTATGTGATGCTTCTTTCTCCCATATACCTTTCCAGAATTGTTTAGTCTCCAGCCTTGGTGGGTCTCCAGCTTTGGTGGCTGGTTCAGTGGAGAACAGCTGGTTTATTTGCCTGGCTTCTGTCTCTCTAGTGTACCTTTTCAGTCAGGTCGCCAAGGCTTGGAGTCTTTGTTTAGCAGTTTCAAAGGCCTCAGGTGGGTCTGTCTGGATACCTCTTTTCTGGTTGCATCATTCTGGAGTTCTGACAATTGGCTGACTTCTCTCTGTGTCACCTTGATCTTAGCCTCCAACCTTCTCAGCCATGGTGGGCACTGGCTAGGATCTCTGGAAGTGCTCCACTAATACTTGCTAGTCGGTGTCAGGGTTGACAGGTGCTCATCTCAGCCATGTTCATATCTCTCAGGTCACTTTGTTCTGGGGCTTGGTACCCAATCTCTGTCCTATGGACACAATATATATATATATATATATATATATATATATCAGTGGCGGCTGCTGGTCTTTCAAGGAGGGGAAGCTCATTTTTCTGGCCTACATCATAATTGTGTTTGTTTATTAGTATGTAACAGAACAGAGTCGCCAAACACAACGGCAGTCGTTTTTAACAAAGACAAAAGTCGCTGAGGATCGGTAAAGTCTCCGGAGCAGTTAAGAACAACGGAATGAATAACTTGGAAAATGCTCTGGTAGATGTTTTATTCTTCAAGATCGCTGATTCGCTTGTTTAGCTGTCAATCAAAAAAGGATTTCGGCTCAGACAGCTCATCCAATCATGGATGCAGAAGCTCGGAGTCCGGGAGAAAGTCGGGACCGCCCTCTCGCCATAGAACTCCAGTGAAGCTGAGCTTCCGATGGGCGGGACAAAGCCCAGCATTTATCCAATGAGCGTCTAGTTTCGCTGCTGGAACAACCCACTTTGAGCTTCCACATTGAAGTCAGCAGAAGCCCAGCGTCCGGCTGTGTGAAGCACTGAGGCGCTGCGAGGATGAATGAGAACGAAGTTATGCCGGTTACCTGTGATTATCAGCTTCTTATCACAGTGTCTGAACAAAAGATGAAGGCTTTCCAGCGCGCATTTAGTTAATGAAATGTACACACTGTAGTACGTACTTCACCACTTTTTCTTTTTTTGGGGGGGTGACATTTTAAGGGAAGCCGAGCTTCCCTTGCAGTCTTGGAGCAATCGCCACTGATATATATATATATATATATATATATATATATATATATATATATATATATATCCCCTTAAGCAAGCCAGGACATTTGCCTTAAACTGTATTTTTTCTTGCAAGGAGGGTAGAGTGAAGAAGGCAGGAGGGGAGGAGAGGAATGTTAGGAATGTTATAAGTAATTATCAATGTTTTAAATGTTATCAAACTTATTCAATGCTGTATACATAATGTAAAAATATTTTTATTTGTTAATTGTATTTTCATCT
This sequence comes from Xyrichtys novacula, assembly GCA_962446985.1. NCBI lineage: Eukaryota > Metazoa > Chordata > Actinopteri > Labriformes > Labridae > Xyrichtys > Xyrichtys novacula. The sequence goes on along the minus strand of OY660874.1, from coordinate 1,931,450 downwards.
TGGCCTTGTTGTAAATGGGAAATGGGGGTGGGGGGCTGTGAAGGAGGAAGAGGAGGGACAGTATAGAGCTTTAACTCACACAAAAAGGTTTACATGAACTGTGACATCTGAACTTTGAATGTCTTAAAAGAGCTCATGTAAAAGGTTAATATGAAATAAACTGATGTTACATTTTATCATAGATGGTGTGTGTACATTAGAGTCAGAAACTCAGACCCTGAAGAAGTTTTAAATAGTTTGTTTTGGTTTTTGTCTGCTGATGAAGTAGGGCTTCACTTGGGCTTTGGCTCTCATCCCGGTTTCGGGTTAGCCTGGCAGCCAGGGTCTCATCCTCCAAAGGGTCCCGGTGCGCATTGCATCATTCCCTTCCTTGCTGTTGAACTGTGTGTGTAACGTTTTGCTCCTCCTGATAGCGTTTTTGCTGTTTGGGTTATTTTCTCTCTTTAATCTATCAATACATCTGTTTGTTTAAAAGTCTGTAAGTATATCTGATAGTTTTCACCAAGCACCATCTTTATCTCCATTCCGGGTGATCTCTCTGGTGGTTTACTTTACTAGCTCTTGACTTCTCTTAGCTTCACTCGCTAACGATGGCTTCCCCCTGGTCTCCTGCTTCTCCTGCTCGCTTCTGCTCAGTGTGTCAGGTGTTTAGTTACTCTTCTTCCTCCTTAGACGATAACGATACCTGCTTTAAATGTAGTTTATTCTTAGCTCTGGAGGCGAGGATTACAGAGTTGGAACCGCACCGATGCTAGAGTAGCGGTAGTCAGCCAGGACCTGGTAGTCGGTTCGGGTCGGCCTAGCTTAGCTTCTCCCCTGGCAGATCCTGAGCAGCCGAGATGTAGTAGTGGTTGGGTTACTGTGGAAGGGAAGCATAGCAGCAGGCCTAATAAGACCACCATATTCACATTTCAAACAAATTTGCCCCTCTCAGCAACTCACCTGCTGAGCCCAACGCTCTTGTGATTGGAGACTCTGTAGTCCGAAATGTGAATACGTCAAAACCATATTGGACTCCGTAGTTTTCTCTGGTCCCCTGCACAATCAAACAACTGATGAGATGTGTAGCCGTATCTCACCATTCACCTGCTGGCTGTTGAGGTGGTGTCTGCAAAATGGCATGGGCTTCATTGATAATTGGAAGTCGTTTTGGGGCAAGCCTGGTCTGATTAGTCAGGACGGCATTCATCCCACTCGAGATGGAGCGGCCCATTTATCCATAAATCTGGCCGAATTTATTAGTCCGAACCACTGACTATTCAGAACAGAGATCAGGGAGCAGAGCTGCAGTCCTACATGCCCCTCTGTGCCTCCTTTAGAGCAGCTTCCCAGCCACTATCACTTATATTCAGAGACTAGGGAGCAGAGCCACAGTCTTACATGCATCTCTGCACTCCCTTCAGAAGAGCCTCCTAGATACAATTGGTTTGATATAGAGATCAGGGAGCAGAGTCGCAGTCCTACACACCCCTCTGTACTCCCTTCAGAGCAGCTTCCTAGCTACAATCAGTTTGATATAGAGACTGTGTCTGTCCCTTGTCCTTGGCTCTTTAATTCTAACTGATCGATTAACAAAGGAGTAGATAACAAGAACCTTACTAGAATTAAAACCGCTAACATAGCTGAACCGAGTAGTAGTAAGATAAAATGTTGTCTACTGAACATAACCTTGGCCGTTTGATGTTTTTAAACATCAGATTCCTCAACAACAAAACATTTTTATGCCATGATTTTATTTCACAAAACAGTCTGGACTCTTTTATTCTGACTGAAACCTGGCTGACTCCAGACAATTGGGGGGGTGGGGGTGGGGGGGGTTGTCATATACAAAAAGGATTTTAAATGCATCCCCATCACCTTCAGCACTTTAAGTTCATTTGAGTACCTTGCTTTTATTGTTAAATTGAAAGAACTTGTTTTAATCATAATCATTTATCGACCACCCAAACACAACGCTGTTTTTATTCAGGAGTTTTCAGAGTTTGTATCCCTTTTTATTTGTAAATATGACAAAATTCTTATTTTGGGTGATTTTAATGTACATTTCTGCTGTCCCTCACAACCCTTAACTGTTAATTTTATTGAAACTCTGGACTCCTTTAATCTTACCCAGGCAATACAGGAACCAACTCATGTAAAGGGACACTGCTTAGATTTGGTTTTATTTACTGGACTTAGTCCTGGGGAGTTTTTCACTAAGGATATCTGTGTGTCAGATCACAAACTGGTTTTATTCTCCATGGTTTATCCCAGCCTTCTTTTACCGATCACACTCCTGTTTTTAGAAGGGTTTTTAATGCATCGTCTGCTAGCAAGTTTTCGGAGCTTTTTATCGCTGCATCTTTAACTGCCCTCAACCCAGATTTTAATCCAGTTTTTAACAGTGAAGAGCTTGTCTCTCTTTTTAACAGTATGTGTGGAACCATCCTGGACTCTGTAGCTCCTGTGAAAAAGAAAAGATCTAACAAAGAACCCCAACCCTGGCTCACAGAGTCCACTCATGAACTAAAGAGAATATGTAGAAGAAATGAACGCAAATGGAAGAAAACTGGGTTAGTGGTTTTCCTCGAAATTTGGAGAGACTCCATGAAAAACTATCAGAAGGCAGTTAAGGATGCAAGGGCAGCATTTTACTCAAATTTGATTTTAGCTAATATGGGAATATTTCCCTCTGCTTTTAAACACGCTGTGGTCCAACCCCTTTTAAAGAAGCCAAACCTTGACCCCTCTGATTTTCACAATTTTAGACCAATTTCAAAACTTCCATTTTTATCCAAACTTTTAGAGAAGGTGGTTTCTAAACAGCTTTTAGGTTTTATGTCTGAAAACAACCTCTTTAAGAAATTTCAGTCTGGTTTTAGAGCAGGTCACAGCACTGAGACTGCCCTCCTCCGTGTGACCAATGACCTTCTTTTAGCAGCAGATAGAGGGGAGGGCTCAATTTTAATTCTTTTAGATCTCAGTGCAGCTTTTGATACAGTTGATCATACTATTTTAATTGAACGTCTTAAAAACTGGGTGGGTATCGGGGCACTGCACTTAGCTGGTTTCAGTCGTATCCTTTAAAATCGAACCTTTGCGGTCACCATAGGCAATCACACCTCCTCTACTTCTGCTATCGCCTGTGGTGTACCGTTAGGTTCAGTTTTAGGTCCAATTTTATTTTCTATCTACAATTAATTCAGCACCACAAAGTCTCCTTTCACTGCTATGCAGATGACACACAGATATACCTTCCTTTGAGACCTGAGGACCCAAGAGGCCTAGCTGCTGTCATGGACTGTCTAAGTGACATTAAAGGTCCCATGGCATGCCAATTTCACACAACTTAAAATAGTCCCCTGGTGTGTTAAAAGCATGTCTGTGACGTCCTTCGGTCAAAATTCGATTTGGATCAATTATTTTAGTGCTTTTTTTATCAGCAAAAAACAGCTCCGCTCAAAATCCTCAGTTTTGGGCCATGTCTCTTTAATGAAATGAGCTGCACCTAAGCCACGTCCACTTTACACCCGTCTCTCTGGAAGGGGCTGTGGCTGTGCTCCGATAGCCATGTGCTAATGTTTACACTGGCTTGGTCATGGCTGCAAAAAGATCGCCTGTACAACCCTACCAGTTTGAGCCAGAGTCTGACCCAGAGGGAGTGGCTCCGGAAGAAACTCTTAGCCGCGTTCAGACCAAACGCAACTTGAAGCGACCTAGTCGACACATCCTATGTATTATTCAAAACCGCCAGGAGGGTCACGCTAAAGAGGAAGATATGAATGTAGAAAAAATTACAACTAGAGCTCTGCTACAATGTAAGATTTTGGTGCTCTAAAACTTCTCTGAAGCCTTTGCTAATTAATAGGATGGCCGACCATCCAGCATTAGCCGGGACGTACCGTATTTGAGCCAAAAGTGGCGCGTCGCCGCACGGGTAAATGCTGACACTACATGCTGCTCCGGATGGGGGTTTTGTCCCCCACCGGTGGAGTTGTCGGGGAAGAAGCGAGCGGCTAAAATACGGGAGGATCCGGTAAACCGGCGAGGATCCGGTGTGTTTATCACAGCGTGGTGGCCGTGCTGAGGCACCGGGGGGAGTTTAGGCTAAACAGTAAGTCAAAATAAAACATCCATTCTTACAGGTGCCACGTTTGTAGTAGGATCACGGATAGTTGGTACGGATCCATTCCTTATCTTCAGACATCTAGTAAATCCAGCGTTGAACTGTCCCTCGTCGATAAAACAGTGCGCACATACGTACAGATATTTTGGAAGTGCCGCGGGTACATTCCCATTATAAATAAAATCCACCCGTTGAGTCCTCAAATCCTCCGACGAGGGAGTTTTCAAAAGAGTTTTGTGCTCGTTTGTGCAGCCAACAACAGAGCAAACGCTGCCCCTTTTTCAGATCGTACTTTCGCCATGGTTCTAACCGGGGCAATGCGAGCAAGCGGCCAGGAATAATGGCAATGTTTTGATAATTTTTGGGGCAGGGCAGTGGGCGGCTCCATGGGCAGTACCATCAACCCGCCAAAACTGACATGACGTCATGTCAGTGGAGTTTTCAGAACGGCCGGCTCTGAGCACACAGTTCCTAAATACGGAGATAACTAAAAAATGACTGGATGGAATTTTTTTGAACTTGGGGTGATTGTAGCGGTTTTCTATCCCTGATATGCACCCCCCTCCCGTTAACAAAGTCGGTTTTTCATGCCATGGCCCCTTTAACTGTTGGATGGCACAAAATTTCCTTCAGCTAAATTATTCAAAATCTAAAAATAAATCTCTGTAACATACAAAACTCCCCCCTCATTCAGTCTTGTCTCGGTCCACATTCAGTAATCATCAAACCAACAGCCAGAAATCTGGGAGTAACCTTCGATTCAGGCCTCACCTTCTCCACCCATATCAACAAGATTGTCCAGTCCTGTTTCCTTCACCTGTGCTCCATTTCAAAGATTAAACAAATACTCACCCCACCAGATCTCGAAAAGATAATCCACGCCTTCATTTTCTCAAGACTGGACTATTGTAACTCTCTCCTCCCTGTTTTAAACAAGAAATCACTCTCTCGCCTCCAACTAGTTCAGAATGCAGCAGCTCGGCTTTTAAGTAGTTTTGGTAGAGGGCATCACATCACTCCAATTTTAGCCTCCCTTCACTGGCTTCCTGTCAGTTTTAGAATTGATTTTAAGATTTTATTGATTACCTTTAAAGCGCTCAAAGGACTTGCTCCGAGCTACATTTCAGAGCTTTTAATACCTTATGAGCCAACTTGCAGCCTCAGATCCACTGGCGAAGGCCTCCTAGTCGTTCCAAAGTTGAGGCTCAAAACTAAAGGTGATAGAGCTTTCTCCATCAGAGCTCCTCTGCTTTGGAACGAACTGCCAGAGGAGATAAGGCGTGCAGAGACAGTCGCTTCTTTTAAGTCAAATTTAAAAACTCACTTTTACAGACTTGCTTTCATGTGATGCCATCTTTTACCGTCTTTTATCTTTTTTTCTCCTTTTTCTTTGACCTCTTTTACCTCTTTCTTATTTAGACTAACTGTCCTTTAAGCCTTTGTTTTACTTATAATCTTTTCTTATTTTATCACTTAGGTCCTTCATTGATTTTAATGTTTTTTTATTATTCCATTTTATCATTTATATTACCATCATGATGATTTTATTATTATTTTATTATTATTATTAATATCCTCTTTTATACTTACTAGCCTGTTTCCTGCTTTCTGGGCGATAATATGATCGTGATCTATGATCGTGATAAATTTCAGTTCGATCACGGTGATCAGCTGTGAGCATATTTACTCGATCAAACATGGCGGAAACTTGCGTCACAACAGCCAATCAGAGTCAAGCTTTTCCTGCTCGCTTCTGTAAGTTAACGGAGAAGTAAGGAGAAATAAATAGAATGACCGAACATGGAGCTAAACGCGGAGCTGAGGGCAGCAAGATAGATGTCAGCCGTGACTTTGAGTTATCCTCAGAAGATGGTATAGTTGAGAAGTTATTCAACATCTCTCCAAAGTGACGCGAGCAATTCAGCCGATAAACCGGCAACATAACAAATCTGTTCTTCCCGAGTGAGTATGTGGGAAGCATGAAAATGCAAGCGGAGTCTGTACAGCCTGCCACTGCTGACGGTACGAGTAGCATTTGCAGTTTAGACACAACTAGCGGTGCAGCCACCAGACCAAAACAGCGATCAATCATTTCCATACCTGCCAACACTCCTGTTTATCCCGGGACTCTCCCCTATTTCAGACGTATCTCCCGTCCACCCCCCGTATTGTCATTTCTCCCATGAATTTCTCGTAGCATGGTCCGCATTCATTCATGAATCGGATCACTATATTTGTCTAAATTTTCCAGGTTTCCAGACAACCAGAGATAGTCCTGTGTTCTGCTGAGCCTCAAAGACACTGGATTGATTTTTTTACATTACAGTTTTGGATGATTCATGTCGGTTTAAGCTGTAAACTATATTTAAGCAGTGTTTGTTGGAAAATTAAAACTTCAGTGAAAGGAAAACAAACGCGAGATATGCGAGAGTGATGCGTTCAGGGCAGCCTCAGATAAAAGAGTGCTGTATTTCATGCACAGATGTTCAGAGAGCCTCATACGGGAGAGCATGTAGAACATATGAGGACTTCAACACTAATATTAGTGGACTAAATAAGTTAAAGGCATAGCCTACCTTTTATCTTTTTTTTTTAACCATTTGTTATTGTGAAAACAAAACAAAAGTGTGCAATTTCACTTATACTTATATTGTACTTACTTATATTATATACTTATTTGGATGAGCAATTTAATTACAAATACTCTCATAATGAGCTCATATCCACCATACAAGGTCATCCCAAAACTGCCCAGCGTACGCCGCAAACAACTCCTGGATTTTATAACCCAAATGTTGTCAGGAATGCGTATCATCTATGTTTACATCACCTAATGTTTACATTTTAAAGCATCTTCATTATCTCTGAGGGGGCGATTTGTTTATTTTGGGTCTTGCATACCTGCAAAAACACTCAGGACTGTAAACTAATTATCTGTATTACTTAGTATTTATCTACATTTGTTGTACTGTTGAATTAAAATGTTTTTTAGATTTTTCCAAGTGTATCTTATTCAATTTGCTTTGTTATTTACTTTGTATGTTAATAAAATGTTGAACTAATCTCTAGTTTTTTTAGTTTTTGGTACAGATGCTTGTTCTAAAATACACTTATGGTGCAACTTAAGACACATCATCAGTGTTGGCACCTGGGTTCATTGGGTGTTTCGGGTCTTGCAACAGACACCCTCGCCCAGGGGACCCAGCCGGGGTGATCAAGTCCCGGCTTGTGTCTTAAGAGCATGTGACCACGGATCACCCCGCTTGATCCACAGCCATCTGGACGCCTTCTCTGCTGCGTCGCAGATGTTCTTGATGGCTCGCCTATTGTGCAGTCCCCCCACTCCCAGCATCTTGAGAGCCCTGATGAGGGACTGGCCAGCGAATCCTCTGCATCCAACCTCAATGGGGTTGCATCGGGTCCTCCATCCCCTGCTTCGGCATTCACTTGCCAGCTCTTCATACTTGGCTTTCTTCCTCTCAAAGGCCTCCTCCATCCTGTCTTCCCAGGGAACAGTCAACTCCAGCAGGACCACTTGCCTTGTTGTTTCAGACACCAGGACCATGTCTGGCCTGAGCGTGGTCACTGCGATGTTCTCCGGGAATTTGAGCTGTCTCCCTAGGTCGACTTTCAGCTGCCAGTCCCAGGCTATTGCCAGCAGCCCCCCTGCTTGCCTCCTGAGCTGCTGCGGCTTCTCCCCAGCCTTAACGAAGGCGATGGTCTGCCTTGATGGTTGTACGTGTTTGCTGGTGGAAATGCCTGTGCTGATGGCCTCCGCAATGACCCGTAGCACTTGGTCATGGCGCCCCTCTCCCAGTGCTCTTGGGCAGCAGCTCAAGATATGTTCCAGTGATCCTGCTCTTTGGCAGAGAGGGCACAGTGGGTTCTCAGCCAAGTCCCAGCGGTGGAGGTTGGATGGGCTTGGGAGGACGTCATAGACCGACTGGATGAGGAACTTGATCCGGTGAGGCTCAGATCGCCATAGCTCTGACCACGAGACCTTCCAGGCAGCTGCCTCCTCCCAACGGGTCCACGCCCCCTGCTGCCGCATCCCCACTGTCTTGCTGCAGCGGGCTTCCTCCACCCCTGCTCGGACCTCCTCCTGGATCAGCTGACACCTTTCCTTCCCCTTGGCCTTTTTGTATGAAGGTCTCGGGTTGCTCCCAAGTCCTGCCCGTCCGGATGCCACTGTTTCCACCAGCTCACTGTGCCGCAAGCGGGACTCAGCCTGATCGACTGCCTCTTGAGCTGCTGCTGCTGCTTTAAAACTGGCAGTTTAAAAAAAAATCGTGATACTAATCGAGATCGGACAATATGACAAAATAAATCGTGATCATTTTTTTTGCCAAATCGCCCAGGCCTACCCCAGCTGCATCGTCCTTGATTGTCCACCTCAGGCCCTGAGCTCCTCCATCTCTTAGGCTCCTCTGGACCGTTGCTGCAGACACATACATCAGCCTAACTGACATCTATAAAATAAAACTAGAGTAAACTGCCATTGAGTTTTAACTTTAATCACCTTAAATTAATTTAACATCCATAATTAGTTATTTCATTATCTTGTACATTGAAGTCATTTTCTCCCATCAAATTGCTAACCAGATCTCTCTGTATGTTTCTGAGCCCCAGTCTCCTAGGTTGCTCTGGACTGATGGCTGCTGCAGACCTGCCTGACTCCAGCCACATTGTCTATGATTGTCCGCCTCAGGCCTTGAGCTCCTTCTTCTCTTGGGTTCCTCTGGACTGTTACTGCAGACATGAACATCAGTCTCACTAACATTAATAACATAAACCTAGAGTTAACTACTATTAGGCCTGCTGACTGTAATCACATTAAATTAATTTAACACAGTCCATAATTACTCAAATCCTAACCCTGTAAACTGAATTCATTTTGTTTCACCATTACATGAGCTGTTGTTGTTGTTGCTGTTGTTTTATTGTTACTGTTGTCCCCTGTCTCTCTCTCCCTCCTTCTCCCTTACTCATTATCTGTCTCCTTCCCTCTATCTTGTTCTCTTTATCTCCCCCTGCCCTCTTTTCACTTTTCACTTCTCTCTCTCCCCCCTATCTCTCTGTATTCCTCCCCAACCCAGCAGTGGCTGCCTGGCATGAGTCTGGTCCTGATCAAGGTTTCTGCCTGTTAAAAGATAGTTTTTCCTTGCCACTGTTACTCATGTTAGATGAGATGGGCCAAAACCCATCTTAGGTTGGATCTTGATAATTCATCAAACAATGAGCGTGGTCTAGACCTGCTCTTGTTCTTTGAAAAGCGTCTTGGGATGATGATTGTTGTGAATTGGCGCTATATAAATAAAATTTGATTGATTTGATTGATTGAAAACTAAAGAAGGTAAGAGAGGGAGAAGGTGACAAGGAATAATTACAAAGGAGCACAGAGGTAAGGATATTACTGCAAGTGGTATTCTTTTTATTTAAAAGTTAAGTGTTTAATGCTTTATCAGAAAAAATTGTGGCGTGACTGGTGGGTTGTGAGGACCCAGAAGACAGAGATCAACTTAAGGTGTAGTTTTAATGTCCAAACTCAGGTTTTAAAGGCAAAAAGAGGAAGTCCGGCAGGCTGGTTGGCTGGCTGTCGTGTGGGCTGGAGACACTGCAGGGAAAAGAGGAGAGGGAAGTGAGTAGGCATGCAAGGAATCACAAGGAGCAGAGTTACAAATACTAATTCAAAAGGAGGCCAGGAGACGCGTCTGTACCACTTGGGAGTGAAGACAATACTCAGGCGCTGAGACTGAGGGCTGCTGGTTTCTTAAAGTGCCTTGATTGTAGATGAAGAGCAGATGTGTAGTCTCACTCAGCCTCAGTGACCGGGGGAGGGGAGGAAGCTCTGGAAGAGAGTAAAGCCAGACCAGGCAAACAAGGAAACACAGGAAGTCCAGCCAAAATAAAACAAAAGGAGGAGGCGTCTCACCACAAAAATACTGCATATCATTCAGCCTTTGTTTAAGTTATTTTGTGGAGAATTTAACTTTTAATGTTTTTTTTTTTTCAGGGAAGGAAAAAAAAACAAGGAAAGGAGAAGAGAGGTGAGGGGAGGAGAGCAGATGAGAGGAGAGAAGTGTAGTGGGGAAGACATGTTATTGAGGGCCAGTATATTGTCCATCATCCTGATATGAATGTTCAATCTTGGAACAGGCTTTCAGTAGCCCCTTTAAAACCCAGGAGGTTGGAGAAAAATCAACTTAAAACACTTATGTCTGTTTCCTAAAAAATATGGAAGATTGTATTTACTTCATGTGTTACACTATAGTGTCTACAGTCACCAAATTAGCCATTAAACTATAATTGTTGCCATGCATAATATACACAACCATTATTTTTCTGAAAGGAATAGGCAACATTTGATTTCTCAATGACTTGGTTACCAAACATAATCTTAGAAACCACGTGTAATGAAATGTCAGACTCGTTTTTACCCACAAGATTGATCATGCTTGTCCTCCATTCAGGTTTATGAAGACTATGGGATAGACTGGAATGGACCTCACAGTCTTTATGGAGGTACTGAGTCAGTCTGCGAGATTCAGCTGGCCCAAGAGCTCACAGACGAAGAGGTTGCTACTTTGCCAGCTCCAGGATTGTCTGTCACTGATGCAGTTCTATTATATTTAGACACCGTGCAGGTTTTAACAAGAATAACAGCAAACTGATGTCCAACCCATGCTTTTATTTCGCCTCACAGACCAAGCAAAAACTAAACTGGAAAAACTTCCTTTCCTCAGGATTTAAAAAAACAAAACGAAAACAAAACAACCATAGTCACCACTGTGATCTTTTAGATGGACTTATTCTACATCTCATTCTCCAAATAATGGATAACAATGCTGTAAATTTTTAAACTGCAAAACAATGGTCAAGAACTGCGTCAGTTTAGGGTTATAATGAACTGCATGCAATGACCCATCTGAAAAAAAATTGAAATTACACAAGTCCAAATCCACTCTGTGCACTATTTATGGCTGTGAAAAGTGCTTCCTCAAACTCCTCGTAGGTTTTGAAATGAGCTGGCAGTTTCAGTGCTTCAAAGCATGTAGAGGACGTGGGAAGATCCAGAGATCTCCACTCTGAGCTCAGGAGGAAGCATCTCCCAGCCAACCCAGAATTTCAGCAGCTGGACCAGTATACCTGATGAGGCTACAAGTCATAAAACAGATCGAAGACAACACTTAGTTTGACTCCAATTGGTCATCTCTATCCATGAAACAATTATAAAGAGAGCAATACAAGAACATTAGCCAAATAAATGGTTTCATACCTGTTTCAATGAACATCCTCAGAAAGCCAGTGATGCGGCATGTAGACTCTATGTCAAAGTCCTCACCATCACTGTCCTCAACTGGCCATGTGATTTTTTGCAGGAGCATCTTAAGAAACAAAAAAAGAAAACAATTTGGCATAGTTGAACTTACTTTGTTCAAGGAATATTCAGATCACATTCTTGGTAATTGGAAAAATATAACAGCTCAGTCATTGAAAATACATAAATTCATACAGTGAAGTAAAAAAAAACTGAAATCCTGCCTTACCTGAGGTGTGAACTGCAAATCAGCCATTTTGGGGAAAAGAAGTGGGACTACATATGGTCTAGATGTCAGAAGTGGCCATACCATCACATCTTTCAGCCCCTTTCTCAACTGTTTTATTTGGCGCATGGTTCTCCCAATGACCTAAAGAGACGGACCCAACAAATATTACAGCTGAAATCCTCAACCTAAATTTCAACACTCAACAGGCATGAGAAATGCTGTGGTTAAACGATAAATACCATTCTACTTACATAAGCTATGCATTAAATGGTGGTTGTGAAAAACTTAAACATGACAATGGCCAAAGCATGAATTACACAACTAAAACCTTACCATTTTATCCCTGCCAGCATTAGCTATGAATTGTGCCAGTTAAGTTAACCAGCAGGTACTCACTGCATGGAGGAAAAGTTTGTTATGTAGCCATCTGTTGTGAGGCAGGCTTGTAGTGAGGACCCAGAAGCAGACACTGAGACAGAGCTCAACGTAAAACGAATTTAATGTCCAAAAACAGAAAGGGATAGATAAGGAAACAAAGGAAGTCCGGTTGGTGGGCTGGTTGGCTGGCTGTCGTGTGGGCTGGAGACACTGCAGGAGAGACCAGAGGAGACAGGAGTTAAAGGACATGCAAAGAGTCACAAGGAGTAAAGTTCAGAACGTTATACCAACGACGAAGGCCAGGAGATGCGTCTGTACCGCTAGGAAGGGTAGACAATACTCAGGCGCCGAGACTGAGGGCTGCAGGCTTCTTAAAGTCCCTTGATTGGAGATGAGGAGCAGGTGTGTCGTCTCACTCAGCCTCAGCGCCGGGGGAGGGGAGGAAGCTCTGGAAAAGAGTACAGCCAGACCAGGCAAACAGGGAAAGACAGGAAGTCCAGCCAAAATAACACAGAATGAGGAGGCGTCTCACCACAGTACCCCCCCCTTAACGAACGCCTCTTGGCGTTCTGCCGGGCTTGTTGGGGTGGGCAGCGTAGAATTCTTCCAGGAGTTGGTGGTCCAGGATGAGGGAGCGGGAGATCCAGGAACGTTCCTCTGGACCGTAACCCTCCCAGTCCACGAGGTATTGGAAGCCTCGCCCCCGAGGCCGCACGTCCAGGATTTTCCTTACAGTGAAGGCAGGGTGGTCATCAATCAATCGGGGGGGTGGAGGGGCGACGGAAGGAGGGCTCAGGGTGCACGAGGCAACAGGTTTTAACAAGGAGACATGGAATGTGGGATGAATTTTGAGAGATGAGGGAAGTTTTAATCTCACCGCTGAAGGGTTGATGATTTTCTGGATAGGGAAGGGACCAATGAAGCGGGGGGACAGCTTGGGTAAAGGGACATAGTGAACAAATTTGGAGAATCTGTCAATGATGGTGAGTATGACTGTGTTACCTTCAGAGGGAGGGAGACCAGTGACGAAATCTAAGGCTATGTGGGACCAGGGGCGTGAAGGCACAGGCAGAGGACGCAGCAAGCCAGCCGGAGGTTGGTGGGAGGCTTTGCTTCGGGCACAGACGGAGCAGGCAGTAACAAACGCCCGTACGTCCCGGACCATCCCCGGCCACCAGAACCGCTGCTGGAGGAATTGGAGGGTGCGTTGAAACCCGGGGTGGCAGGTGAGCTTGGAGGAGTGCCCCCACTGTAGGACCTGAGAACGTGCGACCTCAGGGACGAACTTTCTGTCCGGCGGGCCGGTTCCGGGGTCTGGGTGGTTCCGGAGGGCCTGGTCCACGATGGTATCGATCTCCCAGGTGGCAGAGCCGACGACACAGGAGGCGGGGAGGATGGTGTCTGGTTCACTGGGGTCCGGAGTATCCAAGGCGTGGATCCGAGAGAGGGCGTCTGGTTTGAGGTTGCGGGAGCCGGGACGATAGGAGAGGGTGAAATTGAATCTGCTGAGAAAAAGGGACCAGCGGGCTTGCCTGGGGTTGAGGCGACGAGCGGAGCGGAGGTATTGCAGGTTCTTGTGGTCTGTCCAGATTAGAAACGGTTGGGAAGCTCCTTCCAGCCAGTGTCTCCATTCTTGCAGTGCCCACACGACAGCCAGTAATTCACGGTTTCCCACGTCATAATTTTGTTCCGTGGCTGAGAGTTTCCGGGAGAAAAAGGCGCAAGGATGAAGCTTCTGGGTCTGAGAGTCCCTCTGTGAGAGGACGGCCCCTACTCCAGAGTCCGAAGCGTCGACCTCCACCATGAACTGAAGCGAGAGATCTGGGTGTTTGAGCACCGGGGCGGAGATGAAGAGGGATTTGAGATGATGGAAGGTGGCGTCTGCTTCGGGGGTCCAGGAGAATGGAACCTTTAGGGATGTGAGCCGGGTGAGGGGAACTGCGACCTTACTGTAGTTCTTCATGAACCGTCGATAGAAATTAGCGAAGCCGAGGAATCGCTGGAGGTCTTTGCGGGAGGAGGGGGTGGGCCAGACACGGACAGCGCAGACTTTTTCTGGGTCTGGGCGTAGCTCCCCCTGGGCGATGATGTAACCAAGGAAACTGATGGAGGAGGCGTGGAACTCGCACTTTTCGGGCTTCACGAAAAGGCGGTTTTCGAGGAGGCGCTGAAGGATGAGTCGGACGTGCTGCTGGTGTTCCTCCAGGTTTCGGGAGAAGATCAGAATATCATCTAAGTAGACGAAGGCGAACTTGTTAATCATGTCGCGGAGGACATCATTAATGAGGGTCTGGAACACAGCAGGAGCGTTGGTGAGGCCAAAGGGCATAACCAGGTATTCGAAGTGGCCCATGGGTGTGTTAAAGGCCGTCTTCCACTCGTCCCCCTCCCGGATGCGAACCAGGTGATAGGCATTCCGGAGGTCCAGTTTTGAGAAGATGGTGGCTTGACAGAGAGGTTCGAAGGAGGGATCAATGAGTGGTAGGGGATATTTGTTTTTAATGGTGATATCATTTAATCCACGGAAGTCAATGCAGGGACGGAGAGAGGAATCTTTTTTCTTCACGAAGAAGAAACCAGCAGCCAGGGGAGAAGATGAGTCCTGAGGTCAGGGAGTCTTGAATATAGTCCTCCATGGCCTCTCGTTCGGGCCGAGAGAGGTTGTACAGTCTACTACTGGGAAGAGGGGCTTCAGGGAGCAGGTCTATGGCGCAGTCATAGGGACAATGAGGAGGAAGAATGAGAGACTGCTCCTTACTGAATACCATTGCTAGGTCATGGTAGGCGGGGGAACCGAGGTGAGAGATGGCGGTGGAGATGCTGACCTCTGTCGGTGGATGTGAGGATTGGCGGAGCGGAGGCAGTGGGAGTGACAGTGAGGGCTCCAGGTGGAGATTGAAGATGTGGACCAGTTAATCTGAGGGTTGTGGATTTGTAGCCAAGGGAGTCCCAGCACCAGGGGAGAGTGAGGAGATGGAAGCAGGAACAGCCGGATGTCCTCCCAATGATTTCCGGAGAGGATGAGGGTGAGAGGAGCTGTGCAGTGGGTGATGGAGGCTATAACTCTGCCATCGAGAGCGGTGACCTCACGGGGAGCCGGGAGTTCCTCCAGGGGGAGCTGAAGCCGCGCTGCCAGTCCAGCATGAATGAAGTTATCATCCGCCCCAGAGTCAATAAGGGTTTGGAGGGAAGTGGACTCCTTTCCCCACAGGAGACAAGCAGGTACCAGGATGCGTTTGGGAGAGCTGGCAACGGAGGAGGTATGGCTCATCAGTGTGCCCTCAGTCACGGATGAGCCTGGCCGTTTAACTTGTTTGGGCAGTTGGTTAGAAAGTGACCGGCCTGGCCACAATAGATGCATAGCCTCTTCTCTACCCTCCTTCTCCGTTCATCCGGGTGAAGCTTAGTGTGGCCGATCTGCATGGGTTCACCTGCAGATGGCGCCGGATCCGGGAAGACTGAGGGCTGCAGAGGAGACCCGCTGACCGCAACAGAGGAAGGGGAGTCTATTCTAGGGACTAAGGAATGGTTTTTCTTCTCCCTCCGTCTCTCCCTGAGGCGATTATCAATTCTAATAGCTAGCGCTATTAGCTCCTCCAGGGAGGAGGGCTCATCACGAGTCGCTAGCTCGTCCTTCAATTGTTCAGAGAGACCCCGAGTGAATATCCCCTTTAACTCGAGGTCCCCCCACCCACTCTCGGCCGCCACAGTACGGAACTCAATGGAGTATTCCGCCACTGACCGAGAGCTCTGGGTGAGGGAAAATAGCCGTTTGGTACACTCGGGGCCCTCAACAGGAAAATCAAATATTCTCCGGAGCTCTTCGGAAAAACGGGCGTAAGAAGTGAACAGAGGTGAGTCCCTATCCCAGACGGCTGTAGCCCACTTAGCGGCCCTACCTCTTAACAGATTGATGGTGTAAGCGACCTTAGCTCGATCTGAGGGGTAGCTAATGGGCTGTTGGTCAAATACTAAGGGGCAACGGAGCAGGAAACTTTTGCAGCCCCCAATCTCCCCAGCATACGGCTCAGGAGGAGGGACATAGGGCTCTTTGAGGATAGCGGGTGGTGGAGGAGGTGAAGAGGGGACCGTACTAACAGAGGGGGGGAATCCTGGTTGTTGTGGTGGAGGCCGAGGGAGTAGTTGCTCCGCCAGCTGCGACATTTGAATGGAGAGGCCATGAAGCGACTGATGGAGACTCTGGAGCATCTCCTCATGTTGGCCAATCCGCGTGCCGAGCTTCTGGACGGCTAGCTGAACTCGGTCTGGGTCTGTTGGGTCCATTCTCCTGGCCTGAGTATTCTGTTGTGAGGCAGGCTTGTAGTGAGGACCCAGAAGCAGACACTGAGACAGAGCTCAACGTAAAACGAATTTAATGTCCAAAAACAGAAAGGGATAGATAAGGAAACAAAGGAAGTCCGGTTGGTGGGCTGGTTGGCTGGCTGTCGTGTGGACTGGAGACACTGCAGGAGAGACCAGAGGAGACAGGAGTTAAAGGACATGCAAAGAGTCACAAGGAGTAAAGTTCAGAACGTTATACCAACGACGAAGGCCAGGAGATGCGTCTGTACCGCTAGGAAGGGTAGACAATACTCAGGCGCCGAGACTGAGGGCTGCAGGCTTCTTAAAGTCCCTTGATTGGAGATGAGGAGCAGGTGTGTCGTCTCACTCAGCCTCAGCGCCGGGGGAGGGGAGGAAGCTCTGGAAAAGAGTACAGCCAGACCAGGCAAACAGGGAAAGACAGGAAGTCCAGCCAAAATAACACAGAATGAGGAGGCGTCTCACCACACCATCTCCAATTTGTTTTGGTGACTGCCGGGAGATTCCAAGATAATGCAAGATCTGAAACTGTCTCCTTCTGTTCTGGTGTAAGTTCTTCATGTTCAAGCTTGAATGAAGACCATACAGGTTATTACATTTGCCAATATATTTTTTGCAAGAGAATGGTTTTTGTGTTACATACCAGTTTTATGATACTCCTGATATGCAGATCAGGGCAGTCTTCTGTAACAACAGTTGCCGTTTCAGGATCCCCATTGCACAGTACATGAATGACAGCAGGACTTAAACCTGCGACATGGGGACCATCATGTAGAAAACTGTGGGCCAGCATCCTTCCTGCCACCTGAAAGAGGTTGCTTTCAATAAGCACCTCTGATGCCGCTGGAACAAGATGATCAGGTTCACCCTCAAATAGCAGTGTTCGGCCCATTCCTCCTGTAAGTACCAAGGGTGGTAAAGGCAAAACAATTAACCATCTGAAACATTTTTTAAATTAAATTGAATTAACCATCGAAATTTTAAGGGGCTAACCAAGATCTAGACTGAACCCAAACTGGAGTTTGGATATTACTGTTGTCATAAAGTACCGCATCACTCCCTCTCCGACAGCAACATCACCTGAAATAAAACGCTGATAATAACACAGGGAAAATCATGGCTGACTAATGCAGACTCAATTAGGTAAAATTTAACCAAGGAAAAAAATAGTCAATATTCTATTGCTGCCATTCTACAACAGCATCCTAAAGAATATTGTGCATGGAAGATTTTTTTGTCAAATATATTATTTTTTTCAATCTCACTTAACATTTAACAATTTCATATAATACACCTGAGTGGTATAAACCTTTCTGATACATTTATATTCCTTACCAACAAGGGTACAATGAAGTGGGCATGCCCATTCTTGCTGCCGTTTATAGAAGGAGAGAAGTTCCCGTTCCCTTTCTTCTTCAGAGTCCCTTACATCCATTCTCATTTTAAGTGGTTTCCCAGATGCATGTTCCCGAAGTAAATTCTCTTTAAAAACTTTGGAGGCTTGAGCTGGTTCTTTAATCAGCTTCCATTCTAAACAAACAATAAAAAGGAAAAAATCATCTCTTCCACAGAAATGTTGTGCACTGGCGTGTTACCTGTCAAAACAATATTCTTCAGGCTATAAAAAGGGAGGAAAGTTCTGTCCATTTCACTGACTATGTGACCCCCAACATCTTCAGAATCTGTCACAAAGCTGAAGTGACATAAAAACAGCAAAAGACCATTCTAAACACGTACTAAACATTTTAACATTTAGAGTCCATCATCCAGTTGCATGTGATAATTTATTTATATTCTATCATATAATATTAATAATTTATCATATATTATTTATCATGTTATTATTTACAATATATTCATTATATATTATTTATTTATCATATATTATTATTACAGGTGTTATTTTAATAATGACTGAGTTTCACTTGCAGACAATCTTACAGCAAACCTATTGTGATGACACATACCACTGTATGTTTCTGTGTGCTCCAACGCCTTGTTGTCAATCACTGTTGGTACTGCTGAACTCTGAGATGATGTTTCAGGTGTCACTGGAGCACTGTCATTGACAGGGACTGTCCCTCTACCAGTGTCCTCACTTTGACCTTGTTCGCTTTCTGATTTCTGCATCTCCTTGATGTTAACAAAATTAAAATGATCATCATACTCACCTATATGTGTGCGCAACACTCTAAGAGAGACTTGCATTTCCTTAGGAAGTACTTGCCCAATTCAGCTCAATCTGTCTTCCCTCATCTCAGAAAGGGAAACTTCCCTTTGACATGTGATGCAGGGGATGATTGGACAGGGACTGGAGCTCTCCTAAATAAAGCAAATGGCTTTTTAATGATAAAAAATTATCAGTAAGCTTCATTTTGATTATTTATTAAGTTGAGTGTCTGCCTATTTACGTACACAATTTAAGGGTAGATCCTGTTGAAGTGGACGTATGAAGATTGTAGCTTGTCCAATCATCTTTGATGGATCTTTTAGATATGCAAGGGTGTATCCAGTGCTGGGACACTGAAGTAACCAGAGGTTTCGGCTGCGAGTAGATCCCACAATTCTGAGAAGTTCAAAGCCTCCCCCCTCTTGGAGCTTTGGAAATACTTCCATCAATTTATTTGTTATAACTTTGGGATCATCATCATCCCCTGGGGAAAATAAAAAAGTTACAACCATAGTTATTAGCATTACAAAAAACCTGCTAATAAATGTAGTGAGCCACAGACAATAAAAGTTTTTTTGTTGTTTTGGTAAATTCTTAATTTCCCACAAACCTGAAAATGTCACCCTTGCCTTGCCAAGTGCTGCACTCTGAAGGTCTGCTTTCAGTGGCATACTTGGCACTTTATCCGCCTTGCTGTCAGCTAGACAAAAGACTGTATGTGTGTAGTTTGTTCTGTTGTTCTGGTTCGGTGCTGGTCGTCGTCTCATTACTCTTCTGCAGACACTATTATAAGGAGCAAAGAGCCTTGCTACCTCGGCTGCAACACAAAATAACACGACAAAATCTTTGATTCAACTCTTGAACTGTTATCCAGTTGACCACAAACCTGTGTCTTGAGCCATTGATTAGTAGAACACCTGGCTGGTGAAATTATGGGAAATTACTTCTTACCTTCAACAGGTGTACGAGATTGAGGAGGAGCTGGGGTCCGCTGTGGATGCTATGTCAACGCTGCCAGAGGCGTCTGAGCTGTGGGAGCTGCCTAAGCCGAAGGCGTTCTTCTGAGGGCTTCTTCAATTAAATCCGCAGCTTCTCTGAGCAGTTCCGGGCATGTTTTATCCATTGCAGAGCCTATCGCCGGCTTACTATGGGGATAATACTTTTTGGTTGCAGAAAGTGCGGAAATTGGTTTAATCAAGTATTAGCGGGCTTATCCAACGTACAGGTGAATAGCGCAACCCAGTGTATAGGAGTGTGTTCACAAGCTCTGCCTCGATCCATTATCTGGCATCGATATGCCTTGACTGGATGTGCAGGGTAACCAATCAGGAGTTAGATCTCCGCCCACTGACTTTGACGAGTGAGTTTGACAGACAAAATTATTTCATGATGCACGCGACACGGACCATGAAATAAATACATGTCTTTCATGAAATAAATATATGTCTTTCATGAAATAGTATTTTAATTATTTATTGACGCTTTTATTTATTGACACTTTTATTTATTTATTAATGCTTTAATTTATTTATTGACACTTTTAATGATACATTTATTTATTTATTGACACTTTTAATTATTTAATGGTACATTTAAGAATTTATTTATCGATGTATTTATTTATTTAATTTTGGCACTTTTAGTCCTCCATAGTTTTTTGCACCTTATTTGTCTGTCTTTTAATTAGCAGTGTTGTGTTTTGCATATTCCAACCATGGATGTGCATTTCATGACTCTGGCACTTTGTTTTCTGTTACTTTTTGGAGTTTTTAAGTCCGCGTCTGGCGACCCGTTCAGCGGCTCTATTGTTTACAGCCGTGAACAGCTGTTGGCGCTGCGCCAAGCCCGGCCACCTTCATGGGAGACACCGGACATCCCCGCCAAGCTCCACAGGAGAAGAAGAGGATGCAGGGCTGGAGTTCAGCATCGGGCAAAGCGGAGACGCTTTAAGCCAACTGTCCCATCCGTCATTATGGGAAACGTCGCTCCCCAACAAGATGGTAGAGCTCACAGCGCTGACTCGGCTGCAGTGGGAGTACCGGGAGTGCAGCCTCATGATGTTCACAGAGTCATGGGTGTATGTGTGTGTGTGTGTGTGTGTGTGTGTGTGTGTGTGTGTGTGTGTGTGTGTGTGTGTGTGTGTGTGTGTGTGTGTGTGTGTGTGCGCGCGCACTTGGCTGTTCACACATAAAGCGTTTTCTGCTGCACTGTGATGCGCCGGTCAGACATCGACTGAGCCCGGCAGTGCTCGGCTGTTTCCGTCTGCCCTCAGTTTTCCACACTTACAAGCGCTTTAAACATGGGTAAATCAATATTTATTCACGTTTTTTTACGTCAAACATAAATTAAATATTGGCAGAATCTTCAAGTATTGTTTTAAATTATTATATGGAGTAAACAACAAATGAATTGGGTAGTCTGTTGACTCCATTGTATGTAGGCTATTAACTCTATCGTAATAAAGTCCCCCTCCTTTGTCTCATTAACATCACTGAATCTCTGCAGCTCTCCCTCCGTGAGCATGTGTGTGTGTGTGTGTGTGTGTGTGAGTGTGCGTGCATGCGTGTTCATCGGGAAAAAATAGACCGACAAGCAACACCG
This sequence comes from Xyrichtys novacula, assembly GCA_962446985.1. Lineage (NCBI taxonomy): Eukaryota > Metazoa > Chordata > Actinopteri > Labriformes > Labridae > Xyrichtys > Xyrichtys novacula. The sequence continues at coordinate 1,910,329 of OY660874.1, read as the reverse complement.
TAAATCCTTTTTTTCTAATTTATTGAAATATATTTTATTTTGAAAATTGACCGGATTCTCTCGCACCTCCTGTTCCCGACCTCCTGCCTGGTCCGATCTGCTCTGTCCAGCTTTACAATTGGCGCGCGCGGCTCGTGCAAAAAATAGAGAGAAGCGGAGCGGCCGCGCTCCAGAGCACGAGCCGTTCCGCGCTGTGTGAACAGTCACATAGGTTAATACGGGCGCCGAACCGAAACTCGGTGCGTGGCGCTTCCGCTTCCGCACGCGGCGCTTCCTGTGTGAACCAGGCGTCAGTCTCTGATCATCATCTCTGGAGACTTTAATCATGCATCGCTCTCCTCCACTCTCCCTACCTTCAGCAGGTATGTGGAACGCCCAACAAGAGACAATAAAACTTTGGACTTACTGTATGCGAACACCAAGGATGCATATACCCCCCGCTGGGCCACTCAGATCACAACCTGGTGAGACTGCAGCCCATTTACATACCTATGGTGAAGAAACAACCCCCCACCATCAGGTATGTTAAGAGGTGGTCTGAGGAGACCACTGAGGCGCTGCAGGACTGTTTTGAGACCACAGACTGGGATGTACTGTGCGGCCCACATGGTGATGACATCGACACCATGACAGATTGCATCACAGACTACATAAACTTCTGTGTTGAGAACACCGTACCCACCAGGAAAGTACAGTGTTCAAATCCACGCAAAGTGAGGAGGTGGTGTAGAAGTTGGCGTTGAGCCGATACTTGCGTTGACGGCACTTTGGCGACGCTGTGTGGCGGTGTTTGGTGACTCACCATGTCACAAGCGTGCACCACATCCCCGTGGCTGAGCAGCATGTCGCCCCACATGACGAACCAGCAGCAGACGGAGGGATGCGAGCTGATCCCTGCCGGGCCACCGTCCTCGCGCGGGAGAATCTCATCGCCACAATGTGAATGGGTAAGAAGTGAATACACAGTTCAATGAGCCAAATTAATTTACTTTCTCCACCAGACGCTCAAGGACATTTACGAGCCGGTCCAGCCGCTCGTTGATCCCCGCAATCCCCCTGATGATTTCTTCCTGCGATTGCAGGACCGTCTCCATGAGGACCCTTCCACTGGGTCCGGGTGGTCCAGCGGAAGCGCTGCGGCTGGTGGACGCTCCACCGCTTGTCGGCGCCCTGGTGCTGGTACTGGGGCCGGGGGCCGGGGTGGCCCGAATGCAGCTGGTCCTGGCCGACGACTCCGAGCCGGCGGACGGGCAGCCGCGGGCCGGGGTTCCGCAAGCCGGCGACACGGCCGACACATTGATTTCTGTGACACAATAAAAATATTGGTTCATTTCAATTCCTGCTTCTGTGTATCTATTGCGTTTACATCTATGGCAAAGCATGTGGACATTTGTGTGACACGCCACTTACCCTCCGGCAGGCTGTCTGAGTCGCCGTGGGTAGCGGTCCCCCCCACAGAGGCACCCCCCATAATCGCCACCACCCGCTGCTCAAACGGCGTGCGGGTCTCCTCCCCTGGACCCCCACCTGTCTGGCCGGTTCTCCTCCGAAGGTCAGCTGTACGCCGCTTGACCTCCACCTTGAGGTCCGACCACTTTTTTTTAATCTCCGCGGGGGTGCGTGTCTCGGAACCCACCGCGTTCACCCTCTCGCAAACTTTCTCCCACTCCAAGCATTTTCGTTTTGCACTGACGCCACTGGACAGGCTGCCAAACAAAACACGCTGTCGCTCCTCCACCTCGTATGCCATAAATTGAGTTTTTCTTGTCATTTTGTCTGTGTGCGAAGACAGGGAGACCCTATTTAAATAAATCTGCATATTTATAGATGGGCGTAACGGGGGCGGGCCCGGTCACTCTGACATCTGCACTCAATTCCAAGCTGATTGGGATTCATCAAGGAAACACACGTTGCTTTCGGGGTGGACGACGCTGTCATCTACCTGCTGCAGAGGTCCATGGCTCACTTGGAGAACACCGGCAGCACTGTGAGGGTCATGTTCTTTGAACTCTCCAGTGCTTTCAACACCATCCAGCCTTCACTGCTCAGGGGGAAGCTCGAGAGGGCGGGAGTGGACTGTCACCTAGCTGCATGGACTGTGGACTACCTCACTGACAGACCAGAGTTTGTGAGGCTTCAGAACTGTTTGTCAGACATGGTGGTCTGCAGCACAGGGGCTCCACAGGGGACAGTGCTCTCCCCCTTCCTCTTCACCCTGTACACCTCAGACTTCTGCTACAACTTTGGGAGCTGTCACCTCCAGAAGTTCTCTGATGATACAGCCATCGTCAGATGTGTATCGTCAGGGGATGAGTGGGAATACAGGACTGTCATCACTGACTTTGTCAACTGGTGTGGCACAAACCACTTCCAGCTAAATGCCAGTAAGACAAAGGAGATGGTTGTGGATTTCCAGAGGAGGAAGACACCTCAGACTGTGAACATCCAGGGTCTGGACATTGAGATGGTGGAGTCCTACAGATTCCTGGGTGTCCACCTCCACAATAAACTGGACTGGTTAACCAACACAGACGTCCTGTACAAGAAGGGCCAAAGTTGTCTCCACCTGCTGAGGAGACTGAGGTCCTTTGGAGTGTGCAGGACTCTGCTCAGGACTTTCTATGACTCTGTGGTAGCATCTGCACTTTTCTATGCAGTGGTCTGCTGGGGGGCAGGGAGCACCGAAAGGGACAGGAAGAGACTGAACAGACTGGTCAGGGGGGCCAGTTCTGTCCTGGACTTCTCCTTGGACCCCCTGGAGGAGGTGGGTGAGAGGAGGATGTTAGCAAAGCTTGTATCCATCATGGACAATTCCTCTCACCCACTGCACCAGACTGTGGGGGCTTTAAGTAGCTCCTTCAGCAGCAGACTTAGACTCCCACCTTGCAAGACAGAGCGCTACCGCAGGTCATTCCTCCCATCTGCAATAAGACTTTACAACGAACTGCAATAAAACTGGACTCACACCACCACTTTTTTTCTGGTACTTAAATTGTGTATACTGTACATAGTTTTATTTTCTTCTCCCCTTTTCCTTTTCCTTTTCTAAATTTTTTTCTTAATTAGAACATTTATTTAAGTTCTCAATATACGATCTTTAGTTTTATAACTGCATTTTTGCACTTTGTCTGTGATGCTGCTGTGACAAAAAAATTTCCCCCATGGGGGATCAATAAAGGAATATTCTATTCTATTCTATTCTACAAAGTAGAGCTACCGGCCTCCAGTCCTGAAGTGAGGCCAGATCTCCTTTTTTAGGCAGCAGCGAAAGCACCACAAGTTGACAGGAGACAGGAAGTGTTCCTTCTTTGAAAGACTCTATCACAACAGAATGGAAATCAGAGCCAAGCATTCTCCAGAAACACTGAAAGAAGTCAGCAGAGAGGCCATCGATCCCTGGTGCCCGTTCTGATGACATCTGCTGAACTGTGTCTGTCAGCTTCCCTAGAGTCAGGTCAGAGTCCAGGGCATAGACTGTATATACTATGGACAACTTGGTTCCGCCTACTGCCTGTATTTGAAATACCGAGAGCTATTTGAAGCCGAATAGCTCTTGGTATTTCCGGGATTTTTCTTCATTTCCTGAAACCAGTGCTGCGCAGTAGCGATGCACGCATTCGGCCGCGCAGTCGCCGAGAGTTGCTGTGATGACACTCAGCTCAAACAGCGCATCCCCCGGGAAAGCTACGCAATCCCTGAACGCCAATAGGCTGTATCAAGTGTCAATCATGGAAACCATGAACCCCCTTATAACTTTTAAAAATGGAGCTGCACAGGAAAAAGAGGACTTGAGCACAAACCAGTCTTACAATAACTACATGTCAACATCATAACCAGGGGGGAGAAAAATTCATGTTCAGTGTAATAAATTTCTAAAATTTGTCCACAGCCCCATAAGCTTTGCTGGTGCTGTTCTCGGAGTGGCTTCACCCAGCGAGGAGGCAGACTCTGTCCATTTTATATACAGTCTATGGTCCAGAGCCACTTTCTCATCCAAGATGAGTTGGGGAAGACTGTCCAAGAGCTCCTCATGGCATTCCATGCTGCATGGCTCTGCTCCAAAGAGATCAGCATGGAAGTCCATTGCATGGCCCCCTCATTTTGCCCGGGCTGGTGGTTAATCTGCCTCACGGAAGTTTAATGCAGATCATGTGTTTCCTCTGTACCACCAAACTCTCCAGGTTAAAAAAGAAAGAGGTCAGAGGATCCATGTCCTTAAGCTGGACGAAGCAAGCCCTGACAAGAGCTCCCTTCATTGTCTCATCCAAGAAGGAACACAACTCCTGCTTCTTCTCCTGCAGCAGGTCACCAGTGTTGGGATGGGAGTCCCTCCTTAGTCCTTACTCAATGCTCCTGATGCTGGCTTCAAGTTGTTGGACTGTTGCCTTGATGTTAGCAGTAGAATTGGAGGTATATTGTTGACAGAAGACACAAATCTGTTCCTTTTCAACCTCCCACCATAACTTCAAGGAACCAAACTCTTTCTTTTTATTTTGCCACTGCTGCCAAAAAAAAAAAAGAAGAAAATGCCGACAGAACACTCATCTTGGAGGAGCTTATTGAGTGGATGAGTGGAATAGACTCCCCTACTGACTGGTAAGCGTGCGCATTGCAACATTTCGTTCCTTGCTGTTGAACTGTGTGTGTAGTGTTTTGCTCCTTCTGATAGCGTTCTTGCTGTTAAGGTTATTTTCTCTCTTTAATCTATCAATACATCTGTTTGTTTAAAGGTGTATGAGTATATCTGATAGTTTTCACTAAGCACCGTCTTTATCTCTATTCTGGGGGATTTTTCTGGTGGTTTACTTTATTAGCTCTTAGCTTCTCTTAGCTTCACTCGCTAACGATGGTTCTCCTACTTCTCCTGCTCGCTTCTCTTTTAGTGTGTCAGATGTTTAGTTACTCCTTGTCCTCCTTAGACAATAATGATACCTGCTTTAAGTGTAGTTTATTCTTAGCTCTGAAGGCGAGGATTTCAGAGCTAGAAAAGCGTCTCCACACCGATGCTAGAGTAGCGGTAGCTATCCAGGACCTGGTAGCCGGTGTGGGTCGGCTTAGCTTCCCCCCAGGCAGATCCTGAGCAGCCGGGATGGAGTAGTGGTTGGGTTAGTGTGAAAGGGAAGCATAGCAGCAGGCCTAAGAAGCCCATGTTAGACCACCAAATTCACATTTCAAACAAATTTGCCCCTCTCAGCAACACATCTAATGAGCCCGATGCTCTTGTGATTGGATAAGTAGTGGACTCTGTAGTCCGAAATGTGAAATTAGCGAAGTCAGTGGCCATAGTTCAGTGTCTTTTGGGGACTACAGCGGGGGACATCGAAGGTAGTTTGAAACTGCTGGCAAAAGCTAAATAAAAATTTTGTAGGATTGTAATACATGTCGGCGTTAATGACTCCAGTCGCCACCGGTTGGTAGTCACTTAATTGAACGTAGAATCGGTGTGTGAATACGCCGAAACCATGTCACACCCCATAGTTTTCTCTGGTCCCCTGCCTGATCAGACAACTCATGAGATGTGTAGCCATATCTCGTCATTTAACCACTAGCTGTCGAGGTGGTGTCCGCAAAACGGTGTGGGCTTCAATGATAATTGGAAGTCATTTTGGGGCAAGCCCGGTCTGATTAGTTGGGACAGCATCCATCCCACTTGAGTGGGAGCGGCCGGTTAATCCAAAAATTTTATAAGTTCTAACCACTGACAACCGCTTTTATTTTTCAATTGGGTAGGGGGCAATATGTGACCATTGATGGACTCCTCCTCCTGACTGGTGAGCGTGCGCATTGCCTCATTCCCTTCCTTGCTGTTGAACTGTGTGTAGCGTTTTGTTCCTCCTGAAAGCGCTCTCTTGCTGTTTTGGTTTATTTTCTCTCTGTAATTTATCAGTACATCTGTTTGTTTAGAAAGTCTGTAAGTATTTCTGATAGTTTTCACCAAGCACCGTCTTTATCTCCACTCCGGGCGATCTCTCTGACCATTTACTTTACTAGCTCCTAGCTAAGCTTCTCTTAACTACACTTGCTAACGATGGCTTCCCCCCGGTTTCCTGCTTCTCCTGCTCGCTTCTGCTCAGTGTGTCAGATGTTTAGTTACTCTTCGTCCTCCTCAGACGATAACGATACCTGCTTTAAGTGTAGTTTATTCTTAGCTCTGGAGACGAGGATTACAGAGTTAGAAAAGCGGCTCCGCACCGATGCTAGTGTAGCGATAGCCAGGCAGGACACAGTAGCCGGTGCAGGTCAGCCTAGCTTAGCTTCCCCCCCCGCGAATCCCGAGCAGCCGGGATGAAGTAGTGGTTGGGTCACTGTGAAAGGGAAGCATAGCAGTAGGCCTAAGAAGCCCACATTAGACCACCATATTCACATTTCAAACAAATTTGCCCCTCTCAGCAACACACCTGCTGAGCCCGACGCTCTTGTGATTGGAGACTCTGTAGTCCGAAATGTGAAATTAGCGAAGTCAGCGGCCACAGTTCAGTGTCTCCCGGGGGCCAGAGCGGGCGACATCGAAGGTAGTTTAAAACTGCTGGCAAAGGCTAAACGTAAATTCCGTAAGATTGTAATACATGTTGGCGTTAATGACTCCCGACACCGCCAGTCGGAAGTCACTAAATTGAACGTGGAATCGGTGTGTGAATATGCCAAAACCATGTCGGACTCCGTAGTTTTCTCTGGTCCCCTGCCCGATCAGACAACTGATGAGATGTGTAGCCGTATCTCATCATTCAACCGCTGGCTGTCGAGGTGGTGTCCGCAAAACGGCGTGAGCTTCATTGATAATTGGAAGTCATTTTGGGGCAAGTCTGGTCTGATTAGTCGGGACGGCATTCATCCCACTCGAGATGGAGCGGCCCGTTTATCCAGAAATCTGGCCGATTTTATTAATCCGAACCACTGACAATTCAAAGCAGAGATCAGGGAGCAGGGCCGCAGTCTTACACGCCCCCCTGCGCCTCCTTTAGAGCAGCTTCCCAGCCACTACCACTTATACACAGAGACAAGGGAGCAGAGCCGCAGTGTAAAACGCTCCTCTGTACTCCCTTCAGAGCAGCTTCCAAGCTACAATCAGCTTTACATAGAAATCAGGGAGCAGAGCCACAGTGTAAAACGTCCCTCTGTACTCCCCTCAGAGCAGCTTCCAAGCTACTCTCAGCTTGACATAGAAATCAGGGAGCATAGCCACAGCTCTACACGATCCTGTGTACTTTTGTTAGAGCAGCCTCCTAGCTACTGTCACTTTAATATAGAGACTGTGTCTGTCCCTCGTACTCGGCTCTCAAATTCTAACCGATCAATTAAAAAAGGAGTAAATAACAAGAACCTCACTAGAATTAAAACTGTTAACATAGCTGAACCAAGTACTAGTAAGATAAAATGTGGTCTACTGAATATAAGGTCTCTAAATTCAAAATCTGTGTTAATAAATGAACTAATCTCTGATTATCGCATTGATTTACTCTCCCTAACCGAAACTTGGCTGCGTCAGGATGAATATGTCAGTTTAAATGAATCCACCTAGCCACCTAAACTTTCACATTCCTCGGGACTCTGGCCGAGGTGGTGGAGTTGCAGCTATCTACAATTCCAGTCTTAGAATTAACCCAAGACCAAAACTAGATTATAACTCTTTTGAAAGTCTCGTTCTCAGTCTCCCGCATCCAGCCTCAAAGTCCATGAGACCACTGGTATTTGCTATAGTTTATCGCCCTCTGAGCCCATACTCTGAGTTTTTGTCAGAGTTCTCAGAGTTCCTATCCGAATTAGTCCTTCTCGCAGACAAAGTCATCGTCGTCGGTGACTTTAATATTCATGTGGATGTGGAAAATGATAGCCTAAGCATTTCTTTTCTGTCCTTGCTAGATTCAATTGGGTTTACACAGTGTGTACATAGACCTACGCACTGCTTTAACCACACTCTCGATCTCGTCCTGGTTTATGGCCTCGAAGCTGAAGCCCTGTTAGTCAGCTCATTAAATCCTCTTTTATCTGATCACTGTCTAGTAACTTTTGAATTTGTGCTTTCAGGTTACTCTCCTCATAACAAAGCTGTGCTAACTAGAAGGTTGTCTGAAAATGCTGTTACTAAGTTCAAGGAGGTAATTCCGTCTGCTCTAAATTCTGTGGTTGAGAAGAACTTCACTAATAGCTCATATTTAAACATCAGTCCCTTGCAACTTGACCAGTTCGTTGATGAAACCTCAGGCACACTGCGATCAATTCTAGACTCAGTTGCTCCTCTTCAACAGAAAACTCTTACACGCGAGAGGCTAGCCCCGTGGTATAATGCTGAAACCCGTGAGCTGAAACAGTTATTAAGAAAATGTGAAAGGATTTGGCCCTCCTCCAAAACAGCTGAAGCTCGTTTTCTCTGGCAGGAATGTCTCGATAAATATAAGAAAGCCCTACGACGTGCTCGGACAACCTACTACTCGTCTCTTATTGAGGAAAATAAGAATAACCCCAGATATCTCTTCAGCACTGTAGCCAGGCTGACGGACTGTCAGAGCACCACTGAACCATGTATCCCTTTAGCCCTTAGCAGCGACGACTTCCTGAGCTTCTTCAATGATAAAATCTTAAAAATAAGAGGTAAAATTAGTAACCTATTGACTTCATCAGGTGTCTCTCTCTCAGATAACCCTAAAAATGTTGAGGAGCCCCTAAGGCCTCTGGTGCACCTTAGTAACTTTGCACCTATTGACCTTCCTGAGTTAAAGTCAGTGGTGCTAGCAGCCAAACCATCAACGTGTCTCTTAGACCCAATTCCATCTAAATTGCTGAAGGAAACTCTTCCTTTGATTAGTACGTCCCTGCTCAAATTGATTAACACGTCTTTATTGACAGGATATGTTCCCCAGTCTTTCAAGACTGCATTGATTAAGCCTCTCCTTAAAAAACCTACTCTGGACTCAAGCTCCCTAGCTAACTATAGACCAATATCCAACCTTCCTTTTATTTCTAAAATCCTAGAGAAAGTTGTTGCGAATCAACTCTGTGATTTTCTCCATAACAACGGTTTATTGGAGGATTTCCAGTCTGGGTTTAGAACCCATCACAGCACAGAGACTGCTCTGCTAAAGGTGTCAAATGACCTACTCATGGCCTCGGACAATGGTTTTCTCTCTGTTCTAGTCCTGTTTGATCTTAGTGCTGCATTTGACACAATTGACCACTCCATCCTGCTTCAGAGACTGGAACAATCTATAGGCATAGCAGGATCAGCTCTCTCCTGGTTTAAATCGTACCTAACAGATCGATCCCAGTTTGTCCATGTTAATAATGAATCCTCTGCACACACCAAGGTCCGCTACGGAGTGCCGCAAGGGTCAGTGCTCGGACCGATCCTCTTCACCCTGTACATGATTCCGCTGGGTAAAATTATGAGGAAGTACTCGATTAATTTCCACTGTTATGCAGATGACACCCAGCTATACCTATCCATAAAGCCAGAGGAAGCAGGCCAGGTTGCCAGGTTAGAAACCTGCCTCAAAGATATAAAATCCTGGATGACCAATAACTTTCTAATGCTCAACTCAGATAAAACTGAAGTTCTGGTCCTCGGTCCTAAACACCTTAGTGAGGCATTCTCTAGTAATTTAGCTACATTTGATGGTATCAGCCTGGCATCCAGCCCCACTGTGCGAAATCTAGGAGTTTTATTTGATCAGGATTTATCTTTTAGCTCCCACATTCAACAAATTTCCAGGACAGCCTTTTTCCACCTGCGCAATATCTCAAAAATTAGACGCATATTGTCTCAGAGCGATGCAGAAAAACTAGTCCATGCCTATGTTACCTCTAGGCTGGATTACTGTAATTCTCTCCTATCAGGCTGCTCTAGTAAGTCATTAAGGACTCTTCAGCTGGTCCAAAATGCAGCAGCTCGGGTATTGACTAGAACTAGAAGAAGGGAGCACATCTCTCCTGTTTTAGCCTCTCTTCACTGGCTCCCTATTAAATATAGAATTGAGTTTAAAATCCTCCTTGTGACATATAAAGCGCTTAATGGCCAGGCTCCATCATATCTCGACGAGCTAGTTATACCGTACTTTCCATCTAGACCGTTACGCTCACAGTCTGCAGGTCTGCTCGTTGTACCAAATGTCTCTAAAAGTAGTATTGGAGGAAGAGCTTTCAGCTACCAGGCACCTCTCCTCTGGAATCATTTACCGCTCGAGGTTCGGGGGGCAGACACACTCTCAACTTTCAAGAGTAGACTCAAAACGTTCCTCTTTGATAAAGCCTATAGTCAGGGCTGATTTGAACCAGCTCTTAGTTATGCTGCTATAGGCCTAGACTGCCGGGGCTATCTGGCACACTGAGCTAGAGTCTGTCTCTATCTCCTCTTTAGATCTTTATGTACCATATAAGTCACTGACCAGTTTTCTGTCTCTCTGAGTGTCTCTGAGTCTTTTAGCTGCCACTGGACTAATGCTGCAAACGGTCTGCTGCGGAACTGCCTGACCCCAGCTGCATCCACCCTGGGCCCTGAGCTCCTCCATCTCTTTGGCTACTCTGGACCGTTGATTTACTCTCGCTAACCGAAACTTGGCTGCGTCAGGATGAATATGTAAGCTTGAATGAATCCACTCATCCTAGCAATCAAGGCTTTCACATTCTTCGGGACTCTGGTGGTGGAGTTGCAGCTATTTACAATTCCAGTCTTGGAATTAACCCAAGGCCAAAACTGGATTATAACTCTTTTGAAAGTCCTGTTCTCAGTCTTCCGCATCCAGCCTCAAAGACCATGAGACCACTGGCATTTGCTATAGTTTACCGCCCTCCAAGCCCATACTCTGAGATTTTTTTAGAATTCTCAGTTTTTATCTGATCTAGTCCTTAGTGCAGACAAAGTCATTGTTGTTGGTGATTTTAATATTCATGTGGATGTGGAAAATGATTGCCTAAGCATCGCTTTCTTGTCCTTGTTAGACTCAATTGGGTTTACATAGTGTGTACATGGACCTGCACACTGTTTTAACCACACCCTCGATCTTGTCCTGGCTTATGGCCTTGAAGCTGAAGCCTTGTCAGTCAGCTCATTAAATCCTCTTTTATCAGATCACTTCCTTGCTAACAAGAATGTTGTCTGAAAATGCTGTGACTAAGTTCAAGGAGGCAATTCCATCTGCTCTTAATTCTGTGCTTGAGAACAACTTTACTGATAGCTCATACTTGAATGTTAGCCCCTTGCAACTTGATCAGTTGGTCGATGATACCTCAGGCACACTGCGATTAATTCTTGACTCAGTTGCTCCTCTTCAACAGAAAACTGTTAAACGCGAGAGGCTGGCTTCATGGTATAATGCTGAAACTCGTGAGCTGAAACAGTTGTTAAGAAGACGAGAAAGTATTTGGTGCTCTTCCAAAACAGCTGAAGCTCGTTTTCTCTGGCAGGAATGTCTTGACAAATATGAGAAGGCCTTGCAACATGCTTGGGCAACTTACTACTCATCTCTTATTGAAGAAAATAAGAATAACCCCAGGTATCTCTTCAGCACTGTAGTCAGGCTGACGGACTGTCAGAGCACCATTGAGCCATGTATCCCTTTAGCCCTCAGAACCGATGACTTCTTGAGCTTCTTTAATGATAAAATCTTAAAAATAAGAGGTTAAATTAGTAACCTCCTGCCTTCAACAGGTGTCTTCCTCTTAGATAACCCTGAAATTGTTGAGGAGCCCCTAAGGCCTCTGGTGCACCTTAGTAACTTTGCACCTATTGACCTCCCTGAGTTAAATTCAGTGGTGTTGGCAGCCAAACCATCAACGTGTCTTTTAGACCCAGTTCCATTTAAACTGCTGAAGGAAACTCTTCCTGTAATTAGTACACCCTTGCTTAACTTGATCAATACATCTTTATTAACAGGATATGTTCAGCAGTCTTTTAAAGGGGACCTGCCATCAAAATTTCATACCCATTTTTATTGTTTTTTCATAATCCTTGATGTCCTCTGATCATGTTTGCAACATAATTTAAGCTGAAAAGTTATTTGATGGTTTCTTTTAGTATGCCTAAAAAACCTTACAGGAAAACCAACTGATTTTGGCTCATTAACATTTATGCAGAGTGGAAGAGGAACTCAGACAGGAAGTGAGAGACGAGATGCTCAGCACCATGAGAGATGAGATGCAGGGGACCATCAGAGGCTCCACCATCAACTATACGGATAACACGGACGCCAGTGAAGCCATGGCCCGACCCACTGCCACCATGGAGGAACAGCAGCGTATGACAAACGAAAATAGGGCGAGTGCACCTCTCAGCCGCCATCACTTCACACGCTCAAAAGCCATGTTACATCCTGCATATTCAGACGCAAACTCTTAGAGAACTCGTAGAAAACAGCCCAGACCTCCCGGGCTCATCCTGCCTGGTGTGGGAACGTCATCTCAAACACCACCTGCAGAGGGCTAAAGACAGAGCCGACAAAGAAGGTGATGATGACAAAGACATGCAGAGACAACTTATGAAGCTGCAGCTCGCCCAGGCTCGGAGAAATGCCACTGAGGGTAAGACAGATCGTAATACAGATAAAATTATGGTTGCCGCTGCCTCTAACGACCCACAGAATTCACCTGACATGTACCCAGTGCCCCAGTGGGCAGATTGTTCTCCCAATTCTCCTCCCGCAGATCAATCTCAGGGTTGGTGGGGGGGAGGACATGGAGCGAGGTCTGGTGGACCCTACAGGGGAGGAGGTTTCCAGGGCAGCAGGAGATTTCGTAACAATGGCCCTCCCCACCAGCGCGGCTACTGGAATCAGGCACAAACAGCACCCATACGCAACAACGCCTGCCACTCCTGCGGTATGAATGGACACTGGTGGCTTGACTGTCCAAACTATCCACCGAATCCTCCGCAGCAACACAGCTACCCGATGCGCGGCATGGCCCGTGGCCCACCTCCGCATAGACAGGGAGGACCACCCCAACCGCAGCGGCAGCAACAACAGCAACAGCAGCAGCAGCAACAGCAGCAGCAGCAGGCTCACCAGTTTCCAGTCGCAGTCACTGCCTGGGACCAGACCTGGGAGGCTCAGGACGCCTACCAGTATCCTCAATGACACGCCTCACAGAGCAACTCGGACAGCGAGGTAACGGCAGAGCCCCTGCTGTCCATGATGGTCCGGGACCACGCTCTGCCCTTTCTCGTTGACACAGGGGCTACCAGATCCATGGTTAATCAGGACATTGGGCCTCTGTCTGGACGGACTATGAGCGTGGTGGGTTTCTCTGGAGTAAGTCAGACTCTGTCATTTACCATCCCCCTTCCCACACATGTAGCCAGACAGAAATTACACCACCCCTACCTAGTGTCTCCCAGTGTTCCAGTCAATCTCCTGGGTAGGGACCTACTCTCGAGACTCAATGCACATATCCTCTGCGGTAAGCAGGGCCTCACTGTCACGTTCCCGGATGGGACTGAAGTCCAATGTGCACAAGGGATTGGGGACACACACCAGTACCTCCTGAGAGACACTGAACCTTGATTTGCAGACATTTTCTGGGCCCTGTTGGAGCCATCACAGACTGGGCTCTACTCTTGTTATCTCCATTGGAAACCCTGGATCCTCCGCGTCCACCCCTACACAGCTCCACCTGACCCGCTCCATCTGACTCTGTTCTACGACCGGGAGGGTAATGAATGTTACCTCGAGGAATTGCAAAACCAGCTAGAAGGAAAGACCTGGCAGCTACATTCTGGTGACATTTTGGTGGGAGAACAGGGGGTTGCGGCAATGATTAATCACACAAGAGAGCAACAGTCATGGTATAATATGTCTGAGACTGCTTTCCCCCACATTTCACTGGCTCTCCATCCGGGACATGAGGCTCGCGAATTGGGCCCATGGTCAAAACAGCAGTCTCGGCCTCAGACTGGTCTTCCTCAGGCCTGCCTGGCGTGCTCCGCTCTCCGTCCCTGAAAATGTTCAGTATTGTGAGTACCACCACTAACTCTAATTTATGCACACATGAACTCATATCTAGGGACCATGGTAGAGAAAAATCTGATTATCCAAAAGCACAGGAGCTTATCTCCTCCCTCCCAGCCTCATTGTGGGCCGAGGGTCCAACGTCGGATTGATTAACTGTGAACCTATCTCATTCCGGCTGAATACTGACTCTCCAGTCTGGGTGCCACAGTACCCTCACAAAAGAGAGGCAGAACTGGGCATTCAGGACACCATAGAAGGCGTGTTAGACGCTGGTGTCCTCGAACCCTCCGACCAATGTTCCCTCTAAGCTGTGCGCCTGCGCAATCGCGCACTGCTCACACATTATCAGCGCACAAGAAAAGCTATACAGCGCATGTCTAACACAGTGAGTGATAGATGTCCAGCCAATGATGTGATACGGTTCACTTACGCTACGTAGCCAATCATCACATTGACATTGCTTACATACCGTATATTCCGGACTATAGAGCGCACCGTTATATAAGCCGCAGATGCTTATTTTAGGGAAAAAAATAACTTTGTACACGTATAAGCCGCACCAGTAAATAAGCCGCAGGTGTCCACCTGTTCACCTAAAAAGTAAATTAAAATGTTTTTTTATCAAAGTCTGATATTTAGATAGTTTCGGCACCTGTTTTATTTCCTTGCGCGAGCCGAGTCGGACCCCCCCCCCCCCCCGCGCATTTGATGGTGCTCACAATGATCTTCAGTGTGCTCAGGAAGCTTGTGTGTTTGCACAGACACATGAAAAATTAGAGGGAACATTGCCTCCGACCCCTGCTGGAACACACCCATTCTACCGGTTGAAAAGAAGGGCACTGGTAAGTACCGTATGGCCCATGACCTCAGGGCCATCAATCAGGTTTTGGGGACCAGCACGGTCCCGGTGCCAAACCCATATGTTGCACTGAACAATCTGTCCCCTGAGCAAGCATGGTTCACATGTATTGATCTTGCTAACGCTTTTTTCTGTCTCCCTTTGGATGAGAACGTTCGGGATATTTTCTCGTTCACCTACCAACGCCGCAGACTCTGTTACACTCGCCTCCCACAGGGATTCGCCCTCACCCCTGGCATCTTTAACCAGGTTCTGAAAGAATGTTTGGCTGACCTGCAGCTGCCCGATGGCACCACAGTGATTCAATATGTCGATGACCTACTCATTGCATCCACCACAGCCGAGTCCTGCCTGCAGGCCACATGTGCCCTGCTCCTACTCCTGGCCCGTCATGGGTTCAAGGTCAGTCAACCTAAGTTGCAAATCGCGCGGAAACAAGTCTCTTTTCTCGGTAGACTACTGTCACAAAAAGGGGCCTCATTGTCCCCCGCTCACCGCACATCCATTCTGCACCACACCAAGCCTGACTCAGTCAAGAGACTGTAACAGGTTTGCAGATAGACCAAGTTATGATGTGACTTGCCCAGTGGTGGTAAGGCAGTGACTCTGTAGGCTTCTTTGACGTTGGCATACAGCAGATCCAGGTTTTTGTTTTCCCTGTAAGGACAGTTCACAAACTGTGTGAATCCAGTCAGGTGAGAGGAGAGGGTGACATGGTTGAAGTCTCCCGATATTATTATTAGTGCCTCAGGGTGTTGACTCTGTAGCCTGGCAACACTATTTTGCAAAACATTGCAACATTTCTCAGTTGATTTGGGTGGAATGTAAACAACTACTGTTATGATATGACTTAATTCTCTGGGAACATAATATGGCCGAAGAGCAACTGCCAACAGTTCAATATCTGGACAACACAACTTCTCCTTGACAGTTATGTGTGAAGGGTTACACCATCTCTGGTTGACAAATAAAGCCTCCTTTCTTCTTGCCACTAGTTTGAGCATCTCTGTCTGACTTTATGAGAGTGAAGCCAGGTAGACCCACACTGGAGTCCGAGTTGTTTTTATTCAACCAGGTTTCAGTAAAACACAGGAAACTGCACTCACGGTATGCTTTCTCAGTCTTCACCAATATCTCCAGCTCATCGCTTTTGTTGGGCAGAGAGTTGACGTTTCCCATGATGATTGATGGAAGAAAGGGTTTATATCGCCATCTCCTAGCATTCAGCTTTGCCTTCACTTTTGCATCAGCACGGCAACCACGATAACACCTCCTGATGTCCTCTGGAATTGTATGTTGTTGCCCGGATTTGCTTTTCCTCAATGAAAGGAGCCCCTTCTCTTGAGTAAACTCTTCGCCCAGCAGAAGTATTCATCAGCAGCCAACAAAATTACATCAAAAATATGAAAAAAAATACAGCATAAATTACAAAAATTACAGATAGAGACCAGACTCGCAGCAACCTCTCGGTTCAAGCGCATCATTTGAAAGATAGAGGGGCAGGGGCTCAAAGTCAGAAAAGGGCAGCATGTGCACACGCAAAGTGTGCGCCAAATCTTTTCTTTTAGTCTTTTACACAATATGCAAAGATAGAAAAGCTAACTACTTAGCGGTGTGTCCTGTGTAGGTGAAAGTGTTATGCTATTGCCATTTCTTTTGTGTCAACAATATGTTGACAGAAAACCTATGGCTTATATCCCCAGGATGCTGAAATTACTATGTGTGTGTGTATATATATATATATATATTTACACTCACCGGCCACTTTATTAGGTACACCATGCTAGTAACGTGTTGGACCCCCTTTTGCCTTCAGAACTGCCTCAATTCTTCGTGGCATAGATTCAACAAGGTGCTGGAAGCATTCCTCAGAGAGCTTGGTCCATATTGACATGATGGCATCACACAGTTGCCGCAGATTTGTCGGCTGCACATCCATGATGCGAATCTCCCGTTCCACCACATCCCAAAGATGCTCTATTGGATTGAGATCTGGTGACTGTGGAGGCCATTTGAGTACAGTGAACTCATTGTCATGTTCAAGAAACCAGTCTGAGATGATTCCAGCTTTATGACATGGCGCATTATCCTGCTGAAAGTAGCCATCAGAAGTTGGGTACATTGTGGTCATAAAGGGATGGACATGGTCAAGTCAAGTCAAGTCAAGTTTATTTGTATAGCACATTTCAGCAGCAGGGCAATTCAAGGTGCTTTACATGAAACAAGCAGGCAAAACATTCAACACAATTTAAAAAGTAAAAACAGCGTAAAAGACATTTAACAGATTAAAAGTTACATTCAAAGCTAAAATAAGATTGGAGATAAAAGAAAACAAAGGTTAGATTGGAGAGATAGAAAAAAAAAGATCAAGACAGGCAGATGATGAAGATGTTGATTAAAGGCCTCAGGTTTGATTTAATGATAGGCCACAGCAAACATATGCGTTTTCAGCTGTGATTTAAAAGAGCTGAGAGTTTCAGCAGACCTACAGTTTTCAGGGAGTTTGTTCCAGATATGAGGAGCATAAAAACTAAAAGCTGCTTCTCCACGTTTAGTTCTGACTCTGGGGACAGAGAGCAGACCTGCTCCTGATGATCTGAGCGGTCTGGATGGTTCGTAACGTATCAGCATATCAGAAATGTATTTTGGTCCTGATCCATTCAGTGCTTTATAAACCAGCAATAGTATCTTAAAATCAATTCTTTGACAGACGGGAAGCCAGTGTAAAGATCTGAGAACTGGGGTGATATGATCTACTTTCTTGGTCTTAGTGAGGACTCGAGCAGCAGCATTCTGAATCAGTTGGAGCTGTCTGATGGATTTTTTGGGGAGACCTGTGAAGACACTGTTACAGTAGTCAAGTCTGCTGAAGATAAATGCATGGACAAGCTTTTCCAAATCCTGCTGGGTCATCAGTCCTTTGACCCTTGATATATTCTTCAGGTGATAGTAGGCTGACTTTGTAATTGTCTTTATGTGGCTGTTAAGATTCAGGTCTGAGTCCATGACAACACCAAGGTTTCTGGCTTGGTTTGTGCTTTTTAACATTATCGATTGAAGCTGAGCACAGACTTTTAATCGCTCGTCTTCTGCTCCAAATACAATTACTTCAGTTTTATCTTTGTTTAGTTGAAGAAAATTCTGACACATCCAATCGTTGATTTGTTCAATACACTGACTCAGTGTTTGTATTGGATTGTAGTCGCCTGGCGATATGGTTATGTAAATCTGTGTGTCGTCTGCATAATTATGGTAAGATATTTTGTTGTTTGCTATGATTTGAGTTAGAGGGAGCATGTAAATGTTGAACAGGAGTGGCCCCAGAATGGAGCCTTGGGGAACCCCACATGTCATTTTTGTTCGCTCTGATGTGTAATTACCTAGAGACACAAAGTAGTCTCTATCCTTTAAGTAGGATGCAAACCAGTTTAGTACTGTTCCAGAAAGTCCCACCCAGTTTTCCAGTCGATCGAGTAGGATGCTGTGGTCAACCGTGTCGAAAGCGGCACTGAGATCGAGCAATACTAGGACTGAAATTTTGCCATTGTCTGAGTTTAAGTGGATGTCGTTAAAGACTTTGATAAGAGCAGTCTCAGTGCTGTGGTGCGGTCGAAACCCTGACTGGAAAACGTCAAAACAATTGTTTAGGACTAAGAAGTTGTGAAGCTGTTGGAAGGCTGCTTTTTCAATGATTTTGCTTAAAAACGGGAGGTTCGATATAGGCCTATAATTGTTCATTACTGAGTTGTCTAGGTTGCTTTTTTTTAGGAGAGGCTTTATGACAGCAGTTTTCAGGACCTGTGGAAAGACACCTGACAGAAGTGACATGTTGACAATCTGTAGAAGCTCTGAGGCCATGCAATTAGAAACTGTTTTAAAGAAACCTGTTGGCAGAATATCAAGGCAGCAGGTGGAGGAGTTCAGATTTAGTATGATGTCCTCCAGGGTTTTAATGTTGATCGGGTTGAATTGTGTCATGCTACTGGGGTTAGTACACATGGAGAACACATATCCTGTACTGGATATTGAGCTACTGACTGTTTGTCTAATTTTCTGGATTTTGTTATTGAAGAAGGAGGCAAATTCATTACAAGCCTTGGCAGACAGAAATTCAGAGGCTACTGATACTGGAGGGTTTGTTAGCCTGTCGACTGTGGTAAATAGGGCGCGTGCATTATTTTTGTTTTTGGTGATGATGTCTGAGAAGAAGGATCGTCTAGCATTTCTTAGTTCTAGGTTAAAGATACGAAGTCTCTCTTTATAGATCTGATAGTGAACCTGAAGGCTTGTCTTTCGCCATCTGCGTTCGGCTTTCCGACACTCTCTTTTTTCAGCTCTGACCAGCGCGGCATTCCTCCATGGAGATCTTTTCTTGCCAGAGACTATTTTCACCTTGGTGGGCGCAATGGCATCCATCACATTTGTGACTCTAGAGCAAAGGTCTTCTACAAGCTCATTGACCGAGAGCCGTGAGAGGGCTGGGAGAGGAGTCAAAGCCTGATTAAATATTTCACTGGTGTAGTCAGTGATAAGCCGCTTGGTGATTACCTCTGTCTGAGCAGTGGTGAATAACATAGAGATAGTACTCTCAAAAAACACACAGTAGTGATCAGAAATAGCAACATCAGTGACCATAATTTTGGGTATGTTCAGGCCCTTGGAAATAATTAGGTCTAGAGTGTGACCTCTATTGTGTGTGGGCTCTGTTACATGTTGGGTCAAACCATAGTTATCAAGGAGACAGCACAATTCTTTGGTGCCTCTGTCCTGGGGGTTGTCAACGTGAATGTTAAAATCACCAACAATCACTACACAGTCAAAGTCAATACAGATTATAGACAGCAATTCAGTAAAGTCATCAAAAAAATTCACACAGTATTTAGGAGGTCTGTAGATGTTAAGGAATATTGCTCTAGTAGCAGAGTTCAACTGGAAGGCCACATATTCAAAGGAAGGAAAATTCCTGTAGTACATCTGTTTACATTGCATTGAGTCCTTGAATAGAATAGCTACTCCACCTCCTTTTCTATGCTTCCTCGTTTCACTCATAAAGCTGAAGTTAGGGGGGGCTGATTCAATAAGTACAGTTGCACTGTTATCTTGTTCTAACCAGGTTTCAGTTAAAAACATTCAGTTGAGATTGTGCTTGATGATAAGATCGTTGATTAAGAATGATTTTCCAGCTAAAGATCTGACATTTAAAAGAGCTGAGTGTAGTGTGCTAGAGAAATTTTCTGTACTGGTTTTCATGATGGGCTGACGGGGGATGGAGACTAAGTTTGATAAATTCTTAGTTAGATACCTTCTGTTTTTAGGCAGATTAGTATGTCTATTACTTATTATGACTGGGATTGGTGGCGTTATCTCATCGGGCCGCAGGCTGTCCTGGGAAGAGATATAACTATAGTTATCCTTGCCTGGACCCAAAACATATCAGCAAGAGCTTATTGAGAACGAGGTGTTCCTCACTGTTAGTCCTGTGCTCTTATCACGCTGAGGGAGAGGATGCTGCAGTACTCCTTGTCGTGGGGGAGGAGGAGGGGCACGTTGCTGTTTGGTGGATTTGGGGCGGAGGACGGTCCTGTGGCTGGAGTGGTGGAGAGGCGTGCCGCTAAGTCTCACTCCAGCATTCTCCAGTTCTCTCAGTTCAGCTGGAAAATCCAGGAGGGAGGAGGAGGGGGATGGTGTGCCCAGGGAGGAGGATGCTATGGGTGACGTTTGGCAGGGCATGTCTTCCTCGGTTGGTGGGCATACAGGAAGTAGAGATTCCTCCTCCTTGCTTGAGCAGGGTGGGTCCTCTAAGGAGAGCGGTGGTAGAAGAAGTACAGATTCCTCCTTCTGGCTTGAACCAAAGCTTTTTGTGCTCGGGGGGGCCCGAGGCGTCTCTCTGTCAAGGCCGTGGTGTTTTATCTCCTCTTGTCTCTTGTCCTTGACGGATGGGTGACGCAGGGAGTGATACAGGTTGGAGGTGAATAGTTTCACTCCAGCTTTGTTTAGAGAGAGTCCGTCTGCTCTGAAGTAATGCCTGCGGTCCCAGAACAGCCTAAAGTTATCAATAAAGTTGACTTTGGTACAGGCAGTAGATAGCCATCGATTCAGGGCAAAAAGTCTGCTAAATCTCATATCTCCTCTTTTGATTGGTGGAAGGGGGCCACTGATGAATACCTGAGCATTCAGGGAGCTGACTGTTTTTAATAGTTCACTGAAATCACGTTTTAGTTTTTCAGATTGTTCTGTTACAATGTCATTAGCTCCACAGTGAATCACAATAGCTGTCAGAGAGGGATATGAGGCCACTATATCCTGAATTTTGCCTGTTATGTCACAGACCATATCCTTGGGGAAGCAGAGCACTTTGCTGTTTTTGCTCATGTTTTGTATGTCTTTTATAGCAGAATCACCCACAATCAATGTTTGAGGTTCCCCGTTTTTTGATTTTCTCTCAGATCTTACCCTGCTATGCGGAGATGAGGATCCAGGATTCCGTAACAGTGGAGCAAATCTGTTGTGCAGTGAGAGGGATGGCTGCTGCGGGGGGAGATTGTTTTTGATTTTAGGGCCTCCTTTGGCAGCTATCCATGGCTGCTTCTTACGCTGGACAGGTGTTGAAGATAGTTTAGGCCAGCCAGTCTCATCACAGATCTCAGGGTGCTGGGCTCTGCTTGTTACTTGTCCTCCCATATTCCAGTGAGATGATTTGGGTTTAGCTCCGAGGGAATCCGAAGAAGAGGCATTGGAGGATCCGTAGTCTTCTTGGTCGATAGTGATCAGCTGTGTGTTATGGTTCTGGTCACAAGATGTTGTTTCATTCCCGCACCGTCCGTTTCTATCCACATTTGCTTCTAATCGGTTGATTTTGGTCTCTAGCACTGCAATTTTCTGAAGCAGTTTGTGGTAATCATCCGTGCTGAAGTGGGGCATCTTGGTGCTGGTTAGCTGTATTATCCAGTCACTCGGTAAAGTAAAAAGTGTAGTAAAAAGCGCAAAAATGATTTTAAAGATCTTGGTTTACTTAAAAGAGAAAAGTAAAATCAAAACCAAGACTAGTCAAGTGATTAAAAAGTCATGAAGAAATGATTAAAGCTCAAGCAGCAGGAGCAGGCAGAGAGACGTCTGCACGGCAGAGAAGCAAGGTCAGTAAGAGAAAGAAGCAACAATACTCAGGTAGGCTGTGGCGTTGCAACGATGCTCAATTGGTACCAAGGGGCCCAAAGAGTGCCAAGAAAATATTCCCCACACCATGACACCACCACCACCAGCCTGAACCGTTGATACAAGGCAGGATGGATCCATGCTTTCATGTTGTTGACGCCAAATTCTGACCCTACCATCCGAATGTCGCAGCAGAAATCGAGACTCATCAGACCAGGCAACGTTTTTCCAATCTTCTATTGTCCAATTTCGATGAGCTTGTGAAATTTGTAGCCTCAGTTTCCTGTTCTTAGCTGAAAGGAGTGGCACCCGGCGTGGTCTTCTGCTGCTGTAGCCCATCTGCCTCAAAGTTCAACGTAC
The DNA here is from genome assembly GCA_962446985.1 of Xyrichtys novacula. Classification (NCBI taxonomy): domain Eukaryota; kingdom Metazoa; phylum Chordata; class Actinopteri; order Labriformes; family Labridae; genus Xyrichtys; species Xyrichtys novacula. Next base: position 1,888,021 of record OY660874.1, on the reverse strand, counting down.
TGTGGGTTCAGAGATGCTCTTCTGCCTACCTTGGTTGTAACGGGTGGTTATTTGAGTCACTGTTGCCTTTCTATCAGCTCGAACCAGTCTGGCCATTCTCCTCTGACCTCTGGCATCAACAAGGCATTTCCGCCCACAGAACTGCCGCTCACTGGATATTTTTTCTTTTTCGGACCATTCTCTGTAAACCCTAGAGATGGTTGTGCGTGAAAATCCCAGTAGATCAGCAGTTTCTGAAATACTCAGACCAGCCCTTCTGGCACCAACAACCATGCCACGTTCAAAGTCACTCAAATCACCTTTCTTCCCCATACTGATGCTCGGTTTGAACTGCAGGAGATTGTCTTGACCATGTCTACATGCCTAAATGCACTAAGTTGCCGCCATGTGATTGGCTGATTAGAAATTAAGTGTTAACGAGCAGTTGGACAGGTGTACCTAATAAAGTGGCCGGTGAGTGTATATATATATATATATATATATATATATATACATATATTTATATTTATATTTATAGATAGATAGAGAGATAGATAGATATAGACATATAAATATATATATATATATATAGAGATAGATAGATAGATAGATAGATAGATAGATAGATAGATAGATAGATTAATAATAATAATATTATTATTATTATTATTATTATTATTATTATTGTTATCATCAATATTATTATTATGCTAGCCCACACAGTAGTAGCAAGGTCACAATAAACTTTATATTTAAACCTTGGACCTTTACGCCAGACCTGTAGTGATGGAAATATGATCTGTCCTAAACATTGTGTATTTTAATTTGAAATTAACCTGGTGTTTTACTTTGTATTTTGTACACAATTTCCTGTTCCACACAATCTGCTCTGCGCTCAACTGATGCATTGTGCTCCGACATCTGGCAGAAGTAGAAGCTGACACATTGAGTAAAATAGAGCTTTTTTCAGAAATATTACCCACATTTAAAGAGATATTCCGGCGTAAATTTAAGTCAAGGTCAAACACTATAACACCAAATTAGACACCCCCTCAAGAGATAAATGTTGCTGACTGCTTACTCCTCTAGTTATACCAACTTTAGTAATGACTGCATGATAGCAATACACAGTGGTCTATGTCTCCATGCACAAACCTCAACCAAAGCGCCACTCTATAGCTACAAATAATGCTTAGAACAGCACCTAACTTCACCAACAGTACATATAAGGCCCCAGCCACAGTACTAGCCATCAAACATCTTTTTAGCTTTGCCAGATTTCTTTAGCAAAGAGACTGAACACAACTCACCCACTCTCCTTCAGCAGCTGCTTGTTTGTGGGGGAGCCCTGACGAGTCGATCACTGAGCGCAGAGGATCATTTCTATGAAGTAATTATCATCATGATAATCATTTTGCACTGCAGATGTGGTAGTTCTTCTGCCTCAAAGTCTCAGTCTGATTGCATTTTCATGAAAAAATTATCATAAATGTTCTTCCTTGAGCTGCGAAACTCTGCTGCACTCAGTGATATCCCTTTAGGCACATTGGATAAGTGGCTTTTCTCCCTCTCACTCACTTTTGGTTCGCTTTCTCTCTCTCTCTCTGTGGCAGCTCTGTGACTAAGCGGAGCCGCAGAGAAGCGGCAGACTCAACACACACCACAACCCCTTATATTACAAGAAAATGGGTACAGTAGGATACCGTGGAGTTTTGTACTGCTGTTAATTTAAACATCACTAACAGGAATTTATTAATGTTATAATAATAATAATAATAACACTCGTGTGAACGTCTTCAAAACTTTGTTAACAAACTTGCACAAAACCAGTGATTTATTGATCAAAACTGACCCACAGTTGTTTCATTAGCTCTGTGAAGCTTACACCTTTGCTTTGTGGCGTGAAGTGCCTTATTTTGGTTAAAACTATGGCGGATCAAGAGAAGCAACTGCAAAGCCGAAGCAACAAGAATGAGAGCGAATGCTGTAGCGGCGGTGCTGCGATAATGAAAGAGCTGAAGGCGCTGAACACAAGACTGGACCGCATGCAGATCGACTTTGAAAATCAGGTCAATTCCAGAAGTGATAGCATGGAAATGCAAGTTAACTCCAGAGTGGATAAATTGTGTGGATCAATGGAGAAACTGACGGCTGAGAATAAGGACGCTGTGCTGAAAGAGATTGAAAAAGCCACAAAAGACATGCGAGCAAATCTGGACACTGAGGTGGGAATTCTGTGTGCAAGAATGGAAAAGATGGAGAAGAAAATATCCGACACAGAGGCTAGGAAGAAGAGTTTTGATCCAGAGACCTCCGTGATTGTGGTGGGGCTCCCCGAGTCTGAAGTGGAGGATTTAATGTCAAAAGTGAGGGATTTATTGCATGACGGCCTTGGATGTGATACTGTGGTCTGCCCCGTTGCTGTGGAGCGGATGAGTGCGCGAGGAAACCGACCGGGCCTTGTTAAGGTGGAGTTGAGCTCGGTGCAGGTGAAAATTGCCGTGTTGCGCCGAAAATCAAAGCTGAAGGACAACGAGCGTTTCAATAAAGTCTATGTGTCATCTGCAAAATCACATGCTGAACGACTGTTGGAACTCAACTTTAGATCTTTGATCCGGGAAACCGCAGTTGGGAAGGACTTCTATCTAACTGGGAATGGACGTTTGATGAAGCGGACGCAGTCATCCCGGACTGTGGCTAGAGAAGCTGGCCTTGGCGGTGACTGAGAGTGGCACGCCCAGCCCGACAGGTGTGTGACTGAACAGTTTTTGTTAGCCCACTGGAATGTTAATGGATGGACGCTATCAAACTCTGAACTTAGAATATTACTACTGAAATCCTTACGCCCCGATTTCATTTCTTTGAACGAAACTCATTTAAGCAGTGATTCACATTCACTAGACGTTGATGAATTTACCTGGTTTGGACATAATCGTATTGCTCACAAAAGAGCTGTTAAATCCTCTGGTGGAGTTGGGTTCCTGGTAAAAAATGCAGTCTTGGGTCGATATTCAGTTAGTATTGTTGATAAAACATTTGATGGGATTTTTTGTTTACGATTTGAGCACCGGGAGTCGCAGTATTCCTTTGTTTTGATTTCATGTTACCTGTCTCCAGAATCATCTAATTGGGGCCATAATGCTGATCTTTATTTCATCCATTTATTGGCGGTGCTATATACTATTACAGATAAGGTGGATTCAATCTATATCTGTGGTGATTTGGATTGTTGGATTGGGGAGCTTAAGGACTATGCAGAAGGAAATGATATTTTGCCTCGTATGATTCTGGACACAAGTGTAAATAAACATGGTCATACCTTCATTGAATTCTTAAAGGACTCTTATTGTTGTATACTTAACGGCAGGTTAAATCCTGAAAATAACAACTTCACGTCAATTTCTGTAAGGGGCAAAGCTGTTGTAGACTACATAGTGACGCCTCATGCTGATATGAAAACATGTATTGAATTTAATGTTTACACCCCCTCTGATCTCATTGATAAAGTCGGTCCAGAAAGTTTAAATTTGATTGGTGACCATAGTAGACTCCCGGATCACTCGTTTCTTTGTCTTCGTTTTCAAGTGGGAAAGGTATTTAATTACCAGAATAATGCAGATCGCATACAGTATGTAAAAAGGAGAAGCAATAATTATCCTGATAATTTCCTCTCCTCGGAAATATGTCGCAGGGCTATACTAGAGGTAGTAGACCAACTACAGATAGCACAGGAAAATCAAGAAAAGGTGGATCAGTGTTACACCAATCTCTGTAACTTTTTACACGCTGAAATGGAGAAATACTGTCCTGTACAAAAAATGGGTTCAACAAAGAAATATTACAGAGTTAAACAACCATATTGGAATAACAAATTAAACGAGGAGTGGTTAAAGTTACGTTCTGCAGAGAAAACATTCCTTAAATGCAGTAACAGGGATCCTGGGAAGAGGAGGGTCTTGCATAGTGAATTCAAGCAATGCCAAGTTAATTTTGACAGAAAACTCAGGTTTGTTAAGAGTAAGTTTAAAAGAGGTCAAGCTCTTAAGTTAGAACAGCTACAAACCGGTAACCCACAGCAATTTTGGAGAGAAATACATAAGTTAGGTCCAAAAAAGAAATCATTAATACCCTGGGAGGTTTTATTGGAAAATGGTGAATCTTCTTTCGAGTCGGAGCAAATATTGAAAAAATGGGAAAAAGACCTCAGTAAATTGTTCACCTATAGTAGCTCCTCTTCATTTGATGATAATTTTTTAGGGGAAATCTGTAAAATAAAGTTTGAGTTGGAAAGTGGGATGAATACTATTTATCATCAAAATGATATACTGAACAGTGAAATCACAGTAGTTGAGGCACTTAAAGTGCTTAATAAAGCTAAAGAAAATAAAGCCATTGGCATTGAAGAGCTCCCTAACGAGGTCCTTGAAAGTCCTAACTTATCTAATGTACAACATTGCCTGTGTTACACATGTTTTCACAATGGTATTATCCCATCAATGTGGATCACCAACAGATCAATTATCAAACCCATCCCAAAATCTAAGAAAGATGACCCAAGAGTCCCTTTAAATTATAGAGGCATTAGTTTGATTAGTACAGTCTACAAAATATACTCAGGAGTTCTTAATAACAGACTGAATGTTTTTCTGGAGTCTCATGGAGGGCTGGTAGATGAACAGAATGGCTTCAGGAAAAATAGAGCCTGCATTGATCATATTTATGTATTATCTTCTGTGGTGAGAGCTCGTTTGGAGGAGGGTAAAAGTACTTTTGCCTGCTTTGTTGTCTTCAAAAAGGCGTAAGATTGTGTTAACCGAGATCTCCTATTGTTTAAACAACTTTCATCAGGAATTAATGGAAAATTTTATCATGCTATAAAAGCTCTCTATAGAGACCCTATTGCTTGTGTACAAATAAATAATCTAAGAACAGACTGGTTCCCAACACCTTTTGGGGTGAAGCAGGGAGACTTACTCTCCCCGTCTCTATTCGCTCTTTTCATAAATGACCTAGTTCAAGACATTAAACAGGCTAATGTTGGTGTTCCTATAGAGGATATTAATTTAAGTATTCTGCTTTATGCAGATGACATTGTTTTGATTGCAGAAAATGAAAATAATCTGCAAATTATGCTTAATATTATGAGTTCTTGGTGCAATAAATGGCGCCTTGCTATTAATAGTGAAAAAACACAAGTAGTTCATCTTAGGAAGAAAAGTATATTGCAGAGTAATTATAAATTTCAGTTTGGCGCGGCATCTTTAGAGTATACTTGCCATTATAAATATCTTGGTTTTGTTTTTGATGAAAATATGAAGTTTTCGGAGGGAAGGAAAATACTGGCAGAGTCCGCAGGAAGAGCGTTAGGCTCAGTGTTAAGTAAAATGAAATCTTGTACGGACCTTGGTTTTTCTACATTTACACAGCTTTATAAATCTTTGGTTGACCCGGTTTTGTTACATGCTGCAGGGATTTGGGGTTTTGAGGAGGTCGCTGATTGTAATTCTGTTCAGAATCGTGCTTTGAGATGTTTTCTTGGTGTCCATAAATATGCATCAAAGGCAGCAATTGAAGGGGATGTAGGATGGGACCCTTGTATTCTAAAACAACATTGTGAAATGGTGCGACTGTGGAATCGTCTGGTCAGTCTGCCAGAGGAAAGGCTAACTAGAAAATTTTTTAACTGGGACAGAGCAAATCATCATCCCTGGTCCAGTGAGATTTCAAAGATCCTGTTTGCCTCTGACATGCATGTAATGTTTAGAAATAATCTGCAATGTAATATAAATTCTGTAAAACAAAAAATGTTTGAGAAGCACGAAGATCAATGGAAACAGGCTATATGGAAGAAACCAAAGCTCAGAAATTATGTTCAGTTCAAGAAGGATTATTTTACAGAACCTTATATTTTCCTTCATTTAAAGAGAAGACAGAGATCTCTCTGTGCTCAGTTGAGAACAGGTACCTTACCTCTGGCAGTAGAAGTGGGACGATTTAAAGGCTTACCGGAAGAAGCACGTTTGTGTGAATTCTGTGATTTTCAGGTGGTTGAGGATGAATTTTATTTTGTTTTCAATTGTCCCTTATATGTCGACTTAAGGAATGTCATTTTTGAATCAATTCAGTTTAAAAATCCTGATTTATTTTGGAAGAGTGAAGGTGAGATTTTGGGTTGGTTGTTTGAAAAGGATGTTTTTGTTTTGGCAAAATTTGTTGAAAAGGCTTGGCATATGCGGCAAAGTATTTTGTACCCTGTAGGATGAATTTTTTTGTTACTCTTTCATTATCCTCATTGTTTGTGTTACAATTCTTAATGGATTTTTGATGTTATTGTTGTTGTATATTATGTTGCATGGCTGTCTTGGATACATTGTGTTTTGAGTTTGTTGAACAGCGTCTAATAAGCCCATGGGGCTGGGCACCAATTTTGGTGTATGACACTTAAATAAAATTATCAAATCAAATCAAATCAAAAACACTCAGAGGGCACTTTTTAATACGAGGCAAAAAGGGCAGGGGCTCAAGCACCCCTAGGGCCCTATGCATGCACGGGCATGCTGATACTATTTGATGCAATACCATACTATATAGTGTAATACAGTAGCATATGATACAGCATGTTAGAAAATGTAATGCAATGATTTATGGTACAGTATATGCCTCTGTAATTTTGGGGTTAGCATTCATTGGCTGCCAACAAAGGCTTCTTTTCCATGCAGTGTGAACATTTGCAACATGTACTGCACCATCATTTAATAATAATAATAATAATAATAATAATAATAATTCATTTTATTTGTATAGCGCTTTTCATGATACTCAAAGACACTTTACATAAAGCACACAATTTGAATATAGCAATAAAATAAAATAGTCACGTTAAAAGCTATTTTAAAAAGGTGGGTTTTCAGAGGGATTTGAAGGAGGGCAAATCAGTGCAGGATCTGATATGGATGGGCAGAGAGTTCCAGAGGGGGGATGCGGCAATGGAAAAGGCCCTGCCCCCCCAGGTTTAATGAGTCATTCGGAGGGGTGGGAACAGGAGGTTGGCATCGGAGGAGCGGAGGTTGCGGGGGGGATTGTGGCGGATGGAGTTTTTGTACTGCTGTTCCGGATGTGTGGGGAGGGGAGCAGGATGGCATTGTCAATGGAGAGGTGGAAGTTGTGGGCGCTGTTGATGGAGGTCTTGGGGCCGATGATGATGAGTTTCAATTTGTCGGGATTCAGCTGAAGGACGTTGGTTTGCATCCATGATTTTATATCGGGCAGGCAGTGGGTGAGGGTGGAATGCGTTGTGGTGGTGATGGATCTGGAGGTGATGTACAGTTGGACGTCATCAGCGTAGCAGTGGAAGTGTAGGCCATGATGACGGATGATGTTGCCAAGGGGGAGCATGTAGAGGATGAAGAGGAGGGGGCCAAGTACTGAGCCTTGGGGGACGCCATGGAGCAGAGGAGCAGTGGAGGAGGTGCAGTTATTGATGCTGATAAACTGTTGTCTGTCTGTCTGTAAGGTAGGATTGTAACCAGGAGAGGGTGGTGCCAGTGATGCAGAGGGAGGATTCTAGTCGGGAGAGGAAGATGGAATGGCTGATGGTGTCAAAGGCTGCTGTAAGGTCGAGGAGGATGAGGATGCTGAGGTGGCCAGAGTCGGAAGAGAGGAGGAGGTCGTTGGTTTCTTTCAGGAGGGCTGTTTTTGTGCTGTGTTGTTGGCGGAAACCTGACTGGAATGGTTCAAACAGATTGTTGGAGGTGAGGTGGATCTTAATTTGGGTGGCAACAGCTCGTTCCAGTATTTCTGACAGAAAGAGGAGATAGGAGATTGGTCGGAAGTTGCTCATTATTTCAGGGTTGAGTCCAGGTTGCTTTAGGATGGGGGTGAAAGCAGCCAGTTTGAGAGATGAGGGGACGGAACCAGTGCTGCGGGAGGAGTTGATGGTTGCGGTGATGAGTGGGGAGATAACAGGGAGGCAGTCCTTGATGAAGCTGGAGGGGATGGGACAAAAATATGTGAGGGTTTTTTTCTAGTCAGTCGTGATGCGAGCCTGAGGGCGGGGACATTTGGCGACCCTCGAAGGACTTGCTGGTTGAGTCGCCAAATGTCCCCGCCCTCAGGCTCGCATCACGACTGACTTAAAGAAAACCCGCGGAGTGCAGCATTTATTTTTAATTGTGTGACCTTGCACAGACACAAAATAGTAGATACATACAAGTACAATTCATCTAATGATTGTTTTGTATGAAGGAGTATGAGGGCCATATTGAGACATTTTTTTAAAGACTTAGAGATAAGTCGTGAATTTACACAAATAAATGTCAGGGGTGTGGATGTAGGACCCAAGTGCAGCACAACAGCAGGTAGTGGTTTAGAAGCTACTTTTATTGCAACAGAACACAGCACACAGGAAACTGAAGATACTGGGATTGATTTAAGCAGTCTCTGTAGAATCTCCAAGTCCAACAGAAGACAGATCCACAGGAAACAGATCCAACAGGCAGAAAGGTGAGTGCACACAGAAAACACACTACACCTGAAAGTCTTTGTGAAGTGCAGCGGCACTGTCGATGGGCAGGCTGAGCTCGTGGTCGAGGTGGAGGCAATGTCGAATCCAGGCAGACAATCAGCGGGGCAGACTAATTCCAGAGGGATCAGACGGAAGGATAGTCGTGGACAGGCAGTAGGTCAGGAAGCCAGCAACACAGCAAAACCTGAAGTTCTCACCGGAGCGAAGAAACTTGACAGGGGATCCAAGGGCTGAGACGATAAGACGTGGTCAGGGACAGGCAGGAGTCGAAACCGAGAAGTCAATCCAAGAAGTAATGCTGGAGAGTCGTGCATGCTGCGAAGACAATCTGGCACTGACTGAGGGACACAGAGTGACTTAAATGCTGGCTGGCTAATCAGCAGTGAGGAGCTGCAGCTTGTCACTCACAGGTGTGGGGAATCAGTGCTGATGAGGAGGTGTGGCAGGGGTGAGGTGTGGCAGGTAAGTGAGAGTCAGCCTGAGATACACAGCAGAGTGTGACAGAACCCCCTCCTCAAGGGACGGCACCCGACGTCCAAAAGGATCCACCCAGCCGGGGCGGGCGGGGGCGGGGGGGAAACACAACAGCAAGACGTGGCCTAAAACTCCTCTGAACCTGACCAGTCCATGCTCTCCATAGGCAATTCAGCAGGATCAGAATTGGTGGAGTTCTCATCACCGGAACAATCCTCCTCAGGTGAGGCTGGTAAAATTGAAGAGCAAGCTGTGGAACGAGGGTCCCTTGGTGGATTGGAGGCATTGGAGGGCTGGGAAGGATGCTGACGATGAAAGTCTACGATGAGGTCTGGGTCGAGGATGTGGCGAGAAGGGACCCAGTACCTCTCCTCTGGACCGTAGCCCTCCCAATCTACCAGGTACTGGAGACCCCTCCCACGACGGTGGGACCGAACCAGACACCTAATCGAGTAGGTCAGGCCCCCATCAATAAAGCGAGGAGGAGGAGGAGGCGGGACCACAGGTGAAAGCGGACTCTCATGAACTGGCTTGATCCTGGAGACACGGAAGGTCGGATGAACTCGCATGGTGCGTGGAAGCTTCAGTCTCACTGCTGTAGGGCTGATGATCTGCTCAATAGTGAATGGGCCGATGAACTTAGGGGCCAACTTCTTCGACTCCACCCTGAGAGGTAAGTCCCTAGCAGAGAGCCACACCTTCTGGCCCACCTGGTAGTCAGGAGCTGGGGAACGTCGCTGGTTGGCTGCCCTGGCGTAGCGACCCACGGAGCGCTGGATGGTGGAGCGAGCTCTGTCCCAGGTCCGACGGCAGCGGCGAACAAAGGCTTGAACAGACGGGCAGGTAACCTCATTCTCTTGAGCAGGGAACAGTGGAGGCTGGTAACCATAGACGCACTGGAACTGCCGGGAAAAGGGCGTCTGCCTTAGCGTTGTGAGAACCAGGGCGTTAGGAGAGGATGAAATTGAACCTTGTAAAGAACAGAGACCAACGGGCCTGACGGGAATTAAGTCTCTTGGCTGTGCGAAGGTACTCAAGGTTCTTGTGATCAGTCCAAATCAGGAATGGCTCCTTTGTGCCCTCCAGCCAGTGCCGCCACTCCTCCAGGGCCTCCTTTACTGCTAGTAGTTCTCTGTTGCCAATGTCATAATTTTTCTCCGCCGGAGACAAGCGTTGAGAAAAAAAAGCACAGGGGTGAAGTTTCTGGTCAGCCGCTGATCTTTGGGAGAGGACAGCTCCGACACCCACATCCGAGGCATCCACCTCCACCACGAATTGCTGATCAGAATCTGGTACTTGAAGGATGGGTGCTGAGGTGAACTTGGATTTTAGAGTCTTGAAAGCCTCATCGGCAGCAGGATTCCATTGGTATGGCACTTTGGAGCTGGTTAGGGCAGTGAGGGGAGCAGCAACTGAACTGTAATTGCGGATGAAACGGCGGTAGAAGTTGGCAAAACCAAGGAAACGCTGCAACTGTTTGCGGGAGTCAGGAACAGGCCAGGAAGTGACAGCTGACACCTTTGCTGGGTCCATCTGGATGCTGTTCTTGGCCACGATGTAACCCAGGAAGGAGACAGATGGGGCATGGAATTCACACTTCTCCGCTTTGACGAACAGGGAGTTTTCGAGGAGACGTTGGAGCACCGCCCGGACATGGTAGATATGTTCACTCAGGGTCTTGGAGAAGATCAGGATGTCATCGAGGTAAACAAAGACGCAGCGGTTGAGCATGTCTCGGAGAACGTCGTTGACCAGGGCTTGGAAAACAGCGGGGGCATTGGTGAGGCCGAAGGGCATTACCAGGTACTCGTAGTGCCCAGATGGAGTGTTGAAGGCTGTCTTCCATTCGTCTCCCTCTCTGATGCGGACCAGATGGTAGGCGTTGCGAAGGTCAAGCTTAGTAAAGACTGTGGCCCCCTGAAGCAGTTCAAAGGCCGAAGAGATGAGAGGCAGGGGATAGCGGTTCTTTATGGTGATGTCGTTCAGTCCTCTGTAATCAATGCAAGGCCTCAAGGTAGTATCTTTCTTCTCAACAAAGAAGAAGCCCGCCCCAGCAGGAGAGGAGGATGGACGGATTATGCCTGCTGCCAGAGAGTCTTTAATATAAATGTCCATGGCTTCTTTTTCAGGTGCAGACAGGGAGTACAGGCGACCCTTGGGCGGAGATGTGCCAGACAGGAGGTCCATGGCGCAATCATAAGGCCGATGAGGGGGCAGTGACGTGGCTTTGGCCTTGCTGAAGACTGGGCTGAGGTCATGGTATTCAGAGGGTACCTCAGAGATGTCAGGAGGCGAACTGGAGGAGTGTGAGTGGCTTGGAGAGGAGGCTTGCTTCAGGCAACGGTGATGACAGGATGGACCCCATTCACGTACAGCTCCCATCTCCCAGTCAATGTTGGGGTTGTGCTGACGAAGCCAGGGGTAACCCAGAATGAGAGGCTGATGAGGAGTCTTCAGGATGTGGAACTGGATCTCCTCATGATGGTTGCCAGAAAGCAACATAGGAACCCGGACAGTCTGGTGCGTGACAGTTCCCAGAATATGTCCGTCGAGAGCCCGAGCGGGAATCAGACGAGGTAAAGGAACCCACTTTAGCCCCAACTGCTGACCCAACCCCTCGTCAATAATACAGGTATCAGCACCAGAGTCTATGAGGGTGAGCAGGAACTGGGCGCCACCAGTTAGGAGCAACCGGGCTTGGAGCTGAGGTCTCTGTGGTTGAGGGGAGGGCACGATTGTAGGGCTCACCAGTATCTCCCCAACTACTGGTGAGCCTTGGCTTTTACTGGACAGGTGAACTTGAAGTGACCGGCCTGACCACAGTACATGCAGAGGTTCGAGCGTCTGCGTCGCTCTCGTTCCTCCGGGGTGAGGGAAGCACGACCCAATTGCATGGGCTCGGGTTCTTCCAAACGCTGAGCTGATGATGATGCATAGTTGACGGCATGTCCTCTGGACTGGATGGGAGGATGATGAGAGGACGCCTGGCGTTTCTCCCGTAGGCGAGCCTGAACACGGTGATCGATCCGGATGGCTAGCTCTATTACTCCATCCAGTGTTGAGGGCACGTCATGGGAGACCAGTTCATCCTTGATGTATTCTGCCAAGCCATGGAGAAAAGCGTCCACCAGAGCGGCAGGATTCCAGCTGCTGAGGCTGGCTCTGGTGCGGAAGTCAATTGAATAGTCTGCCACCGTGCGTTTCCCCTGTTGCAGCCCCATGAGTCCTCGAGCAGTCTCTGATCTGGAAAACCCCAGGCCAAAAACTTTGCGTAGCTCCTGAGCAAAACACTGGAACGAAGAGCAGGCCTCTGATTGTCTCTCCCATTCAGCAGTTCCCCACAGACGAGCTCTGCCTGTGAGGTGGTTAATTGTAAAAGCGACCTTTGCCTGCTCTGAGGCAAAGGTACGGGGCTGAAGAGAAAACAACAATGAACAGTTCGTCAGGAAGGGGCCACAAGTCTCTGGACTGCCATCATAACGTTCTGGAACTCCCACACGGGGCTCAGGAGCATCACAGGACAGAGGTGCAGCTGGAGCTGGAGCTGGAGCAGGGGCCAAAGCTGGGGTAGCTGGTGAGGACTGGGTAGCAGCCGATGAGGTGATAAAGTCTGTTAATTGTTGTAATTTTGTAGCTAATACAGAGAGGGTCTGCTCATTAGCCTGGGCTGCCTGTCTGGCTTCTGAGGTTGCAGCAGACAACATGGTCTCATGCTGCTGCAAAATGCTCTCAATTTTGGTCAGATGGTCCAAGGGTGATGGGTTGCCTGCTGGGTCCATTTCTGGCCAGATTGTCCTGTCAGGGGTGTGGATGTAGGACCCAAGTGCAGCACTACAGCAGGTAGTGGTTTAGAAGCTACTTTTATTGCAACAGAACACAGCACACAGGAAACTGAAGATACTGGGATTGATTTAAGCAGTCTCTGTAGAATCTCCAAGTCCAACAGAAGACAGATCCACAGGAAACAGATCCAACAGGCAGAAAGGTGAGTGCACACAGAAAACACACTACACCTGAGAGTCTTTGTGAAGTGCAGCGGCACTGTCGAGGGGCAGGCTGAGCTCGTGGTCGAGGTGGAGGCAATGTCGAATCCAGGCAGACAATCAGCGGGGCAGACTAATTCCAGAGGGATCAGACAGAAGGATAGTCATGGACAGGCAGTAGGTCGGGAAGCCAGCAACACAGCAAAACCTGAAGTTCTCACCGGAGCAAAGAAACTTGACAGGGGATCCAAGGGCTGAGACGATAAGACGTGGTCAGGGACAGGCAGGAGTCGAAACCGAGAAGTCAATCCAAGAAGTAATGCTGGAGAGTCGTGCATGCTGCGAAGACAATCTGGCACTGACTGAGGGACACAGAGTGACTTAAATGCTGGCTGGCTAATCAGCAGTGAGGAGCTGCAGCTTGTCACTCACAGGTGTGGGGAATCAGTGCTGATGAGGAGGTGTGGCAGGGGTGAGGTGTGGCAGGTAAGTGAGAGTCAGCCTGAGATACACAGCAGAGTGTGACAATAAAGTCATTGATTTATGAGAATAAAGTCGTAACCTGTTATTTCAGAGGAGACTTGTTAAAATTAGGGCCATGAAGCATTTGAAGGAACTGTGCTTCAGTATAGGTTTCACAAACAAGGAGATACTTAATCCTTTGGCACATCAGCATCACATTGTCATAAATATAAAGACTTAAAAAAGAATGTATGAGAAATACATCTTTTCCACGGGGAAAAAAAACTGGTGTACTTGAAGGAAATCGCTGCTTTTGTGGAGGCAGAAATGAATATGCAGAGGGTATATCCATTTATGCAGCCGTAAATATCCGTGAATGACATTGAGCTTTAGTTTATGGTATGAATCCATATGCCATAATAAGGTGTTGGTGTCTCTGCAGGTGTAGGTTACCGCCGGTGTCAGAGACGTGGTGCTCATTGGAGCTCGACTCCCTCTGGATCACAAATGTTGATTGTCAGTTTGATTGTTTCTTCAGAAACCACAAAATCTCTCTGAATGACCCGCTGATACATCCACCGATAACCCTGCAGATGACCAGCTTCAGTCATTTTCCCCTTCACAAAAGCAGCTTTATGACTTTATTTACTTTATGACTTTATTCTCCTAAATTTACAACTTTAATTTCCCAATCTTTAAAGAAAAAAAAAAAAACTCAATGTTGTCCTGATCCTCTGATGTAGTTTTGTCAGCTTTCTTATTTCTAATGTTTTTGATTGTTGTAGCAGAGCGGATCAGTTCGTCTCTAAATCTATAATGTTTGGTTTGCAGATTTTAGTGAGTTTAGAGATCATGCGCTCATACAGCCTGAGCTGACTATCTGCTGTTTTTGGATTTCTTGCATTTTCTTTAAAGACGCGCTGTGTCTCCAAGCGAGTCCAGCCTCTCACCTGAAATGCGCAGCTGTGCAGTGGCACGCAAAGAAAAAGGGGCGGGGGCAGTGTGGTTTTGAGACCGAATTTGAAGCACGCTTAGCATTTTGTGCCAAACGGGACACCGTTCGTGCCACGTGATGACCTCACGCACGCTTCAAATGTGCCGTTCGACGGTTGCAGTCTCTGAAATGGGACACAGGAAGGGTACATAACGGCACATAACAGCACATAACGGCAGTGCGCTCAGCTAAGTGCGCTTATCCCAATGTGGTCTCTGAAATGAGACACAGCCATATTGTTGGATGTTGGTGGCAGGTATGGAATGGCCCAGTTTGTTTGGGTGTAGTCTATTATGGGACAAAAATGGCGATCGGTTCCAGAACAGATTGAAATTTTCAATAAAGTGGGTGAAGTAGGTACCGCAGAGTGATCGAAGCCAGGAGTTTAGGCTGAGGAGGTGGCTAAATCGATCAATGCTTCATGTCAGCATTGGTAGCGGACCACTTATAAAAACAGATTTGCTGCTGCACTGAAGGATGTGGAGAAGAGCTCTGAAGTCACTTTTGGTCAGTTTGGACTGTTGGCCAGCAGTGTTGTTGGTGCCGACGTGAACAATGATATGGTGGATGGAGGGAGGAAGTGACTGGAGAAGACCGGGGAGTTTTGCTGTGATGTCGGCGACAGTTGCACCGGGGAAAGAGCGAGTGATGGCATTGAAAAAACAGATAATTTTGGGTGATGCTGTCACCGATGATCAAGGTGGTGGGGGCAAACAGCGGCGTAGGTGGGAGGGTCCTTGCTGGAGTGTGGCTGTGAGGGCCAGGCGACGATCATCGTAGGGGTGGTGGCAGTGGCGGGGGATGCATGGCTCCTGTACCCGGGGCAGGGCAGGTGGCCGGGCTGCGAGGACTCGCTGTGCGGTGGATGCCAGCGGCAGCGGGGATGGTCTGCCATTGGCGTATTCTTTCTTTGTGAAATACATGTTACCTGCTCATCCATCTCTGGTAGGTCTCCACAAATAGTTACCAATAACTTTATGAAACTTTCAAACTGACACAACAAAGAAGTTTATATTCGGCATGACATTTAGTGTTCTGTGATTATCTTCAATTGCAATAAACATTACAATTTGCTAATAACATTAAACAACTTCCTTAAGCCCACGATCTGCCCACCACAGGTCTTTTTCTATCATCATAACTTCCAGGTTCCTCTAGTCTCTTCAGAGTGTAGTGGACTCCTTTGTTAAACACCTTCAGGCGTTTTGCAATTTCTCTTTCTGTCCCTCCTTCTTTCCTCAATGTAAAAATCTGTACTTTTGTTTCTTTACTCAGTTGCTTCTTGGAAACTATGCATTTGGCAGTGGCTCTCAGGCTGAGGTTTAAGTAAGTCTTCTGTGTCTATACCTTTTTCATATCCTGTATAACATCTGTGACAGCTGGTTTACTCTCAGGGGAACTGTGGTGTACCAAAAGCTGTCAGCTGAAGCTGCTCTGCTTCGGTTGCAGATAGAGAGCATGTTCTCTGGGCGGAGGTACATTTTTAACAGAAATACTGATGGACAGAGGGGTTTACTCACTCTTCAAACATTGCCTTTTTTCGTTCCATTAGATTTTTGAATCTTCCTTGCATGTCATTGTAAAATGTTTTATTCAGTTTTCAGCACCTTTTTTAGGATTAAGATCTTGATTCCCCTCCTTACCCCTGCATTTGAAGTTCTTCTGAATATCACAGCAGACCCTGCCGTGGTCTTCAAGGGAAAACTGCAGCTGTTGCATTGTCTCTCTCTTTTATACTTTAAAAAAATTAGCTGATATGATTTTAGGGTTCTGCCGCAACTTCATGAACAGCTGACCTGAGGCTCCTTAATTGTATCCTCAGATATTACAGAGTTCACATTTCATTTTGTGAATGGAATCTCAAGATTGTTTTCATGTCAGTCTCTTTTAGCAACTCAAAGTCCATTTTTCAGATGTAACCAGGTCTGAAAGCATCAAAGCTGTTTCTGCCTTGTTGTTTCAGTTTTACTCCTCTCTAGGTTGTTGAGGTTGGATGATGACAGATGATAAGTTTCAGAGTCGAAGTAATTTCATCAACCCACAAAGAAAACCCAAACCTAGTTTTATTCCACACACATCAATTCCAATGTTGGAATGTTGGGATGTTGTGTAAATGTTAAAAAACACAGAATACAATGATCACCAAATTCTTTTCCACCTACACTACAGGCCAAAAGTTTGGAAGCAAGGCCATTACAGGCCGAACAGTTGGGAGTAACTTCAAGTTTTTGTTCACAATGCTTTTTTTTTTAAATCCAGCATGAGTTTTATGTATTTTGGGATGTATTTACTCCATGATCAGATGTTGCTTTCATGGAAATGCACCATTTTACTCCATTTACCTTTAGATATACATTGATGTTAACAGACCATTGCTAAATATATGTCGGCAAAAGATAATAAGGGCTTAGTTTCAGGTTTGAAAACATTTGCAAGAGTCACAACTTCAGTGCAAAAGCAAAAAACAAATCACAGTTGGATTATTCACTTCAACTTTTTGCCTTTTGAGAGTCTGCATACAAAATCCTAATAAATCTCAACTGCATTCAAACTACTGCAAAAATGGCTAGAAAGAAGCAACTGAGTAAAGAAACAAAAGTACAGATTTGTACATTGAGGAAAGAAGGATACACAGAAAGAGAAATTGCAAAACGCCTGAAAGTGTTTAACAAACGAGAGTCTATGTCCGCAGACAAACTGGTGAACATCTGAAAGCACCATGTGTTACACCCACAATTCAGCATGGAGGTGGTAGTTCCATGGTATGGAGATGTTTTGCAGGGGATGGAGTGGGAGATTTGTTTGAAGTAAAGGGTATCATGAAGAAGGAACAGTACCACTCCATCCTCCAGCACCATGCTGTTCTATCTGGACTCAGACTTGTGTCTCATAAGTTTGTTTTTCAGCAAGACAATGACCCTAAGCACTCTGCCAAGCTCTGTCAGGGTTACCTAGACAAAAAAGAAGAGGAAGGTGTTCTTCAAAAGATGGTTTGGCCCCCTCAGTCTCCAGACCTTTCTCCAATTGAGCTTGTGCGGGATGATTTGGATCGATCGGTCAGAAAAACGCGTCCCACGAATCAGCAGTCTTTTTTTAATGAACTTAAGAAAGCTTGGAATGCAATCACTGGAACATACCTTAAAAAACTTGTAGAACGAATGCCTGGTATATGCCAAGTAGGCTGTATTGGCTGAGCAAGATCGTGTTGATTTGTTCCACTTCAGTGGGGCAACATAAACTGTGATTCATAAAGTAGCTCTATTAATAGTAAGTACTAAAAAAAAAATATCTACTCATGCCATCCGGTCGATTTTTAGTAATCAGTGTTTCGGTGTCGAACTATTTCCTTTCTGGGGCACAGTAATACTTGCACACGCGGAATTGAATATGCAGAGAGGTGAAGCCATTTTTGTCACGTGGACCAATAGGAGCTGAGTCTCGTTGCCATAGTATCAGAAATACACAAATATGGCGAAAAGTGCATCTAGCAGCGAGACAAGTGAAGAGGAAGAAAAGAACAGGAAAAAAGAAAACAGCCTTCAAAAGTGTAGAAAAAAGGAACAAAACAATGCTATATGCATCTATCATCTGTCCAGAGTGAAGACGTTCTCGACTTTACAAGGACACGTTGGGAAACTTACAGAACTAGTATTAGAAAGTGGCTTTCTCTACAGGGTGAGACAAAGGACCAGCGAGAAATGTACATATATGTGAGTAACCCAAAAAAACAATTATATGGTGCTGCTGTTTTTGCTTGTAAAAACTGATATGTTGATTCTGGCAAGACAAAATCTTTCTCAAATGTCATAAATACATCTACCTAACATCTGAAACAGTTATTGGTGCCTTAGTATTTGCACAAGGAAATTCAGATTATAAAATGTAGCAAATATCTTGAAGAAAACGTCTCAACTCAAGTGATTTGCACCCAGCACAATGAAATATATACAGTAAATTTAGCTAAAAGCTTATGTTTCATACATAAAAATGACACAACCTACTGTGTAATAAAAGCAATAAAAGATAAACAGCACATCATGGCCATAAATGGCTGAAAGTCAATCAAATTGCTACCACGGCCCCCAAAATTGGAATAATGGAAAAAATGTAACAAAACAAAAATAAATGCACAAAAGGTCTACATTAATTCAAAATATGGTATAAAACATTTATTCAAGTATTACAGTGTCAAAACATCTGACATTTATCAATCCCTCCAGAATATGAAAATAAAGATCAAAACACAAACGCAGACAAATGTAGAACAAATGTAGAACAAATATAAAAATAATAAAAATCTCAAATCTCGGTGTAGCAATCCTTTAAACAAAACAAATATTACATGGTGACATGGTGCGTATATTATGCATCACTATCACTTTCATCCCATACAGCTCTTTCTTCTGTTTCCTTTGAAGCATTCTCACATGCTTGGCACTGACATAAATCTGTACAAGATAGTCTTGCAGACATACAAGAACATCCTTACATTCACAGGTTGTGACTCAACCAGTGCCTTTCATGGCAAGGGCAAAAGAAAAACATTTTCTGTTGCTTGTCAGAAAGAAGAATAGCTGACTGGGTTTGCAAATCTGGGCAACAGTTTTAACCTTGACCAATCCACCTTTAACACGCTGAGTAATTATGTGTGCCACCTGTATGGCCAGTCATCTGCCAAAAATGTAAATGATGCCAGATACAAATCTTTCTGCATGGCCTCGTCAGCTTTGCCAGAACTGTCCATTCCCCCAACAAGTGACGCCATGTACTAACACTGCATGAGAGCAAGCATGAGTATCACTACGCCGCAGAAAGGAAATAGTTCGACACCGAAACACTGATTACTAAAAATCGACTGGATGGCATGAGTAGATATTTTTTTTAGTACTTACTATCAATAGAGCTGTTTTATGAATCACAGTTTATGTTGCCCCACTGAAGTGGAATGAGATTCACTTTCTAAGCACTTTTTCCTCTGTCCTAATACAGCCTAAAGCTGTTGTTAAAGCCAGAGGAGGTTACTTTAAAGAAAGCAAAGTCTAAGCAACAATAGCTCAAATACCTAATAATTATAGTCAAAATGTCTTCTGATAAGTTACTCTTTACACAATAGTCATGTTTATTGTGTTGCAAATTATATATATGAAACTACAATGTTTTTTGTACAAATCTGATCTTGCTTCCAAACTTTTGGCCTGTAGTGTAAATGAAACTGATTAAACTACAAAGATAAGACATTAAACGTTCAAACTGATGAACTTGATTGTTTTTTGTAATTATTCACTTATTTTGAATTTAATATTGCAATACATTCCGAACAAGTCGGTTCAGGATCAACAAAAGTCTGAGGAAATTGATGACTGCTAGAAAAAACCTGTTTGGATCATTCCACAGGTGAACAGGTTCATTGGAGATAGGTGAGGGTCATGATTGAGTATAAAAGGAGCATCCCTGGAAGACTCAGTCCTTCACCAGGGTGGAGCCAGATTCACCATTTTGTCAACAACTGCATGAGCAAATAGTCCAACAGTTTAATGTTTCTCAACATACAACAACAGAAATTTATGAATTTTATCATCTACAGTCTTAAATGCTATCAACCGATTCAGATAATCCAGAGGAATCTCTGCATGTAAGCAGCAAAGCCCAAAACCAACACTCAATACCTGTGACCTTTGACCCCCTCAGGGGGGACAGCATTACAAACGCACATCGTTCTCTAAATGCGGCTCCACACCAATGCTAAAGCCAACACTCCTAGAGTAGTGGTCATTGGCCAGCCCCCAGTAGCTGTTGGTAAAAGGCCAAGCCTGAGGAAGACCCCGTTAGACCCCCATATTTCCATTTCGAATAAATTTGCCCCCTTCAGCAACATCACTGCTGAGCCTGACGCTCTCGCTATTGGAGACCCTGTAGTCCGAAATATGAAAATAGCAAAGTCAGTGGCCATAATTAAGTATCCTCCTGAGGCCAGGGCAGGCTAGATAGAAGCTAATATGAAACTGCTAGTGAAAGCTAATCGTAACTTTATTAAAATCGTAATACATGTCAGCATTAATGACACCCAGTGACGTCAGTCGGAAGTCACTAAATCAAATGTGGAATTGCCAAAACTATGTCAGACACTGTAGTTTTGTCTGGTCCCTTGTCTGATTGGACACGTAATGAGTTGTGTAGCCGAATCTAGAATAGCTGCCAAGTTTCACACTGGATTTGAGCTCCTCTTTTTGCTTTCTCTTCATTCTGGTGGGACTTCTTAACATGCTATTCAGAGCAGTCTGCAGTCTGATCCTGGGTCTCCTCGAACACAAGTTTAACTTAAAAGTTGAAACTTTGCTCAAGTTTAGCATTGATACCCAAAATTTCAACTTATCTATTTTACAAAGTATGAAAGAGCATAATAGCACCTTTTTGAGGAGACTGAAAATAGCTGAGTGACTACTTTGAGGGACACTCTCTGGAAACAAGCCGACTCGCATCTTTTTAAAAAATTACTGACAGTGTCCTCTTGCTGTGTGTGAGGGACTTTTGAGGACACTTTCCTCAGTGCTCCTCTGCAGAGTGAATCTTGTTTCCTAGTGCGCGGTCTGTCTCTGAGCTGCTACCTTGTGTTACAGCTGTGTGTTTGTTTTGTGTGTGTTTTTCCACTTTTGTCTCCCCATATCTGCCCAGTCGAAGTCACTGAGTGACGATTAGACTCACCCGGTGCTGGGCCTTTAAAGACCGAGAGCTGCCTGCAGTCTGGAGAGGCATTTGGTGGGGAACTGCTGCCCTGCTGCCTCTCATTTGTGTTGTGGGTTCTTTTGTGCTTAGTTCACAAAATTTAATTTGTTAATGGGTCAAAAGTTGAGGATAATTGTTAGCCCCATAGGGCCGCCTTCAGGTGGAGTGTAACAAATGGGGGCTCATCTGGGATCAAAACATCCATGAGGTTTTTTGAAGTTGTTTTCCTCACTTCGAACTACTGACCATAGTTTAGGTTTGTTAGCACCCTGATCATTTAGTCGCCCGGCAGGGAAGAGCTTGCCCCTTTTTTATTTTGCCTTTCTTTTTTTGTGGTGGTAATCCTGAGGACGGGGAACACTTAGGTGATGCCTCGAGCTAAGCAGGCCACTGAAGACTAGTTAGGTAAGTCAGACATCTTGTCAAGTAGGTAGGGGTTGGGGTGACTCATTTTGCTCTTTAGAATTGTTTTGTACTACAGTACTGTTTTTGTGTGTGTTTCAGAAGGCTACCCATTTTTGCTTGGTCACTCTGTGTGATTACAATTAGGATTTTGTGTGTGCAGTAACTTGTGTTGTGTGACCGTTTGGTGGTAACTGCTCTCCACATTTGGTGGGTCATGTGTGAGTTGCATCTTAGGTGTAAGGTGGCAACAGTTGTGCAGTGGTGACTGCTATGTGACCATTTTGTGTTTGCAGTTTGCAGTCCACATTTGGTGGGTCACTTGTGTGTAACTTGTAGCAATCAAGACAACCCTGTATGTGAAACTCACACATGCCTTGCAGGAAAGTTTTCTTATCTGGTCCCAGGACACAGGATATAAATCTTTCCAGACTTGTTTGCACTTTCAGGTCCCGACCGGAGGTTGACCAAACCTCTGACTCTTCACGATTGGTCAATTCGGAGAACAGAGACAGAGTTATTATTACCTTTCAAACTGACTCCATCGCTGACCATCTAAATAAACATTAACGCTTCAACCCAGATCTCCCATTTGAGATTTACCGTCCTTAAGTGTGTGAACATACGGACCCCAAGATAAGCTCTGAGCAGGACACTGACCTCCAGACCTCGGTCGTAAAACCCTCCTCAACCATATACTGATAAAAACTGCATTCCTTTGGTGAAAGAATACAAATGACTGATCATGACATCTTATGCATTCAGCAATGTACTAATCTGTCTAATCTGGAATTTGTGTTAAAATGAGATGTTTCCCATTTTTCTATGTGCTCCAGAAGCCAAGTTATCACTCTGACAGAATAAATCCTTTTTTCTTTTGTTTCTTTAGACCAACAGCTTTTCAGACTGTTTCATAAACTTTTAAGAGTTAAATGTATTGACTATGAATCATAACTTTACTCTAAGTAACAGAAATGGTTTAGAAATGTTTGGTCTATATTTTAATCATTTATTTAGTATTTTAACCATTAGGTGGTTATAATATCATTGAATAATCTGAATGTGAGTATTTAGAATCCATTATTAATCATGATGAAGTTCATTCACATGTGTTTACTCTTACTTACTTTTACCAGCCAAAAGTATAAGTTAGATCAAATAATCAGAGATCCGAGGTCTCCTCTGCAGCTGGAGACCCCACGACCCCTCCTCTTTCTCCTCACACACACACACACCAGAGACACTCCCAGTGTGAGAAGATAAAACCAGTGAAGTGGGGTTGCTCACTCTCTTGTTGCCCTTACTCTCTTGTCCCTTATTCTCTTCTTTGTTTTCTCTTAGCTCTTTTTCTCAGTCTTCTAAGTTTTATGCCACGTGTTGATTCACATTGATTTTTCTTTAACATCGTCTTAGTTCAAGTTTTGAAACTTCAACTTTTTGTGCGCATAGCAATTCAAGATTAAGTCTTTGATTGATTTTTCTTTAATTTCGTGAAGCCAGTTTTGAAAGTTCCCACTGGTCATCGAACCTGTGTTATCTGCGTGATTTCAAGGTCACCTCTGAACGCAACCCAGCAGGCCCAGGTCATCCTCTGTGCCAGAGTTTTTGAGTGAGACCAAAGAAGCGTCCAAACAAGCATCCACAGGCGCCGGCTTTGCTTCGGCTCGAGTGCTACAACTCCTGGCCCGTCCTTCGGCTGACTTCAGTCGTATTCTGAGCTGAACCGCTCAAACCGTCGGTAGCCCCGGACCTTCGGAACCTGCTCCATCTTCTCCAAGGACCAGTCTCACTTAAGTATGCAAACCGCCAGAGCTACAAACAGGGCTGATGCTGTCTCATGCGGTCGTAACTCAGATATCCACTTATTCTGGTAGTCTTAGATTCCTCCAAATCCACATCCAAATTTATCTCGACACCAAAGTTAGTGTAGGTTAATATGTTAGAGCATATTCACTCACCATCATTAACTTTAGTGCTCCTAGCCTGACTTAGAATCTTTATTTATTCACCTATTATTATTTATCCTCAATATCATGTTACGCCCCAGTCTAGGGGTGCCTAGGGCACAACATGAGAAGGCCTCATCTTCCCCAAGTCCCAAGTAGCCACAAACCAGAGATTCGGTTAAATTTAAAGACAAGGATTTATTTACATAAATCAGTAAATGAACATAAAGATATA
Source organism: Xyrichtys novacula (assembly GCA_962446985.1). Lineage (NCBI taxonomy): Eukaryota > Metazoa > Chordata > Actinopteri > Labriformes > Labridae > Xyrichtys > Xyrichtys novacula. The sequence continues at coordinate 1,864,299 of OY660874.1, read as the reverse complement.
GACAAATAACTAAGGCTGAGTGATTAGGCTTCAGGGTGGACTAAGGCCAAAACAACAACCAAAATGATCCTGTCTGTGGAGAAAGTACTAACCTAACCAAACAAAGGAAACAAATGACAAAAGACTTACCTCCCTAGCTAAAATACACAGGAGAAAATAAGGTTAACAAAACTGGCAGTCCACCCCTACTACTCAAAGAAAACACTACAAAATACACAATGGTCTAAAGCTGCAAACAGTGTGGCCGGTTGGGAGAGGAGGAGGATGAGGATGCCTGTAGCCCTGCACACGGTGGCTGCCATCTTGGTTCCTCATATAGTTGGTCTCAGCCAATCGCTGTCCAGGACGTAAACCCACCCACCAATGACCGCACGGCTGTGGCACATACCTATTTGCATAGGATTGACAGAGAAACACACAGGGCACACACACACACACAGCAGACAGTCTACAAATTATGACCACAGTCATAACAATCATCATTTATTGCACGTATGTTGTACCATCATTTATCCTGTAATAAACAGATCATTATTTTTCTAAGTTCTGGTCTTTAAGTGTTCTTCTGGAAGTGGAGTCCCTGAAATGAAAATTTCGGCTTAGGATATGAGATTGATTATTTAAAAATTGACTTGATATTTGATTTCTGAATTAAACTTTTGTTTTTCTTTATTTTCCCACCATTAAGGGTGGGTGGTGCCCCTTTCAACGAGTGCATAAATGTCATAATTTGAGATTATTAATCATCAGACATTTATTATAAATTCAAATCGCTACACACTACTTCGTATTCCTATTTGTATGTTCCGTTTGTTTGGCTTGTTGCCGGCCTTATCACAGTAACTTGTACGTCTTTTGAAGACTTGTCCATTTGTGTTGTGGTGGCGACAGTCACTTTTGTTGGATCTTTTGTGTGCTGTTTGTGACTGACAGCAGTTTTGTAGTTCTGACTACTTTTGTTGATCCGTTTGTGTGTGTGTGTGTGACTGTTCACTCCACTTTAGTGTTGGACATCTGTTACTGTGTGTGGTATTGACAAAATTAGTGTTTTGCGCTTTGTGTGTGTGTTAACAGCCATTTAGTTAGATTCTTGGCACAATGCACTTTAATTCAATGAATAAATGTTTGTATTATTTTTGATTAATGGTGTGTAATAGTGGTGTCTTTTTTTTACAGTACAAATTATTCATTGTTTTAAGGATGGGGGTGTTAAGGCTGTGTGTTTTGTGTGTGTTTTTCCCCTTTTTGTCTCCCCATAGCTGCCCAGGTGAAGACATTGAGTGACAATTGGACTCACCTGGTGCTGGGCCTTTAAAGACTGAGAGCTGCCTGCAGTCTGGAGAGGCATTTGGTGGGGAACTGCTGCCCTGCTGCCTCTCATTTGTATTGTCGGTTCTTTTGTGTTTAGTTTGTAATTTTGTTGTTGTCACAATAAATCACTTGTTAAACCTTAAAAGGTGTTTTGTGAACTCAATGGGTTAAAAGGTGAGGGCAGTTGTTAGCCCCTTAGGGCCGCCTTCGGGTGGGGCATAACACCTCGCTCACGTGAAAACACTCAAAAAGCTGCACCTTGTTCAAAATAAGGACGAGTCTGAGCCTGTCACGATGCGTCTACTGATCCATAGTCAGATCTCGGGCACTTCCAGGAGCTTTCTAACAAACGTGCAGAAACACGAGCAGACAAGGGGGAGCCTGCCTCTGATAATATCACACTCGGTCTGCTGGGAGCTGATCTGCACGGGCGCTGTTCAGACTTTGCAGATCTCAAAGGATTATCAAAAAGGAAAAGAGTTCTGAACAAATAGCAGAGAATTCTGGGAAAGGCTGCGAATAAAAGTCTCTTCAGGGACCGAAATATCATCCAGCATGCGAAAATAATTTGGTGAGAATCAGACAGCTGAACATATAGTGATTATGGGAACAAGTTGTTTTCTGAAGAGGCTCCAAAAAAGACTCAGTTACACCACATAGTTGACAACATTTAGACTGTCTGTCCATTGTTGTTAAGATGTGATTAATCAACTGATTTGATCCGTTAACAGGTTTCTTTCGGCAGTTTAGAGCGGTCTGGGTACGGTAAGGTAAAGCTCAAATAAATACATAAACTCTATATTTCAAAAAGTTCAACACAGTCAGAACTTTGGATTTATTCTCTTAAATGATTCAAGCTGAACAATCAGATTGTCAAATATATTTCATGTTTCAGAAACCTTGAGGAAAAACGGAGAAATAACCCTGAAGATCTCCTCCATCCCTCTGCACATCCTGTCTTGGACTTTATTTTATTTTTATTCATTTATTTTTCTGCAGTTTCTACTTGAACTAAGTGCAGTCCTGATGTGATTTTCTTGTCATTACAATTTTCTTCTGATGATTCTGTGATTAAGATAAAAGTTTTAAGATTAAATGCAGAATTCAGACTTTTTCAGGACTGTGCACTACCTGAGCCGGGACAAGTCCCCCAAAACAGGGACTGTCCCCAAAAATCAGGGACATCAGGTCACCCTAACATACAACACTGGCCCCGTTTACATGGGTCCAAAAATCCTATTTACAATCAGATTGAAAGGTCAATCAGATTCAAAATGTCTCATATAAACACCTTAGCCAATCTGATTCACCCGGATCTGATTGTATTTCGGGTCGGATTGTAAGAGGTAGTCTACACCGATTGATAATCCGCTCCATGCTCCATATATACAGCTGAGTGGAGCGGATTGGGTTTACAGAAAGGGTTGTTCGGTCTGCGCAGGTGCTCGGTAGTACGTAAGAGGCACGTAGTGACGTACGCAGAGCACGCCCAAACGAAAACAAACATGGCGAACAAACAGAAAAACTGGATGGTGGAGTGTTAAAGTGTGTTGTTTCGTGCGACTGACGAAGCGTACACTTCTTGCTGTGTAACCCAGCTGGATTATACTTTTTATTAAACTTCAACACATAGGGTTCCTTAATCTGCTCGGTCTGGTAACTCCGGCGGTGTCACACAAACACGTCTGTGCGCAACTCTAAAACGGAACTAAAACAATGGTTCCTATTAACAATTCCCATTGATACAATACAATACAGCTGGATTCAGCTGGGGCCATGAAAACGCGGACTGAACGTGGATTTCTTTACTTAAAGTTCATGTATACAGATGGAATCAGATTCACTTAATCAGATTGATTTCAATCAGATTGAGGAAAACTACCCATGTAAACGGGGCCACTGTTCTGGCTCCAGTGCTTTTGTTGTTACCTCCTTACCCCTAATCCAATAATTAGTCTAGCTAGCCTGCTGTTTCTCCCCCCAGTTTCTCGTTGAAAAAGGGCAGAGCTGATCATCATCCATCATGACGTATTACTCATACAAAGTACTTTGAACCTCGAAAATGTTATTGTTTTGCTCCTTACTTTAGTGTGGGTCAAACTTGTTTTTTTCCTCTTAACAGCATCACAGATATTGTCCTGAAACCACAAGGTGTGAAAGTGTCTCTCAGAGTGTTTATGAGTCCATTGTCACTTATTAACACCAGAGTGCATAGATGAAACTATAGACTGAATACACACTGAGTGTGTTTGTGAAAATAGTGAGTTTGTCAGTGATGCAGTGCTAAGATTTAATTTAACACCACAGTTATCTGGCGTATAACAGGAGACTGACACACTCACAAACACCCACCCATATATTTTTATATATACATATTTATGTTTTTACAGTACTATTTTAGTACAAGGATCCAGAAACTGCATGCAGCACTAAACATGAAGTCTCTGTCGGTAGTTAAACTACATCATATAATTATATATATATAGATAGATAGGTAGGTAGGTAGGTAGATAGGTAGGTGGGTGGGTGGGTGGGTGTTTGTGAGCATGTGTCAATGGGGTGGGGGGGGGTGGGGGACCCTGCAGAGAGGGGGTGTGTTAAATGAAGAGGAGGGCGGCTGGAGGACAGATGGGGGACGGCTCTGCTTGTTGACAATGGACGCATGCAGCTTCAAACACAAACACACACAGTACTCTCCAGTACTTTGAAGAGTGTTGATGTGTGAGTGTGTTTATGTTAAGAAGTGTGTGTTGGCTCAAGCTGATCTGAATTTTCATAAGGATTGTCACATAAACGGAAGACGCTGTGGGGTCAAGGTAAGAAACCTAACTTTTTCTAAACATGTCAGAAATCAAATCAAGACTGAAAATAACCTGTAGCCTTCAAACACCTAAAACAGTCAAATCAAGGGTCTGAAACAGGCTGTAGGGATCATACTTTACAGATCAAATATATAGAAGTTGATTTTTTGCTCTTCAAATATACCCTCCACTCCCTAGACTAACATGCCTTTCCTGAAGTTACATTTTTAAAGCTGGATTTTGTCCGAGCCAGAATGTTTTTGGTTGTTGCTATTTAAGTACAAGGACCCAGAAACTTCCTGCAGCACTAAAAATGAAGTCTCTGTCAGTACTTTAATGCAATATGCAATATCTTAAAGCAGCCTTCATCTGTCAGACTATTTCTGAGTAAACATGAATCCATCTGCTGATGGTCTCTCTGTCCCACACATCTGTGCTGTCAGATCAAAAACATTGTGTGCCTGGACTTGATTTCCATGGATGAACCAGGAATCTTTGGTGCTTTTCAAAGTAACGTAATCAAACAAAGCTGTCTGAGAGGATAGCATGACAATAACTGAAATCTCAAACTCAAACTGTATTTAAAATGCGGTGTGTCGAATGAGGATATATAGAGACATCTCATGGTAAAATTAATTTCTGGCTAATCCCTCTCGTCACTGAGGCAGCGGTGGCTGTCGAAAGCTAAAAATGTACGTGATAAAGATGGCATCATATACAATAGACCAAAATAATTCAGCTGTTAGAAATAATGATTGATGATGTTTTTGTGCTGTTTTATCAATAGTATAACAGTTCAGTTCTGAGATAATGGGTTTTTCATTGTTTTAGTAACACAAGCTGACGTTAGCAATGCAGAGACACTGAGTCTTATCAAAAGTGAACACAATGAAGCTCTGATTTGTTCATAGCTAACTCATAAAAGCTACACCTACTACTGATAACAAGTCATGTTTGGTTAAGTGAAGATTACACAAAACCTAATTCAGAATATGTGTTTAACTGAGTTGAAAGTGCATTAAAAACACTCGACCTAACCCGAAGAACCCTCAAAATTTTGTGCACGCATGTCCCCTTTTTGGGGATTCAGAATATGATCACCCTTGAAAAACTCTTGAAATTAACTCGTGGTAGTGTCCTCTTTTTGGGGATTCAGAATATGGTCACCCAATTTTTCCAAACCTGAAAGTTTTTTCTTTCTCTTCCTCTCTCTCAGTTCTCTCATCGGTCATCAGGGAGCACATATCCACACTTCCTTATATGGTGTTCATCAGCAATTCATGGGCAGAAATTCATGCTAATCAGTGGCTTTTAGGAGCGTACTGTCATTTAACAATTGATTGGCATTCATAAACTTTCACACGTACCCACGATCAGTTCCAGGTTTTCCGCTGCGCTCATGTGTCTGGTGTATAGAAATGAGGATATTTAATGTGTAAATCTACTCAAAAATCTATTAACCCAGTGTTTCCTAACATACAGCAGAGCTTTGAGGCCTTTGAGGGTTCAATTTTTGCTAAATAAAATTGTAGTAAATTAATTTTCCTATAAGACTAAAGCCGCAAATCAGTTAAGATGTAATGTTACGAGAACATTCCACATTACAGGAAGATCTGAGAGACACTGTGAGCTGCAGTCTGATTTACAGTGCCCTGCATACATTAGACACGGATTCTTTCAGGAACTGTGTTCAGCAGTGCTAAATTTGGCCTGCTCTTGAATTTCAAGGTGTTAAGAACAAATCAGGACACATCCCAACATTGTAAATGCCTGTTTGGTTATGCAGAGGTGTAGTTTTTAAAAATAAAGGGGTTGTTTAAGGGGTATTAAATTTTTCTTTGTGTGTCTTCACTCCAACCCTCATTAAGGGGATGGGAAAATAATGACTACCCACATGGTCAGATAACTTTTCAAATCAGTTTTTTCCAGAGTTATTGGGTGTTTGAATTTGAATGTAATAATATTTCTGTTTCATGAGGTAAAAAAATTAATAAAAAAATACCCGGACCACAGTTCAACCCAGATCAGACCGGCCGTTCAGGAATTGTCCTGGACCACCTTTTGGCCAGCCCGCCCCTGTCCACAACTAAAGCCGAAAACATACAGGATCTGTATTGAGTGCGTTCTGTGCGACAGTGCACAGCGATAGACAGTGTGCTGTCTATCACACACAGGATGCATGTTTGGAGCGTAGCAGCAGTGTAGTACAGCCCCGGTCAGCTGGGCTCAGTACAGAGGAGACAACATGCTCACAACAGGTTGTTTTGCCTTTTGGTGGTCTATTTTCTGCTAATTTGGATATAATTCAGAGTATTGAGCCTCCACTATATGTGAAAAAGCAACGTGATTTTACAGTTTCGGTTTTTGCAGGTTAACTAATGTTTGATAAACTATGTTCCTTTATGCTGTGCTGTTACCTTCAGACAGAGTTAGTAGTTAAAAGCCTGTTGGGTTCCACAGGGATCAGGGATTGACCATCAGATTGTTCTGTGTTACTGATAAATCCATAACCAGGAAGTATTTCTCATCTACATGAACTGATACACTGAACAGAAAGAGATAAAGAGAAAAAAAAAACCTTTCTGAATTAAAAACATTTTCCCTGGTCAAGCACATAATTCATTCATTTTTATCCTACGTGAAGGTCAAACTAAAAAAAAAAATTACAAGTAGAAGGAGGAGACTGACGTATGCACAGTCGGGTCCCTCCAGCTCCCCTGCAGGTTTGTAAAAGCAAGGATGAGCTGTAGGGTGTTCTGTAGAGGTCAAGGACTGACCTGACACCATTGATCTGGGCCCATGTGTCTGGGTCAGCCTCTGGGTCAGATCAGTTGGCAAGGAGCAGCCCATAAAGGATCAGAGGAGCCCACTTTTTATGTCCTGTTGGCCCTCCTACCCTGCCTTTTTTTCAAAAGATATGGACTTTTCAGGAGATACCACGAAATGGTCCGTACACCCTTTTTGGTGTAAAAGCCAAGACAAAAACGAGGAGACGTATGGCCTCTAAAGTAAAAGCAAAAAGATTTTATTACAAACAATAGCAACTTGGGTAGTGGGCAACATAATCAAATGCTAATTAATCTAACAGAGAAACTTAACTAAACCAAAACATAATGCGCCAAGGAATCACACAGAGCAGAGCAGAGCGCATGTGAGGAGTAATGCCAGCTCTTATACACCTGTGGACTGGCCAGGTCCACCAAGGTGTGGCAAGCCCCCACCTACGACCTGCAGAGGAAGACAGGACAACACAAAGGAGAACAGAAAACACAAGAGCAGGCCCTAGAGGCAGGAGGCCGTCACACTCCCTTGTCCACGGCGTGGTCCTTCTCTGTACCTACCTACCTACCTCTGCAGAGGAATGTTGTTCCTGTTTCCGCTCCTGGTTCATTCTCACTATATCACAAGCCTTCTCCACTGTGAGAATGTTTTCCAGGTTAACAGAAATCAAACCACTAACAAGCTGCATATACTTATAGGATTTTTTGCCAAAGGCAAGACATTTACACGCACAGTTGAGACACAATCATAACTTGATTTGTTGATTTAACTGGATGCTGATTGGCCATGGGTTTGCATAGTGATAATTCTTTTTGTAATTGACTGCATGTTACTCAATCACATTATGTTACCAGTACGAGCAGGAGGAGAATCCCTAGCAAATCTGGCCATTAACAACATGCAAGAAAGACTGTATTTTCAGGTCAAAGTTTTCCATTGTTCATCATATTTAAATTCTTAGCTTATACGAACACCCTCAAAAGCAACTATTAGGAATTTGGTCAAACCTAGGGGTGATTTTAGCATCTGGTCTTTAGGGGTGCTCAGCCCCCACCCCAGTGTTGACAGAGGCACATTATTTTTCACTAAATGAGGCCTACGAGTACATTTGTTAATGTTGGAGCTGTATTAGTTTTGCTTTGAATGTGAATTCCATCCAATTTGCATATTACATGAGCCATGCCCATAGAAAAACCAGTTACATTTTCTTACATACAAACAATAGAACAAATAATAGAAAATAAATTAAATGTTCAATAAAATACTACACCTTAATGCACCCTAATGCATCCTTGAGCACAAACCACACCCTTTTTAATCACTTAATAACATCTAGAATGTCTTTTATTAAAAAAAAAATCTACACATTATTTTGAACTCTCTTTCTGTGTGGATTAATGAATGGGCTTAAAGTGAACAGGCACAGGGGGTCACAGGTCTTAAGTGGCCAGGACAAACTGAAAGATTTAGACACATGGGGGCAGTAGTGAGAACAGGTAAATAGCTTACTCATACAAAACCCCAAATCAAATAATTCCTCTTGTAGGTACAGCTTTGTACTTCCTCATTAATAATGACCAAAACACATTTTATCCCACAATACTATCTTTAATGGTAAGCCACATTTTGACCATTTTGGAGGGGAAAAAAATATAAGCCTCCCTTTCATATAACTGTCAAGGTTTTTCTTGAAAGGGAGGAAAAAAGATTTGTCACATCCCATTCACCTCACACCAAAACATAACAACTAAGTTATTATTGTTTCCTCTCACCTGAAGTTGATTTTAGGACCTTGTATTTAAAAAAAGAACGTATGTCCATCTGTGGAAAGACAGATAATGGGTCAGATTTTCCCAATGTTCCAGTTAACTATGCATGGGGATCTGTAATGAACCATTGACAATGGCAAAAAAGTAACAGGTTACTTTACTTTTGTTCCTGCTTTGAACTGTAATCGAACTGTTAGGCTACTAAATTTAAAAAGTAACTCATTACTAATTACGTCACCCATGCAAATCCCCTATGCAAAAAAACGAGATGAACCACAAAAAGTCTTTCAGAAATTGAATTCCGCTCCTACGTCTGATACAGGACTGCGCAGCCCTGGTTGTCATAGCGACACAGCACGCGACTACTGTGACGTCATCATCAGCGCGTCGCCGCCATGTCGCCGCTGACCGCTGGTAAAACAACAGCGGAGAGAAAAACAACAACAACAAGTAAGACAACGAGAGTGGAAACGGGGCTTATGTTGTAGTACCTTCATATGTTCCTTCTCACCTCGAAATGTGTCGACTCGGGTGCTGCTGCCTCGGTCGGCTGGAGCAGAGGCGTACTCTGGCGGCAAGCAATCACGTGAACGTGCCAACCAATCAAAAGAGGTGTAGCTGATAAGTGGGTTAACAAGACTCGTATCGCTCACACACAGCAGCAGAGGGGCAGAGCGACATCACTCTGTGCAGTTGCACTCATTTCTGAAGACTTTCGCACTACACAATATTTTGGAGAGGTGCTGAGCTAGGGGGTGCTCAGCTAAGTCATGGGGGTGCTGAAGCATCCCTAAAAATAGCCTAAACTTGCCCCTGCTGTAGTGTGTGTGTGTGTGTGTGTGTGTGTGTGTCAGTGGCGATTGCTCTAAAGGTCCTTACACACCAGCGAATTTGCGGAGCAAAGCGAAAAAGCGAGACGAGAATGCGAAAATATTCGCCGGTCCGAAAAATCGCTTTCGCCTATACACACCGGACGTGAAGCGGATATGCGTATAAATTTCGCAAAGCGAATTAATAAAGTCGCTTTGCGGCACGGAGGAGAGGAGATGCGGGGTGGTCCTGTATCGCAATTACCAGCCTCTCTCCCATCGTTGCTCTTGGTGCCAGTGGTGGTGTGTGTGTCGTGTGAATGGCTGCTGATTGACATGTCTAGCATTATGAGCGAGGGAGAAAGAGGAGGCAAAGCTGAGAGAGACGCCGCAGCAGCCAGGAGAGGCGAGGGCTGAGCAGTGATCCTTCAAGTTGTCTGGTCATTCTGTTGGCCCTGTAGCTGCAGATCATCGGTATGTCAAACAGCTGAGAGGGAGAATCAGGCATGATGAGGCGATCACCCTGTGAAGTGTGCGTGACATCTGTCTCCTAAGGAAGACAAGAGAGTGTCATCTTGTGAGAAAACTACTTCATTAGTAATTAGAAAGAGTTTTGGATGCACCTCAGCTGTCTTTCTCTGCGTTTTCATAATCTCAAACTTCTCCCACTCCTCCAGCCGTATGGGGTCTGTGACGTCATCAACAACATGACTTTTGATTGGCCAGAGGTCTAGCAGGTCCAGATATTCGCCTGCGAATATCCGAAAAATTCGACACAAGAGCGAAAAAATAAAAGTCGCTTTTCACAGTGTGATAAGAAGCTGATAATCACAGGTAATCGGCATAACTTCGTTCTCATTCATCCTCGCAGCGCCTCAGTGCTTCACACAGCCGGATGCTCGGCGTCTGCTGACTTCAATGTGGGAGCTCAAAGTGGGTCGTTCCAGCAGCGAACTAGACGCTCATTGGATAAATGCTCGGCTTTGTCCCGCCCATCGGACGCTCAGCGTCTCTGGAGTTCTATGACGAGAGAGCGGTCCCAACTTTCTCACGGACACTGAGCTTCTGAATCCATGATTGGATGTGCTGTCTGAGGCGAAATCCTTTTTTGATTGACAGCTAAATAAGCGACTCAGCGATCTTGAAGAATAAAACATCTACCAGAGCATTTTCCAAGTTATTCATTCCGTTGTTCTTAACTGCTCCGGAGACTTTACCGATCCTCAGCAACTTTTGTCTTCGTTAAAAACGACTGCCGTTGTGTTTACCGATATATATATATATATATATATATATATATATACACTCACCGGCCACTTTATTAGGTACACCTGTCCAACTGCTCGTTAACACATAATTTCTAATCAGCCAATCACATGGCGGCAACTTAGTGCATTTAGGCATGTAGACATGGTCAAGACAATCTCCTGCAGTTCAAACCGAGCATCAGTATGGGGAAGAAAGGTGATTTGAGTGACTTTGAACATGGCATGGTTGTTGGTGCCAGAAGGGCTGGTCTGAGTATTTCAGAAACTGCTGATCTACTGGGGTTTTCACGCACAACCATCTCTAGGGTTTACAGAGAATGGTCCGAAAAAGAAAAAATATCCAGTGAGCGGCAGTTCTGTGGGCGGAAATGCCTTGTTGATGCCAGAGGTCAGAGGAGAATGGCCAGACTGGTTCGAGCTGATAGAAAGGCAACAGTGACTCAAATAACCACCCGTTACAACCAAGGTAGGCAGAAGAGCATCTCTGAATGCACAGTACGTCGAACTTTGAGGCAGATGGGCTACAGCAGCAGAAGACCACACCGGGTGCCACTCCTTTCAGCTAAGAACAGGAAACTGAGGCTACAATTTGCACAAGCTCATCGAAATTGGACAATAGAAGATTGGAAAAACGTTGCCTGGTCTGATGAGTCTCAATTTCTGCTGCGACATTCGGATGGTAGGGTCAGAATTTGGCGTCAACAACATGAAAGCATGGATCCATCCTGCCTTGTATCAACGGTTCAGGCTGGTGGTGGTGGCGTCATGGTGTGGGGAATATTTTCTTGGCACTCTTTGGGCCCCTTGGTACCAATTGAGCATCGTTGCAACGCCACAGCCTACCTGAGTATTGTTGCTGACCATGTCCATCCCTTTATGACCACAATGTACCCAACTTCTGATGGCTACTTTCAGCAGGATAATGCGCCATGTCATAAAGCTGGAATCATCTCAGACTGGTTTCTTGAACATGACAATGAGTTCACTGTACTCAAATGGCCTCCACAGTCACCAGATCTCAATCCAATAGAGCATCTTTGGGATGTGGTGGAACGGGAGATTCGCATCATGGATGTGCAGCCGACAAATCTGCGGCAACTGTGTGATGCCATCATGTCAATATGGACCAAGCTCTCTGAGGAATGCTTCCAGCACCTTGTTGAATTTATGCCACGAAGAATTGAGGCAGTTCTGAAGGCAAAAGGGGGTCCAACCCGTTACTAGCATGGTGTACCTAATAAAGTGGCCGGTGAGTGTATATTTATAATTATTTTTTTTCCCCAAAGATTTATCATTGGGTTTCTTGCTTTTATTTGGAGAGGACAGGACAGTAAACAGGGTATAAAAAAATAAGGCTGGAAGTGAGCCCAAGCCAATCACTCAAGGCATAACCTCTATCCTATGGGGCACACACTTAAACCACTAGGTCAGTGGCACCCCTGTATGACTTTTGATTCTAAAATAAAACTTTGGTTAACTTAATAGGGTGGCAACATTTTATTTTGCTGTACATTCTTCTTTAAAGAACCTAAAAAAGATAATCCTATGAAGAACATAGGAAAATGTTCAAAAACTGAAATGCTAAGAAGCTAACTGCAAAACACAACCCAGTTGATTTTAACAATTGGGGTGGCAAATTAGATTATAGGAGTAACTACTGCGTCCCCTGGCTCTGCCACTGCCAACTCATTATCTTTGTAAGTTGGTCTAACAATGATAAATTTAGTTTAGTGCGATTTCAGTTAAACCAATGTATTTACATGCATTTTTTAAGTCCAGTTTTAGTTTCAGAACTGATTCAATAAATCCATTCGGTGCAACATTTGAACAACATTCAAACATACTGAGTACAGCCCCAACTGTCCCTCTAAAACACCTCACACATCAGGAAAATCTGACGAGATCATCTTTGAAAAAATCCCAACTTTGCTGATCTTTGTAAGATGGGAGCTCGGGTCTGAAACTGGCCTGGTTATCTTGTAGTGTGTAACTCACTGAATGAGCAGAAATATCCCAGCCAAGCAGTACTGTCTTACAGCTAACAGTTTACAATTTAAGTGGATATTAGAAAACAGATCTATATCAATCAGGGTAGGGAGATTACTCCAACAAAGTACATTACTAACATCATCTAAAGTTACAATAACATCTTAAACTCCTGTCCAAACTGCAGCAGGGGATCGGTGCTGATGATCCTGGAGCCTTTAATGTATTTTAATCTCCACTGTCATCCAGTACAGTCCAGATAATCCAGCAAAGGAGTCCCCAGCCCTTTAGCTGAGCCCAGTTAAAACTTGGAGCTGATCCCTGGAAACACACACACACACACACACACACACACACACACACACACACACACACACACACACACACCCTGCTAGCAGTGAGCAGTTTTGACCTCTGACCCTAACTTAAGTTTGATAGCATGAGTAACTCTGTGATGAAAACCCAGGAAACTCTGATGACAGATTGTCTGATGAAACTGTCAGAAACATCCTCGATCTGAGTCTTCATCTGCTCTGTTCCTCTTTAACCAGCCTCCTCCTCCCTCTCCTGTTGCCATGGCAGCACCCTCAACCGTCCCTACCCCATCCTCCCGCAGGCAGTGTCAGTGTCCCTGTTTGTGGATTATTTCCTTCAAGAGTTTTAAAGTCCAACCTGTCAGTGAGGAGAGCTGCTGGAGAGTCGTGACACACAAACAACAAAGACTCTCTCAGAGGTTTTTCTCTTTCAGTTTCCTGCCCTCACATGTTCAGAAATACACATACAAGTTTGTCAAATACAAAAATCACACAACATTTCCCGAGAGTGTAAAGTAAGTATTTCCTGAAAGGTCAGGACTTCACCAACATGGACATGTTTGATCCCATGTACTTTGGATTCCTGTGTTCATTTTAAATCCTCCATCAGTGTACAGGTTTATATCCCTCCCTCCAGTTTGCTGCAGGTTCCACTTAATTTACATGAAAGTCAACTTGCAGCGAGCAAAAACTTACTGCAGACACTCAATCCATCATAGTCAGAGTTTGAGTGTCTTCAGTTTTCTGATCATTACACAAGGATGTTGCTGAAAGCACCTTCTCTTCTACTGCTGAGCAGTGTTGCCCTGAAAAACCCTGAGGATAATCAGCAATGGCTTTAAAACTCTTCATACTGTAAAGACTCAGCCAATGAAAGCAAGTATGTTCTCAGCTGTTTTCTACATCCTGGTCATGGATGGCACAAAAAGACAAACAACATGGCAGCCTCCTAAAAGTGAGGCTGGTATGATAAATGGACATGGCATCTGCGATGTCACCCATTCTTGAGTGAGAGAGCTCCGAAGTCTACGGGCGGTGGGGGCAATACTGAGAATGCTGACTGGACCTGAGATTTGTTCAACCTTAAAGGCATGCCTTTAACCTCTTGGATAATAACTACAGTGTGCCTGCCTGCCTGCCAGTCAGTCAAGTCAGCCTAGCTCAGATTTCATCAATCCTGTAACCTTTAAAACCTAAAAACAAGAGTGTAACAGAAAATTCACTCCCCTGTATTATATGTGGGAGCCCTGAGCTATTCAGACCAAAACACTTTTTTGAAGCAGGCGGTAATTTTTTTTTATTCTTGCTCCAAAAACAGACTATTTTTGTGTCATGTGTATGTGGTTCCCCGTGCTTCTGCAGCCAGCTTTAAGTGGACACTTGAGGAACTGCTGTTTGTAGCTCCCCTGCATCAGTTAATTTCTCAAGATTAGAGGTTTCCTGCTTGGTCTGTACAGGTGCAACATGAGTGAGACTAAATAGGAATTAGGATGTTACATTTTGAAGGCCTCTGCTTCTGGGAGAACAATGTTCACTACAGGACACAGTTGTGTTCAGAGATTTCAAAAACTGTGTATACAGGGGATGTGGTCTTTGTAAATTATTGTACTGTTTGTGTATTTATAAAAAGAGTGTTTGTGCAGATGAAAAACATCCTATTTGCTCTCTGCAGTCAGCTGCATTGGGGGGACTCGTCAGACTCACAGTTTAAATAATAATAATAATAATAATAATAAAAGATTTTAAAAATATATATTAGTGTATCAAACCTTAGCCTCTCTCACAGATTTTCACTCAGGAAGATTATCTTCTTTTATTTTCTGACAGCAGCTTGTCTGAGTAAAAAAAAAAGGGGGGGATGCAGAGATAAGTTAGGGCCTCTCGTTGTTTGCCTGTGTGAACAAAATAATGGACCTGTCTTTATGTGGAGTACATGCTGTGCTGAACCCTCTGAGGAGTAATAAGAGTCTCATTTTCACATTCTGCTTCTTCTGCACTACGTTTCAGAGGAATTACAATCCAAATGTGAGGACATGCATCAGTATGTTCAGGATACTTTCAAACCAGTCTGAGTCAATCATCAGAACATAACTCCATGTAAGAAGAATCATCAGATGTTAGTTCAAAATACACTCAACCAAACTTTGCTTTTATAGTTATATATTAATAACAGCTATGTTTGTGGTGGAAGACGAAATGGTGCACAGTTTTCTACCTTAAATAAGTCTACATTTTTATTTCTATTTTTAGGGTTGTTTGATTTTCATTGCAGGACTTTCACACAAACCAAAGTACAGAGGCCGTCTGGAATAAGTGCTAGCTAGGGAGGATTGATGAGGATTGATAACCAGTAATAATGAATTTGTCAACATATTTTGTGTTTTAAAAGACAAAGGCAAATCTTCAGCGAGCCAGACCTTATCCATAGAAATATTCTGTACTTACCAGAGAAATGTCCCATTCTTTCCTGATGCAGGACTTAACCACGAAACAGTTCGGGATCTCCTTTTTTGTAATTTTCTTTTCAAGATGGCCCAAATGTTTTCAGCAGCTTACAAGACCAGGCAGGCCAGTTCAGCAGCAGTACTCTTCTACTATAGAGCCATGCTGTTGCAATCCCTGCAGAATGGGGTTTGGTGAAATATGAAGGTTTTACCTGAAAAAGTCGTTCCTGAGACATGGTTGACCTTAGGTACGACTTTATCAACTTCAGTTTTAAGAAGCTCCTCTCTGCATGAGCCACCGTGACTGGCAGAGTAAGAGCAATCCTGAGAGCAGAGCTGTCCCCTGCGACCCCCTCCCCGTTTCGTCTCATACAGTCTGTCAGCCTCTGTGCGGCACCTTCGCAGCAAGCAGGGGTGCCTACAGCAGCAGGGGGGTGCCAATTTGACAACAAGAGTTAAGACAAAACCGCTTTGCGGCACAGATTTATTATTATCATTATTTTATTTTTTTGGAAGTGCTTGTGCCGCCCCCCATAAGTCAATACACAAATGCCTCCCCGAGTGGCTGCCCTGTTCGCCTGTGCCTAGAACCGCTACTACGTGTAAGCCACTCATGCCATGGACACCTATATCTACACCAGGGATACTTGATTTTGAGCTGTGCACTGGAAACAAGCCAGATAGTCCCTCCTCTTCAGAGCAAAGGGTTTAAACAACATACACTTTTGATTGGCCAGAATACAGGACAGTGTTCTACCTTGCCTCAGCTGAGTATAGTTTAAACCTGCTTTGCGTTATTTTTGTCATTGTCATATATTGAGCCTTGAAAGGTACAAATAAATACACAATACACAAAATTACAGTGCTCAGTATAATATCAGTATTAAACAAAATTGATTGAACAAACAAACAAATAAAACAACAGGGTCCCCCCTCCCACCATAATCATTACACCACTCCTCCTCCCACATTCCCCTGCACACTTTGTTCTTCTTTGTAGTAGCAGTCGTATGTGTTCTCTTTCTTAGGCCATGAGATAAATGGCTGCCATATTATGTCAAACGTGTGTGGGTTTTTTTTTTCAAGATATACCCAATCTTCTCCAAGTGTAGTGTATCAGTTAACTGGTGTAACCATAGTTTAGTAGAGGAAACCAAAGTTTCTTCCCATAGTGCAGCTTTTCACCAGTAATCAAGCTATTGGAGACAAATTCCTTGCTGAGTTGATGTAAGTTTTTTGGATGTTGTGGACATGCCAAGGACGGTCAGCCAAGGGTTTGGTTCTAGTAGACTATTAATAATTTCAAACATGATTTTAAACACATCTTTCCAGAATAAGGCCACCTTCAGGCATGAAAAAAGTGTGGGCAAGGTCCACTTCAGAGGCACTACATTTGTCACAAATAGGTGATATACTGTGTAAATCAGTTTCAAGACTTCTTGAACAGGAATCGACATACCCATTTTGGCTTCCCAGCTCAATTTCTATTTTTCAGAGGGAGGTTTCTTTGAGTAAGAAATTATATGTACAAGAGATAAATTTGTTCTCATGAGGAGATGTAGAAAAGTGGTTGTCTGTAACCTACTTCTTTTCTATCTCAAATCCAGTTTTTTCGAGCACAGTCCCTTTATTAAAGCTATCTAAAAAAAATTGTCAGCTGGGAGAGTGTATCTCCACTGCAGTTGTGCAAAGGAGGCAAATCTGCCAGTTATGTTATAATAAGGTGGATATAATCTTGATAAAAAGAAATTCTGTGTGACGTTTCCTTAGTGTTGTAGCAGTGAATTTGGCGGTCTAATCTTATGATTTGAGGAAGTGGTTCTATTGAGAGTGCAAATATAAAGGAGGAAAGTGGGTAGCCTTGTTGAGTACCCCTGAACAATTTAAAAGAAGGTGATAATTTCTGATTAGTGAGAATTTGTGCCGGTGGTCTGACAAGAATTTATCTCCAAGATTTGAAGGTCTTCAAATAGATAGACCATTCGATTTGATAGAAAGCTTTTTCCAGATCTAATGAAAGTACGACAAGATCATTTTCTCTCCTACTTTAACATGATATTTAAAACGCGTCTCAGGTTAGAGGTGGAGTTTATATTGAGTATTCATCCAGTTTGTTCTGGATGTATCAGTTTATCAATCAGAAGACTAAGTCAAAATGTTAGCCAAAATCTTTGCAAACAATTTTCCATCAGTATTGAGTAGAGAAATTGGGCAGTATGAGCCTCCCTCTTGTGAATCCTTCCCCTTTTTTAAATAGATAACTGTAATTACTGCTTTAGTTTATGTTGGTGACTGACTGAACCACCATCTGACTGAGCCTGTTAATACATTCTATGTAGATAAGGTAAGAGAACGGTATGAAATTTTTTATGTTATGTTAAGTTTACCTGGAAGTCAGTCTGAGCATTGGGCTTTCCCATCTCTAAAAGAAGAAATAATTGTTTGTTGAATTTCTGGGCCTTTAAATTCCTCAATGAGTAGTTGATTACCATTTTTACTGAGTTTGGGAAGACTACATTTGTTAAGGACTGTCATAACTTAGGGTTCGGCTGTAGTTACAAGTAAAGATTGATATAAAATTTTAAAAATCTACTGTTTATATTTTTGTCATTTCCATTGATACTTTTAATAAAATGTATGGTTCTGTCATTTTTCATCTTCCACAATTGATGTGCGAGTAGTTTATGTGGTTTGTCTTTGAATACGAAGAACTTTTGTTGAGTGTATCAAAAACTCTGCTTATTTTTTTTTCTTTCATAAAAGTAATAAGTTGTATTCATATTTCAACTAAACTAAACTAAAACAGAGGAAGGTCTTTGAAAGTTTTCATTATCCAAGTCTTTTATTTGTTTTTCCAGTTCTTGAATTTTTAATGCCTTTTTTTCTTTTTGTAGCTTCATATGATATGACCAAACCCCTCAAAAAGGCCTTAAAAGCTTCCCACAATGTTGTAGGTTTTGTCTCTAAGGTATCATTTTTTTCAACATATTAATCTGTGTGTCCAGGTACTCACAGAATCTTTTATCAGCTAATAAATGAGGAAATGATGTTGCCTTTACACCTCACATGAGATGTTCAATTCTTGAAAGTACACCGAGAAGAAAAGTGGGCTGTGATCTGAGATTCCTATAATGTGATAATTAGCGTTCAATACAAATGGTACTAATTTTGCATCTACTAAAAACTAATCAATTTAAGGAATAGTCTCTACCAGTATAGTGGAGCGGGAATATGAGATAATAGTGCAAATGGTGCTACAAGCATGAAATTTGGTACAGAGATCCTTTATACCACTACTAATCAAAATATAACCTCTGGCCACCTGGGCGGCGCCATTTTTCAAGATGGCCGCCAGCTTTTAGAAATAGCTGCCACCAGGTTAACGTTTTAGACTCTATCACTCTGCTGCAGCTATAAATCATACATTTACCCTACCTTTGAAATAATATAATATGTTTTAGGTATTTATACCAATTAAAAACAACATATTAGGTTCCAATATGGCAGCAAATATCCAATATGGCGGCCTAGTCACACTCTAAATTGATTTTTGAAAGGATGATCAAAATGGTGATACAACCATATAATTTGGTACATATGACCTTTATATGACCATATTTTAGAATCAACCTTTGGCTAAGCAGATTTCAACCATTTTAAAAGATGGCCGCCCAGAAATAGAAATGGGAAGAATTCAGTATTTTGTTGGTCATTATAGCTGCTGTTTGGAAGTTTGTAATATATTTATTCATAGTAGATCAGGGTTATTTATATGTCATAGACATGAGCTATTATGAAAGGCCATATTTGTTTTAAAAATGGCCACACCATATAACATGACAAATCAATAATATATTGTGTAGTGTCATTACACTACCAGGGCACACTGGTTGACACTATAGCTGTGAGACTCAGCATGGGGTTCAATGCTAGCTAGTAAATTTGTCTAAATAAATTGTCTAGTTTCCTAAATGCTGTTTAGTTTGCCCCAAGTTAAAGTTAAACAACCGCACCTGAATTGACAGGATGTGCCAGCGCGGGAGAGCCGAGCCAAGGAAGATGGGGCTTTAGTCTTCTGGAAGGTGTACAGCTCACACAGGAATTAAATAGCATTGGATGAATGATCGGGCTGGGGGTAGGGTAGTGATCTTGTTATTATCTGAGCCCAGTTGTATCCCATACTTTTTAGTGTAGAGTAGTACAGTAAGTTGTCTTTAATAGGTGGTATATAAGGATAATCCCCCGGCCTAGACAACAGCAATTGACACACAGACAGAAATACACTCCACGCCTTCATCACAGGCAGATAGTAGGCCTGTATCTAGTCCAACCAATTGGGAATTATGCTGTTTGTGCCAACAAAACATCAGTGAAAGGTTAACTAATGCCACAGGCAGTTGTTATCTGACATTGGCTAACAATATTCCCGAATTTCACAAAATGAACTGCATGCCAATTCTTTTTGACCCAAAGCAACTTGATGATGGTGATGGAATTTAAAAGCACAAACAAACAAACAAAAACAAACAAACACATACAAACAAAAAAACTACCCACCTAGCGCCCAGTCAGTACCCACATGGACAGCCCAAGTGGGAACCAAGTGTATCCCACGAACTTCCCATGTAGGAAGCCCACCTTGAAACATATGTGGGTCCTACCTGGGCGTGCTGGTCTGGGTAATGGTACCTATGTCACTAAAATGCAAACAAATCACTTTAAATGTGTCATCATAAATTGATTCTATCTATGGAAATAAATACAACTATGTGCTGCATGCTCTTATGGCTTAACCGTGAACTGCAGTATATTTCTGCTATTTATCGGCAGCCATATTGGAAATTTGCCACCATATTGGAACCCAATATCTTATGTTTAATTGGAATAAATACCTAAAACATTAAAAATAAATCAAAATGAAGGTATGTGTAAGTTTTATAGCTGCAGCAAAGTGATACAGTCCAAAACGTTGACCTGGTGACAGCCATTTCTAAAAACTTGCGGGCATCATGAAAAATGGCGCTGCCCAGGTGGCCAGAGGTTATATTATGATTAGTAGTGGTATAAAGGATATCTGTACCAAATTTCATGCTTGTATCACCATTTGCACTATCGCCTCAAAAATCAGCATATTCCCGCTAGACTAGTAAGGTTCGGGGTTCTTCAAACATCCAGAGGATTTCGTTCCTTAAAAAAACATTTAGTAAGATAAAGATCTGAAAATCTGGGAACTAAATTGTTACCAGGAAATTTCTTCACCAATGTGTTTCTAAAGGTATCTAATAACATGTACTGAAAGTTTGAAATTCAACTCCTGTGGGAAACCTCTCAAAAAACTTCTCAAAGTTGGGGTACTTATAACCGATTTTTGACAAATCAAAGGTGCTTTAATTGGACTTCAGTAACTTGTGAGGGGTCAAACTAGTGATTTTTCATTATTCTGAGTTGATTGCTATCATTTATTTTTCACCACAACCATTCCTTAGTGGAAAAAATGAAACTCCCACCTTTGCATTTACATAGAAAGTTGCATTTATTTCAATTAGTTGCACAATAATTAGATCAAATACTAATCCACCTTCTGAAATGCTTTAGGTGTCAATGTCTGAGTCTTCATCAAAACCATCATGAATGGCATTCTTGCAGGTAATGCCTTTGCAGACTCCACAAGCTGAGATGCACTTGACGCCATTCTTCTTGCAGCTGCATCACCGATTGCTGCAATCTCCATTGCAATTGCAGCTTGTAAACTGGAGTAGCTCTTCAGGAGCCATGGGATCTAGAATTGGAACTGGCTCATAACCATGAACACCTTATGTCCATCCATAGTCTTTGGGGTCCAGAGACATGCTCTGTAGAAGGAGCCAGTCTTGTGTCTGTAGGCAGGCACGGAGCAAATGCTGTGCAGCTGCACCCTCTGTTGGAGGTAGAGTCTCCGGTTTGATTAGCCCAGCTGCTGCCTTACGTGAGAAGATGTTGTATCGAATTGCCCCTAGAGTGGGACCTGATCCATTGTAAATGTAGTGGAAGATCGCAGACCCAGCCTGAATCACTGCATCCTTGATAGCACATATGTCCAGGAAGATTTCTATATGTTCATCAATGTCCCCTGCACAAAACCTGCAAAAGAAAGCACTTAAATCTTTGTTTCAGACCTTTCAATATACAAATATGTTATTATTATAAGTATTATTATTATTATTATTATTATTATTATTATTATTATTATTACCTGTCAAACAGAGTTGTTTTCCTATGGCCAGCGATAGCAGAAACCGTATCACACCCAGTGAAGGCGTGCAAAAAGACCAGGTAGCATCTCTGTTTTTCAGAGAGAGCTTCTCGAATCCTCCTGACATCATAAGAGCCCTTTAATGTAGTGAAGAAGAGTGGATGGTTGGCACTTGAGCAATGGTGCACCAACGTAACCAGCACCTCTCATCTCTGCATCTCTCTCCCTACTTCAGCATCTCTCTCGGCATTGACTGGGTCATCTCCTGTGCTTGTGAATCCTGTAGAGAAAGATACAAGCATCTCTTTGTCTTGATTGTGGTTGAATGGGTTGTTCTCCTCGAACCATTGAAGGGCAAGTTTAACAGCTTCTGCATCTCGCCTCATCTTCGTTTTTCCAAGGTCTCTGTGGCGTGGAGCATGTTGGTTTACATCTTCCTCCATATGTTGGTTGATGTTGGAGAAGTGACTGAGGGTGAGCACCCAGCATTTGTGGCCAGAATCGCTGTTTCTCATCCTCCCTCTGCTCAGTCCACCTTCGGATTTGGCTGCCTTCATCAGTGTCTGCTCAATGCAGATGTCACACCAGGTGCCAGACCAATCATGGCTGGAATAACCCACAACGTGGTTTCCATGGGCAGTAAAATGCTCTGAGGTCTCTCTGTAAACAGGCAGAGTTTCCAGGTCCTTTATGAGTTGACAGTACAGCCGTGCACCTTTGGCATACTGATGATGGCCTGCAGCTGCAAAAACTTCACAATGCATCCTGGTCACAATGCAGGACAGGTGCCCATCATGGTCTGCAAGCCGCTCGGTTCGGATGAACATCTTAATAACATCAACCATATGGTGGTACTGCACCCAGATTGCATGTGTTCTTCCTCCTTCAGCCAGTTTTTTGAAGATTTCTTCAAACCTCTGTTCAAACAGTGCTACCACTAGATCTGTGTGCCTGGCTCCCATCTTTCCATCGACTCCCTTCTCCATTAACGTCCTCATTTCAACAAGCTCCTCCTCAGTGAAGGCATGTTTCATGATGTGCTGATAGATGGCTGCATCAATGAGGAGGTGAGCACGGATTGCCTTGTCAAAACACCCTCCATCCAGGATGTGGCTGGCTGATGTCTGCAGATCTGGCAAAGGTGGTGCTGGAGAGGTTACTTTGATCCAACCCATGGAATGAAAGGGGGTGTTTCCGTGAATAGAGACAATGTTTAAATCTATAGTGTCCCCAACAAACTGAGTGAATGCATTGCTTGCTTCACCAACCCCCATAGAGACCACCTGATCATCACTTTAACAAGTTGTCGGAACTGATTTATCCTCAAGTGCGGCATCAACTGCAACCTCATCATCAATCTGATCATCAGATTCTTCCTTCAAGAGTGCCGGATGTATCTGGGATGCCATCTCCATTCCTGTCATTAAGGAAGCAGTATTTGTAGTTTTGTGTCTCCGAGTAAGACTCGGGGCTCTATTTTCGTGCCTCGCCGGAGATGTGCCGCAGGCATTCCCAAGCACAATTTGGTATTTTGGTGAGTGGCGCAGCCCAGCGTAAGTATCCCCCCTCCCTAACTCAGCTCCTCCCAGCGGCGTAAGTCATAGCGAGGGAGGAGAGAGGGCGTGGAGTGGGTTTAACACAGCCGAGACCTGTATTGACCAATAAAATCAGCTCCTCTCCTCACCTTTAAATATGCCACTGGCAAGGCGTATTACTATTTTCGTGAAGTAGTGAAAGAGATCAAGAGATGTCTGAGGACAGTAATGCCACACGATGGCGACAGAAGGCAGCTCCTCAACAAGTGTCGCTGCAGAGGGCGTCCTTCACACTCTCTCATATAAGCACAGATGGATTTGGTGTGTGTAATGTTGGACCCACTAGTAAGACAAACACCCTTTCCACAAATAAAGACACTCACATAAAGTTGCATATATTTAAACCTCACGTGACAAAGGTGGGTTGTGCACACAGAGCACAACATAAATTCCAAAAATGGCAATAAAATCGGAACCATCTGTGCATAATGACGCATCGCGCTCTGTGGCCTGGCTCTTTCTTTCATAGATGTTGGCATATAAAAATAAATTTGGCTCACAAAACTGAATATTATAATATTCGTATGTAGGCTTAAAGTAAATAACTCATCTGAGCACTGAAACAAATCATCTGTTCAGCCGCTGCAGCAGCAGCTGCAGCAGGACGGGGAGAGGACACGGAGACATGTCCTGGTCCGGCTGTGCGAGAAATAAGATGAAGAGGAAGAAAGAAAAGGAGGGAGATGAATTACATATCTTGTTAACTTCATCATGTGTGTCTATTTACTGGATATTTAATTTAATTTAATGCGGTTTTAGCTGTGTTAATTCGGTCAGGTTGAGTGTTCAAACGCGTGCCAAACGCGCTCATCAGAGCAGATATAGATCAGAATATATCAATATAGGTCTAAATGTATGTGCTGAGTCAGATTATTAGTTGTTGATGATTATTTATTGCACTGAAATGTGCCTGACACTGTGGAAACCTGCCGGTGAGGAATCTGTGACGTATGCGGATACGCTGCCGGTCTACCAAAATACCACTAGACCAGCTGCATTTCGCCTGCACTGACAGCTGACCAGGTTTGAATAGGCGAGCTTTCAGCGCTCTTTATATGCCGGTGGCGAGCACGAATATGTAACTGCGCCAGCTGATTCTGTCGACACCTCCCCCTGCCACGCCACCACACCCAGCTTGGCGGATCTCGGTGCGCCTCAGTCCACGAAAATACCAAACTGG
Organism: Xyrichtys novacula; assembly: GCA_962446985.1. Classification (NCBI taxonomy): domain Eukaryota; kingdom Metazoa; phylum Chordata; class Actinopteri; order Labriformes; family Labridae; genus Xyrichtys; species Xyrichtys novacula. Next base: position 1,839,809 of record OY660874.1, on the reverse strand, counting down.
CTGTACGCCAGGCTCCGCCAGACGAAAATACAACTGCACGGGGTCCGCCACCCTCCGCCGCCTCACCGGCGTACACGAAAATAGAGCCCTCAGTGTATCCCAGTCAGCGCAACTTGTTGATCATTCATTTTGATCCAAATCTATGATAAAGCTGTATGGCAAGCCCCATCTGGTATGGCAATACTCCTGATCAAGTTCTGCCCCCAAACAGCTACTTTTTCATCAGTCTTCACTATTGGTCTCAAGAACATCTGGAGGCTCTGGAGTTTCAGCTGACTTGGATATCCCCCATACTGTGTCGTAGGGTATGACTTTGGGTCTACATCAATTATGGAAATGTCATTGCATATCAACTTCAGTGCTGTCTTAATGATCTGGGTCTTCTCGTCTCCTTGCTGAGGATTAGCATGATGCTCCCGCAGAATGTTGCTGGTGATATCTTTGAGGCAGAGCACATCTGCCCTTCTCCCCTGTGATGTGAAATACAGTGTGTCATGATATTTCTCTTGGAGTTTCATCTTTAGCCATTTCTTTGAATAAAAGAGGCTCTTATCTCGCGACTGGTCAAACACCAGCATTTTTTTGTGAACTTGGTCAAGCGTCATCACACCATGCTCGAGTTCTGTCTCTAGCCATTCGCAGAATTCAATAAAAAAAGCCTCTCATTCATCATCAGCCTTCCTCCCTCCTCTCTTCCTTTGTCCTTTATCTTCAGCCTTGGAGTAATGGTCACCCCTCTCAAATAGAAGTTTGCACCGCAAGTGATACAAGATTTCTTCCTCTACCAAGTCACTGATTCCTTCCAGACTTTCAAAGACTTCTGTGCCCCAGTTATTCCCACGATTCTGTGCTGTCTTCAGCAAGCTTGCCTTCAGCCTATCTGCAGTCAAATTATCAGGCACTCTATATCTCTTTCTAGCCTCTGCTGGATTATGTTTGTAGAGATGTACGGGTTGATTGCAAAGAATGCATACATTCTTGAACAGAAGCTGAACCGACTGTGTTCTTGTAGAACTGTGCAGAGTTGATGCACTGAACTCAGTGCACATGCATCTTCGCTGCAGCTTTGCTGACTCTTTCTCTGCCTTTAATGCTTGAGCTGACCTCTTGGTGACCTTGACAAACTTGTACAAATCATTTTGACACTTTTTGTGTTATTTAACACAATTAAATAAAAAGCTGTTTTTTAATTTAAGTGTACCCTGCAGGGTATGTGTTAGTGGGGGTTATTGGGGGGGTGAACGAAGTTTTTTCACTAGGGAGTGGTGTTGCTGAAAAATAATTGTTTGCTATCAGCTCAGAATCATGAAAAATCCCTAATTTTACCCTTCGAAAGTTACCCAAGTCCAATTTAAACACTTTCAAATTTTCAAAAATCGGTTATTGGTACCCTGAATTAGGTGGTTTTGGGCCGATGCTGTGATTGCCACTACAGTGTCCTGTCTGTTTTAATGCAGTGCTGCCTGGAGACCTGAAGATCAGAACCATCCTGTCTTGGTTTTAGGCTTTAACAGTTTTGTACAGAGATTTCTCCAGATTCTCCGTATCTTTTCATAATATTATGTCCTGTAGATGATGAAATCCACTCATTCTTTCACATTTGACACTCAATAACATTATTCTGACATAATTGAACTATTTGCTTACACAGTCTCTCACAGACTAGTGAACCTCTCCCCATCTCTCCCTCTGAAAGACTCAGTCTTTTTTTAAATGTTACCAACCTGTTGGAAAAAAACCTCATTAGTTGGGAGATGCCGCCACTAGGCATTTGCTCATCATTAAACAACTTCTTTTGTGGTTTCTTGTCCCTTAAAATCATGTTAAAGGTTAAACATTTTAAATAGGCATCAATTTTCAGTTAAAAAATAAATTCAGTTTCAACATGTTTTTATGTGCAGTTTCCAATTCAGCATAAGGCGTCAAGGATTTGCACACCAAGTACCTCTGTTTTACACAGCCCCAAAAGTTTTTTTAATTGTTCCTGTAAAAGACCAGCATTCAAATGATTTTACCGACTGATTTTCGGTTCAGTTTCTGCATCACAGACTGTTTTAGGATTTACTCCTGCAAATATCTGATGCTTTCCCCAAGAATGCACACAGACATAACTTTGTGTGTGTGTGTGTGTGTGTGTGTGTGTGTGTGTGTGTGTGTGTGTGTGTGTAAGAATGTGTGTGCATGTGTGTTGTTGCATGCTGAAGCATTACATTGGCCACCTGTTGCTATCCATACTCTATGCGCACACTCCTCTCATTCTTGTCTTCCTCAAGCAAACACTGAAAGAAAAGACCTCTCTCTCTCTTCCTCTCTCTCTCTCTCTCTCTCTCTCTCTCTCACACACACACACACACACACACACACACACACACACACACACACACACTCAGTATTTAAGGCATGTCAGTTCCTGTCTTTTGCGAAGGTTGTGTTTGTTGCTGTAATCTCTGGAAAATGATCCTGCTTGTTATTTCCCACCGCCTGCCAGTCGAGTGAGTGGGCAGAACAACCTGAAGGTCTGTCGCTACAGCAACAGGCTGAACAGACTAAAGCCACGAGCAGGAGGAAGAAGAAAAGACCTACTGCAGAGGAAAACAACCAAACATGAGGGGATCTGGCTGGAGAGGGTAAGAGGAGATGTAAAGAGATCAAACCGGCAGAAGAAAAAGAAGAAGGAGAAGGGGGAGGAAAAGAAACCTAGGAAGTGGCAGGTAGGAACAGGAAGCTGGAAGAGATCACATGATTTAAACTCCTTGCTGTGGCACATGCAGCTGCATCAGTGTGGGTTTCTGAGGATTTCTGGGATTCTTTCCATTTGAATGATGTGTTTGGCTGAGTGGAGGCTGAGAAAAACTGCTAACTTAGTTCCATGAGAGGTCAAAGCTCATAGACTGTCCACTTAAAGCAGACAACAAAGCTGTTTCTGTTTGTGTGTAAGATAAGAAGAACTTCATTGATGCCTGAAGGGAAATTCAATTTACTCTTAAAAGTCCCACTCCAATGAAAATCATGTTTTTCTTGTTGATTACATGTTTTTTTCCGATGCTACAGGACACATCAGACAGAAAACTAAGTGCGAAATTGCATTTCTGAGTATTTCTGCATTCAAATCGCTGTGAATCACAATTCAGAGGTGATGCTAATGAGCTACAGGAGCTCTGCAGAAGAAAAGCCCTTGCCCTTGAAAATGACACAGGTAATGCTATTTTGGCTAAAAACTTCATAATCACAATTTAAAGACCAGTAAAAATAAAACAATGGGAGTGTGACTTTTAAGGTCCAAAAAACTGAAGCTGTTTTCACCTAGTGAGGGCTAAGTGGGAGCTTTTAGCATACATTTTTGTTTAAAAAAAAAAAGAGAAACCATGTGTTTGATAATTTCAATGTTAAAATTTGGAACAAAAACCAACTGACTTTGCAGTAGTGAGTTAAAGTATGTCTCTATAAAGAGGAGTGAACAGGGTACCAGCAGATATTGTCTTAAGACACGCTATGAAAAGAGCCTGTGTAAACTTTCCTCTTCATGAAATGAACATTACCAACATCAAGATGGGATCAGGCTGAACCCCATCCTGTAAGATCAGACCCATTCCCATCTCATCTTCAACCCTTCAACCACATAAGCGAAACACTTTTACAGAGTTACAGTGGAGAGACAGAACTTCCTTTCACAGGGGTATTAGCATCTCTGCAGAATGTTTTCTGTTTCCAGACTTACGCTCTTGACTGACACCTGATCATATGCTTTTTTTTTTTTTTTTTTTTTTTGTTCAATAAGAACAAGTATGCAGAAAACAGGATGCTGTGGGTCTTACAGATTTTTCTGTTAAGTTCTGTTGTTGCAGTGTTTATGTTTAGGTTATATACAATTTGTGCATTGGTAGCCTGATGTCACCAACCCATCAGCCAGCCTACACTGCTACGATGTTTAAAAATTAACCAATGACATCAGATATCCCAGAGCAATCATAGCTGATAAATAGGGGAGACTGAATAAGATATTGATCCTGGAGCGCCACTCCAGCCTTTTCCTGAGCAACCAAGATGGCAGCTTTGAACACAGAGAATCTCTTTTTTAATGCATACTGCTACCTGTTTACATTTTCTAATGCTTTATTCTACATCACACACTGTAATGTCTAGCAGTTGGCCTGTCCAGTTGCTGCAGAGGAATCATTGATTTTGACCCTGCAAACAAGAAATGAACCACAGACCCCTTTAACAAGATGAATTGGTCCAGATATGTGCTGAGTTAAATTTCCTTTTTTCCCAGCATCATTGTCCACCCCAACTCACTTGAGGCCTGGAGATCAACAGAGAATGCTGGACACAACTCAGCTTGCTTTGGTTCCTTTTGTTGGTTTTGATGCGGGAGCAGTAGCAGTAAGGAATAAATCAAAGTATCAGGCTGTCATTAAATAGGTACAGAATCAATTGCCTCATTAATTTTAAAGATAAAAGATAAATCCTAAAAAGTGTAAGACCTTAAACCACCAATGCCACTATAGTAATATTCAACACTACATTTTAAATGCACAGGCTTAAATGATCAATAAATACAATCAGTTTAATCTCTCAGTCACTAATCAGTTATTTTATTTGTCAAGGTGATTCAATGGAAGTTTCCTCACCAATCGTGTCTCTGAGGTCTCCACGCAGTGATGCCACCAAACACTCTGTCTGTGTGACAAAAGGGCAACACACCTGTTTCTGAGCCTACTTTTTGCCTCATCCCTACCATTCCCATCTCCACCTGCCTTTAGGTGCCTGACCTAATGTCATCCTCTAGTGGCAAAGACATAAAATACTGCTTCATACATTTAAACAATTACATGATTGCTCTTCAGATTGCTTTAACAATATGCAAGGCTGGTGCATTGAGCCTGCATTTTGCAACACTTACATTTCTGTTGCTTGAATACATTTTTATGCTCTTTTGTAGTGTCAGTTGTCAACTACATTCAGTTGTCAAAGAAAGCCAAAGTTTCGTTGTTCTTATAGGATTGGTTAGTGTAAGCATATCTATAAGTATGGCTGCAAACATGAAGATTTTTTTACTGTCTCCTAGTCTGTGAAAAATTAGTTTATTATACAGTCTGCTGATCTGTGGGGTAAATATTTGTGACATCAGCTGCTGTTACTTTATCTGTCGTCTTTTAGTTTCAGGACAATCACATTTCTTCTGATGAGCATGGTATTCCTTGTGAATCTTGGGTGTAGTGTTGCCTCCAGTCACATCATCCTTCATGTACAGTTGAAAAGTGAACTCTGTGAAAGTCGCAGAAACTTTTTGGGCTTCGACCCTGAGGAAGAACTGTACTCTCTGACTTGTCTGTAAATGCAACTCTTTTTCTTAAAGTTCCAGCATATCCTGCAAAAACATGCAGCTCATGAGTTCATGCCTTTGTTTTGTGTCACTGAGACAAAATGCAGACAAAAAGGGTGTTGGTTAGTGAGTCCTTGACCCCCTCTGTACAAACTGACTCATTGATTGATGTCTGACATAAGTTTTAGTGAGGGCAACAGCTATACTTCTCTGCACAAAGAAGGACACTCTCTGTTTCAAAACCTTTATGTGAACACCTTTTATTTCTAGTACAAAAATAACAGCTGTGTAGCTGTTAACTTTAACTTATCAATTACATATCAGCAATTTCAATTCTTATTTGCTGGTATTCGGGTCAAAACATGAAGAAAATGGTGAAAATCAAGCACAGTTTGTAAACTTCTGGCAGTAGCACATGTCTGTAGTAGTTACAGATCACTCTGGTCAAGTGGTTGTCTGTTTCCCATCCACAGCCAATCAAAATCTTGTTTCGATTTTGTCAATCAAAATATTGACAAACTAACTATGCAACAAGATGCCATCACCTGTGCTTGTTTACATCCAGGTAGTAAAGCATAAATGCATTGTGGTGGTAGACACTAAACTGAAGCTACAGCCCCAGCTATAGCAGCAGGTGTCTGCTTAGGAGCAGCTTAGACAAAACATACAGTATATCTACTTAAAGACAACACCCACCAATGACAAACTCTAAACCATCAGCTTTACTTAGCACAAGCATGTGCAATGAGAAAGAAAAGATGAAGGGATGAAAAAAAGTGAGACATACTAAGGGAGAAAATGGTATGGGGGGAAGAAGAAGACAAGAAGAAGAAGAAGAAGAAGAAGAAGAAGAAGAAGAAGAGCAGCTGCTTGGCTCTGACTCTGAATGAGTCAGTTAGAACAGCTGAGAGCCCTGAGAAGAAGTGAATAAAGTCTGGGAAATACAGCGTCTGCCTGTACACACACACACACACACGAATACACACACACACACACATCTCTGCTGGCCAACAGCCAAAACCACAGCACCGAGGGTCTACTACAGTCACAGATGAACACAGATGAATCTGCAGTAACTCTGCTGACAAAGGCAAACTGTTCTCTAACTCCTGTGGTCATTTGTGCTGCAGAACAAAAAAGAAAACAAGAAAAAGGATAAACTAAGAACATTTAGGCAACACTACCGTTGAAAGCCCAGCCTTTGAACAAGAAATAGTGCCCGTATGTGGTTCAGTTCCTATTTTATACCCTGATCCAGAATAGTCTGTCTGAGCAGGGCATGACAGCTGTGGGAATAAACCAGTTTCATTAGTTTAAAAGAGACTAACTAACTGACTGTTGTAGTTTCATGTAGGAATGCAGCAGTAAAAAAAGGAAGAATACATCAGACTCAGGATTATGAACTCCAACTGGACTCTTTACTGTATATTGTCTTCTTTATACAACAGCAGTGCTCAGAACAATACAAGCTCACAGTTACCCCTAGCGCTGTGGAGCATCAACTGAACTTGAATACAAAACAAGCAGTAGATTAGTGCCAACATCTCCATATTGCATATTAATAACAACAGTTTTTTTCTGTAAACACATTCATATCAATAACCAAACAACAGTGTTTCTAACTCTTCTTAAGTGCCTGTTCCTTCTCTGCAACTCAGTAATGCAAGTTAAATTTTAGTTAACTTATTTTCCACTCATATGTATACAGGTCTCTAAGCAATAATAAACCAAGGTAGCTTCAACTTATAATTCACTGTGTCAACAATTTTCACACAATATTCATAATCGTTCAGCCAAGCAGGCTTTTTTCTGACCCTGGTGGGTCTGCGTGTATCATCCAGTGGTTTTGTGGGCTCTCGCACAGAGGCTGGATCAGCAGGTTTGCCTGTAATGATGTCCTCTGCACTCTCTGGGACCAGAGAAAGGTGAGACGCGTTTCATGTACGTCCATCCTCCAGTACAAAGGAACCTGCACCAGCTCTTTCCATCACCCTGGCAGGTGCATAGAACTTTGACAGTCCTTTTTTAACGTGGAAAGGTTTTCTTACTCTGACCAGGCTTCCCTCTTTGATCTTTGGCACTTGTGCACCTCTTTTAGCATCTGTATAGGCTTTTGATGATTTCTGCAAGCAGGTGACACAATCACGGAGCTGCTCTTCAAGCAGTGGTGTGAATTTGCTTGCTGGACCAATGTCCTCTTTTGTTCGGATCTTCCTGTTGAACATGAGCTCATGGGGTGACTCACCTGTGTTGTTGTGTGGGGTTGCACGGTATGTGAGCAGGAACTCCTGTATGAAGGGTTTCCATGGTTTCCCCTCTTGCTCAGCTGTGAGGAGTGTTTCTTTAAGAACACGGTTCCAGAGCTTTTTGGCTCCATTTGCTTGAGGATAGTACAGAGACACTTTTCTGTCTTTAATGTCTCTCACTGCAAGGAACTCTACAAACTTACTTGAGGTGAATTGTGTCCCATTGTCACTGTTGAGCTCTGTAGGGTTGCCAAACCTGGAGAACACTGTAGACAGGAAAGTGGTGATTGCCATGGTTGTGATAGAATGAGTGAAGGCGACCTCTGGCCACTTGGTGTAGTAGTCGATCAGTGTCACTGCATATTGGCAGTCCCAGGTTGCAGACTCAAATGGCCCCACGATGTCGACTCCCACTTTCTGCCATGGGCCATCAGGCAGTGGAACCGGCTGAAGTGGTGTAGCCTGTGTCTTGGCACTTTTATCATTCATCTGGCACATCACGCATGTTTTGATGCTGTCCTGCACACACATGTCCATACTTGGCCACCAGTATAAGTCCGCAGCCTCTGCTTAGTGTGGACGACCCCCTGTTGGGTTTCATGTGACAGGTTAATCAGCTGTTTTCTTAGGGCCACGGGGAACCAGTCGTCGCTGAGTGAGGACTCCTGTAAACTACCACATCTTGGACTGAGAGTTCATCTCTGATAGCGAAGTAAGGCTGCAGCACTGCAGGTAGGGACTTGGTTGTTTTCAGCCATCCTTTTTACATCTGTGCCCTCAGAGCTGTGAGTTCTGGACAGCCTCACATGCCACAGTGAAGTCCTTCACTGAGAGGGCTTTCAGTTCCACATCCAGCAAAGCGACAAGCTCAGGCTCCACCACTGGCTCTGCATTCTCTGCTGATGGGAGAGGTAATCTGGAGGGACGGTCAGCAGCAAAATTTTGTGCACCAGCACGATACACCACATCATATGTGAAACATAGCAACCTGGCTGACCACCTTGCAATGCACATTCCAGCATGTCCAAGTCCTTTTGTAGCTACTAGTGTGGTCAGGGCCTGGTGATCTATCTGCAGCGTGAATCTTGTTCCCCACAGGAAAGTCCTCCATTTCTCTGTGGCCCACACACAGGCCAGAGCCTCCCAGAGCTGTATTTCCGTTCTGCCGGTATGAGTGAACGTGAAGCAAATGCGACTGTATGCTCTGTGTTGTCCGGATGCACTTGTGTCAATATGGCTCCCAGACCATAATCCGAAGCATCAGTGGAAACTATGGTTGGAAGACTGGGGTCAAAAACTGCCAGCGCCGGACTGTTGACGATGCAAGACTTTACTCTATCAAAACTCTCTCGTGCAGCTGCAGTCCACTTAAAGGTGCCATCACGCAGGCAGTCTCTCATGGGCTCCACCAGAGATGCATACTTTTGCACAAACTTTGCGTACCATGCTGTGAGACCCAGGAATGAACGGAGTGTAGTGGCGTCGCTCAGAGCTGGAGCTTCTGTGATGGCCTTGAGGTGATCCTCATTTTGCTGCAAACCTTGGGCTGAAACGACATGTCAAAGGAACTGCAGGCTTTTCTGGTTCAAGTGACGTTTTCCAGTGTTGAGCTGGAGGCCAGCTTCTTTGAGTGCAGCTAGCACTGCCTGGAGGTTGCGGTCATGTTCCTGCTGGTCCCTGCCGTAGACTATGATGTCATCCAGGTAATTCTGGACCCCCTTGAGATCTTTCAGGACCAGGGACTTCAGCTTTGAGAAAGCACTTGGGGCTGAACACAGTCCATATGGTACTCTATGGAACCTGAACAGTCCTTGCGTTACTGTTCAGGTTCGTTGCGTTATGAATGCAGTTATGTAACAGCTTTCCTCTGCCAGTGCATCTGATGATGCATTCGCCAAGTCCATGGTAGAGAAAACAGTGGCTCTGCGCATTTCAATGAAGATATTATCCATATGAGGAAGTGGGTGACTGTCCATTACAACTGCCTTGTTTGGCTCACAATAGTCCACACACATCCTCACGTGACCATTTTTTCTCTGTGTAACTACTATAGGTGAAACCCATGGGGGAAGCATCCATCCTCTCGATTACATTCATTTCCAGGAGCCTCTCAATTTCAGCTGAAACAGCTTTTCTGACAGAGACTGGGAGCCTTCGCAGTTTTTGTTGGACAGGCTGGATACCCTCTCTGATTTTGACTCTGTGGATGAGCCTTTTGCAAGACCCAGCTTCTCCTCAGTCACTGACTGGACTGACTCTGCTCCTGGAACTGCAGGTGAGTTGGCAGATGGGGAGGTTGCAAGGGAGAGCACAGTATTTTGTTGAATGGAAAGTTTCAGTGCTCTGAATAAATCCAATCCCGTCAAAGCTGTGCCTGTCCTCACAACATAGAGTGTAGCTGGAACTGTAGCATCTTCATGCTGCACTGTAGCTGATATGCAGCCTAGCACTGGCACCTTGGACTTTGTGTATGTGACTAGTTTTGAAGGTGGCTCAGACAGTGGTACATCATTAAGGTGCTCTCTGTACAGGTGCTCAGGAAAAATGGATACAGCAGAGCCTGTATCCACCACTAGCTCAGCAGGGCAAGAAGATGTATTTGCGTTTATCATCACTGTGCATAAAATCTTGTGGTCTAACTGACAATCCTGCAGCATCAGCACTGTGACAACTTCTCCAACTTTAGTAGTAGGCTTGGACTTAGACTTACATACACGGGCGAAGTGTCTAGAGCATGACACAGGAGCGGATTTTCACTCCTGTCCCGTCCCACTCCCAGAGAAAAAATCCTGTCCCGTCCCAATCCCGGACTGGATTAAAAAAATTAATCCCATCCTGTCCCACTCCCGTAGAATGACTCCCAAACCGCTGCCACTCAAAATAACTCCCACTCCTGTCCCGCTCCAGTTTGAATAAAACCAAACATGTTGAAAAAACGTCATTGTAGGTAAAAGTGCAGTGCATATAAAAGGCATTGCCTTTAAGTTTCACATGCCTGACATTTGGTCGGTGTAAACTAAGTGCATATATATACAATGGCGTTTCTAGCCAAAATACTCCCCAGGCGAGGGGACTAAAAATTAAACCTGACCTGTCTTGCCTTCCTTGATGCAAAATCATCAATAATCTCGTCAAAAGAAATCTGCTCCCCTATTAACCCATTAAGACCTGAACCCTGTCTGAGACATGCCTCTGAAATCCTGAGGGCCATTTTAAGAAGGGCCCCCAGATCCTGAGGTTTTCTTAACTGTTGAGGTTTACAAAAAAGCTGATATCTCAGCCTCTGTCACAGATGGAAACAGAATTCAAAAAGCATTTGAGAACTTACAGGTGTGGCTTTTTAAGAAAGCTATTTATTATTTTTCAGAACCTTCATCACATTATTGAAAACCTTGAACAAACAAACTTAAATGAAATAAAGCGGCTGAATAAATAAAAGTAAAGAATCTGCACTGGAGAATAACGAACTATTTGCTTTCTGTAAAACAAGTGGCAGTCATGATAAAGTGTCCATTCAACACAAATGTAAATATAAAAAATAAAGTGTTGAAAGGGTATGCAGCTGCCCTAGTATAATGCTAGTACAAGACCAGCACTTAAAACTAGAAAAATTAATAAATAAATAAGTGTCTGACAGTGTGTTTATGTCTGTGCTCACCCAAAGTCATGCAACAGGTTGTTCACACTGCTGGATGTTTCTCCTCCAAAGCTGCTCTCTGCCTCCGTTGTTGATTACTTGATCATCTATTAATGTTGTTCCCACTCCTGTTGCTTTTTTTCCCGTCCCGGCCCGATCACGGGATTAATTAAAAAATGACTCCCATCCCATGGGATTCCCGCAGGAATCACGTGACCCACAGGAATTCCCAAAAAATGTCATCCTCTAGAAGTATCCTGTCTTGTTCCAGTTTTGCCAGGTCACTTTCGTGTGGGACAATGCGGAGCATCAGCCAGGTGCGTTGATGAGCTGCTCCTAAAACAGCACCGGTCCTGTTTTGATGCTGCTGTAGCCTCAGTGTGGTTGTAGCTCTGTTTTGTGCTTGAACTGGCGTTTTGTTTTCGCCTTCACGACCTGCACAGGAGCTTGAGGCTCCACTGCAAGCGTCTGTACGTGCCCAATCACCGCCTCCACCTGACATGCCATTTTGACTGCTACGTCCACTGCGAGGTTTCCCTCCGTCTGCACCAGTAGCTTCTTACATATCCGAGGGCAACTCGCATGTTCAATAAATTGGTCTCATATCATCTCATCGCTATTTCTACCAAACTTACATGTTGCTGCCAGCTCTCGCAGGGCTCCGACGTACTCAGCAACTGTCTCATGTGGTCTCTGTACTCGTCTGAATTTATGTCTTTCCACAACAACGTTTATCACTGGCCCGAAGTGCGCATACAACGCATTCACTGCCGCCTCATATGTTGTACCCCATGTCGTGAGCGTGTAGAAGATACGCTGTCCTTCTGCGCCCAAACAGCGCAAAAGCAGAGCAAGTTTCCTTTTATCGGGCCAGTTGTCCCCCTCCGCGTGTATAGCCAGCAGGAAGTTTGCGAACATTTTCATGCACATGTCGAACGGGACTGTAGGCAAAAACACTGTGGGAAAAGGCACAACATTCGCCATCCTCGTCCAACTCCAACTTGACTCTTTACTGTATATTGTCTTCTTTATACAACAGAAGTGCTCAGAACAGTACAAGCTCACAGAGACCCCTAGCGCTGTGGAGCATCAACTGAATTCACAACACTAACTAGCTAACTAACTAACTAACTAACTAACTAACTGTAGTGATTCACTTTAGACATCAAACCATTTAGAAAGGGTTTCTCTTTCTGTGCATAGTCCATAACAAGACCTCAGCATTAATCTCAGACAGCAGAAAACCTTTCCTGGGAGCTTTAAAAAGTGAGTTTTCATTAAATTGTGAAGTATATTGCAGTAGCCAACAAACTTAACAATGTGCACCCACCTGATCAAGCTTTGATGGAGATCTGCTGCTAGTTCTGAATCAATGCAGTCATTTTGCACTACAGTATAGTATATAGTATATGCTATAGTCTTAAACAAATGCAATGATAGAAAGTCAAACAACAGGTCACAGAAAGACAACCTCATTTACAGAAAACACACTGAGCATACATCAACAGTTCAAATCTAATAATATAAAAATGCTCTAGGTTGGTGGGGGCTCCTCTCCTTGTTTAATTTTTTGCCCCCAAGTGATCAGCCATGAACCAGCCATGAAGTCTGAAGTTTTATACTCTTCAAATCAACTCAGAGTAGTATTCATTTTGACAGATTTGTCGTCAAGTCTTTGGATGTAAAAACCTTTAAATTGAAGTCACATGTTAGCCTCTTTTAGCCCTTTTCAGATGGGTTTGAGTCTTCACACAAAGAAGAGAAATAGAGAGGATTGTTTGAGGAAATGAGCTCTCTTTGGCCACCAGAGTTGTCTTTATTTTGCTAGACCTCAAATGAGAGTGCAGTTATCAACTGTGAAACATTGTACCCTCCAACATGTTCCCAAAACAACAATAACAAGACTTTGACAAAGAGCTATTAACAAACAGTTGTAAACACAACAAAAATAAACAATTGAACTGACTAACCCAAGCAGCAGATGGTGGACAAATGTGTGTAGCTAACCACATAGATTAATTGTGATTGGATCATTACCAAGCACATCCTGCCTTTCAACATATCTATTATGGTTTTGATTGGGTTTTGTCTCTGCTGAACATTTTCGTCTCATTCTTATATATTGAACAAAGTGCCAGTACATTAGAAGTTAGCCAAGAAGACTTTTTTTTTTTTATTTCAGCTTGCAAATGTTGAACTCACAGTCATCTCACAGTAAGGACTAACTTCACACCCCAACCAGCCTGAGGAGAAATTGAGGCATTCACACCAACCTGTGAAAATAAACACAAGCAGACTTCCTGTCTGTTAGCAGATGATCAGAAATGTCCAACATCAGAGGGCGACAGGTCAGATTTACTGTCAGCTGATCAGGTTTCACGTGTGTGGGCGTGTGTGTGTGTGTTTGATCCTTAAAAGCTCCGATGCAAAGTGAGTTCACTGAGAGACAAAGATTTGAGCTGAGATCTGCAAGATGGTCTCAGATAATGTGAATATACAATTTTAGTTTTTTAACATAATCAATATTTAAGCTCCATCTGAATGAATCTATAAATATGTCTGTCTGCTGCTTGATGTATAGACAGAAGGTGAAAGTGACTCTCCTTTTATCTCAAAGTATGACGCATGAATAGAACTAAAGATTTACACCGGGTTGATTGTACTGCTAGAAAGGTCTGTGGGACTGCAGGCTTTTATTTTGAAAGGGATGTGTAAGGGAGGTGCTGTGATAAACTAAACCAGTAAAAGGGTCAAAATGGGCTGAAAGTCATTCTATACATCTATACTGCAGTTAGCTGACAGACATCACATCTTCAGACTGATGGTATCTAAATAAACACTATAAACATGTTCATATCAACGTCTTTATTATGTGAAGATCCTATCATTTTTACACCAAATCTTTACATTACCATATTCATCAAATCATTCATTCAAATTAGCTCTAAAACTGAAGGAAACCCGGACTTTAGTTTGAGTTCAGAATGTGCCGTGGACACATGCAGGCTGTGGGCTAACAGCTGATCCTTGGTCCGCTTAGATGTGTGTCCCTGTCATTTGGTTCAGACCTTTGATTGGCTGCAGACATCTCCTTGTCATCTTCCAGGAGCCTCTGTGTGTTTATCCCCAGCTGACAAACTGTCTCCAGGTCAGAGAACCTCACGTCTCTTTCTTCTGTTTCAGCTCGTCCCTGCCAACATGTCCTCAGCCAGAGCTGCAGCCGTCCTGCTGCTGAGCTGCTTCCTCCTCCTTGTCCTCAACACTCCGCCTTCCACTGGTGAAGGTAAGGTTATCTTGTCCCATCTGACAAAACAGCAAACTACAAACTGGTGGTGATTTTTATTTAAAACCAGTAATATAACCAGCTGCTTGTGGTCAATACTGATAAGATTACTGATATTTATTGACACTTTTTTTTAAACATGCAGCTTGTGTACAGCTGAGGGTGAGAGCAGTTCAGATTTAAATATGAAATCATATCATGTCAAAGTCTTCATTCAGACAGTGGGCTGTCAAACTGACTATGAACACCCGATTAAGGTCAGAACTGTCCACATGTTCATGGTTCATGAGTGCCAGTAAGGTTGTTGAGTTTTAAGATCACATCCTACAGAGCAGGCAGAGATACAGAGGAGCTGCAGCTCAGGACACTGATCCAAATACATCATTAGCTGCTAAAATCTTGGGTCTCTTTACACAGATTTCTCTGTCATTGCTTTAACTTTTGGGCTGTCTCTGTTGAATCAGACAGTATAAAGAGCACTCACTGTTTTACTGATGCTTAAAAGATTGTTAACCCTAACCTTTTTCCTCTTCTCTGAACACTTACAACATGTTATGCAAGTTACAACCATGCTATACCTAAGAACAATGATAAAGATGACCCGGGGCCAGGGGTGACAGTCCAGAGTCAGCAGGATAACCCCGGTATAGGGTGAACTTGGTATGACACCGGGATGATGGCTAAATATTTTTCTTACCCTGCAGGCCCCTGATCTCAAAGCTCAGAGCTGGTTGTCAAAATGTAGGAGGGATCCTATTCTGTCTTCTGTCGGCTTCAGATGACAAATCCCTCCCCCTTCTCCCCCTCTCAAGAGAGGAGCCGCCAGCAGAACAGGCTATAAAATAATCACATTTCTATGATTTACTATCGACATGCTTTGTCAGAGGATGGTTCTAAATTTTACTGGGGATCAAAAGTCACTGCTGTGTGTGTAGAAGCTTGAAGTAACATGAACCTGATAAAGAAGTCACAGTGTGAGGAGTCTGATAGACTTCATATGATATCCATATATTACTGAACCAATTATTCTGTTGCAGCAGGCAGCCATTTATCAAAATTTGTATGATATAAAAATGAATCCACTTCTCCACCAAACAGGTAATTGATGTTTGTGTAAAAGACAGTTATTGAATTAACACAGCTGAAACTGCATTAAACTGAATATCCAGTAAATAGTCACACATGATGAAGTTAACAAGATATTTAATTTGTCCCCCTTTCTCTGTTCCTCCTTTTTCACGCGCAGCTTGACCCGGACATGTCTCTGTGTCCTCTTCCTGTCCTGATGCTGCTGCGGCAAGGCTGAACAGATGATTTATTTCAGTGATCAGATGAGTTATTTACTTCAAATATTTGAACAAAAATAAAAGAAACTTCCATTTAAAATTACCCATTTATCTGATGTTCTCACATCCTTAAAATTCTGTGAATATTCAATCTGGAGCTAGGCCCACATACGAATATTATTGCCAAGTTCATTTTTTTATGCCAACATCAATGAAAGAAAGAGCCAGGCCACGGAGCGCGATGTGACTCTTGCGCACAGGTTGTTCCAATTTAATGCCATTATTGGCATGTGTTGAAGTTGTGATCTGTGCGCACAACCCACCTTTGTCATGTGGGGCTTAAATATAAGCAACTTGATGTGATTATCTTTATTTGTCGAAAAGGGTGTTTGTCTTACCAGTGGGTCCAACCTTACACACACTAAATCCCTCTGTGCTTATTTGAGAGAGTGTGACGTCTAGTCTAAATTTGGTATAACAGAGGTTTAGATATGAAAGTTTTACAACGTCAAAGTTTACACGTTTTTTTCAACGTCGAAATTTATACGCTTTTTCAATGTCGAAATTTATACGTTGTTTAAATGTTTTGATTTCTATGTTGTTTAAATGTGTTTGTTCATACATTGTTCCATCTATAACGTTGAAATGACGTCCAATAGACGTTTTCATTTAAATGTCTTTATGTTAGACGTTCATGCTTCTACCAAATATAAACCCAGGTATAGACATAGACGTTAATTAAACGTTTATTAGACATCTGGTCTAAATCCGCCAACCCGGCGAGCCTCCCCGCGCGGACCGTCCCAGCAGCGGTAGCCGCTGGATTCCGCGGGTCCCCGGTCAGCCTACGGCACTGACCGAACATGTCTATTAAACTTTCATTTCTATACCACTGTTAAACCATTTTTAGACTACAGGTCCAACGGACGTCTAAAGTCACAATCATTTCTTGTAAATATTTTAATAAGTTTACTAAATATCAACAATGCATATTACCATAAGCATCTGATATATGTAAATTGATGAAAGTATTCACAGGAAACACCATCTGTTGAGCCAGATTCTCTACACCAAAAGTTACCTGCTGCTTACCTTGATACACGTACTCCCAGGATGTTCTATTTCGGCAATGTTGCTTCTCTTTCTGGACCTTTCAGAATATTTAGCTTCTACAGTCATGCTCATTCATAATTTAACACTGATCTACATTTGGCAACCATCAGTCCACTGTAATTGAAATCACAGTACATTTTTCACTCAGAATATAACCATTACAGTCATGGAGTGGGAAAAACAATTTTTTAATCTCACATCCAGTAAAACGAACATTTAAAAAAGAAAAAAATCTATACATCTATATACAAACATAGCCACAAAGTATAAAGAACAAGAACAACAACATAAAGAAAAATTTAACTAATACTAATACCACAGTACATAAACAGAGAACACAAAAGTACTGAAATGAACTATAAATATTAACAATTTTAAGATATATATATTTTTTTAAATTAGCAGGGTGGTGTTCTGGTGGTGCCCCTCCCACCACGTCGAGCTGGTGCCTGTTTCAAATGGTCCCCAATCGATGCTGCGACCAGTTCCTCTGTTGCTGTCGGGAAGTTAGTGTGAACAGACTCTGCAAAAAGAAAAAAAACTAAAGAAACTTGAATCATAGTAAGTGTAGAAATTATCTAGTATTGTCCAGAAGGATTCTTCACTTTTTTACAGCTTCAGGCTTTAAATGAGTCAGTAACATGACCAAGAATAAGTAATAACTTGCAGAGATATAATTCATTTACCAAGAACAACTGTGAAGAAAGCAGTTTTCTTTAAGCTTTTTTTCCCCTGGCGTCCTCCACCCAGGAGGTTGTACTTCCTCTGCACGTCATTGTGTAAAATTCTGAAATGGATATCAAGACAAATAAATCTCTTAAGGTGCATTCACACCGGACAGGCGACGCAACTTGTCACGTCTCGAGGGGCCGTTGCGTTGCATGTCCTTAAACGTGTCACTTTGCCACCGTCATAGACTGTATATACTATGGACAACCTGGTTCCGCCTTCCGCCTGTATACGGATTTGAAGCCAAAAAGCTCTCGGTAATTCCTGGTTTTTCTCCACTTTCTTGAAACCAGAGCTGCGCAGTAGCGATGCGCACATTCGGCCGCGCAGTCGCTGAGAGTCCCTGTGATGACGCTCGGCTCAAACAGCATATCCCCCCGGGTGAGCTACGCAATCCCTGAACGCCCATAGGCTGTACCAGGTGTCAATCATAGAAAACATGAACCCCCTAATAACTTTTAAAAATGGAGCTGTACAGAAAAAAAAGGACTAGGGCACAAACCAGTCTTGCAGTAACTATATGTCAACATCACAAGCAGGAGGAAGAAAAATTTATGTTCTGTGTAATAAATTTCTAAAGTTTGTCCACAGTCCCATAAGCTTTGCTGGCGGAGGAGGGATTTATGACCTGTACTGCAGCCCACCATCAGAGGGTGCTGTTCTCGGAGTGGCTTCACCCAGCGAGGAGGCAGACTCGGTCCATTCTTTATACAGTCTATGGCCACCGTCATTTGCGATGCGCATTACGTTACACCCACTCTAGGTTTTCCCTTCGATCTTGTCGGATACCGTGTCCAGCGCTGCTCTTTACTTGCTAAACAAGTCCCTAAAACATCAGAGAAACCCTTGCCAACGTTGCACAAGTGCCTGTGTGAACGCACCTTAATACTGCTTACTCTTGCAATTCACTAGAAAGACTTGATAAACACCAACATTACATGATTATATTAATAACATTGACCATTATATTGTCTTGCATTCATTTTCAAGTATTCATATTCCGTCCAGGATCCTGCGTGTGCAGGTCTTAATGTCCTTCCCCCCCAAGGTGTGACAGTTGTTTTATCTGTTTGATGTAATCAAATTATCAAGAGTGTCTAATGTATAGATTTCTATGATTTTTAGCATCTCTATTTGACTTACCAGTGAACGTTTTATGTTGGGGTGCCTGTCGATTTCCAACGACATGCGCTGACCCTCCTCAAAAGTCCTTAACGGCAACTGACGTATCTGCTCACCCTCATCTTCAATTTTTCAATTCATCGCGGATTTCCAAAAGTGTTTCCACAACCACCCGCTGGAACTCTTAGTGAAAAGATATGATTTAGTTACATTCAATTCAATAATTACAATACATAACATAACAACATTTTGTACTTTAGTTATGCCACTCTTACTTTTTTACTGTCCACAAAACACGGAGTGTGCAATAGTGTGCGGACATCTTTGGGCAAATTGTGGCCATGTTTGCGGAGGATCGCCAACATCTTATTAACACTACTGTGAGTCTGCTTTGTTTCTACAGCCCAAGCTGCCACATCCTCTCTTAGGCTTGACAGTTCATCTTCGGTTTGGGAGTCCAAGTCAACAAGCTCGGTTTCTTCATCACTTGTGTCTGGATATTCACTATAACCGTAGTCCTCTTGATTATCAGGCTCTTCTTCCAAGGTTGTATTGAAAGAAGTACTTCCTAAAGTGTCGTCTGTTAACTGGCCAGATTGACTTGCCATACCCTCTAGTGTGTCCTCCAAATGCTGTGCTTCAAAAGATGTTGTCTCATTTGGTGGTTGGCCAGATTGACTTGCCCCACCCTCCTCTTGTGTGTCCTCCATCGACACATCCTCATCACTGGTATATTCATCTAAGAAATCACCCTCCCAAGCTCTTTTTCTCCGCCACTCTTTCAAATAATTAGAGGCCATATTCAATATGGCTGGAAAGAAAACACATGGAAAAAAGAAAGTAGAAAAATAATAATGTTAATAACACTGTGAGCTTGTAGATCAACCATTATAAAAAAAAATAATTTTTTTTTAGTACAATTGGCAACTTGTGAAGCAGGACATAATGCATAATAAATACCTTTTGCTCTTGGTAGAAAAAAAAAATAAGTCAATACCAATACTTTTAGATTTTTACTATTAGCATTTCCTATAGTACTGCTAATGCATTAACAAAATAATATTGGAATAATTCAACTAATGCGTCCCATTTCTACCACACATAGTGAAAAAACCATCTATGACAATTACAGTTAAACACAAATTTAACTATATAAAAAAAATAACACTGGATAAACAAAAACAACAGTCCTGGCATCAAAGTAGACTTCATCTTCTGATTTAAATGGATAGCCTAACTAGCAGCTTTTAACCTTGGCTCCAACAGAGAGAGCAGGCCCTTATTTACTTTCACGACAACACACGTTAGCATGGACTATTTGATGCTGTTGGGCCCACGCTGGCTAAACTAGCCACAAGCTAGCCCTCGTAGTAGCAACCAGGCTACATGCGAACTTGAGTTTAACATTTGCCGTGAATGCATTTCACCATCACACATCATGATGCACGACGGTGGGAGGACCAAAGCTTGCAAAAATAAACATTTTCTATAATATCTACTTCAGCACCCACCTCTTTTTCAGCTGAACTCTTGAACTCTGGAACGACTGGAACTTCTGGTGTAGTCCGACGGTCGTGAGGTCGAGTGTGGACAAAGCGCAATGCTTCAGCCGGATGTTGTGTGGTCCACAATTTGAAGCCGTTTTCATGTTATGGTCAGATTATGGTACGATCTCCATACGGGTGTAAAGCTGGTCTCTTGCAGAGCTACCAAATACTTTTTTGTCGCTCATCTCGTGTTCTTGCGACTATGCCAATAACTTTTATCACAGACTACTTCGCTCTTGGTGGAATAAGAATGTACCCGAAGTGGTTGCATGGTGGGTCACGTGAGCGTGCTCCACCAATAAGGTGGCTGGATTATTGTCACGGCGGCAGCCGGCATTACCAAAACGGATAAAACACATGAAATCTAATAATTAAATGGAATTTCAGCGACCAGCTTTGTTGTCGAGTGCTCAGCAGGACCAAGGCTTTAAGATCCAGAGTTTTTTTTTTTTTTTTTTGCCATATATGCGTTTTGACCGGATAAGGCAACAACACTGGTCACGCTCCGGAGTATGATTGTAGTCCCATAGATTGAGATCAGTTCTGCAACGTTCAGTTATCATTTTAAATAATCAACTCTTGAATGGTGGATTAAAATCGATTGTCTAGATTCAGTCTATATGTAGACGTTGAAATGAATTATAAATTTTTACTTCTAAATCACGTCTAAAAATAGACCGAATCCCAACGTTGAAATGAAGTATAAATTAATACGTGTAAATGACGTCTACATCTATACTATGTTGCATATCTCTCCACGATATAAGTAATGTAATCCAGTATTTAGAGGTCATTCATGCACATTACAGTTGTTTATTGCATAAAAAGTTATTGAAAAATGAAGTTAAGGGCGAAGTATAAATCACGTCTAAAAATAGACTGAATCCCGACGTTGAAATGAAGTATAAATTTAGACTAGACGTCTAATATACGTCTTTTGCTCAGTGGGTAGTAGAGAGCTCTGTGAAATTAGAGATCTTTGATACCTAAAAGGCCTTTGTCCTGCCAAATACAAAATGTCAGCTCGGAGGTAGAGGGTGCAACTAGGTGTTTTTTTTTTAAAACAGGGGCTTAAGAGAAGAGTGATTCAAACCGAAGTGTTTACGGAATTGTGTCCAGATTCTAATTATATCAGTGACAACTGGGTTCATGGAGATAGCATGAATCTTCAGTGGCAGTTGGCCAGTAACAATGGAGATAAGAGAAAATTTCAATTGCAGCATCTCCATTTGATCCAATGAGGGGCAAGTGTTTGTCTCTGCCTTTGTCCAGAAACATATTTTATCAATATTATATGCCCAGTAGTACTGAATAAAGTTGGGCAAAGCTAGACCGGCAAATTTCTTAGGGAGCTGTAAAATGGCTTTCTTGATTCGTGGGGGTTTATTCACCCACAAGAAAGCTGACACCATCTGATAGAGCTGGTGAAACAAAGACTTTTTCATATAGATTGGTAGATGTTGAAAAAGATACAAGAATTTGTGGAGGATCACCATTTTCATAGCCATTTAATTGCTCAAGTATTTTTAGCACCCTGGAGAATGGGGTTCATCTGGAAACCACAGCCGGCTGCAGGCTGGTCCCTTCTAGTTCTGGCAGCCATGGCAGCCTCTATTTGCCTCAGTCATGTTGGTGATCTCTGGTTGGCTTATTGTCCTTCAGAGCTGCTCTGAGGTTTTTGACACGCACACACACACACACACACACACACGCAATTGTTTATGTCAAGCTTATTTCAAGCTAACCCTGAGTACAAAGAGGAGGCAGTAAATCTTCACTGTTTAGTCAGGCTGGGATGAATGGATGGGTGTGGATCCTCAGTGAGTGCATTCAGTGACACTCAGCAGCTCATTGTTCCTGTTGATCCCAACCCCCAGCTGTCAGATTAACCCTCCACTTGCTGTTGTCTGGCTCCTCTCAGATAACACTTAGCACCTCGCGGCTGTTCTTCCACTAAGTGTGACTTTGTTGGCGTTCTTGGCGTTCCTAGCAGCTCTAGTACAGAGCTCTATCCTGGAGCTGCTGTTGGTCTAAGGATGGCCCTGTTGTCTCTCCATCAGGAACCTCTTTGAAAACAATCCCCTCAAATTCCTGCTGACACTCGAGCCACTGCAGCTTCACTTCACCTGCGTTCAGAGCTGAGAGGTCAGAGGTCACGGCTGGTGGTCCACACACAGAGCAAATATTCCCTCCAATAACTTACTGGAGAGTTTGATCCTTCAGGGTGCAAACCAAATCTTAAATGACTGCAGATAGGTGGCAGTGGGGTGACGTCTAAGATTATTACTGCTGAAGTTTTAGCCTGCTCAGGTACTGCTGGGAGAGAACTTAACTTTAACTTAACTATTTTAATCTTAACTGTTTATGTAAATTCATGACTATGTTTGTAAATTTTCAGCATTAACCTTGAAAATTTACAGTTTTTGTTGCAATTTTCTTTACTCTTTTGTGTTAATTCATGCCTGTGATCTTAAACTTTAAACCCTAATAACTTTTGTCTTGCAAATATTCAAGTTTTTCACATATTTTTTTTTTTCAGTAAATGTGCTATCTTTAAACTGTCCTCTTTTTAATCATTGAAACTAAAAATTTTAACCTAGTAAAATTAAGTTTGTGCAAAATGTTCAGCTTTTTCATGGAAATGCAGGACTTCATACTCAAACATTGAAGTTTTTTTTCTTATTTTTACTTACATCTTGTAAATAATAAAATTGTTAAAATTTGAATAATTCAGTGTAAATGTATGATTTCTATCTCAAAAAAACAAACAAAAAAAAACTTCACAATGTTTTTCTCAAATTGTGAAACATTAATCTCAAAATCTTCATTAGTTCCTTTCCTTATTGTGGCCTTTATCCTTTGATGTAGTATTAAACATGTTAGACATTTTTTTATTGTCGGAATCTGAAATCGATTATGTATGTTGATGTTTGTGTTTCTCAAACTGAACAGAAAACAAAACCAAGAGTCAGGTTTATTTTCCTTGGTATGTCAGTAACTGAAATGTATCCTAAAACAAACCAATTCAAAACTCTTCAGCTCACCCACTCAGAGGGCTGAAATGCCTCTGTCTGATGAAGACACAAATGTAGAGCTCTGTCAGTACAGTCTGACTCCACTGCACATCCTACATGTTTCGCTCTGTTAAGCTTCCCACCAGCGAGTCATTTACTTCCTGTTTGTCCAGCTGTCTCCATGACAGACTCACAGTAACACCCAACACGTGGCTCACCCAGCACCAGAGGTCAGAGGTCAAACTGTCGACTACTAATGTCTCACCAGAGACCTTGAGCGCTTAAATAAATCTAGACAGCTGACACACAAACACATTGTACACTGAGAGGGTTTTTGGCTCAAATTCCAGCACAGCCCACAGTCTGTCATCTGGGTCAGCGATGGACACGCTAGAGATCAGCCTGAAGTCAGCTGTCAGTTAAATGTTTCAAAACTTGCATTTTTGCTGTGGTGCCACCTTCAGACACAAATACACATTACAAAGTCATTACCTGGCTTTATTACATATCACCTGGCTGTTTGAAATACTTAATTCTGATTGGTCAAAACCCTGTATCAAGGAAAATTAATTTTGAATAACAATTATGCAAGCTGATCACAAGCCACTCATATGAAATCCATCTACAAATAAGAGTTTGGCATAGAGGGCATAGAGGACACAGAGGACACGCAGACTTGTCCAGGTCGAGCTGCACGAGAAATAAGAGGAAGAGGAAGAAAGAAAAGGAGGGAGACGAACTACATATCTTGTTACTTCATCATGTTTGTCTATTTACTAGATCTTTAATTTAATTTAATGCGGTTTCAGCTGTGTTGATTCGGTCAGGTTGTGTGTCCAAACGCGTGCCAAACGCGCTCATCAGATAAGATAGAGATCAGAATATATCTATATAGATCTAAATGTATGTGCTGACTCAGATTAATAGTTGTTGATGATTATTTATTGCACTGAAATGTGCCTGAAACTGTGGACACCTGCCGGTGAGGTATCGGTGACGTATGTCGATACGCCTGCCAAAATACCACTAGACCAGCTGCGCTCTGCCTGTGCTGAAAGCTGACCAGGTTTGAATCGGCGAGCTTTTAGCGTACTTTATACGCCACCAGTGAGCATGAAAATGTCACTGCGCCAGCTGATTCTGTCGACACCTCCCTCTGCCATGCCACCACGCCCAGCTTGGCGGACCTCGGTGTCCCTCAGTCCACGAAAATACCAAACTGGCTGTACGCCGGGCTCCGCCAAACGAAAATACCACTGCGCAGGGTCCACCACCCTCCGCCGCCTCACCGGCGGACACGAAAATAGAGACCTCAGTTTTCACCTCAATCTCGTTGGGACTCTTTTCCCTATGACCACAGACTGTGTATTGTTCTACACTCACAGTGGGTCATTTCAGAAAGTCATGCAGGAAAAAAGGAACAGGTCACTGTAGAAACAGATCATCGGAGGAAAAAGGTCCAGTTTTAACAAGTCTCAAACTAGTCTGGAGGAATAATATTCACTAAAGATGAGCCCCATCTTTTTACCATCTTAGCCCTCAGCAGTAAGCTTGACTGTTTTTAGATACCTGCACTGAGAAGTTCCTATGGTGTTTGTGGGAAGACTTTGAGTTACACAGACGTTGTGAATCAATTTAAATGTAATTATTATTTTTTTATTTCCAATGTGTAAACAGACTGTCTGTGACTTGTAAAAAATGAGTGTGTGTGTGTGTGTGTGTGTGTGTGCGTGTGTGTGTGTGTGTGTGTGTGTGTGTGTGTGTGTGTGTGTGTGTGTGTGTGTGTGTGCGCGTGTGTGTGTGTGTGTCAGTGGCGGCTGGTGAGAAAAATACTAGGTGGGGCTGAAGGTTTGGAAAACAGAGCCCTGTAGGGGGGTCCGGGGGTATCCTCCCCCGGGATGTTTTTTTAATTTTCAAAAGGTAAATGAAGCATTCTGGTGCTTTCTAAGAAAATAATTCAGGAAACATACAATGTTGACCTACAAAGACAAATGGGGTGAGGATACTATATTTCAACTTATTAACAGGGTATTATAGCCGACACACAGCCTACCTACATTTAATGTAATCCTATGATATAGAGACTGACAGTAGCATACTCTTACTCGTGTACATTAACCTGCATCTCAACAGGTTAGGCTACAGCAAAGGAGCACACAAAGGCAACTGCAGAAAAGTAGTGAGGAGCAGACCCACATTTATGACAAATCAGGCTGCATATCGAAGTGATCAGCCATGGAAAACAACATTAACATTTGCTTTAAATACAGATGGTTTTATTACATTTGATATTTCAGTTGAACTGAATTGAAACTGGGTGAACAAATACAGGGTTCCCAATCTTTTATCGAAATCATTTTACAGGACCTTTTCATCCTGCCTTAAAAGTTATTGATTTCTAACATTGTGGCATGAACATTGTCTGTTAGCTTTCTTTTTAGTCTGGCTTTTATGTAGTGTCTCACTATAATATATTTATGGTTTATATTAGGTTTTAATCTTTATATACTCTACTTTTCTACAAACAGATTCTGCTGATTGACTGTTTCAGTAGTTGAAATTTTATTTTGCCAGCTTTATAATTTCTTTTTGTCACAATTAATTTACACAGAAAACAAAATAGGGTCTTACTCTTTGGACTTCCAGTTAGCCATGCTTTGCCCCTATACCATGCTCTTGAAAATGTCCACGTATATTGTCTGCTCTTGCTGAGCGGCGACATCTGATTGATCCAGACCAAGCTCTTCCAGCTTAAGTTAGTCCTGCAGAGTTCTCCTCCCAAATGGGACCTACTTGATGGACAGCACAGCTTTCTCCGGTAAATCACTTGGTAGTGGGTTTGTGGTAGCCATTCCCACATCCTCTGTCATTAGCAGCCAAGTGCAGAGTGAGGGGCAGACCAGCTCCGATTTGAGCAGCTAGCTACGTCAGACGCACATTGTAGCTATACGTCCATTTGTGGCCAATCTGGTTATGAACGTGCTTATGTCACTCAAATTTGGGACGCTTGTGCGCTTGTCCCTGGTGCCCCTTAAGGATTTTTTTTATTTGGCTAGGATAAGCTAACTTTTCAATGCAGAACTGTGATCTGGGCATGTGTGAGGGAGCAGAAAGCCTGGGCGCTGGCCCGTAGCACCCCTAACACTAATGCACAACTGTGATCTGAGCATGCATGAGACAACAAACGTTCCGAGTCCGCCCCAGCAGTGGGTGGAGAGATCGCTAATGGACTGAAACACACATGATTAATATAATAGCGCCATTTCCTTACTTTGACAATAATTTTTAGGGAGACAGCAGACATCTCTTTTTGCTCATGCAGCTCAGGCGGGGCCCTTATACCGGCTTATACCGGGCACGACTGGTCTATGTATGTGTGTGTGTGTGTGTGTGTGTGTGTGTGTGTGTGTGTGTGTGTGCGCACACCCCTCTGGTGTCTGTTAAAACCACTGAGTGTATTTAAACTGTGTGCTTCAACCTGAACAAATGAAGCCACATTGCACTTCAGTCCAGATGTGAAGTCCAGATGTGATTTGGACCCCTTCTTCTTCTTCCTTGTCATTGTCCAACTAGTGTATTTCATGATGCCACACTGACTACAGAATACCAATGTCACAAGTTTGTCCAATGTGAGCTACTGTAGAAACATAGAGGTGGAAGGTAGCAGCCTCTGTGAAAGGGGACTTGCTCATGAATACAGACCAAAGACTCTTTCTGACTTACAAGAACAGAGTGATTCAGGGCAAACCAGGGGTTAAAACATTGCTTTATCATTATCAGGACACATTTCTTAGCTGTGGCCGATTTTCTTCTTTTCTGCAGGAAATGAGTGCAGCTGTAATGTGACTAACAGTCGCTGTGACGAGTCAGGAGTCTGCAGGTGAGGACATTGTCAATGACAAACTGGTTTAGCTGGAAGTCATTTAAAGTCAGTAACTCCAGTCAGTTGACATCACTAAAACGAG
Organism: Xyrichtys novacula; assembly: GCA_962446985.1. NCBI lineage: Eukaryota > Metazoa > Chordata > Actinopteri > Labriformes > Labridae > Xyrichtys > Xyrichtys novacula. The sequence goes on along the minus strand of OY660874.1, from coordinate 1,812,541 downwards.
GTCCATGTTTTACTGTCAATCCATAAAATCAATGAATATATGAATATGAACAAACATGTAACTGTGGCCCTGTATCCCTGTGTGTCTGCAGATGTGACCCTGGGTGGGACAGCGAGCATTGTGACCGCTGTGTGCTGATGCCCGGCTGCCTGCATGGGTTCTGTCAGCAGCCGTGGCAGTGTATCTGTAAACCGGGCTGGGGAGGACGCTTCTGTGACAAAGGTCTGACACCAGCATGAAGTTTTTAACTGCAGCAGAGGCAGTACTCACACATCCTTGGACCAAGTCAGCTAATTTTAACAAAATAATTATTTGTATTTATAGACTGTAAATAAGGTGCAAATAAACACCTTCTACGAAAACAAAGGTTATGTTACTTTTTGTTCACAGCATCATCCTGAGCTGTTAATTTGCTTCTGTAATGACCAACAGTTACACCAGACATACTAGAATAAAGGATTTAAAACCCAGATTAAACTGGCTTTTTATGGCAGACAAAGGCCACTAAGCATTTTACGCTGTGCCAGAGAAAAATGCATCATATTTACCATTTTTGATGCACAGACATTAATAATCCTTCTTTTATTTGCAGTTCTTTGCTTTTCTGCATTATATTTCAACAGCTCTGAAAATTTCTAAAGAATATGTATAACTCAGGCCATGAAACTGACTTCAGGGATCCAAGTCAGGGACTATGGTGTTGTTGGATCTCTGTGTCATGAGCTGTGTTTTGTTGAATCCACTTCCTGTTTTATTTTGAAGATCCTGTTTTCCCTGTGTTACTGTTACTTTGACTTTCTGTCTTTGTTCTTTTTCCCGCCTTAGTTAATTACCCCATTGGCTTCACCTGTGTCTTGTCCTCTTTTCTATTTAACCCCTTCTCACCAGCTCTTCCCTGCCAGATTGTTTTCATCGCTTTTGTACAAGCTCTCTCGCGTTCTTGATATTTCTCTGCCCTCCATGTTCGACCTGTTTTGATCTCCCTGGACTTCTGATTCTTGCCTGCCCCATCGGTTTTGTCGCCTGATTATTGCTGCCCTTTTGGTTTTGACCCTGCCGGGTTTGTTCTGGATTAAAGAGCTTGCCTTTTGGAAACAGAACATTTGCCTCATGTCCTCTGCTTTTGGGTCCACACACCCTCGGCCCTTTCCACTCTGGGCTTTTCATGTTAAAGGTCTTCATAGATAATAAAGATGTTGTTCAGTGTTTGAGTTTCTTGGGATGGGATTTTTTATTACCATTACAAGGTCTGGTTTCTAACCATAGACTGTTTACTATGGACAACTTGGTTCCGCCTTCCGCCTGTATACGGATTTGAAGCCAAAAAGCTCTCTGTATTTCCGGGATTTTTCTTCATTTTCTGAAACCAGCGCTGCGCAGTAGCAATGCGCGCATTCGGCCGCGCAGTCGCCAAGAGTCACTGTGACGACGCTCGGCTCAAACAGCGTATCCTCCCGGGTGAGCTACGCAATCCCTGAACGCCCATAGGCTTTATCAGGTGTCAATCATAGAAAACATGAACCCCCTAATAACTTTTAAAAACGGAGCTTCAGAGAAAAAAGAGGGCTTGAGCACAAACCAATCTTACAATAACTACATGTCAACATCACAAGCAGGGGGGAGAAAAATGTATGTTCTGTGTAATAAATTTCTAAAGTTTGTCCACAGCGCCATAAGCTTTGCTGGTGGAGGCGGGATTTATGACCTTAACTGCAGCCCATCAACAGAGGGTGCTGTTCTTGGAGTGGCTTCACCCAGCAAGGAGGCAGACTGTCCATTCTATATACATTCTATGTTTCTAACACATACCAGGGTACTAAAATACCTTTTCAACCAGAAAATAAGATAATTATCTGGACATATCAGATGGGCTTTTATATATCTTTTATTCAGTCAAATAAGACACCTTTCACTAGAAAAAGACAAAAATTTTGCCTAATCTGTAACTTTGAGTTTTTGTATTTTTTCTTTGCATTTCAATGCGGCCACAACCTTTTGGAATAAATACAGATGTGTTCGAGGATTCTTGTGATTCTAAAGAACTTAATTAAACTATTTTTAGGGGTACATTTGCTCAGTAAAGACAGAAAAGTTAAATAAATGCTGTTTATTTCCATCAACTCTCCATGCCATCCCTGCATAATTCATTGCCAAAGCCGGACCACCAATAATACCAAGAAACAAAAAGACTGAGACCCAGTGAAGTTTAAATCTGCCCCCACTGAAGTTTGAGTTCATGTTCATGTGTCTGGTCTCTTGTCCTCTTTCAGATGTGTTTGTGTGCTCGCAGCAGCAGCCCTGTCAGAATGGAGCGACCTGTGTGATGGAGGACAGCGGCGAATACACATGTCTATGCCCTGAAGGTTTCCACGGCAGAGACTGTCAGCTGAAGACAGGACCTTGCCACCAGAGGAGGTCTGCATAGGTGTTCATCTTCACCTGTTCTCATCCAGACTTAAAACAAAAAAGTAAATCTAGACCAAACTCCATTAACATAGACCCAAGGTGAAGACTGGATCAAACTAAGCCCCATCCTGAACCTCTTTAATCATTCATATCATTCGGGCATCTCCAAACTATTCCATAAAGGGCTGGTGTGGCTGCAGGTTTTTCTTCCAACCAAGCAGCAGAACACCAGACTTGATTCATTTCATTAGCTGATCTCAGTCTTCAGACAGCTGATTGGTCAGACTGTATGCTTTTGATTGGTTGGAAGAAAAACCTGCGGCCACACCGGCCCTTTGTGGAATAGTTTGGAGATGCCTGATTTGATTGTTTTCAGTCAGTTCACAAGCTGTCAAAAGTAACCTATACTTAAAAATAAAAGCCCAGTTTGACCATGACGCTACCTAAACACAAGGTAGAATAGTATAAAAATTTAAACATGACACTGGTTTGCTGAAGCAGTGTCTTCTCCAAAGAAGTTTCTATCCCTGGGCCATTGATGTGGACGAATCATAAAATTGAATATTGTCAGAAATGTTGTCACAGTTGCAGTCTACCAGTAAAAAGATCCATATGGGTCTAACCAGAGCTGAGAATAAACAAAGTGCAGGTTTTTCTTTATGTACAAGTGTGCACAGGGAGACAAATCAGAGTAATAACATGTGCAGACAAAAAAAAAGCTGTTATCCACATGTGATGTCATCACAAACGGACGAAGGAAAGGACCCCTCATGAGTCTTAAACATATTTTGTTGTTCACGTCCTCCTTATTTCATTTCCCTACCTCTCTCTCATCCATCTCTGGTGGGCAGGACTAAGACACAGGTAAATGAACAAGCAAGGGATGCAGGAGTAAAATTTTAGAGCTTTGATATATGGCCATAGCTTAAAGAATACAAAATGTTTTTTTTTTCTCATGACAAACTGCATTAATTCTGTAATTTGATCCAGCAACATTATATTAACATTTCAATTTGTCGTGAACCTGATGAACCAACAACTTCCCACCTGCCTCAGCTGCTCTCACAAGAAGAGGTCCTCTTTGAACTTTTCTCCTTTATGTGTGTCCTGCTGTCTCTAGGTCTCCGTGTAAAAATGGCGGTCAGTGTGAGGATGCAGATGGATTTGCCGAGGAGTTGACATGTCGCTGCCTCATTGGTTTCACAGGGCTGCGCTGTGAGACAAATGTGGATGACTGTTTGATGAAACCATGTGCCAGTGGAGCAACTTGTCTGGACGGCGTGAACCGCTTTTCCTGCCTCTGCCCTCCTGGCCTCACTGGACGCTTTTGCACGGTCAACCTGGATGACTGTGCCAGCCAGCCTTGCCTGAATGATGGCCGCTGCTTGGATCTTGCTGGAGGTTTCCATTGTGTGTGCAGGCCGGGCTTCATGGGAGTCACTTGTGAAACAGCGCTTACGAGTCACAGCAACCCTGAACCCAACTGGACAACTGTGGGCTGGGAAGGAGGTGGAGGAGGCGAGGTTAGACCACGGCTGTCTACAGTGGGTAATAACCAGAGGAGTAGCACCACCAGCAAGAACAACAGCAGTGGTCATGGCAACAGGCTGCTTAAAGTGACAATGAGCGAGCGCAGTGCTCCTGGTCTTTCAGAGGTGCAGCTCATCATCCTGCTGGTTTTGGCAGGGATGACACTGGGCGTGGTGGTGCTGACTGCTGCTCTCATATTGCATGGTCACTGCAGGGGTTGTAACCACGCCCCCTGCTGGCGTCTGACATCATCATCATCACAGCAGGGAGGTAAGAGGAGTGACAGGGAAGCCTGCACAGGTGAGCAGGAATGTAGGATTAGCTTCCTCAAAGTTTCAGAACAAGAGAAGAAGAAACTGAACACTGATGTCATGTACACTGAAAGGGCGAGCCCTCAAACTAACAGAGAGAGAGAGAGAGACAGACAGACAGACAGACAGACAGAGAGGGAGACAGAGAGGCTGGAGGACAGGCTCTCTCGCCCAACTCCATAAAGGTCAGATCAACCTGTTTTTTATTTTCAGGTCTGAACAGGGTCCAACTCACTGAGATGAGTTTAAGTCTTGCATATGTTCGTATGATTAAGAACTGTGACATCACAACATGTATATTTAGATTAGTCCCAACACATGTGACATTACCTGGTGCCTTCATCACCCACAGTGCACCTCATCTGTGGACAGCTGTGCATAGACTGTATGATACACAGATGTAAGTGTTGTAAAGCCAAAATATATCTGATTTGGTTAGTGTCAATTTTGTAAGGAATAATACCACTGTGAGTTCAAATGAACTGGAACATAGACTCTGTTTAAACCTTTTAAAATGCAGCCTGTCTTCATTATGTCAAATGTTTTACCTCAAACTGTTGTTTGTTAATTACACTATAAGAAATAAAATAAAATAAAAAAAAAAGTATTTCATCATGCAGCTTTGTGAATGTGAATTTAATGTGTTTTTACATAGTTGTCATAATTGTGACTCTACATTTTTAAACTTAAATCTTTTAAACAAATAGATAAATGTTGTGAGTAACAAATCAGATCTACAGAACCTGGTGGTGAAATTGACTTGATGTGGAGATGTTCAGTTAGGGACTTGTTTTCTTCACCTGTGTTATTTCTTGTTGTTGTTTTCTGGTGTAAATGTACTTCCATAGCTCACAGACATTCAGTCCTTCAGAGAATAACCCGTCCTCAGAGAACGTGAGCTCTAAGAAAACATATTATTGTTGTTCTTTTAAATTTTTATACCAAGTTTTATGTGTGGGTGAATTCACTGCTCAGTGTGCCCCTCACTATTATGTAGTAATAAAACAGAAAGGCTGCGTCCTTCGACAGCTTTAAAGCTAATTTATTGCCCTAATTTATCAGTGGATGTGAGTGTGATGTTCTGTGCTGTGCTGAGAGTCAGAAGTTTTTATTACAAACTGTGTGCAATAAAGTTGTGAATGATGAGCTCTGAAACCTGTTAGCAGGCGTTTTTGTAAACAGACAGCAGACATGACAGACTGCAAGAGAAAACCAGCTATGAGATATATTATGAAAGAAAAACTGTCATATTCAAAGCTAATCAGTCCCACATCACGTTTCAAGTAGGAACTGGAACAACAGTTCCCTCATGTGTATGTGTCCTTGGATCTTCATTTGTATTTGATCTGCCATGTATAAACTGGTCTCTTTGATGGCTCAAAAGATGAACTTTGCTTTCAAATTTAGAAATGTTTATTTATTTTAAGCCCTGATCACTGCATAAAAACAAATGTAATTCAACCCTGGGGTAAACTTATACTCTATTAGCTTGATTTAAAACATACTACCCCTCTTTGATGGCTAATTTCTGAAAAACATAGTGTAAATGTTCTCCTGGTGTCCCTGTATTAAATAAAAATAAATAAATTGAGATACTCTCTCTAGTGCTCTTTCCATGGAAATGTGTGAAAATGTCCTCAGTAGCTGCTTGCCTAAAGGATAAAACATAAATAAAGTATGTCCTTCAGTTACATAATAAGAATAATAACGATTTTTATTTATATAGCACTTTTAAAATTGACATCACAAAGTGCTTCGCAAATATGAAAGCTCAAAAAGGAATTAAACAGGGAGGCTAAAAAGTGAAACATATAGATAAAAGATGACACAGCTAATATAGGAAATTCATAAAATCATACTTAGAGCAATTAAAATCAGTTGGGAAAGGGAAACAACACATTAATCAATGAATACCCAAAATGAATAATTAGATAAATAAATTATATATATATACATATGACAGAAGTAAAGAAATGCACTTCTCCTGTCCTTTTGTCATGGCCATAGAGCCAGGTTATGACACATTTGATAAAAATATTTTTTCAGAAGTGGTTTAAAGGAGGACCCTGATTTAGCTTGTTGGAGATCCTCTGGCAGGTTGTTCCACAGCTGAGGGGCCTGAACAGCAAAAACTTGATCTCGTTTAGTTTGTAGATTTGAGGTGGGAACACTAAGGAGGTTCCTGCTGAGGATCTGAGGCTTCACACAGGATGGTATGGGGACAGCAGGTCTGATATGTATTCAGGGGCCAGACCATGGAGTGTTTTAAAGTAATGAGTAAACTTAAAAATCACTTCTAAAAGAAATGGGTTGCAGTGCAGGGTCATTAAAACTGGAGTGATGCTTTCTTTTCTGAGTTTAGCTGCCAAATTTTGGACTATTTGGAGGCAATTTATTATTTTCTGATTGATCCCTGTTGAAATATTATAACAGTGATCTAGTTGTGAGGAGGTAAAAGCATAATTAACTGTTTGCGTGTCATTAAAAGTCAGCACAGATCTTATTCTGGTGATATTCCTTCGATGATAAAAGCAAGATAGGATAACCGCGTATGTACAGTATGTTTCTGAAAAGTGAGGCTGTAGACAAAGAAACTCTGAGGTTTCTCCCATTTCTTTTTACATTGAGTGAGAGAAAACCAAGGGAGGACTGAATCTGGGGTTGTAACTTCGTTGAGCCAGTAATGAGTATTTCAGTTTTGTCCAGGTTTAATTTGAAGAAATTTGCTGCCATCCAGTTTGTAATATCAGCAAGGCAGTTTGTGAGGTTTGAGAGGTTTTCATTGTTGGACATCAGCATAGAAATGGAATGAAATGTTGTGTCTCCGCTACATCTGTAAAGTTCTAGTTGATTGGTCGACTCTTGGTCGATACGTGCTTAGTCGACCAAAATTCTGATTGGTCGACTCAATTTTTTTCCGCATCAATTTACAGTTTATGGTTAATTTCATCAGGAGTAACGTACCAAGTGCAAATGGGGGTGTCATCAGAGCATTTCAGCACCATTTTGGATTCGCCCAACCCACTGTAGACCGGCTGGAGACAGGAAGATTGAAGAGCGTCCACAGTAATCAACGTCCAGTGGTTTGCTGAATATAATATTTGTGTTTAATTGCCTTCATGTGCTGATATCAGTATATTTTCACCCTGCCGAGCCACGCTCCACCAAGCCATGTCATCCTGCACCACAGAAGGGTTAGATTGGTTTGTTTGATTTCATCAATGAGTTGTAATGACAGTCTTCTTCCAGATTTTGGCAAAAGAAAAGGTAGCTTTGAAATTGGTTGATAGTTGCTAAAGTTTAACAGATCCAGGTCTGTTTCTTTGATCACGGTTGCACACAGGCAGTTTTTAAATATTGTGGGATGCAGGCAGAAGAAAGGGAACTGTTGATTATTGACAGTAACCATGGAGCTGTCACATCAACAAGTTCATTCAGGAATTTTGGGGGGGAGCTTATCTGCAGGGCTGGAAGAGCATTTTAGCTGTGCAGTGGTAGTGATAAGGTCATTTAAAGACATGTGATGCGATAATGTGGTTAGGACAGGAGACATCGGTAAAAGAATCTGGGGCAAAATTTTGTAATGTATTTCCTTGATTACATCATTCATTTGCCCACACAATCATACCCTGGTGGTGGTCAATTACTATAGCTGACACAGCTGTTGAATGTGGCCGCCAATTCATGCCTCTCCTACCATCACCAAACAGCACAGACAATCATACACCAGTGGAGGACACACACTGGGAGAAAGGTGGGTTAAGTGTCTTGCCCAAGGACACAACAGACAGACTAGGGATAGAGGGGAATCGCACCGCCAACCTTCTGGTTATTGGACTACTACTCTACCTCCTGAGCTACTGCAGCCCTTTTGATGACTCACACTAATTAAAAACCTACAGGATTCAAAAGACAGTCCATAGGTCCATCCGCATAGGATGTGCAAAGGAGGTTAAATCATGAATTAATGTCTCTGTGTCTGAGCGATAGATTGTACATACTATGGGCAACTTGGCTCTGCCTTCTGTCATTTTACAAATTTGAAGCCAAATTGCTCTCGGCATCCCCAGGATTTTTTCCACTTCCTGGAACCACCAGCTGCACTGTAGCATTGTCCGCATTTGGCAGGTAAAGTCGCTGTGATGATGCTCAGCTTAAACAGGTTGGCTACGCAATCTTCATACCCCCATAGGCTGTATCAAGTGTCAATCACAGAAAACATGAATTTAAATTCAAATTCAACTTTATTTATATGGCACTTTTTGTACATGCTTGCAATTTAAAGCACCTCACAGAGGCTTAAAAACAATAAAACTCAACCCTCCCACACACACACACACACACACCCATAAACTTACACACACACACGCGTGAGGAAAGAGCTACCTTTAGAAAACACTGGAGATAAAAAGATAAAAAGAAAGAGTAAAACCTGATGTACTAAGGCAAGAAGATAATATAAAATAAACTAATCGGTAAGAGCTCTATAGCATGTAGAAGGGGTAAAAAAAACTAAAAACCTCATTGGAAAAATAAATAAATAAGTGTTGAAAGAAATAAAATCAATGAATTGATCAATACAATTTATAAAAAATACATGAAAAACTGAAAGCTGCCTCTCTTGGTGTATTGTCACCACTGCTGGATGTTCACCAGAGGGTGCTGTTCTCACGGAGGCTTCACCCAGCAAGGAGGCAGACGATGTTCATTCTATATACAGTGGCCCAATTCCAAACTCCACCCTAAGCCCTCAAGCCCTGCACCCTCATTAGCTTAAGTTAAGTCAGCTGGTAAGTGCTTGAGTGTGGGAGGGTTTAAGGGCTCCAAAAGGGTATAAAAGCAATGGAACAGCCCTTTGTGACGTCCCACGTTACCTTGACGACAGACAACAACGTTGCCGTGACAACCAAAGATGCGACTGACACTTGCTTCTCTGGGCCTCTTAATGCTCCATTAATTTCGCAGCCAGCAACGTCGCAGAAGAAAGGCCAACATTGTTCCCCCCCATTTGCACACACTTGCTCTTAAACATGGACAACAGGTAATTGGTAAATAATGATTAGATTGATAAATTATAAAACCAGCATTAATGATAGGTTAAGTAAGGTTATTGAATGGTTAAAAGGTTGAAGCACTAGATTCTGAAAGTAATCACTGCTTTAGAGTGTTAGTTCAGTATAAAATGTATTGATTCAGATAAAAGTTTGAAGTAAAAATCAATTGTCTTTGTTATAAGAATAACGCATGTGTGTGTGTATGTGTGTGTGTATATATGTATGTATATATATATGTATATATACATACATATATATGTATATATCCATATATACCAATAGACCTGATAATTCCAGCAGGTGAGGTGGACGACAGATAAGACCGTGGCCACGGCAGACTCTCTAGGATGAGTCTTAAAGACCTCTTTGAGGAACTGGACTCGATCCGCCTGCTGGGATCCGAATGGTTGACGGAAATCCGAAGCCAAGGGGAAAGACAAGTGGTGAGTTGGTCTTTTATAAAAAGGAACGTAGAATGATTGAGATTTGCTCTGTGTAGAGAATGTATAAAAGACCAAAAAGGATCCGCGGGTCCTACGTAAATCCGTGGAAAAAGGACGCGCGGGTCCTACGTACATAAATCCGTGGAAAAAGGACTAACGGGTCCTACAAATCCGTGAAAAAAAGGACGGTAGAGTCCTAATTGGAAAAGTTAAATTGAAGGACGCGCGGGTCCTACAAAGCCGTTAAAAAAGGATGCACGGGTCCTACAAATCCATGGAAAAGAGGCCTACTAAACGTAGTAATAATAATAATAATAATAATGATAGTTAAATAATAAAAATAAAAACACGTGTTAAAAGTGTGATTATGAAAGTGTGAGAGTGATTGGAATAGAGATATATCACTAGATATATCCTATTCATACCAAAACAGTGGGATTGTAAGTAGTGACCTTATTGTGGAAGCAAAGGCAAGAATTCTCCACTCGCAAGAGTAGAAGCGAGAATTACCACATAAGGAATTTTTATCACTACCCCATTGAAAGAACCCAGCTTAATAGGACACCCTAGGTGTCACCTAAGCTGGACCAAAACACATAAAAATGGGGACGGAAGCCAGTATGGCTAAATTAGAAGAACTAAAATGTCAAGACTGGAAAGTCTTTCAGAAAAAGCCAGAAAAGTTACAATTTCTCGAAATTATGGGTAATCAAATTTGGGTTTGACGGCAGCCTAAGAACAAGCCAATTAAATAAACTACATGTCTCCATAAACGAAAAAAGCTATAAGTAAAGACAACTTAAATAATAATAATTTTAATAATAATAATACTGATAATAATGCAGAAATGAAAGGTAGAAAAGGCAGTTAAATGGCAGAAAGGTTTAATGCAGACTGCACATTTTTAGCAAGTTAAATTCTCTGTACAGTCTCTGTTCTCTGCACAAATGATAAAATGATACATCAAATGCCAGTTACGACCTTGACTCCTCCAGAGACACAGCAGCCAAAAAATCCCTCCCTATGCAGAAGCATGTAACTATCAAAAGACAAAACTGTGACTTAACTGTTACAGCCTATGAAGTACAAGTTGTACATGTAGACGTGTCGCTGGAGAAGAAGAGGTTTTCTGACCTCAGCTGGCATCCCTGTTAAACATTTGAACCAACTGATTGATATTATACCTTATTGGAACTTAAAGAAGTAGCCATAGTAAAGTGCAGAGAACACCAAAGCTAACTTGGAATTAAAAGCCCTCCCTATAATACCATTTGACGTAAGATCAACTCCAAATGTGACAATGAATTTCATACTATATGAGATAAATAGGACGACTATGGGATAATAGGAGAGATAATAAACCATTTGATGACTATGACAGAGAGAACAAGGAAGAAGCAGGTTCAGAGGCAGGAATTTCAATAGAGAAGGTGATAGAGGAAGTAAAAGTTTTGACAAAGGTTATGAATCACAAGAGCAAAGAGGTGAAGAATAGTACCCTGACCAAGGTCATGAACCACAACATCAGAGAATTGCAGAGCTTTTGGTCACTAGGTGAAGAGCTGTAGAAAAATGTATCAAGCATGACTAGAAGAGGGAGAGACAGCAAGTGTTATTCGACAGAAATGAAGAGAAAGTGTGAACAGAGAAGAGACAGAGGAGGAAGAAGTGCTAAATTTGGAGGAGATAAATAAATATATATATATATATATATATATATATATATATATATATATATATATATATATATATATTTGATAGATAGAGAGATAAATATACTTTATTGATCCCAAACTGGGAAATTCTCTTGTTACAGCAGCAAAAAGAAAATACAAAATAAAATTAAAATATAAGAAGCAAGTACAAAGCAGACTAAAAATACAAAAAAAACTAAGTATATACAAGAAATACAGACTAAATATACTAAACATCCTAAGAGATAAAAGTGAGATATGAAGAACATGGGCTATTGAAATTAGTAATAAATATGAAATGAGTAATAATATGAAATGCGAAATATTACAGATGGGACGATAGATATACAGACAATTTAAGGTGCTCGGTAATGTGATGTGGTAGGAGTTTTTTAAAAAAGTACTATAAAGCAGACAGGTGCGAGTCCCTGTCTGACATATGTGAGTTATTTAACAGTGCAATAGCTTGTGGCAGGACAGATTTCCTGTATCTGTCCCTTCGACAGCAGAGCTGCAACAGTTTGTTGGAGAAGGAATACATCATGCAGACACAAAACCACAGATATAGTTAATGATTCATGGTTTACCTGTAACCTTTTTGTGTGACTCCGGTGCAAAGACAACAGTTCTTAGACATAAACTACCACAGATTAGGTTTTCCAAACAAAAGATTTTTGTCAGATCAGCAAACAGAGCTTTAGAGGTAGTAATAGCGAGTCATGGGCCTTGCCATGTCTCGACAGGAGGGATGAGTGTAGTAGTTAATCAACACTTTACCCCCTATTGATTCGTAAATTATTCAAAATAATAATAATAATAATAATAATAATTTTGTTTGATTTGTTCAGTTTGTGCTAGACATAATGCTCAAGACAGTAGAAAACCAAAAAGAGGCCAATTTCCACCAACCAATGCATCATTTGAAGCCATACACATGGACTTCATAGAATTAAATTAGTGTGAGAGAAAGAAATACTGTTCAGTGTTAATAGATCCTTTCACTAAATGAATAGAATTATTTCCTGTAACCCATCCAGATGCATTAACAGTAGCAAAAATCCTGTGTAGAGAAATAATTTCTTGATTTGGCATTCCAAAACGAATCTACAATGACAATGGAACTCATTTTGTAAATGAAATAAATAAATAAATAAATAAATAATAACTAGAAAATGCAATTTCTGAAGAAATTGCGAGATGGATTGCTCCAGCTAAAATTGCCATCGCTAAGCTGCTATTGTAAATGGTTTAAGTTCAAAAATTATGTGAAAGATATGAGATTTGAAGATTCAAAAAGGTTTAAATCAGTTTAAATCAGTTGGAATTAGTTTGAAAAAATTGAATACTGAATGAAGAATGAAATGATTTAAAATTAAAATGATCATAATCTGAATGTATAGAGGAGTTGAAGGCTTTTAAAGTTGTGTAAAGAAAATGTGAGAAAAGGGCCAATTTGAAAATTCCGTAATGCATTTCTAATAAAAAATTGGTTGGAAAACCTGGAATATCTCGGAAAGTATGAATGTTAGGAAATTTTTGAATATAAGCTGGAATCTCCTGAAGTTTGAATGGTTTTGAATACGTTGAAGTAAGTGGAAGGAGTAAAAAAAAAGAAAAAAAAAAGGGTACTGCTAATGACACCCACAGCAGTAAAAATAGCACAAAGAAGTAGTTGGATACATCTTTCCCATTGCAAAAAAAAAAAACCTATATGGGTAAAACCCATATAGGTTTTTTCTGACTTCAAAGGGGGGCGTCCTTATAGTGGTCGTTCGTCTCAATGTCAGTGAAGATTAGATGGTCTTGAATTCCTTAGGAGCTTAGGAAAATGGGGAAGTTAAGTATCTTACTTCTGCTAAACCTGATACTGTTAATTTACCTACTGAAAACATTATTTACAACTTCAGATGAACTTAAGGAAGGAAAGAGAAGTGACACCAACAGACCAGATGTGGAGACAGAATGGCTAATGAAAGTGACAGACTATAAAAAAAATAAATTAAAAAAAAAAAATGGTGGAAGAATAATATTAATAAAGATATGAATAAAATATAGTGGGAATGCTTCGCAATCCCACTCAATAAAGAAAAAAAAACATTTGAAGTGAACATGTGGTACAGATATGCAAAATATCTAGCAAAAATGAAGAATCAGTCTAACTTCTATGTCTGTACTAGGAATTCCCTAACCATAACAAACCTGTACGTGTTTTCTGTAGCTGTACCTGAATGACAGCAGACTGATAATAGGGCCTTAGTGACCTTAATCCTAACTGTTGTAACTTTCCAGACCAGTGTGGCAAATTTAACCTCTGCAGTTAGTCTTATTCCTTTGTTGAGCCACTCCAGAGTAAAAGAAACTAGCAAACAGAGTCAGACCCGACTAATATAGATAGTTCCTCGTGAGGTACCAGATGAGTATAAACTAGTAAATCAAGTTGCTGCAGGCTTTGAGTCTCTCGTCTGTCCTTGGTATACAATGAACAAAAATATAGATCGAATCAGAATCAACTACATCCATTTCAACGTTCAAAAGCTAGGTAATTGGACTGAGGCTGGTTTTCAGGCCGTTCACTCGCAGTTATCTGCAACATCCCTGATGGCTTTCCAAAACCGTATAGCCCTGGACATGCTGCTCGCAGAAACAGGAGGTATATGTGCCATGTTTGGAGAAACGTGTTGCACGTTCATTCCTAATAACACTGCTGCCGATGGCAGCCTCACTCAAGCCATAGAGGGCCTTAAAACGCTTAACAGCAAGATGAAAGACCACTCAGGAATAGATAACTCCTTTTGGGATGATTGGATGAATGTCTTTGGAAAATACAGAAATCTTGTAGATTCAGTCCTAATCTCTGTTGCTGTTTTTGCAGCTATTTTGACCTTGTGTGGATGTGGTTGTATTCCCTGTGTTCGTTCTCTTCTTAACCGCCTTATCACCACAGCGTTGTCCCCTGTGGAGCAGCGGATGCAGGAGCTGTACCCGCTGCTCCATCAGCAGGACGAGGAGGACAGACTTGATGACACTCAATGGCCTGACCTGTGCCCCAATCCGGATGATGAGTATGATTCTGACTAAAGCAACATCTTGTACCTCCGTGTGTAAATTCTTTGTAGTTATAAACATGAACTCGCAGCTGAAAATCGAGAGAAGTGGCTGAACTAGAGGGATTATGAGAATTTGAGCAAAGTAATGATAAACAGGAGGGAAATGTTAGAATAATGTGCATAAATGTATATAGAAGTTATCATTATTCCTCATATTCTTATGAAAGAGTTTACTACAAGCATAAACTGTTTTGAGCTCTTGTTACACATCATATAAGAGTGTTTTTTATCATATAAGAGTGTTTTCTAACTTCTCTCTCCAATAGCTGTATTACACAGCACATGGATGTTTCTTCATTTTTCTGTGACCTTGCCTTTTCCTATCAGCAGGTGTGTGTGTGTGGGTGATGTATCCTCCACTGTGAATCGTGGGAAGTAATAATAATAATAATAATCTTTATTGTCCCCAAGGGGAAATTTGTTTTCACAGGTCTTATTCAACACAACCACGAGTACAGACGACACATATCATATGACACGAAACATATTACAAGGACAGGCCGTGAGAACCCCCCAGAATACCAAGAGACCATCCTAGCGGAGAGGCAGTTTGAGCTTGTTTACTGCGGCGATGGCTGTTGGGATGAAACTCCTACTGAACTGGATCCTCTTCCACCTGGGTGATCTGTATCTGCGGCCTGATGGCATGAGGTCGAAGTGATGATGTAGAGGATGCTCATTGTCACTTATTATTGAGAGTGCCAAGCGGGTGATGGCCTTATTGTTCAGATCGGTAAGGGTGGGTGTGGGAAGTCCGATAACCTTGGAAGCAATACGGGTGATATTGTGCAGTTTGTTTCTATTTGGCATGGACAGTATGGTGAAGTAACATGGTGAGCAGTACAACAGAATGGGTTGGATAATGCTTTTGTATAGTAACAGCAAAAGTAAGAGGAGGATCCGCTCTTATCAGAAGGAGCTTGTTTGATGCAACAATGTCGCCTTGACCTTCACATATTCACAGTTGTTCATTATTATGTTTTATGAGCATGCTTACGTTGATGCACATATTTTTCCCCCACCCTTTAGAAACATTGTGTAACCAGGGACAACCCTAAATAAAAGAGGGAGGACAGAAAACCACTCTCAGAGTGGTCTTGAGAAAACACCTGATGCTATCTCTGTCCATTCTCCTCGAGCATAAACCATTGTCTTTCTCTTCTTTATATGTTTTCAGGTATTTGGGCAGGTTTTAGACCCAACAACCTCAACCTTCAAACAATCAAACATTTTTTACCAACCTGGCAAATAACTCCAGATCTCAACCACATTTCTGTTAAAAAAATAAAGTCAATATTATTGGAACTAATCAACTAATTTACAATTAAAGTCCTGCTAGAAAGAGCCCTGATATTTAAAACACCAAATTTAGCTAAAATGGGTGGAGGTCTGACCAAAATTGCAGGTTGTTTGTTAATATCTAATACAGTACAAATCAGATCTTTTAGTTTTATCACAAATATTCCTTTTACTTAATCTGACAGGAATATTAAACATGTTTTGGTGAGGTCCAGTCCAGTGAAGTCTGATTTAATATTTGAAATGTACTCAAAGCTAGAAGTACTGGGACCCAGGGAACATCATTCAATAGAGCACTGGTTGGAACACACCTACTGGCAGCCTGGACAGCAATCAGGGGCAGTTGTAGGGGTCTGCCTTTGTTCAGGTGCAGCCTGTCTACACCGAAGAAATGTCTTCTGTTCCAGAAAGCATCAAAGCTGTCAATGAGGCCAATGCCTTGGGAGTGGCAGCCCAGGGAGAGTAGTCTGCTGAAGAACTCCATTTCAAAGGTGGGAGTTGGTCCAGAGATAAAAACACTGCTGCGGGATTTTATAGTGCTAAGAATGCGCAAAAAGTCTTAATTCAGTTGCCCAGACTGCTGACCTCAGACATCACAAGAGCAATGATTTTATTAACCTTTCATTGTTCTCCAATTATTTCAGGAATTTTATCCATGAAAAGACAGTATGGACCCCTTGTAGTCTTACTTTCCTCACAATCGAGTCATTGATTGTAAGGGTGGAGGAAGGGACTATACTGGGATGATGTGGGTGAGAGGATGTTACTCTGATGCTGTGGTGAAAACCAGACCTAGCATCGACCACTTCACCTCTGCTGGATAATGGACAGGGGGTCTGCTGCCCAGACTGTGCCCTTTTTGGTCACTGTGGTTGAGATGGACAGCTTGTTCCAGGACAGGGCATGAAGTGCACAATGCCCAGGCATGAAGAGGAGACTCACTATTTAGACCAATGACCTTTGGGAGAGACGAATATCCCAGGCACAGCATTTGGGAAAGCCAGCACTGACAGGCACCAATCAGGTGGAGAGGGTGAAGAGGTGAGGAGGAAACAGGGGAAATTCCTGTAAGTCCAGAATGGAAGCTCTATTTTCCAGCGATAGAAAATCAGCTAGAGGTAGATGACTGGAAAGCTTAGCATGTTTACCCTTGCGGGCAACAAGGGTGGCCTGGCCACTCCTTCAGGCCAGGAGTGGAGCTAACCGGGACCTTAGGCTTTGCTCCCAGCCATAACCAGAAACCTGATGACTGGTCCTCCGAAACAGTATCCAGACATGGGACAGTTGGGTCAAGTTTGAGTCAGCATCTCTTCATAGAAGACAGGGGTGGGGGGGAGCTCACTCCAGCATATTGCAGAAAAACATATTTGAAATATTTGTAGATGTAATTTCTTTACCTCAGTACCCCAAAAGCTTGTACTACTTCTGTGAACCACAAGTGTCTATCTTAAGTGTTGGAAGCATCGGATGTGGTTGGAGGTTGTATCAGAAAACAATCTCTCATCACAAATGATGTTTAAAGCTTGAAAAAAAAAACTGTTCAGTCATCTTGACTGTTCAGATGTTTTGTACATAAGATGTGCATCCCAAGTTAGAAAAAGTAAGTGGGCAACTCTTTTATCTGCCACACTGTCTCAAAGAAACACCAGGGTTTTCTGACAACTCTGCAGCATCTTCCACTGAGTTGCACTTTCTTCATCATCATTCAGCACTTGTTCTGGGGGTCAACAGTCAGCTCGTCAAACTGCCAAAACCATAACCAAACACTGTCCCGCCTGACACCAGATCGCTACAGGAAGTCAGACAGCCCAGGATAACCTGAAGCCGCAGTCAGGTTCCTGCAGTTTCGTCAGGAAGCTGCCTCCTTCTTTTCATTCACCTGCAGGCTAAAAATGGGACTGACAGCTGGAAGATGAAGCAGTATAGATCTTTAATACTGTGCCACTCTTCTCTGCAAATGTGACACAGAGGCTACAGCACCACTTAAAGATATACACTGAGCTGTCAGTGTCTTTTATATCATGTTGTTTGAGATTTATCAACAATCCCAGAAAGAAAACTGATCCTGTATCTTATCAATAAATCTCCTTATTTTTTAACACAGCTCTCTCCAACCTCTGTACGCCACAACCCCTTCAGATAAATCTATGACAACTTTATTGCTGCAGATTGAATTCTATTTTTATATCTGAGGTATAATAGAAAAAAACTCTTTGTTGTTTTTGTAGACCACCTATTGAGCCGAGTGTTGACATTTAAATTTGTCCTTATGATGATGTATCGACAGGAGTGATTTGCAAAGGTTTGCATGTCAACCACTCCTACCCCTCAAGCATTAAATGTAATTCTCCTACACTGTTGCCGTTATGCTTCAATGTTGTAGAACCAAAGGCTGGTGCCAATTTGTTTGTGATAAGTACTTCACCTCAAACAGTCTGAGGATCAAGTAAAAACTGGTTTGCTTTGACACTGGCCCCATAAAGGAATCCTAACTGTGTACAAGAAAACAACAGGAGTTGAGCCATTACTAACTGCTGCCACTTTGTATTAACAGTTACACTTTAAGTGAGGTGAAGGAGGATTTTTGTGGTCACAACACCACCACACTGTGTGCAAAAATAAAAAACCGTTGAACAAAATATTTACATTGGAATCAGTAGCAGTTCTAGGCATGGGCGAACAGGGCAGCCACCCAGGGAGGTATTTGTGGTATGACTCATGGGGGGTGGCACTAGCGCTTCCAAAAAAAATAAAAGATAATAATAATAATAAATCTGTGCCGCAAAGAGGTTTTGAATTAACTCTTGTTGTCAAATTGGTGCCCCCCTGCTGCTGTAGGCGCCCCTGCTGCTGTAGGTGCCCCTGCTTGCTGCGTAGCCGCACAGAGGCTGACAGACTGTACGAGACTAAACAGGGAGGCGGTCGCAGGGGACAGCTCTGCTCTCAGGATTGCTCTCACTCTGCCAGTCACGGTGGCTCAAGCAGAGAGGAGCTTCTCAAAAGTTGATTAAGTCATACCTAAGGTCAACCATGTCTCAGGAACAGCTCACTGGCCTTGCCGTCATCAGCATCAATCACTTAACCCATTTAAACCGGGACAGCATGTATGCATATCAGCCTTCCAAGCCGGGAGCATGGCTGCGCATTTTCTACCCTTCAAGCCGGATATGTCATTTTGTAACATTCTGTAGTTTTTTTTTATCATTTCTGGAGTCGTGGCGAATCAAATCATCAAACCCGTCTGCCTCTGGCTAAAAAGGCAATCAGATTCATGCTCGGATCTTGCTTCGTGCATCGTGAGGAAAGTAAACAACGGCGGAAGCAGAGAGCAGCTTCAGAGGAGAAACATCCAGCAGTGTGAACAACCTATTTAACAAAAAATGTAACAAGACAGTACAAGAAGAGAAGAATAATATCAAATATTAAATAAAATATAGACTAATAATCTTGCATAGCAAATCACACAAATTTTAAAACACACTAAAGAAAATGTGATAGTGCTATGAACAGAAAACACAAACTTAAACTAAAACCTGACCTGTCTTGCCTTCCTTGATGCAAAATCATCAATAATCTCCTCAAAAGAAATCTGCTCCCCTATTGACCCATTAAGACCTGAACCCTGTCTGAGACAGGGTTCAGGGAAACGAGATTCCTTGGTTATCTACATATTCTAAAACTAAAAGAGACTATTTTAAATGAGCCGACCGGTAGAAATGCGGATCAGATAGCAGCAGACAGGAAAAAGAATGCTGACTGTTATGCTGAAATGATCCGACTGATTGATGATAAAAGTTTGTCAATAACAAGACACGAAGCAGCGGATGATGGCAGAAAGGCCCTGAAAATACTCAGGGAGCACTACTCCGGGAAAAGTAAGCTGAGGATCATCAACCTCTACACGTCTTTCACCAAGCTACGCATGGAAAAGAGTGAGAGCATTACGGATTACATCATAAGGGCAGAAAACATAATGATGGCCCTGAAAGATGCCGGTGAAACCATGAGTGATGGATTAAATGTAGCCATGGTACTAAATGGGCTACCAGACTCCTTCAAACCCTTAGCAGTTCATGTAACACAAAATTAAGACAATGTGACATTTGCAGACTTTAAAAGAAGACTGCGGATTTATGAAGAGAGTGAGAAAATGAATAAGAAAGATTCTACAGATGTGATGAAGACACGTTAAACAAGGCAGAGGTCCACCTAGGACACATGCTGGCAACAAGAAAGACAAGGATGCCAACGTGACATGCTACAGGTGTGGAATAAAAGGCCATAAAGCAAGAAAGTGCACCAGAAAAGTGTGGTGTGGGCACTGTAAAAGTAACACACACAAAGAATCCCTGCACAAGAAAAAGGGGTATCGAGATGGTGCAAGAAAGTTCAAAGAGGAGCGAGACAGCGACCAGGAGGACCATTTCTTCAAGGCCAAGGACGCAAAGCGAGAGACCGCCAGGCAACGTGAAGCTGAAAGGCATCATGGTGGACGGAGGAGCAACATCATACATTGTGAATGACATAAAGAAGTTCAAAAGTTTTGATGACAACTTTAAGCCTGACTCTCATTCAGCAGAGTTAGCCAACGGAACAAAGTGCAGTGGAATAGCACAGAGAAGAGGAACGGCGACAATCTATCTGCAAGACAGTGCTGGACGACAGCACAGACCACAGCTGAGAGATGCTCTGTACATGCCTACTTACCAGCATGACATCTTTTCGGTGGCAAGAGCCACAAATGGAGGAGCAACGATCACCTTCCAGAAAGGGGACAATCGCATGGTCACAAAGGACGGTAGCAGGTTTGAAATACATGAAAGTGGTAATTTGTATTACTTGCCTACTGTTCAAGAAGATCAATGTAATGTATGTCATGATATACAAACCTGGCACGAAATCTTGGGGCATTGTAATTATGAAGACGTGCAGATATTACAAGGTGTTGTAAGAGGCATGGAGATAAGGGGGATTGTGACTAGACCAGCTCAGTTATGTGAAGTGTGCACAAAAGGCAAATTCACCCAGACGAGAAACAGGGAGCCTGACAGAAAGGCTAAGAAACCCTTAGAACTAGTCCACACTGACCAAGCCAGTCCTATGCAAACAACTAGAATTGATGGTCACAAATATGCCCAAATATTTACTGATGACTACTCTGGCACAATGTTTGTGTATTTTCATCAGTCCAAGAATGATACAGTGCAAGCAACAGAACGGTTTTTAGCAGATGTAGCACCTATCGTACAAGTCTGGTGCATCAGGTCCGATAACGGGACTGAGTACACATGCAAAGAGTTCCAGGCACTGCTTGTCAAAAATAGGATCAGACATGAGACGTCTGCACCCTACTCACCCCACCAAAATGGCAGGGCCGAGAGAGGGTGGCGTACATTGTATGAGATGGGTAGATGCTTACTGTTGGAGAGTAAACTACCTAATGAGCTATGGAACTACACTGTACAGACAGCGGCTTATGTAAGGAACAGATGCTACTGTAGGCGCACGCGAAAAACGCCCTACGAGCTGTTCACAGGAAAAGAGCCAAACATTTCCAAAATGCAAAAGTTTGGATCATTGTGCTATGCTTATCAGACACAAGCTAAAGGGAAGTTAGATCCTAGGTGCGAGCAAGGTATATTTGTGGGCCATGATAAAAACAGCCCAGCCTACCTGGTGTACGACCCAGAAAAAGAGAAAGTACACAAACACAGATTGGTAAAGTTCACAACCAAAACGATGACAGAAAAAGAAACACAAACATGTGAGTCTACAGGGTGGGTTTACAGGGTGGTGTCGCTGGGGCTTCACCCAAACAGACTGAGGGCACACAGCTGAGTAGAGTCACTGAAACTGTAAAAATAAAGAACCCACAGAGAAAGAGGAGGAAACCGGTTCATCTACAGGATTTTGAGACTGAGGATACAGTGGACAAACTGCAAACATGCGTGGACTCTTGTTACAGAGCAGTATGTGACATTCCTCCAACTTACAAACAGGCCATGTTGTCAAACAGGTCAAGACAATGGAAAAATGCCATGGATGATGAGTTGAAATCACTAGAGGAGAACGAGACCTTCACCCTCACCCAGTTGCCACCGGGCAAACAAACAGTGGGGGGAAAATGGGTCTATGCACTCAAAAGTGACATTGACGGTTCAGATAAATACAAAACAAGGTTCGTAGCAAAAGGCTACCGTCAGAAACAAGGAACTGACTACGAGGAGACATTCTCACCCACCGCAGACATGACGAGTGTGAGAGTGATCATGTAAAAGGCGGCACAGGAGGAATTAGTGCTGCACCAAATGGATGTAAAGACAGCCTATTTGAATGCACCGATTGATTGCGAAATATACATGGAGCAGCCAGAAGGCGATGAGAATGAGTCAGCCACAGGTGAAAAGCTTGTGTGCAAATTGAACAAGTCCCTCTACGGCTTAAAACAATAAGGTCAAAACTGGAATGCAATGTTGCACACATATTTAACTGAGAATGGTTTTGTACAGAATCCAGCTGATCACTGTGTGTATTCAAGAGAGAGACATGGTGAGAAGGTGATGTTAATTGTATGGGTTGACGATCTTGTCATAGCAGCTAGCAACAATCTGGTACTCAATGATGTAAAAATGATGCTCACAAAAATCAAATCAAATCAAATCAAATCATTTACTTATCCTCATGTACTCGTCCAGACATCAGTTTTGTGGTCAGTAAGTTATCCCAGCACTTTAACGAACCAACACTTGAGCACTGGAACACAGTGAAACATGTTTTTCGATACCTCAAAAGTACAGCAGATCAGGAGCTATGCTTCAAAAGAAATGAGACAGAAAAATTGGGTCTGAGAGTGTACAGTGATGCTGACTGCGCATCAGATGTGACAGACAAGCGAAGCACATCAGGTTATTGTGCCAGCCTAAGTGAAGGTAGTTCTCTAATCTCATGGAAAACAAGAAAACAGGCAACTGTTGCCCTATCTACATGTGAGGCAGAGTACATGTCTCTGGCATCAGCCATGCAAGAATGTATCTACCTAAAGCAGCTACTCAAGGGCATTGACAAGTATGCTTATGCGCAAACAAGTGTTCAAGGACAATCAAGGCACTATTGCACTAGCCAAAAACCCAGCGAATAGGCAAAGGTGTAAACACATTGACATCAAATACCATTTCATACGGGAAATCATAAACAGTGGAAGTGTTATTTTGGAGTATTGTCCCACTGAACAAATGATTGCAGATGTGTTGACAAAGCCAGCAACCAAAATGAAGTTAAAAATATTTGCACGTGACATGTTTGGCACTTAGAAGTGCAGTGTGTTTTGTTTACAAGGTTAAAGGGAAACCAGACGATCCCTATTTGTCCTCATACTGAATTGTATTTTCTTTTCAAGGTAACCTACATTATTTGAGCTAAGTGCGAGTGGGGGTGTTAAGTGTTGTCATTTGATGGTGCCCTTACTCCATGTGTTACGGTACCTCTTATTGTGATGTTCTCAGGGTGTAAACATTACGGTACGCACAGGATGTGATGTCACCACGTTCCATCAAGCGCCTGTTCTGTACCTCATGGCGGAAGTAATGAAAACGGAGAGAATAAATATGCCGGCAGGCTAAACAATATAACGAGCATCTTTTACTTTATTCTCCACTATGCAAAGCTGTGCACTCAAATGCTTGACAAATCCGATCACCTTTTTAGCCTATTAGAGGCAGATAGGTATGATGATTTGATTCTCCATGACTCCAGAAATGATTAAAAAACTACAGAATGTTACAAAATGACATATCCGCGTGTAGCGGTCGTACTTGCGTTGTGTGATTATTTCAGTAGAGAAACCATACTTCTGTGTTGGCATCGACGTTTATTCAGTACCTGGCAGAACATTCACATGGTCAGGTCTCACACCAGACATGCAGCCTCTCTTTCACTACAAGCATAAAATAACAACATAAGTACCCTCTTAAACACAGAAATTAAAAGATAATTAAAACAAATAATCCCGGAAATCCGACATGTGGACTTACCCAGCGAGCAGCTCAGCACAACTGTTGCTGCTAGCCGGGGTTCACTTCCCAAATCCCCAGGGGTGTTGCATTTGAGGACTGCAGGGAATCTGAACATCCTTAAAAGAACCCAATGCAAGGCATGGCAAGTGAAATCACTAAATATTAATTCTAACTACGTTACACGTGCTCCTGGCTTGAAGGGTAGAAATGCACAGTCGTGCTCCCGACTTGGAAAGCTCATATGCATACATGCTGTCCCGGTTTAAATGGGATAAGTGATTGATGCTGATGACGACGAGGCCAGTGAGCCATTCCTGAGACATGGTTGACCTTAGGTACGGCTTAATCAACTTCAGTTTTGACAAGCTCCTCTCTGCTTGAGCCACCGTGACTGGCAGAGTGAGAGCAATCCTGAGAGCAGAGCTGTCCCCTGCAACCCCCTCCCCGTTTAGTCTCATACAGTCTGTCAGCCTCTGTGCGGCACCTTCGCAGCAAGCAGGGGCGCCTACAGCAGCAGGGGGGTGCCAATTTGACAACAAGAGTTGATACAAAACCACTTTACGGCATAGATTTATTATTATTATTATCTTTTATTTTATTTTTTTGGAAGTGCTCGTGCCGCCCCCCATGAGTCATGATACAAATGCCGCCCCGGGCGGCTGCCCTGTTTGCCTGTGCCTAGAACCGCTACTGCTCTTCACCCACCGAGTAAGGAAAGATAATGGACAGTTGTGACAAACCAATGATACCGCCTACCTCCTAACAAGCAAGTTCCCTCTGGAAGGTACCGGCTACCAGGAAACCCACTGTTGTCAGCACTTGCAGCGGGACTGGCACAGCAGGGTTCCCTCTGGAGTCTCTCTGTAATGCCGGGCCCAACGCATCGCAGAGGTCCAGGAGCACAGCAAGTGGCAGCCAGAACCGGTTCATGAGCCAGTCGTCATCATGAGCCAGTGGATCCTGCTAGTCTCTGAAGATCCACCCCCTCCGGAGTCTCCATTGCGCCACGTCCTCCAGCAGTGCCAGATAAGCCATTGTGCGTCCTTACGCATTGTGAGGGCGTGCCTTTTTATACCCAACCATAACCTAATTTCCTGATCAGCTACAGGTGTTGTAGCCTAATTGATCAGTAGTTTTGTGCAAGGATCATGTCATTTTGATTACAATTAATAATACACAACTTTATTTGTATGATACATTTTGGGTTACTGTCGCGTAAGGTTTGTTTCACAATGACGGAACATAATTGATTCATAAATGTGTGTAGGCACGCATGCGTGTACGTGCGTTTACTTGCGCACTCCCTGGGGCATCAATATACATTGTTCCTCCTTCCTTTTTTCAAATATATCCTTAATGTATGTGTTGTGAGTATGTAATATTTGATTATCATTTCACACAAATGTACCAATTTCACATACAGTAGGTGTCTTTAATTTCCTCCTTTCACTGTTGGGGTCGCAGTTTCTCGTTTCTCCAGATTTTGTGCATACGGCAGGGTATGGAGGTGCGCACATTCTCCCGTCAAGTTTGTTTTCTATAAATCCCAAACATTTCTTACAAGTGGAGTACGCTTTCTTTTGTGCATATGCAGCATTTATAAATGAGGCCCCAGCTCAGTAACACCACCTAGTGGTCAGCTACAACACACCTCAGGTTTAATGTTACAGCTTGATGTTTCGACACAAGAACCTCAGGATAAATTAAGTTTCTTACCTGAACTTCCCAAGGAGGACAAGAACAAAGCCGATGAAGAAGAGGACAAGAAACCAGGAAATCCCTCTGATGTTCTGTCCCTCAGTCGGCCCTGAGAGTACAAACATCTCACTAACACACTTAGAAATAAATGCAACATTTATTTTTTCCACATAACTCTTCAACTTTTTCTCCTTTGAGTTTTTAAATCTCAAATATTTTATCATTATTATTGTGGCTCTAATTCTCAGTCATATGATAACAGAAACTATAATTGAAAAAAACAAAACATTTTTTCATTTTAAGGTTTAATACTCTACAGCATGTGATGACCTTACTACACTCAGACAGCGAGGGGAGCTCCCAACATTTTGGCTTCACTTTGGAGGAGACACAATGTCAACCATCTTTTAATACTAAATATGATGTTGGACAGTGATCTTTGTTAATAAAGAAGACATCTGACTTTGTAGTGATGTGGGTTCTCTTGGAGCACTCGCCATTTTTGTTTTTGGGCTCATCTGCCTTTGCACCAGTCTGCATCCTCCCCTCAGACAACCTTTAGGCAGCTCCAGACAGTGCCTCTTATTAAAGCAACCTTGTCCATTCAGATCCCTGCTTGGACAATGAGAGACACAGTCCAAACTGTGCTAAGAAATCAACTAAAACATGTTGCAAAAAGCTTACAGTACCATTAAATGGAACCTTAGAATTCAATGCTCCTGTGACAAGTTTACAGTGCTGAAATTGACTGAAACTGATCATAATTTCGAATTTTTGACCTATTGAAGCAGAAAAAAAAAAACACGAGGACAGGATTTATTACTTTTCTGTTATTTCTATTGCCAGACAAGTTGTCAGACAATGCGGTGAACAAAAACAGCTTATTTTTCACTTTAACATTTGTATGTTTAAAAAAACGCAGGATGAGATCATTTTTGTGAGGTCACGCCATGTTCAAATGTTCAGGGCAAAATTAGTACAGAGGCAAAGACATTGCTTGATCACAAGGGGTGCCAAAGTCAACACAGCCTGAGGGGTTTTCACGGGAACTTTAATAGGTTGAAAGAGTTGAAAATTTAATTAAATGAGTCATTGAACCCATCACTTTCACCCTAAACAGAGCTAATTTGCTGGCAAGTCAGCCAATAAAGAATGACAAAGTTTCTGAAAAAGCTGTAAACAGTTTTATTGTCATGACATCAGCAGCAGAACAAATAGTCAGAATATACATTCATCAGAAACACACTGAACACCTGCTGGACAAACACCTGTCTAAAAGTCACTTAGTGTGTTAAGGTTCTGTGCTAACACTCGCTCTAATCTATTTTCAGGTGCTACGTCAAAACATGCAGAGCATGTGATTGGCTGCCAGCTATCAGGTGATCTACCAACCAGGAGAAGTGCAGTGCAGAGAAACAAACCAGGAACAGTCAAATCAGACAAATCAAAAGAAAAGAAAGTAAAAATAGTTTGAAAGTGATGGTGAGGTGGGTGTGATTGTGGGAGGGGTCACATCTCAGTCTCAGCCAATAAGCTCTCACCTAGACCTGATGTCAGCAAGACCATCTGGGGGCTGGAGTCTGTGGGGTCAAAGAATGACACGTTTAGAGCTTCACATCAAATATAAAGGAGCAGACCACCAAGTCTGACTGATTAAAATCATTAACTTTAAATGATCTAACTTCTAATTGTGTTTGTTATAGTGAAAAAAAATAATGAACTGTTTATACATTCATTTCACTAAGCTCTCACTGGCTCCACTCCTGTTTAAATTAGACAGGAAAGTACATTAGTTCTTAACTATGCATGTAAAGAAAGTGAAGCAGAAAACGAATAAATGAACCTTGTAGAGCACAGGTTTAATTGGTGACCAGAGGCGGTTGGCGAGACCAGATGAACTGGTTTTGGGCAGCTAGTCAGTTTAACCCCACACCTATCTAAGTTACCAGGATCTGACCTTTGTTGTCATACTGAGTGCTAATAGGATGATGAACACAGATGCTGACACAATGAGCTACACAGTTACACTCAGACTGCACATTGTGGACTTTGATGAATTGAAGAGGAGTCTTTATGCTGATTAACCCTTGTTTCCTTTATAGGACACTTCAAAACCAGTAGCTATTACACCTCTGCAACTGCAAACTCTGGATTATAGAGTAAGAAAAGATAAGGAGAACTTTATCTATCATCAAAGGAAAATTCAATATGCAATGTATTGAGTGTTTGCTCAGTTTTTACTGATCAAATGAGCTTTTCAAAAAGTGTACAACATTTTCATCAACCAGTAGGAAGCTGTGTGGCCCAAAATGTAGGAAGCTATCAAAGCTTTATAAAAGTTAATTAGCATCAGTTTTATTGATGTACAAACTAAAAGACAAGTGTTTTTACAGCTGGACAGGAGGCTTTCATACCAATAGGCAATGCAAACAGACCTCTATCACTTAAGTAAGGATGAATGGACCCCAGGAGAGTCGTTGCTACCTTAATTGTCGTATCATTACGAGACTCATAGCACAATTATTATCATTTCTTTCTCCAACTTATTTATGAATAATTATGAATTACTTTGATTTGCTTACCTCATTTTTCTTTCACTTCTGTCATCCCTCCACACATACACACATCATACCTGCAGCTCTTCTCTCATTTACACAACAACCCGTTTTATCCCCCCGCTGCTCCCCTTCACGGACACCATAATAACACAACTCAATACTTTGTTGTCACATCAGGTTAACACCACAAACAGAGTGGTAATTGAACCTCTAATAAAGCTAGCTTCAGAGATCAGTTACTATCCAGTGTTTAAATATTCTCTATGAGAATAACACACTCACTATACATTATCTCACATAGCTACCTACTTTTTCATAACTTTACACCAAATATTGATTTAATATGATTTTGTTAAGCTGAAGGTGTTTATGTGTGTGTGTTTATGACACTCACAGTCTGAGCAGCACCGATATTATTGGTTAAATGTGAAGCATTATTTAAATGGAGCGGTTATTACTCATGTTTAAATGAACAATGTGCTGATGATGAAGTAAAACATGGTGAGAAGCATCACTGCATGAATCAGTGCAGAACCTGATCGAGTTTTTCTGCCCTCCTACTGTCATACTGTGAATTTTCTTATTATTAGTCCTTAAACATCCTCATACCCTTTACTAAGAGTTGTCATGCACCTTGTTTTTGAGAACATGTAATTAACCCCTCCAGTTCTCACGCTGCTGTTTCCCACATTTGTGTTTTCATTTTTCTACCATAATCAAATACCTCTTTCTGCACAATGATAAAATAACAGTCCACACAAGTCTGTGATGACAGCCACATTCCTAGCAACAGTGTGGTCTGCATTGCAACGGACTGCTATCAAGCAGTAATGGATCCTTATGTTATGAATCAGAATCTACCTATTGCACCTATGTAATAAGAAAGTTACATTCAGGTGTGTAATCTGCTCTGGATCACAGAGCAACCACAGAAGAACAAATCATCAATTATTGATCGATAGAGACTGGATTATAGAATATATTCCTCATTTACTGGTTTTAGATAAGAAACCAGATTCACATTGAGACCTCTAGTATACAGAGCACAAAACATCCTACTGTAACGGAGGACACCTAGAACCAGGGAACCAGGACTGCACTGGGTCAGCTGGGACAGGACCAGCATAAACTGGGTTTATGTGGAACAGATGGGTCACACTGAGTCACATAATCAGATGTAACTAAGCCAAGTTAAACTCAACCAGCCCTAAATGTGGATCAACTGTTAGTGACTAGGCTAATACTGGGGCAGACTGGGGTCATGCTGGGCTGAACTGGGACACAGCTTAGCTAACATGAACAAACATCAGACAAAAAAACTGACACCAGAATTCAACTAGACAAGTTGAACCAGTGTGTTAAGATTTACCAGTAGAACCAATGAAAAATAGTCCCACCATGTGTTTTAAACCAGTAGAGCCAGTGTGATGGATAACACTGGCAGAATCAGTGTGTTACAAAGGAGTATTAGAACCAGCACCAGCTCTTGTACCATTGTAATAAGCATTATCAACTGAACCAGTATCATACACTGTAAAGTTAATATAGTTGACTCCTGCAGAGCTGGTTCTGGGGGCTCACTGGTCTGTTCAGTATGAACCAATCCTGCTGTCTTTGAGTTAACAGTACAGAGGAAGAGGTCAGACAGTCTATGAGACAGTTCAGGGGAGTAATCAGCCCTTACTGCTGTGCTGAAGCCAGGCGGGGGTCTGGTACTTTTCTCTGATTGGCTGATACTTGTCTCTGATTGGCATCAGGGCGCTACTTGCAGGACCAGACTGGAGGAGCGGGGCTTCTCTCTCGTCATCCTCCTCCCCTTCAGAGAGCAGGTCACAAATCTGCTGCTGCAATTCCAGACTGATGTCGTTCTCAGCCAGGACCAGGACCCGCAGACTGGTTGGGTAGTTCTCCACCATGTCTAGGAATACCTAAAGACAAAAACTTCAAACTAGACTTTATTGATACAAAGTGGCAAACGCGAAAGAGTGACTCAGCAAGATGCTGCGCCATTGTCCTAAGACCTGGTACAGCTCATAGACAACACAAGGGGATCTCAAAAACATCAGAATAGTATAAAAATACTTATTTTACATTAGTCATTTTGTAAATAAAACTGCAAACCAAAAAAAACAGCTGTTGGTCCTTCTCCATTTACCAGTTTCCATTTCATTTTGTTGGGTGGATAAAATTGGCAGCAAGATAGCTGGTTGCCTGCATATTACAAAAGTCAACCCTGAACAGTCCAGCACACCTGAAAACTAGACCAGAGTTGGTTGTTATCATATTAACACATCTCAACAAATCTCACAAATCTTCCCTTTACTGTGACGCAAACATGATTCAAATAGACCTTATGGTTACATAGTTATAAGCATTTGATTATGGGTATGATATTTTTGAGCAAAAAAGCTAAAAAGGGCGTCGGGTATAAACATTTTGCCTAACCATCACCAATTACATCACCAAGAAAAATATGCCCTCTAAAATTTGAGGGTTTTGTCTTTTGCAGTGTCATGTAAAGATTTAAATCTTATCTTGTGTCTTATAACCAGTCAAAATATCTAGATAGAGGTGACTTCAACCTGAGAAGTCCAGCAAATATCTTAGAGAGCCTAAAAGTGAAAAATGAGGTCTGAGTTGCGGAAAGTATCATTTTTCCTGTTAAGTTTGTATAAATGTGATCTCACTTAAAGAAACTTCACAAGAAAACTTTGAGAATTTGATAAGCATTATAGACCTAACTTTGGAAATACAATTTATTTATGAACTTGTGGTATAAATATCTCCTTTATTATGTGTAGCAACATGATTCATGTAGGAATGCTTTCTATAAACTTGTGGCTGTTATGGTGCTGAACATGACTGCTGCTTGGTCGATAACATGAGCTGATCATAGCTGTGTACACCTGCTCAGGTAAATCAAACTATCAACTGCAGTTTGCTTCTTGTTTTCAAATTTGCACGTCAAACTTTGGGGCCTCCAGCACTAAAATCTAGATATATCAGACATTTCTTTGGGCGTCTGCAGTAACATGTCTGTAAACAGTAAGATTAGAATTTAAAGAACAATATACAGTATAATATATAATATAAACTCACCACTTAACGTGCATTATTAACACACACATTAAGCCTTAAAAATGCATTTATAAAGAATTTACAGTCGTAATAGTTTATAGTTTAACACCTCACGGAGGCATGATTTATTATGTCTTATACTTTAAAGTAAAACTATCAACAGCATCTTTTGTATTCTTGGTTTTGTTCTTTATGAACCTACATAACTGGATAAAGTTGTGAGAGTAAAATATGTATAAAGACGCTGTTCTTAGTTTTTATATCAAGCTGTAATACATGATAAATCAAACCTTCGCTGCTTGTAACACTTCATCATCCCTGCTATAAGCTGTGATGGGTGTTTATTGTTATTGAGCCTTATAAATGCATTAACAGGGTTTTAGTGATGTGCCTATCATGCATTCAAAGTGGTTGGCTCATAGAAAGTGTCTTTTCCCTATTCTATTCAGTGCAGGTGTTGAGGGTCTGATGATACTCATGATGAACTACAGCTGAAACATCATCTATCACATTAACTCACAGCTGACACCAGTCATTTCTGCTTGTGGGTGAACAGATGCTTAAATCAGTTTATCAACAAAAAGAGGGTCAGAAACAGATGAAATGAAGCATGTTTGGTTGTTTCTGTGCTGGGGGATTTCCGGATCAATGTCTCCCTCTTCTGGACACATGGCTAAATGACTGAAAGCTGAGAGAGTCACACTGACACTGATGTGGGAGAAATTTTAAAGTAGAAGATAAGAGAGGAAGAGAGATGTTCAGTGTGACTGGTGACCTGTGCGGACTGGTTGGTCAGTCCGGTTCCTTCCAGATCCAACACCTCCAGGGTTCTGCTGGACGCTACAGCAACTGCCAACATCCCAGCAATCTGATCACCTAGAAGAAAAGGGAAACCACAACCGATATGCAGAGGTTACGCCTCACTCAGGTGGCGTAGGTTTGATTCCAGCCTGACTCCCCACTCTCTTTCCCTATTCCCTGTCTTATCCCCTGTCTTTTCTAATAAAAACACAAAGAAGCAGAAAAAATATGCATATACTTATGCAGGTTCCTCAGATACAACAGCTGGTAGCGCTTTAATGGCAACACCATTCTTATCAGCTAACCCCCCCCCCCCCCCGGAGTCACAGATCTTAACATTTTCCTGCTTTAATGTTACAAAACATATTAAACATATTAAACAAATTAAACCTCTCAGTCAGGTCTGTAATTCTGCCAAAGCTCACACCAGGTTGCATTTTGTGGTTGTTGTGTCTGTTTTCTGTAATTTGGCCAGCATCTCTTTCTGAGCTGTTTTCCCACTTACCAGCATTTGGCCACAAATCTAAAGGTTTAAATTAAGAGCAGTTTTCAAATACCCTCCATGTTGTTTACTGAGGCTGTTTAATATGTAACCTTTACTGAAAATGTTCTGTCAAATGTGAATTATAACAAAAGGCCCGCTCATGTTTTAGCATGCCTGTAGATTGGGATGTTAATTTGTTCCACAAGGGGGCTGTCAGTTGTCGTGGAGAATGTTACCAACCATGGAATCGGAGAGACTATTTCTCTTAAGATGTGTGGATAAGATATTTTCCTATCAACAAAATCACCTTTAAATCAGTGTTTTCTTCCTCACTCACAACATGTCCGAAAATACACTACAATAAAAACAGGTTTCATCCCTCAAATATAAAGCTGCACTGTAGGGTTACTTTTTAACACATGTGGACTGTATTGTACTAGCAAAAAAAATGCTGTTACCCAGTGGGTTGTAGTCCAGATTGAGCACTCGGAGTTGTGAGCTATGAGCCACAGCGATGGCGAGTCGAGCCCAGCCTTTGGAGCTGATTCCTGGGTTAGCACTCAGAGTAAGTTCCTTCAGACCTGAACACAACCACAAACACACTAAATGAGATTAATGAAAGACCGACAGTATCTTTCAGTGGACAAATACTCCATGTCTGATTTTAGATTTTTAAACCTTGACACATCTGTCCTGAAGATGGTGAGCTTTCCAAAACTTTTTAAGCCACGAAATGTGCTCATTCGATCACTTCCTGTAAAGCTTTTGAATCTGTGCTTTTTGGGCAACTCTCTCATTTTTTACATTTGAAAGCTTCTGTAAGGAACTTGGGGTTTGTATTGACTATGATGCTGCCTGTTGACAAAGTTGGACTCAGTGGAGGATGTGGTGGAGAGACCTGCACTGTGGAAGGTGGAGTCTATTCTAAAGGACATGGATCACCCACTTCATAACACCTTAATGGACCAAAGGGCCAGTGGTGGTGGACGGCTCTTCTCTCTTCGCTCCAGGACAGAAAGATTTAGAAGAGCTTTTGTACCCACAGCCATCAGACATTACAACTCTTCTATAAATAGCAGATGACTTTTTGACACATGAGACCACAGACAAATGAATTTCCCCTGAGGAATCAATAAATTTCTTCTTTTTTTCTTACAAGGTCACTGTCCCCATTCAATTATTAGAAAATAAGCAGTTAAATCCTCCTGTCTCCATCAGTGTGTGGTGTCAGTATTTGGACATCTGAGCTGATGAATTCAGGTTGTCTGAGCCTGAAATAACCCAGTCCCGTGAAACTAAATGTCCTTTATTGAATAACTACCCAATGCCCTCAGACTGAAGACGTTTCATCAGATCTGCTTCTCACTTACAGCCTCATTACTCAGATTACTGTAGGAATGGAGTTTCTTGTCCCAGCTATCATTTTATCTCTTCACTAAACACATCATTAAACTCTCATGACACTGCTGTCATCTGGCTGTTATTGCCCACTGAGGAAACATAACAGACAGGTTAGTGGGGGTGACAGGTAAACTACCAGTTAACTGCTGTCATCCCCTCATGCAGGCCACTTATTGTGTAAATAGGTTGCTATGGTGATTGTGGTAGTTGCTATGACAGCACCAGGTGGTTGATGTGCTTTCCATGAGTGTGTACCTGCTTGAATTATACATAGAGGGCCTTGTTTCCTGATCTGTTCACAACTTTAGGCTGAAGGCTTTTGAGAAAAGTTCAAGTCAGATTGATGACCTTTGTCCTGAACTGCAGGATTGTTCACATCTGTGTTCTTCAGATGATGAATGTTATGTCCTTGCACATCAGAATTTTGTGCCAGTTTT
Source organism: Xyrichtys novacula (assembly GCA_962446985.1). Lineage (NCBI taxonomy): Eukaryota > Metazoa > Chordata > Actinopteri > Labriformes > Labridae > Xyrichtys > Xyrichtys novacula. Next base: position 1,778,228 of record OY660874.1, on the reverse strand, counting down.
TCCTAATAAGCAAGTAAATCCCCTCTAATGCCAATAAAAGGACATGAAACTGTGAGGTCATGGGCACCAAGAACCGTGCCTTAATATGGACGACACGCCTCCATGCTCCACCAAACTGTGAAGAAATTATGCCATAAAACTTCCCCCATTGTATTTTTGTGTTTTAAGTGCAAATTGGAGTGCATGTCAAAGCCATTTCTCCATGACTGTGATGCTTTGTGTTCTTCTATGCTGGACCTCTGCATATGGGTTTGATCTGATCATACCAACATGTTCAACCGAAGGTCATAAAGCCTGCAGTCAACTGTGACTGCTGATTGGTCAAAAGGTACAGCACAATGTCCATGTGGGGAGGAATATTCTATCAGAAGCCGTGAAGCTACTGGTCTCTTTTCTGGCTGTATTGATAAACAGATCTCAGTTTACTATTTCAATGTAGTGCCAGGGCTGGAGTTTTTGAAGCAGCCATATGTTTTCAGCTTTGCAGTTTTTGTGTGCTTTTTTGTGGAGTCACAACACAGCATCCACGAGTTAGGGTGGCAGCTCTTCTCTCTTTCCCATCTCTAAATCCAGCTCGGTCTCGGCAGATGACTGTTTAACATGAGTTTGATTCTGCTTGAGGTTTCTGCCTGTCAAAGGAAGTTCTCCCTCTCCACTCTAACTTCATAAATGCTGTTAAGTGTGTCACTTATGTGGTTGAAGATGTGATGGGAGTGGGTCTGATCTTACAGGATGGAGCTCAGTCTGATCCAGTCTTTACATTAAGTCTTTGTCAATTATGTCTGGTCTTGAGCAGCTTTTTTGTTCAGTGTCTTGAGATAACACTTGTTGTGATACTTTATGAATAAAGATTGATAGGTGATTAATTGCTGCAGTCATAATGCTGTAATGCTGTACTAGATAGACGTGAACAAACCCGGACAACAACATTTCGTAGCACAGTATTTTGAATACACCTACCCCAATCTCACAAGTTTCAGTCATTAAAAATGACACCATACTAACAGTTAGTCTTGTTCATGACGGTTTTTCTTGCTTTTGGATATCATGAAAAGACATCAATATTAGTTTAGCTCTATTTCATACATGTGAAAAAACCTCTTCACTGTCGCCATTTAATGACTTGGACATTAGATGCTTCTCTACACTTGCTAGGTGCTTCTGTGTTTACAGTTCTACAAGTTGATGGTGTTTTATATGAAGTCACAACTGTATGACCATGGGGTTTTTTATACCTTTAAACAGAGATTACTGCTGTTGTTACATGTTTTGTTTTTGTTTTGTTAACAAGATGAGGCTTAGAATAGTGGAGAAGTTTTATGTTGCTATCAAGCTAGTTTCAGCCGATGATTGTAAAATGATTGCTGTGTTTTTGCTTGGTGGTTTTTGGTTTGCCTGGTGTTTTTTTAAGCATTTGTTACCTGACTTTGCTCCATCTGGAGGTAGCATCCCACAGATCAGAGCCAGCGCTTCATCTCCAAGCATGCAGTCACCTAGATCCAGACAAACCAGTGTTGGGTGGGTCGACAGGGCTGAGTTCAAGGTTACCAGACCGGCATCCAACAGCGGACTGCCATGGAGACTGAAGAGGACGAGGACAATGGCTTTCAAATAACTCCCTTCATGATCAGCACTTATATTGAAAGCAACTTAGATTCTTAACATGAATTTAGACAGGTTGTTAGAGCCCAATATGGCACAACCATAGACTGTACATATGATAGACAACATGGCTCTGCCTCCTGTCATTATATGGATTTGAAGCCAAATTGCTCTTGGTATTTCAGGGATTTTCTCATGTCCTGTGGGAGAGTCGCTGTGATGGCACTCTACTCAAACAGTGTATCCCCCGGATGAGCTACACAATATTCGTACGTGCATCGGGTGTGTCACGTGTCAATCATAGAAAACATGAACCCCCTAATAACTTTTAAAAATGGAGCTGCACAGAAAAAAAAGAGGACTTGAGCACAAACCAGTCTTTCAATAACTACTTGTCAATATCACAATCAGGGGGGAAAAAAAATGTATAAGTTTATTATTTTTTAACGTTTGTCCACAGCTCAATTCATTTTGCTGGAGGAGGCGGGGTTTATGATCTACTGCAGCCAGTCACCAGGGGGTAGAGTATTGACCCAGCGAGGGGGCAGAGGACGTCCATTGTGTAGACAGTCTATGAGCCCAATGATCTTAAATGTAACAGTGACCCGAAATGTAATAAAAAAATGTAATAAAACCTAAAACATAATAATTGACCAAAAATATAACAATCACATTACACTCACACACTGATGGTAGAAATGTAACAAAGTGTTACATTTTACAAGGTGTTACATGTAGCAAGGTGTTACATTTTGGGCAAAAAGTTATTACGTTTTGGGTTCAGCATCTTGTTACATTTGGGGTTAGTTTTTACATTTTGGGTTTATTACTTTTTTTTTCATTATTACATATCCTGCTCTAACAAGGCTGAAACAAATACTCACAAAAGGGTCTGCAGGGATCTGTTGGTCTTGAGGGCATCGGCCAGATGTCGTGTCCGGTTGATGCTGGAGACGACGCCCAGGTTGAGGTTGAGCTGAGCTAGTGAGTGCGACTCTGCGACACTCCGGCAGACCCGACCAAAGTCCCGATCAGACAGCTGGCAGCCCCGGACAGAGAGCAGTCGAACACTGTCCTCCTTCAGACTTTCACAAATATCCTGAACCTCAGCTGCAGACAGCAGCTCCCCTGTGATCTGGATGGAGGCTGGCAGCATCCTGGATGGGACTGGGAGCACTCGAACAACTGGAGACGTGAAAACAGAGAAAAAGTTTTCAGATAATAAAACAAACAAGAAAACACAAGCCACTAATGGGCAGTTACTGTTTAAAACTCTGCTGTTTTAAACCATCAGATGCCCTGACCTCTCTTCCTGTTTGGCCTGTTTTTCACCAACCTCTAGCCTCTAATTCCCAGGAGGTGCCACACAGCTTAAAACTCAAATATTACAAGTTTATTTGTTGTATTTTTACCGAAAATTGTCCAATTAGGTGTGAATTGAGTCACATTCACCTGATAATTTCAGTAAAACGGTAGATTACAGGATATTACACACCACAAATAAGACCTGAATTATGGAAGCGATTGTGACTCATATCTCAAATTCAAAAGCATTAGCAGAGATGCTTTTTCATTTCAAAGTCATGGCTGCAATATTTGACTCAAAAATAAAAATAAAAAGCAATATTCCAAAATGCATTTTCATCTTCAAGACTGCCCATTCTGTGACTAAATTTAAAAGAAAAAACAAACTCAGAAATGCTCTTCTTTTTCGTGCTCGCCCCACATAAAATGTGTCTCAGAATTCGATCTTATTCGCAATCTCAAGTGGTGCCGGAAAGTGACGTCACGGACCCCACTCGTTTTGGCCCCTTCTGGCCGATAGGGGGCAGTGAATCCGTGTATCATTGAATGAAATCAAACCGCGGCTCGCGGCTATCTGTTTCAGCGGACTAATGGACTTTATACTCCTCATTGTTCTCATCACTGATGAATGGATTTAGGATATTTTGCAAATAAAGGGCCATAAACACAGTGAGAAACAGACAAAATGGTCATAGAGATGCCTTAAAAATACATGGCACGGAGGCAGAATCACCGCAGTCTTTGTCCGTGTTAACCTGTGACTGTATGCAGATGTCAGCGGTGTGTCAGGTGTGCTGGTCCTTTTACTCACTCACTGACAGCATGGAGACGTGGACTCTCCACATTTTATCTTCAGTGGACTAACCTGTGACAACCTGTACACTTATACAGGGGTGAAAGTTGGATGAGGTTCTTACTGTACCTGTAGGCTTTGTACAAGAGGAGCATACCCAAGTTTGACAAGGTGCCGACTAAGGATCATTTGAACAAGAACAATACAGAAAGTTGCACACTCTTATCTCCTCTGCTGTTTTATTACCTTACCGTTTCAGATACTGTACCCCTGAAATAAACTTTGCAACAACATACACAAAATTCAACATCAAGGCATGCTGCTGCAGTGTTCTAGCTGTGAGCTGCACAGAAGCCAGCTAACAGCATACAGTACAGGTGCTCCTCAACAAATAAGAATAAATATATTCTCATTCATTGAGATGGGATACTTGAAATTAGAATATTTTTAGTCCACTAAAAATATTGAGTCAAATATTGCAGCCATGACTTTGAAATGAAAAAGCATTTCTGCTAATGCTTTTGAATTTTCGAATTTGACATTTCAAATTGAATTTTGTTACCTTTTTGCTGGTGAATGTTTTGAAAATTAAATGTTAAATGTGATTTGCTTTTGCTTTTTAAACGCAGTCACAGAATGGGCAGTCTTGAAGAAGATGAAATCACATTTCGGAATATTGCTTTTTATTTTTATTTTTGAGTCAAATAGTGCAGCCATGACTTTGAAATGAAAAAGCATTTCTGCTAATGCTTTTGAATTTGAGATATGAGTCACAATCGCTTCCATACTGAATTGCTTGCAATAAGTCAGAAAAATCTGCCATTGAAGTAAGAAAAATTGACAAACATGACAAATGTGCAGATTACATGCATTTCTGGTCTTACTGTTGGAGTGTAATATCTTGAAACATTTTTCTGGACTTGTCAGGTGACTGTGTCTTATAATAGGTCCTATATGACACTTTTTACTGAAAATAAGGGGTAAAAATCCCTAGGTCTGAGGGTTTTGCAGTTTAAGTGTTACTTATATGACTGTAATTTAGTAGCTTTTGTGAACCTCTTCTCGTTTAAAGTTATTTTTAAATTAGAATTTGTACTTTTTAGTATTTTTTAAGTGGAAGTTATAGTTTTAGTCACTGAGTCAAAGAATTTCTAAAAAACATACAAACTCTGCATCAACTTTATGAAAGCTAGTTTACTGAATGATGCCTACACTGCAAAATTTTCATAGCCTACCAGGTGAACTTTTTTCCAATTCTAGTCAAAATATCTCATGGCACTTTGGTTAAGCTACATTGACCAAACAGGTTAAAATTTAAGTCCTATTTCGAGCCCAAATTTTCTCGATAACTTCCTCGAAATAAGTTTTACATTTGGTGTCAAGAAACTTTGCCTGCTACACTGGTATCTGTTTTTATACTTTGCAACCAATGAAGTTCTTAATATTGGCTCATGAAAGCGTTTCATTTCATTGTATTGCATGTCACATTCACCCAATCACATTACACTCACACACTGATGGTAGACACCACTAGGTAAAGAGCCCATCAGACCACTGGTGCAGCCACTGGATTAACTTTGGGGTTTACCATTCTAACCCAGGGGAACAAACAGCTGACCTTTGATGTGGGAGATGACCCACTCTACCACTGAGCTAGATCTACCCAACAAACATATGCCACAGACTTCAACAGCTGGGGCAAACCCTACTTACATATCATTGACTGCTTTTCAGCCTTTTTAAACCTTTATCAATCAATCAAGGACATGAGAGAATTCCTACTGAGTAACATGTTACATTCACTTTTGACAAAGCAATGTGTTATTAATCTAGTTTAAAACACTGTTTACATTTACAACATACTAAATACAGTATATTTGCACAAGGCACCTTCTTCACTTAATAGCTTTATATGAACTGTCGAAAATACAGTTTACTGAGTGGTTTCTGAGACAGTTACTTAGATGATCTCTTCCTTTGAGTCTGTCTGGAGAAATCCTAGATAATGAGATTATGGACTGGCTGTTTGCTTCAGAAGCTCCTATCAGGCGTGCAACTAAACATACCACACCAATGAGCAATTTCTAGTACTTTTCCCAATTTCAACTTGATTTTTTTTTCTTGTTATCTGGGGGTAACAAAGCATGTTTTATTTTTGTGACAATTACAATTTACTGAGATCTAGAAAAGAAAAGAAAAAGTCAGACTAGAACTTGACTTAAGATACATGTAAACACATAAGTCCAACTGAAATCACATGCAAATTTCTCAGAGTTGACCAACATACCCAGACAATGTGATAGTATGGTTGGGGCTTGATTTACTCTCTTGCATGCAGACACCTCAACTGACCCGTAACCAGCCTCAGCATCCCCCACAGTTCTGGGCCTTTACCTGGAAGTCAATCAGCATAAATGTGTAGAAGGAGCCAAATAGCAGACAAAACCTCAGCTCGAGGAGAAAGGGAAGGAATCAAAATTAAGCTGACATATTGTACATCCAAAAGGTACAGAGTTGTAAAGTTTTCCATGTATTCACCATTTGGCAAACACCAGTTAGCCTCTTGCTAACCTTTTGAGAGATGGTTTTGGTATTTGATGTAACAGATCAACTAAAAGGTCCAAAAGCTTAAAATGAGGATATAAACACCTATCATAGTGGAGGGGGACAAACTTCTATCGATAGATGGATGCTGAACATCAAACTTCCAGTGGTGAGAAATGAAGCCAGTGCATGAGTGCAAAAATCTGCAGTAAACTGTCCATTTGAGACTGTCTCTGAAATCCAAGGAATCCCCATTAACACCCATGTCAAGATGATCAATTAACAGCCAAATTTAACATGTTTACAGCAGGGTTGTTGTTGTTGACGAAAATATTTTGTCATTGCCCTTTTTTTTCCACAACGAAGACGTGACGTTAACGAGCTAAACATAAGTCTTAGATGACTAAAATGTGACGAGACGAATGTGCGTTTACATTGATGAGACGAGACTAGACGAAAACTTAAGTGGTGGACGATGAACAGAGTTGCAAAATTCATGAGCATTTCCTCAGTCAAACGCTAAACATCTTGTGCTCAGTAGACTGTCACCTAGGTAAAGTTAGCATTTAGCATCCTGACACTTTAGCTGCACAGAGTGAAGAGAAGAGGAGGAGAGAGAGCTGGATTATAAACTGTTATTGACCCTGAGGAACTGTTTATATTGGTCATCTCGCTGCACCAATGTTGTTTTCGTTGATGATGACGTTGACGAAAACATTTCGTCAACGTCATCATCAACAACTGGTTTACAGCCTGGTTCATAAAGTGGTTTTGGGTCTGTGACTCATTTGTCATTGTACACTCCTCTCAGGGATTGAATCTCTTTTACGTAACACATCCACTGAGGAAAATTCAAGGTGCACGCATATACTGGTATACATTTACATAATTAAAAGGCATAGTAAATGTGACAAATAGGTGGGTGTGTTGTAGACACCTCAGCTCTCCCGGATGACCTGGGTCAGTGGTTCCAAAAGTGTGTGGCGCGCCTCCCCTGATAAGTAAATAGACATGGTAAATGGGCCATAAGGGGGACACATGTAGAGCAGAGCTATTTCCTGGTTGTTGGAAACATTTTTGATAAGTAAACCAGACATGCACTCTAACCTGCAGTTCATTCAAACACCGAGCAGATATCCGACACCCAGCCAATCCTCTCAAGACAAGTGTGGTGACAGCTAATCAACTGAAAACACCTCAAAGAAATAGGATGAAGCCTGACTTGCTCTGGGGCTCACAGTGAATGCAGAGGGAGATGTGGAGAGAGTGGCTGTGTGTGTATGTGTGTGATGTTTTGTTGGCAGCTGACCCAACAAAATAAGATGACACTGAAATGTTACACTGCAGTCATGTCAGGGTTTTACTGGGAATTTAGTGAATGCTGCCAACAGACACGTCACTTTACGAGTGCTACAACATAGAGAACTCATTGCTTCATATGAGGTTGCTGCCAGAATTGTCCCGTAGAGAAAATTATGCACTTCCTCTCAGACTGTAGCCATTTGGAAATTTGCAATAAATTTGAACTGTTCCTTTTAATGAAAATATTTCATTTGCTTTCTTTAAAGCTCATGTGAGGAGTTTTTGAAACCTTTATAAAATAATCTGAAATCCATACTGTCATCAGTTCATGAACTATTAAGTCAAACAAGACCATAAGCAACAAGATTGTCCAATTTTTATTCAGTAACTTACATGTTTCAAATTGGTGAAAGGGGGTAGGTGTCAATCAAGTAGTTACAGAAACAGCTTTTTTTTTCTTAACATTTCACCATAAACTATTCAAATAGTTTCCACATGAGACTGTGAAAATTCAGCAGTCAAAAATCCCCACTAGACCATGTAGAGAACAAGACAAGCAGAGACTGCGTCGTCGATAGGGGGTGCCAACATGGATACAAACCTCAAGTTCTTTGCAGGAGCTTTAATTTCGAAAGTCCACATAGTATTCTGATGTAGTTGTTTAGAGACAAATATCACAACAGTGTTTTATTAAAGGTAAACCAAAAGCTGTTTTTTAGTATTTTGATTTCAAATGTTAGAAAAAAAACAACAACTTTTTTAGCAATCAAGGCAGAGATGTCACAAAAAGTGTTTTGCCCATTCTAAACTTGGATGTTTCTTCTGTTGCAAAGTGAAATGGGGAGCCATTTAAAAGGTCTTTGACTTTTCCTTGGCTGATTGACCCTCATGTCTTATTATGATGGTCTGCTTTTCTCTGTACTTAGTTTAAAGGTTTTTAAGGCCATACAGAAAACTATTGTATGATAAGGAGTGTCCGAACTGGTAGTGTGCATGGCCCTTTTTTGTCACCAGTCTTGCATCTGGGAAACAATGTACAACTTTTGATTTCTTCAAAGAAACATGCAAAAAGAAGTGGAAGATCCTGAGGGACACCTCCATGAAGGACAGGAGAAAAGAGATGGAAAAGAGAGGTGGGTCAGCGGCAGGGGCAGAGGAAAACTGGAAGTTATCTGAGGTTCTGTCTTTCCTCAACTCCTTCCTCACCCCATGTGAAACCAGCAGTATTATGGAGCTGGGGGTCGAGGAAAGTAAGACCAGAGGGCACTGAAAGCCAGAACCAGGACTCAGCATGGGGAGCAGCAGCAGGCCATTCAGAAGATGAATAAAGTATTGATAATGTGCACAGCATTGGTGATTAGGAGGCTATATTATCTGACCTCCCAGCCAATTATCTGGGCCCTCTCACACTGAATGTCCGTGCATCGTTAAAGAATCTCGGCGTGACCTTTGACAGTAATTTTAAACTCGACAAGCAAGTCAACTCTATGGTCAAAAAAAGCTTTTATCAACTGAGAACTCTGTCTAAGGTAAAGGGTTACCTCTCTCGAAGAGATTTAGAGACAGTTATACATGCTTTTGTCAATTCAAGATTAGATTACTGCAATTCCCTGTATGTTGGCTTGGATCAAAATCTGCTCCATCGACTTCAGCTAGTGCAAAATGCAGCTGCCCGCCTCCTTACTGGGAAACGTAAAAGAGAACATATGACCCTGTGCTCGCTTCTCTCCACTGGCTCCCAGTCTCTTTTAGAATAAATTTTAAAACTTTATTGTTTGTTTTTAAAGCTCTTAATGGACTGGCCTCCGGGTATTTGTCCAAGCTCTTACACATTCATGCCCCCGCTAGAGCACTGAGATCTGCCAATCAGCGGCTGTTGGTCGTCCCGAAGACTCGCCTAAAGAGTAAAGGTGACCGAGCCTTTGGGGCGGCTGCTCCAAGGCTCTGGAACAGCCTGCCTCACCACATCCGTTCAGCTGAGTCGATTTAAAAACATACTTTTTCTCCCTAGCTTTTACCTAGCTCTTGATTGGTATTTTATATTTTATATTTGTTTTTTATCTACCTACGTATTTTATATTTGTTTTTATTTATGGTGTATTTGTACCTCAATTTTACTTTGCTGTATTTTAATCTTGTATTCTGTGTTTTTGATCATATTGTTTACTGTCTGTTTTATGTATTTCGCTGTGTCTTATTGACCTGTACAGCACTTTGGTCAGCTTCGGTTATTTTTAAAGTGCTCTATAAATAAAGTTTGAGTTGAGTTGAGTTGATTAAATGGGAAAAAATAGGAATAGGAAAGTGGGTTTTTTTGGGTTTTTTTGCAGATGTAATTGATAAATTTTTAATTTTAATGTCATCATTTGTGGAGAAATCGAAAGCCACATTATCATGGCCAGACCTGTATGATGTAGGATTCATATCAATGCATTTATATATTGTCACGCCAGAACATCATGAAGTCTTCAATGAGGGTCATGGCAGTGATGCTGAGAAACATCCTGCACTGCCATCACGTGCTGCTGCTCCTGCCCCCGGCCCATCCACATCCGCTGCTATCAGGCCCAGGGGGAAGGGGTGCTGGGTTGTGGGGGTAGGTGGGTCTTTCTTTGTGCATACGTAATGATTGTTATTGTTGAACGAATGTTATATATTTGTATTGTGTTCATTGCCTTTCATGTGTCATTCATATTCTTTTAATTTTCTTTTGACAACTTATACAAAAAAGTGTTTAGTTCATAAATTACATAAGTAAAATATGTTGTTTCCATTCCATACAGTGACTCAGAGGAAGAGACCTTGTCCCAGAGAGCAGCCGGCAGAGGTAGCCCTATCTCCCCCATCGGAGGATGAACTTTTTCTGAAAAGTCTGCTTCCTTCCCCGCAGAGATTGCCACCCCAAACCAAGGAGTATGTACATTTTAAAATTCACAAGATTATTTACGAAGCAAGTACAGTTTGTCTAAATTTGAAAGAAGTCAAAGAAAACAGTTTATTTTCAATTAGGACAACAATCTCTGCAGGGAACAAAACATATTCAAAATCTCTTTTCTCCTCTCCTTTGTCTCTCACTCTTCTACCTCACTCCTCCTGGCAAGCTCTTTGTTATTCCTAGATGTAATTTTTTTTTTTAATGTTTGATGCTTTTTGATTGAAAATATATGTTTTTGTGAACAAAACATTTTATTTTATGAAACAATGTTAGACTCACTTATACCACAGGTATCGCTTGGTTTTCTGAATTTCATTCATCCATCCATCCATCCATCCATCTATCTTCTACCACCTATCCAGGGTCAGGTCATGGAGGCTGCAGCCTGAGCAAAGAAGCCCAGACTTCCCTCTCCCCAGCCACTTCATCTAGCTCTTCCGGGGGGGACCCTGGGACATCTCTCAGGCCAGCTGAGAGATGTAGTCTCTCTAGCGAGTCCTGGGTCTCCTACCAGTGGGACATGCCCTGAATGCCCTGCCAGGAAGGTGTACAGGATCTATCTTGATTAGATGCCCAAGCCACTTCATCCGACTCCTCTCAATGTGGAGGAACGAATGACCGAGCTTCTCACCCTATCTCTAAAGGAGAGCCCAGCTACCCTGCAGAGTTTCCCCCACAGATATGAAGGTGCTGATTCTCATCCCAGCCGCTTCACACTCAGCTGGGAACCGATCCAGCGAGAGCTGAAGGTCACAACACAATGAAGCCAACAGGACCACGTCATCTGCAAAAAGCAGTGACCCAATCCTGAGGCCATTGAACCTGACCCTCTCAACGCCCTGGCTGGGTCTAGAAATTCTGTCCATAAAAGTTATGAACAGAATCGTTGACAAAGGGCAACCCTTACTGGAAACGAGTCCTAATTACTACTGGCTATGCAGACCAAGCTCTGGCACCGCTCATGCTTTTCTGAATTTCTGAATTATTTACATAGCAGTTCAGGTCTGTCCATCCATCCATCCATTTTCTACCGCTTATTCCCGTTCCCGGGGTCGCGGGGGGCTGGAGCCTATCCCAGCATCTTCAGGCGAAGCCAGGGGACACCCTGGACAAGTAGCCAGTTCATCGCAGGGCTGACATATAGAGATGAACGACAATCCACGCTCACATTCACACCTACAGGCAATTTGAAAGTGGCCAATTAACCTAACCCCACTTCTGTATATTTTTGTGATGTGGGAGGAAACCGGAGTACCCTGAGTAAACCCACGCAGACACAGGGAAAACATGCAAACTCCACACAGAAACACCCTGACCCGGATTCGAACCCAGGACCTTCTTGCTGTGAGGCGACAGTGCTAACCACTACAGTTCAGGTCTGTATCATGTTGAAATGATTATTGGGGCCACGGGGCAAACAAACCTATAGTCGTACTGTGGATTTTTCCTTATTCTGCTTCCGTCCCATTAACTTAAATGTAAAATCTTTGCAGCGAGTTATTCGCACCAATCAAGCAAGCTATTCTTGCGAATTCAGCAAAAAAATACCCACCAATCACGTGTTCAGATACACGCAAATTAAGTGAGTAGATGGTTTAATTCGGGCTTGGTGTGAAAACAAGGTTAGGCGTTTGAAGCGGTTAGCATGTCAGACCCAACGTGAATCATGTTGTTCTTGCAAAAAGTCTGTTCAGTTCATGCTATTTGTGAAGTCCAAGTAGGACATGCATCTAATCGTGTCCTTGCTCTGGCTTTACAAGTAATTCACTTAATGATTTTACATAATGTGGACACAAGGTAAGAGTAATAATAATAATGCATCATATTTTGTATGGGCTTCATCAGTGACCCTCAAAGTGCTTTACATTGGATACATCATTCATTCACTCACAAAGTCACATCCTGGTGGTGGTAAATTACCTTAGTAGTCACAGCTGCCCTGGGGCAGACTGACGGAAACATGGCTGCCAATACGCGCCAAAGGCCTCTCCAACCACCACCAAACACCACCAAACACCACTCACAATCATACACCAGTGGAAGACTGGGCTACCTCACCAATCACTCAGTATGTTTACATGACACTCGATAAAAAACGAATTATTCCCTTATTCCAATTAAGACCGGACAACCGAAGTGCATGTAAACACCTTAGTCCGGCTATAATCGGAGTTTGAGAACCTGGATTGGAGTTGGAGAACTCCGATTAAGACACCCAGATACTGCAATTGGAATTCTATTTTTTTTTTCTCTACCATGTAACCAGCATAGTCGGAATATGATCAGACAGTGCATGTGCGCGTGCGCCACGCCCCTGTAACTCCAGAACAAAAACACCAGAGAAGAGGAGTAGCGTGCATCTCATCTGAAGAAAAAGCAGCACATATATCATCTACGACAAAAACAATGCTGTACGATCCTCCATCTTCTTGCCTGAAAATCCCCAGTAGCAGTTGTAGCCACTGTTGTTGTTGACGACTGTTGTATGGGGTCAGAAAAGGCGCAGCTGAAAAGACCCATATCGCCCCCCAGTTGAGGGGAGGAGGGCACGTTCACATCAAGAATTCAATTTTCTCAGCTGCATGTATACACGGACAAGGAGAGAAGTCCGATTTGGCGAAAAACGCATTATGAGCTTGGTCCAATTAAGCTGTGCATGTAAACGCATTGACTTTTGTAGGGCTAATATCTGCTGTAGCTACAGGTCACTAAAAGTTAATAAATAAAAAAGTGACATTAACAAATAAACAGCTAGATAGCATTAAAATAAATTAATGAAGATAAATAAATAAAACTAAGAAAAAAGTAATACATATATTTAAAAAATTGGCACTTCATTGTGAGTCAAATGTTTAGTTTTCACTTTGTGATCAATACAGTTGGATCTGTGAATTAATTCAGACTATAAAGGAAGTTAATGGTTACTGATTGTTATCACTGCGTTTTAAACGTGGTTACAGGCTCGACTGATCGGTCAACTTGACACACCTGTGCTAATCACTGATCAATTAGTCTAAAGTAGCCTGTTTGTGGGCAGTGCAGGGATCGATCAACTCAACAGATTTATCAGCTCATCCAGACTTGGTTTTAATTTAACAAGTTAACGCACCTGATAGATGATATACGATCAGCTCACGCGGGGAGGATCGGCACTCTCACACGGTGATGTCATCATTAGCTGTGCCTCTGATCCCGCCGCAGGCCACGCGCCGGTTATGATGCACCACAGCGGACATCAAGGTCGATCGATCCCGGTTTCGATTGATCAGGTTTGATCAGATGCACTTAGGTGGGCTGCAGAGCAGAGATTGAGCGGGAGCCAAGCGGGGGGGTTGGTCTTTCAGTCCTTGAAGCTCGGTGAGTCCCGGTGTGTTTCTGCAGGTGACAGTTACTATGAGAACCAGAGAGGAGAGCATGAGAGAGAGGGCTCACTCTGATCTTTATTCATGGGACCACAAGGGGGCGAGGTGGTACGTCATCGAGGGGTGTGACTATTGACTTATTGTAGGCTTTTACAGAGTATAAGGAATATCTGTAGCCTCTTGGCATAATACAAATGAACAGAGGCAAAAGCTGAATAAGCTTTTATTTTACCTTTACATTTTTTTGTGTGTGATGAAAGAAGTGAAATGTGGGCTGGAAAAGGGGGAAAACAGGTTTGCAAATGTGTGTATGTGTTGGCACGTTAATAAGACATTTTACATAGCGTCACATAATTTGAGACCAATAATGAACCATGATGTGGCCAAGGCTTGATAACAATGTAGAATATGTAGCTTAATAGATGAAAAATAAATTAATCAGTTAATACAGAATAAATATTTGTTTTTTATTTTACTTCATTATTTTTTATCATGTTCAAAAAAAGATAAAGATATTATTGTTGACTTTTATTGTTCTGCACATATACATAGCCTATATATAAATATCAAAAAGATACGTGAATAAAAGATAATAATTCCACTGTCAAACCTTTGCAGTGTTTTTGGAAATTCCTTACTGTCATTGTTTTGTTTTATCAATCAACAAAATACATAAAATTAGGATAATACGTATACCTTTATCAATAAGTTTCTAAATTAAGAATGAAGATCTTGTATCTTGAAATGCGTTACAGAGACTGCAGAGTAATACTTGTAAAATGATACAAATAAATGAAATGAATAGGATGTTGTCACAAGTACTATTGTTTTTGTAAGAACAGCATCTGTAAAGTCCATTGACACAAAATTTAAAAGTTTAAGTATTTAGTGTTTGGTAATTTAGAATAATACATTAAATATGATCCACAAAGACCATGTGTTGTGGTCAAACCATAGACTGTGTATAATATAGACAACTTGGTTCCGTCTACCGCCTGTATACAGATTTGAAGCCAAAAAGCTCTCGGTATTTACGGGATTTTTCTTAATTTCCTGAAACCAGTGCTGCACAGTAGCGATGCGCGCATTCGGCCGCGCAGTCGCAGAGAGTCGCTGTGATGACGCTCGGCTCAAACAGCGTATCCCTCGGGTGAGTTACGCAATCCCTGAACACCCATAGGCTGTATCAGGTGTCAATCATAGAAAACATAAACCCCCTAATAACTTTTAAAAACGGAGCTTCACAGAAAAAAGAGGACTTAAGCACAAACCAGTCTTACAGTAACTACATGTCAACATCACAACCAGGGGGAAGAAAAATGTATATTTTGTGTAATAAATTTCTAAAGTTTGTCAACAGCCCCATAAGCTTTGCTGGCAGAGGCGGGATTTATGACCTTAACTGCAGCCCATCAACAGAGGTTGCTGTTCTTGGAGTGGCTTTACCCAGCAAGGAGGCAGACTCTGTCCATTCTTTTTACAGTCTATGGGTCAAACCAATGATTTTCTCTATGTTCAGGGTGATGCCTCTTGCCTTACTGACGATCTCTGCAGCTTTTGCGTCACATCTTGTTGATCCTCGTTTTGACCTCCTCCCGGTCACCGCCAACACTCTGATCACACGTGAATTATTTATAGTAATTTGATCATATATTGATGAGACACAGCGTCTGATTCAGCAGATCGTGTCCGCCCCGATCACAACAAATTTCCTAAAACAACTTCCGGTTCTTCTTTTAAAAATAAGAGCCCCCAAATAGGTTTTAAATGTACGGAAGCACACTCACTGGATTAAAAAAAAGGTAGATTATCTCGTAATTACTAGAAAAAGGAAATGTCTGTTAATCCTCTCTCAGTGGCAATGATGGCGCTACCGTAGTCAATCCGCTCTTACCCTCTGTAAGAGACAGTAGGACATACTTAAGTTTCTTAAAAATGAGGATGTTATTCATATAACTATTGTAGTAAACCTGCAGTGGACTGATGTTCTGTATTTTCTGTGTGTGTGTGTGTGTGTGTGTGTGTGTGTGTGTGTGTGTGTGTGTGTGTGTGTGTGTGTGTGTGTGTGTGTGTGTGTGAGGAGCTAATAGCTAGTAGTCAGGGAGTTAAAATCTCAAAAATGGTTTGAACCTGACATGGTCTGAAATACTTTTTACTTGTGTTTTTTTCTGTTAGCTTTGACTCTGAGAACCAACAATTGGAGGGTCTGCTCTGACGGAAACATCGCGGGAAAAAAAATTGTGGCCATTTTACTGTATCTACCCTTCATTTTTTGATAGAAAATTTAGCAAAATGAAAATTTTCCTCAAATCCTCAGTGGGTTGGGTAAGCTGTCAATAAATGCATTCTAGGTGCACAGAACACATGTGGCGACAACATCCAATGAAAAAAAAACTCTTAAAACACATTTCTATGTGGTTTTAAGCTCGTTCATCAGACAGAAATTTATCCTGCTTAAAAAAAGTGGTTGCATCTTAGTTAAATGTGTTAACTGATATGTGTGGTGCGATCTTTTTATTTACCTTTGTCCTGATAGTTGTACAACTCTCGCACAATACAGTATAAAGGACAAGAAGCGGGGAAATTTGAGGTGGTGTAAATACAGAGGATAAAAACCGTACAGTAAAGAAACAAAACGTCTTATTTGTCGGTAGTTTGCACAAGTAGTGCTGCAAGAAGAAGGACAAGACAGGCTGTCAGAGGGAGAAATCTTCTGGCTGTCCTATTGGATAATCAAAACAATGTAAGTACCCCACTTATAACATTTTTTAAAGGTTATGGCGTCAATTCGGTGCCAAATATCATAAAAACACCTACCCGCAGACAGACAGACACATAGATAGATAGATAGATAGATAGATAGATAGATAGATAGATAGATAGATAGATAGATAGATAGATAGATAGATTGATTGATTGATAGATAGATATTCGTGGTTTGCTAGCAAACAGTTGCAATAATCTTTTTTGTCACAGCTAAAAAATTTGTCTTGCATAATTCTTAAAGTTTTGAGGGGGGAAAAAAGAGATGTAGTGTATGTGGCAAATTTTTCTGACGCTATGCTCATCAATTTTGTCAGAGGATTGACAGGTGCTGAATAAAGTTGAGGTGAAAAAAAGCAACTCAGACCTCAGATGTTGGAAATCGGTATATTATTATGTGCAAAATCACAATGACAACGAGGACATCATTAATGTTACAGAAGACTTAAGCTTTCTAAAGAAGGCATGACAATCTAACCTATTTTCATAATTTCACCAGCTCAATAACAAACTTTGTGTACCATTAATTTGATTCATTTTACCTCCTCTTAAGATGATTGCCACGCAAAAATTTGTTATATTAGCAATGTGTGTGTGTGTGTGTGTGTGTGTGTGTGTGTGTGTGTGTGTGTGTGTGTGTGCGTGTGTGTAGTGCGATTTTTAACTCGTCTTGTGCCGCAGCAGCTGAAAAGTTTAGAGCCGGCTAATTTCGAGGTGTGTGACTCGTCACTAACTCCAATGACAAAATTACCAATAGACAAAAAATGTGCAAGAGGTAAGAGTGCCTCGGTGGGGATTTATCTGAATACACCGCCTAGCATTAATACTGCCTCCCCCACTGCCTCGGATTGAATCTGTCAGTGAGCACTTAAAATGACCAATCAGCAACGAATATCTATCTATCTATCTATCTATCTATCTATCTATCTATCTATCTATCTATCTGTCTGTCTGTCTGTCTGTCTGTCTGTCTATCTACCAACCAACCACAGAAATGACGTGCTGTATTCATGTTTTTGAAAAAGATGCTCCTGTACATTTATTTCAGCGGTGTTTGTGCAAAGACTGGTATTGTGACAGAAGAGGCAGTGCTGAGGTTTAACATTACTACTCTGCCTCTGATTGGCTCTGATATGGCGTCAATCGGTTCTATGTGACCAATCAGAGTGGAGAAGAGGTGCAGAGTGGCCCGCCCCCGGAGTGCCAAAACTCAACCGAGTCGAGCGCGCAGAGGGCCCTGAGAGAGAGAGGTGACCAGATGCAGCGCAAGATGGCGGACCCAAAGATAGAAAACCACATTTACAAAACGCAATAAGTTTCCGCATTACCTCCGATTGGCGGACCCAAAACAATTACTTCCGGTGGAAAGGCTTTCTCGTTGGCGGACTTCCGGCGCCGAAATACTTCAGGTAGTCGGATTTAGTCGCCGGATCCTTTTTTTTTTGCTCCGTTCATTCCATAAGAATCGAATTAAATTTATTATTGAGCTAAAAATCAAAATAAAACGTTTATGTATTAATTATGACTACTGTTTTGTTCTGATTTAATTCTGAAGTTTACAGTAATATGTATATATAGCCTGATGTCCTCATATTCTGATAATTTGTCAGAATAGGTAAATGTATGTAGAAGTTATCATCTTACTCAAATTCTTTTGTAAGAGTTTGCTACAAGTATGGACTGTTTTAACCTCTCGTTACACATCATATAACAGTGTTTTCTAACTTTTCTCTCCAATAGCTTTATTACACAGTACATCAATGTTTCTTAACTTCTCTGTGACCTTGTTTCTCCACTCCTATTAGGACCTCGTTTAATGTCAACAATGTTGCCCTGACCCTCACATATTTTCTGTTGTTCATAATTATGTTTTATGAGAGTGCTTATGTTGCTGCACAAATTTACTCCCCCCATCCTTTAGTAACATTGTGTAACCAGGGACATAATTTATGAAATGGTGTGCTTCCTGGTGAACCTCTTCAGGATTGCTTGACTGTGCAAAATCCAAGTATACAATAGTTGTAGAGACACAAGTCACATGATCTCTTTAAGGTTCAGAAGAGCCATATAGCAAAAACAATTGAATAGCGATATCATTACAGATGGTGTAAAGAAATGGGAAATTGTCATACAACTGCTTTGAAGATTTCTTTAATTTTTTCCAAACAAAATTGTGAACAGTAAAAAAATATATATATATACAAAATTCAGCACTGCCGTCGGTGTGGTGGGGGGCTTAAAACACGTTGCCACAGGCCATCATCAGCTCTGCTCTGAACCGGTTGATGCCATGCTCCTTCAGTGCTTTGATCAAAAGCTGAAAAACAGTCAAATAATGTGAACAATTGAAGTTATGCAGTATGGGTTAATTGTTGTTCTTGAGCTTTCCAAATGAATAAGAACAACCTCTTAACAATATCATCATTTTTCAAAGCAAGCTATATAGTTTGATCTACTCACCTCTGGGAGCATGACGTCAAAAACGAAATCAAGCAGATGAATCTCGCCTCTCTTTATTTTTTTAGAAATGTTTGTTGCCACCTCAATGAACCGCAGGAGCGCGAACATCTATTGAAGAAAAACACAGAAAGTAAACACCTTTCAAATGTAACACCCCTGAGAGTAAAAATACTCATGATGGATGGCATTTTTACTTACGCGCTGCTCACTCCAACTTAGTGTCCTTATCTTAAGATGCTGCTTTAGTTGGAGTGAGGTGGCGGGATTCCTCCAAAGGAACATTCTGTTGGAGCGGATCTTTCCAGACAGTAGATCATCGTGTAATGTCTGAAACCAAAGAGCAAGAGACAAAAATGTAATCATCTGAAAAAGAAACGGTGGCTTTAACAACTGATAGTGCATTCAAAAGCAACCTTGATCTGTGTCTTAGAAAAGACAGCATGAATTCCTCAACTGTCAACAGCATCCTTGATCCTGCAGAGAAATAAGAAAAGAGCAAGCCCTCATTTTTTCATCCTTTGAGCCTCGTATTTTTGACTGATACTATGTTTCCTTGATAAATTATGTTATACCGAGGATGCTCAATGGAGTCCTCGCACCCGCAGTCAAACGGCTCCATTTCAATCCCAGCACAATCCTGATGCAGCCAGCCCCTGCACGTCTTGCACTGGACCCATTTTATGACGTTTACCTCAGGGTAAAGCAATCTGATCAAATGAGAGACAAACATAATATTAAACAAACACGCTGTCCAATTGATTATACCTCTGCAGCACATTTGAATGTATAAATAATTTTCCTGCATGATTCGTGCATTTAAACTATATGTAAAAGTGGTCACTTCATGGAAAATCACTGAATAGGCCCCGATAATTGCATTTATTAAATTGAGTCTGCAACACACCTCTCTCCTGTGTTGTTCGATGTCTGGTAGACACAGAATTGCATTGAATCTGCCATGCACATTCTTTGGACATCCGATGCCGTCTGCGTCATGGTTTCCTTGACAAGTCAATTTGAAAAGTAACATCAATTACCAAATACATCGAGACAATGTTGATCCATACAACTGTGTGCATTTTGAAGGACTCCCACTGAGATAATACTGTTTTTACAAGGCAATTTTCTAACCTCTATGTCCTGCTGCTCTGCCTTCCTCTTTAGACTGAAGACCGGAGTATGCTTTCCAGCAATGAGCTCTTGACATTCTTTGGTCCAGTGGGCGAAGATTTTCCCACAACTGTAATGACAATATATCTTTAAGTACAATATATTGATTGTCTTCCAGTTAATTAGGACATCTAGTTTACTTAAACTGTCTACCTGTTCAAAGAATTGTTCTCCAGGAGCAACAGGCACCACCATCGCCGCCAAACAGGCATGTCATGCTGAAATTGTTGTTTGTATTTCATTTTAGTGCACAATACAAAATACAATCTTGAGGATGACACTGCGTGTTGAAAAGTACTTACAACTGAGTAGTCAAACTGTGACTCCATAACGATGTACATGGCAGACTTTTAAAAAAAAATTATGAGACAACATGTGAGATAACTTTAAAAAAGTCCATGTTGGAAAGTTATTCTAGATACAATATTTGTGCATTACAGCTCGTTATGACCTACCATCAACATGAATATGCCACAGTCTGAGCCGAAGTCCTGGCTGGGGAAGCCCTGATTTAACAAAAGCAAACGTTAATCATCTTGTCACATACACTTTGTAGGAGCCAGATTGGGGTTTTGCAGTTTATTGTTAGGTATTTTTTGTGCCAGCAGATGGTGCTATTGTGCCTGTCTATTTAATGGGTGGGTTGATTAGGAGAGGTGCGCACATAAAATGATGAATGAGTAAATAAATCAAAACAACAGAAAATGTGTGTGACATGTGACATTATTCCACCTGCGGGCACGCATCAACTCAAGCAAAAAGGTGTTCGCCACAAGTAACAGCATTGGAAAGCTGTTATACACTTTTCAACTGTAATATAGAGCATGCACAAATACCTCCAAATCTCTGCCCGTTTTCTCAGTCCATTGCCCAGGACATATCTTCTGCGCAATGTTCCTGTTAATTTGAGAGCGTCACTTAGATTTCCCATGTTGGAAACAATGGAATGCAGGGTTAGGGTTAGTTTGAGTGGTCGGAGGTGAGATTGAATGAATGCGGACGGCTTGCTTCTTTTCAAACTTCCTGAGAGTTCTTCTTCTTCTGTAAATTTTGCCGTCAGAAAGTGTAGGTACATACCGCCACCTACTGTTCTGGCATCGCAAAGCAGAAGTTCAAAGTTCATGTTTTGGGTCCGCCAATCGGAGGTAATGCGGAAACTTATTGCGTTTTGTAAATGTGGTTTTTTATCTTTGGGTCCGCCATCTTGGCGCTGCATCTGGGTACTCTTGCTGAGAGACAGCGCGCGTGTGTACAGACACTGCGAGCGCGCAGACAGTGAAGGCAAGCACGCGGGTAGTGATGGCGAGCGCGCAGACAGTGACGGCGAGCGCGCGGGTATGTGTTTTTATGCGCGCTATGTTTTTTTTTTTTATGCGCGCGGATATTTGGCACCGAATTGACGCCATAGGTTAGCTGGGGTTTAGTTAGGAAGCAGAGGTAAGCTAATGATCAGATATACAGATACTGTCAGTATACCAAATACATAATACTCTAACAATATGACAACCAGGTTATTTCATAACTAACTCCATCTTTGTACAAAAAGCACTTAGTTGTAAACAGTGATAACAGTGACATAATAGAAATAAAAACAACTCAAAAAAAGTTCAAACTACTCGCACATATTGACCACAAGAGGAGATTTGCAAACAAAGAGACTACCTTAATAGGTAACCTGTATACAAAATTTATATTAATTTATAACATGTTCTTAATCCTACCTGAATTCCAACTGCTGATCACTACATTTTTCTTTTACAATAGGAAGCTTTTCTATTTCCATTCTTGCGACCACAAAGGCCGCTTCCTGAACATATTTACAGGTATTTACAGTCCAGCTCACCATAATTGGCACCCCTTCATTTTTTTGCATAATCTCTACAATATCTTCAGAAAAAATGGAAATTACCAAATTTATATCATCAGGATCTTTTAATGGGAGGTCCAAAGTAATTTAACAAAAATTGGAAATTGTTTTTTTTAACTTACACATTGTAATTTCAAAGAAGAAACAGAAAACACAGCGTGTGCAGCAATAATGGCACCCCTCTTTAATATTTGGTTGCACACCCTTTGGCAGTGATGACAGCTTCCAAACATTTCTTGTAGCTGTTTATAAGCTTCTTGCACTTCTCCGCTGGTATTTTCTCCCACTCTTTCTTTGCAAATTGTTCAAGCTCTTTAATGTTTGCAGGTTTCTTATACCCAATGGCAGATTTCAGCGCATACCAAAGATTTTCAATGGGATTAAGATCAGAGGTCCGTTTCACGTAGCAGGTTTAATGGAAACTCAGAGTCTGTTAACCCTGAAATCAGGGAAACTCAGAGTTTTCCGTTTCACAAAGGAGGGTCAGTTAAACCAGAGAGAGAGGGGTAACTTTAACCTGTTTCACAAAGAGAGGTAACTCAACCTCGCGGTCAGTTACCATAGTAACAGACTCCATGAACCTAACCCGGGGCCTGCTCTACGAAGCAAGTTCAACCTAGGGAGGTAGCCTCGGAGCTACCTCGCTCAACTTAGCGCGGTAGCCAGCGGTCTCGCTAAACGGTCTTACGACGCTGGTTAACAACCTCGTAAGTTGAGCCAGCTTTGCTATGAGTGCGTGCACACATGTAAGGCGGAGCCCGCCGCATCTGACCAATCGCGAACATGGACCAGTTTGGAGCGTCAGAGCAGGCTGGAGAGCGAAGGACCGTGTACTTTACAAACGAGGAGCAGGAGACGATCATGAGAAAGTATGAAGAATTAAAATCTATCATAAACCTCAAAAGCAACACCGTCGACACTGCAAAGGCACGGAAGGAATGCTGGCAGAAAATTAATCTTTGATGCCATTATCACCCTGAAATAGCACTATTCAACATGCGCTTTCAACTAAGGTGACCAGACGTCCCCGATTTCCGGGGACAGTCCCCGAATTGGATGATCTGTCCCCGGCTAAAGCTGTCCCTGAAAATGTCCCCCGATTTAAGCGTTTCATGAATGAGAACAAAAATGTTGGATGTGGGCTAGAACAACGGTTATTACAGTGGGTAGGAAGCACAAGTAAGCAGTCCTGAACAACAGTTTTTACAGGCGTTATTACAAGGGGCGTGTGCTGCTACTAAATAGTACCGAGATGTTGTCTGTGATCACACAGCCCATGCAGCCCATGGCCATTTATTTCCAAGATGAATTCATTTATTTGTTCATTCCTATCGTGTTTACATGTTTTGTGTGATATGTAGGCCATATGAGCCTTTCATATAGGTGGTCATCCGGAAAAGAAAGTGGGTCCGTGCAGTCCCTGAAAACTCTCGCGAGCCGGAGTGCTCCTTGGACTATGCGAGCACCGAGGTCTACAGGATCCTCCGAGAACGGACAAGCCGTTTTTCAAGAGAGCTCATTGGTCAGTGGGCGGGGTTTTTATACTCAGTGAGTTCAATCTAGAACTTAACCTGCCCCGGAGCAGGTTAGCCGTTCAGTGTATGTTGCCATGGAGACTCGCCTCGCTAAGAAGTGAATCCGCGTCGTAGAACAGGAAACCCCAAACTTATCCTCGAAGTTTCCTCGCTAAGCAGTAATCCTGCTTCGTAGAACAGGCCCCAGGTCGGGACCAGGTTTTCCTAAATAAACCCAGAATTTTTCTATGTTTCCGCACTCTTTCAGCCACACACTCATGGCCGGCCCGTGCATATAGGCGAACAAGGCAGCTGATTAAAGCGGCAAATTGTAATGTGTAATTGTAATTCAGCTAATAAAACATTGGCCGCAGCGGCGCCGCCCCTAATGTCCAAAATGTGACAAATCAGTCACTGGCTGGCTGCTGGCTGCACTTGCATGTTCACCTATATGCACGGGCCGGCCATGATTCTCCTCCAGCGGCCGCAGCAGCGGCGGGCGGATGTCCTCAGACAGACAGGAGATAACAGGTTGCTTTTTAAAACACAGAAGTCATCATTCATTGGTTAATTCATGTCACATGGGCACAGACAATTTATCACAGGTGATTCTCATTTGTGATTTGCCAAGGGTGAGTCACAATGTGTTTCCATACTAATTTACAGGAAAAGGTGCCAATAGCAGTAACACAGCACACTTTAAGTTTTTCTATTTTTTCCTCCAATTGTTTATTGTTTTAAATTGTTTTTTTTTTTTTTTTTTTTTATCATTTGGTCCTTTGTATCAAACACGAGTTCTCTACAGAAAAAGTTTCACTTGATTCATTTTTTTCAGAAGATATTCCACATTATGTACTTAAACTTCATTGGTGCCAATAATGGTGAGCAGGATTGTATGTAGTTCAGTATTAAATAGAGTTAACTCTTCATGTACTTGCATACCGTGGGTAGAAAACACTGTTGGAGTTTCATAGAAAAAGGTGTTTCAGGCACCTTCAAAACCAAATTGGAGCAAATGATGTTTAGGAATCAAATGCAAAGTCATACAATATGAATAATAAAATTAGAGTAAAATACAGCCCATCCAAAAGTTGAAAAGAACTTAAGACCTGACATGCCAAGTGTTCTTAAAATTATAGTAAAGCCAGCAGTGTTTTGTGGACCAGAAAAATTTCATCTGACCTCCTGGCATGTAAGCAGACAGTGTCTGTTTTTTTTTTTTTTTAATCTTTTTGGAGGGGAGATCTCCTTTGAGTTTTATTTGTATTAGTGAACGAGGACTCTGTAGTTACCTTTCAACTGTAAACTGCGTAATTATTAGTAAAGATAGTCCATGACGGTCAGTAAGCATCAAATAACAAGTTTTGGTGTTAAACATCTTATACAGAATCTACTTTATACCATGTTCAATTAAATATTTACATCACCTTTGTCTTCAGGGCTCCCCGGCTCTGTGCATGATGCCAGCGTCCTGCGGTAGAGGTATTTACAGGTGCATGTCAATGAATTAGAATATCATGGAAAAGTTCATAAATTTTAACAGTTCAATTCAAAAAGTAAAACTAATAACCTGATAGGTCCATGGCACACAGACTGAAATATTCCATGGCTTTTTTTTTTCTTTTAACTGTAATGATTGTGGCTTACATTTAATGTAAACCCCTAATTCAGTATCTCAAAAAAATTTGAATATTGTGAAAAAGTTCAGTATTTTAACCGAATAATGCCACACTCTTATCAGCTAATAAACTCCAAACACCTGCAAAGGTTTCCCAAGCCCTTAATTGGTCTCTAGGCCTGGTTCAGTAGCTCCACTGGGGAAGACTGCTGACCTGACAGTTGCCCAGAAGATAATCACTGACACCCTTCACAAGCAGGGTAAGCCACAAAAGAAGCTGGCGGTTCACAGAGTGCTGTATCCAAGTATACTAACAGAAAGAGTGGAAGGAAAAAGTGTGGTAGAAAGAGATGCACAAGCAACAGGGATGATTGCAGCCTTGAGAGGTTTGTCAACCAAAATCGATTCAAGAACTTGGGCGAACTTAACAAACAGTGGACTGAGGCTGTAGTCAGGGCATCAAGAGCCACCACACAGAGACGAGTCAAAGAATTAGGCTTTAACTGTCGCATTCCTCTTGTCAAGCCACTCCTGGGCCAGAGACAACGTCGGGGCATTTTACCTGGGCTAAGGAGAAGAAGAACTGGACAGTGGTCAAAAGTCCTCTTTTCAGATGAAAGCAAGTTTTGCATTACATTTGGAAACCAAGGGCCCAGACTGACTCCTCCTCCTGACTGGTGAGCGTGCGCATTGCTTCATTCCCTTCCTTGCTGTTGAACTGTGTGTGTAGCGTTTTGCTCCTCCCGATAGCGTTCTTGCTGTTTGGGTTATTTTCTCTCTTCAATCTATCAATACATCTGTTTGTTTAAAAGTCTATAAGTATATCTGATAGTTTTCACCAAGCACCGTCTTTATCTCCATTCCGGGGGACCTCTCTGGTGGTTTACTTTACTAGCTCTTAGCTTCTCTTAGCTTCTCATAGCTTCACTTGCTAACGATGGCTTCCCTCCGGTCTCCTGCTTCTCCTGCTCGCTTCTGCTCAGTGTGTCAGATGTTTAGTTACTCCTCGTCCTCCTTAGACGATAACGATACCTGCTTTAAGTGTAGTTTATTCTTAGCTCTGGAGGCGAGGATTACAGAGTTGGAAAAGCGGCTCCGCACCGATGCTAGAGTAGCGGTAGCCAGCCAGGACCTTGTAGCCGGTGCGGGTCGGCCTAACTTAGCTTCCCCCCCGGCAGATCCCGAGCAGCCAGGATGTAGTAGTGGTTGGGTTACTGTGAAAGGGAAGCATAGCAGCAGGCCTAATAAGACCACCATATTCACATTTCAAAAAAATTTGCCCCTCTCAGCAACACACCTGATGAGCCCGACGCTCTTGTGAGTGGAGACTCTGTAGTCCGAAATGTGAAATTAGCAAAGTCAGCGGCCATAGTTCACTGTCTTCCGGGGGCCAGAGCGGGCAACATCGAAGGTAGTTTAAAACTGCTGGCAAAGGCTAAACGTAAATTCCGTAAGATTTTAATACATGTCGGCATTAATAACTCCCAGCGCCGCCAGTCGGAAGCCACTAAATTGAACGTGGAATCGGTGTGTGAATACGCCAAAACCATGTCGGACTCCGTAGTTTTCTCTGGTCCCCTGCCCAATCAGACAACTGATGAGATGTGTACCCGTATCTCATCATACAACTGCTGGCTGTCAAGGTGGTGTCCGCAAAACGGTGTGGGCTTCATTGAGATCAGGGAGCAGGGCTGCAGTCCTACACGCTCCTCTGTGCCTCCTTTAAAGCAGCTTCCCAGCCACTATCACTTATATTCAGAGACTATGGAGCAGAGCCGCAGTCTTATACGCACCCCTGCACTCCCTTCAGAGCAGCTTCCTAGCTACAATCAGTTTGATATAGAGATCCGGGAGCAGAGCCACAGTCTGACACACCCCTCTGTACTCCCTTCAGAGCAGCTTCCTAGCTACAATCAGTTTGATATAGAGATCAGGGAACATAGCCGCAGTTCTACACGTTCCTCTGCACTTTTGTTCGAGCAGGCTCCTAGCTACAATCACTTGAATATAGAGACTGTGTCTGTCCCTCGTCCTCGGCTCTTTAATTCTAACGGATCGATTAACAAACAAGTAAATAACCAGAACCTTACTAGAATTAGAACTGCTAACATAGCTGAACCGAGTAGTCGTAAGATAAAATGTGGTCTACTGAACATAAGGCCTTTAAGTTCCAAATCTGTGTTAATAAATGAACTAATCTCTGATCATCGCATTGATGTACTTTCCCTAACCGAAACTTGGCTGCGTCAGGATGAATATGTCCGTTTAAATGAATCCACTCCTCCTAGCCACCTAAGCTTTCACATTCCTCGGGACTCTGGCTGAGGTGGTGGAGTTGCAGCTATTTACAATTCCAGTCTTGGAATTAACCCAAGACCAAAACTGGATTATAACTCTTTTGAAAGTCTTGTTCTCAGTCTTCCGCATCCAACCTCAAAGACCACGAGACCTCTGGTATTTGCTATAGTTTATTGCCCTCCGAGCCCATACTCTGAGTTTTTGTCAGAATTCTCAGAGTTTTTATCTGATCTAGTCCTTAGTGCAGACAAAGTCATTGTCGTTGGTGACTTTAATATTCATGTGGATGTGGAAAATGATAGCCTAAGCATTTCTTTCTTGTCCTTTCTAGACTCAGTTGGGTTTACACAATGTGTACATGGACCCATGCACTGCTTTAACCACACCCTCGATCTTGTCCTGGCTTATGGCCTTGAAGCGGAAGCCTTGTCAGTCAGCTCATTAAATCCTCTTTTATCGGATCACTTTCTAGTAACCTTTGAATTTGTGCTTTCAGGCTACTCTCCTCATAACAAAACCGTGCTAACTAGAAGGTTGTCTGAAAATGCTGTGTCTAAGTTCAAGGAGGCAATTCCGTCTGCTCTTAATTCTGTTCTCGAGAAGAACTTCACTGATAGCTCATACTTGAACATCAGTCCCTTGCAACTTGATCAGTTCGGCGATGATACCTCAGGCACATTGCGATCAATTCTTGACTCAGTTGCTCTGCTTCGGCAGAAAACTCTTACACGCAAGAGGCTGGCTCTGTGGTATAATGCTGAAACCCGTGAGCTGATACAGTTATTAAGAAGACGAGAAAGGATTTGGCGTTCTTCCAAAACAGCTGAAGCTAGTTTTCTCTGGCAGGAATGTCTTGACAAATATAAGAAGGCCTTACGACGTGCTCAGACAACTTACTACTTGTCTCTTATTGAAGAAAATAAGAATAACCCCAGATAACTCTTCAGCACTGTAGCCAGGCTGACGGACTGTCAGAGCACCACTGAACCGTGTATCCCATTAGCCCTCAGCAGCGACGACTTCTTGAGCTTCTATAATGTAAAAATCTTAAAATAAGAGATAAAATTAGTAACCTCTGGTATGCGTGTGTTTTAAACTCAATTCCATCTAAACTGCTGAAGGAAACTCTTCCTTTGATCAGTACGTCCTTGCTTCACTTGATCAACACGTCTTTATTAACAGGATATGTTCCCCGGTCTTTTAAGACTGCATTTAAGACTCCTTAAAAAACCTACTCTTGACTCAGGCACCTTAGGTTGTTGCAAATCAACTTTGTGATTTTCTTCATAACAACGGTTTATTGGAGGATTTCCATTCTGGATTTAGAACCCATCACAGCACGGAGACTGCTCTGCTGAAGGTGACAAATGACCTACTCATGGCTTCGGACAGTGGTCTTCTCTCTGTTCTTGTCCTGTTGGATCTTAGTGCTGCTTTTGACACGATCGACCACCGCATCCTGCTTCAGAGACTGGAACAATCTATCGGCATAGCAGGATCCACTCTTTCCTGGTTTAAATCTTATCTAATGGATCGATCCCAGTTTGTCCGTGTTAAAAATGAATCCTCTGCGCACACCAAGGTCTGCTACGGAGTCCTGCGAGGGTCAATGCTTGGACCGATCCTCTTTACCTTCTACATGCTTCTTCTGGGTAAAATTATGAGGAAGTACTCAATTAATTTCCACTGTTATGCAGATGACACCCAGTTATACTTAACCATGAAGCCAGAAGAAACAAATCAGGTTACCAAATTAGAAGCTTGTCTCAAAGGTATAAAATCCTGGATGACCAATAACTTTCTGATGCTCAACTCAGACAAAACTGAAGTTCTTGTCCTCTGTCCTAAACACCTTAGAGAGGCATTCTCTAATAATATAGCTACACTAGATGGCATCAGTCTGGCATCCAGCCCCACTGTGCGAAATCTGGGAGTTTTATTTGATCAGGATTTGTCCTTTAGCTCCCACATTCAACAAATCTCTAGGATATTTTTTTTTACACCTGCGCAATATCTCAAAAATTAGACCCATCCAGTCTCAGAGTGATGCAGAAAAACTAGTCCATGCCTTTGTTACCTCTAGGCTGGATTACTTTTAATTCTCTCTTATCAGGCTGCTCCAATAAGTCTCTTCAGCTGGTCCAAAATGGAGCTGCTCGGGTATTGACTAGAACCAGAAGAAGGGAGCACATCTCTCCTGTCTTAGCCTATCTTCATTGGTTCCCTATTGAATCTACAAATTAGTTTAAAATCCTCCTTATGACATATAAAGCACTTAACAGCCAGGCTCCATCATATGGAGCCAGATCAGGCTCAAAAGTATTGAAAAGTAGTGTAAGTGAAAAAATAAAAAGTGAAGTGAAAAAATAAGATTTGAACCTGAAAAAAAATAAATTGGTACCTGAAAGTCTTGAATTTCGAAATTGAACTTTAAAAAATCCCAGAATGCATGAAAAAAATCTGTTCAAATGTAACTTTGATTCTGTTTTTTAATACTTTTGAATAATTACTTATTTCTATTTTTCACTTCAATGTATATTTCGATCTTGGAGTACTTTTTTTTTTTCGATTGAATTTTATTTATTTATTTCAGATTCAGATCTTATTTTTATGGATTCAAAACTTTTTTTTCGGTTTCAGATTTTTTTTTTTCAGATTCAGATCTTTTTTCGGATTCAACTTGAAAAGTTTCAGGTTGACTTTTGAGCCTGTTTTTCCGTGGGGGCGGGCCTCGACTGAGAGGGGCGCAGTCTGCCATGAGTGACAGGCCTCCCCCTCCTTCCCCACCCCATCACCCTGCGTTCAGGAAGTGGCATGAATACACATTAACTTAGCCTACAATTAGGCTGTATTGGCTGAATGAGATCGTGTTGGTTCGTTCCACTTTAGTGGTGCAATATAAACTGTGATTCATAAAAAAGCTCTATTGATAGTAAGTACTAAAAAAAAAATATCTACTCATGTCATCCAGTCGATTTTTAGTAATCAGTGTTTCGGTGTCGAACTATTTCCCTTCTGCGGCGTAGTGATACTTGCACACGCGCAATCGAATATGCAGGGGGTGAAGCGATTTTTGTCACGTGGACCAATAGGAGCCGAGTCTCGTTGCCATAGTATCAGAAATACACAAACATGGCAACGACCGCATCTCGCAGCGAGACAAGCGAAGAGGAAGAAAAGAAAAGGAACAAAAGAAAACCGCCTTCCAAAGTGCATAAAAAAAGAGCGAAACGATGCTATATGCATCTGTCATCTGTCCAGAGTGAAGACGTTCTTGACTTTACAAGGACACGTTGGGAAACTTACAGAACTAGTATTAGAAAGTGGCTTTCTCTACAGGGTGAGACAAAGGACCTTGCAGAAACTTATAAACTTTGCTTTGATATCGACTTTGACAATGTTCCTGATGACGCTGGGTTTCACATGACATGCTACAAGCGATTTATTTGCAAAAGGGGTTTGAGAAACAAGAACGTGATGCAGCCACGGGTCAGTCAAACCCTTAACGCAGCATCGCCGATGCATCTGAAACTCCGCGAAAGAAACTTCGCTCGAGGTCATAAGCTGTATTGGGACAAAGGAAAAAGTGCCTAGAAAGTGAATTTCGTTCAAATACGCTGGTGCTACTGATGCTTCAATGCATTTTTGCAAAGACAATACCATTCATTCATACCATCCGCAGCTGCATCACGTTCTTGTTTCTCAAACCCCTTTTGCAAATAAATCGCTGGTAGCATGTCATGTGAAACCCAGCGTCATCAGGAACATTGTCAAAGTCGATATCAACGCAAAGTTTATAAGTTTCTGCAAGGTCCTTTGTCACACCCTGTAGAGAAAGCCACTTTCCAAAACTAGTTCTGTAAGTTTCCCAACGTGTCCTTGTAAAGTCAAGAACGTCTTCACTCTGGACAGATGCATATAGCATCGTTTCGCTCCTTTTTTTATGCACTTTTAAAGGCTGTTTTCTTTTGTTCCTTTTCATCTCTTCCTCTTCGCTTGTCTCGCTGCGAGATGCTGTCGTCGCCATGTTTGTGTATTTCTGATACTATGGCAACGAGACTCGGCTCCTATTGGTCCACGTGACAAAAATCGCTTCACCCCCTGCATATTCGATTGCGCGTGTGCAAGTATCACTACGCCGCAGAAGGGAAATAGTTCGACACCGAAACACTGATTACTAAAAATCGACAGGATGGCATGAGTAGATATTTTTTTTTTAGTACTTACTATCACTAGAGCTTTTTTATGAATCACAGTTTATATTGCACCACTAAAGTGGAACGAACCAACACGATCTCATTCAGCCAATACAGCCTAATTGTAGGCTAAGCTAATGTGTATTCATGCCACTTCCTGAACGCAGGGTGATGGGGTGGGGAAGGAGGGGGAGGCCTGTCACTCATGGCAGACCGCGCCCCTCTCAGTCGAGGCCCGCCCCCACGGAAAAACAGGGTCAAAAGTGAACCTGAAACTTTTCAAGTTGAATCCGAAAAAAGATCTGAATCTGAAAAAAAAAAATCTGAAACCGAAAAAAAAGTTTTGAATCCATAAAAATAAGATCTGAATCTGAAATAAATAAATAAAATTCAATTGGAAAAAAAAAAGTACTCCAAGATCGAAATATACATTGAAGTGAAAAATAGAAATAAGTAATTTATTCAAAAGTATTAAAAAACAGAATCAAAGTTACATTTGAACAGATTTTTTTCATGCATTCTGGGATTTTTTAAAGTTCAATTTTGAAATTCAAGACTTTCAGGTACCATTTTATTTTTTTCAGGTTCAAATCCCTTTTTTTCACTTCACTTTTTATTTTTTCACTTACACTACTTTTCAATACTTTTGAGCCTGATCTGGCTCCATACCATCATATCTCGACGAGCTTGTTATACCTTACTTTCCGTCTAGACCGTTACGCTCACAGTCTGCAGGTCTGCTATCAAATGTCTAAAAGTAGTATTGGAGGAAAAGCTTTCATCTGCCAGGCACCGCTCCTCTGGAATCATTTACAGCTCGAGGTTCAGGGAACAGACACCCTCTCAACTTTCAAGAGTAGACTTAAAACGTTCCTCTTTGATAAAGCTTATAGTTGGGGCTGATTTGAACCAGCTCTTAGTTATGCTGCTATAGGTTTAGACTGCCGGGGTTATCTGGTACACATATCTATAGATATTGGCAATAGTTAATTACTTATTCTCATTTAAAATAAACTTCACAAAAATTCCCTCAAAATGAACAGGTGTGACAGTAGGCACGATTAATTCAGAGGCAAGATCTGCAGCAACATATGTAATTAAGCCACCACCCCTAGAACCTCTGTCAGCTCTGTATGTGACATAATTGGTAAGCCTAATTTCATTATCAGGTATCATACTATTAAGCCAGGTTTCAGAAAGTGTAATAACACTGGGTTTATGCTGTTCAACCCATGGCCGAATTAAATCAATTTTGTGCTTAAGGCTCCTTATATTCAGGTGTATTATTTTAAGCCCTTTTGAACTATCCAGGTCTTAATGTTTGAAATAACAGCACCAGTAAAACAGAGCAGATCAAAAACAAAGTGTAGAGAGAATGCAAAGAGCTCAAATGTACCTCCACGACAGACAAAAGACGAGGACAAGGACAAGACAAGGACAGGACAAGGACAAGACAAAGACAGACAAAGTACAGCATAAATAAAATGACAAAAAACAAAAACAAACCAAAAAAAAAAAAACAGAAACCACGCATCCCATATAACCCTAACCCCAGAGGCTCAAGGATTTGGGTGAGTAGTCTGACATGAACCTTAACTTCCATGCCAACAGATGAGCCAGTAGATGAGAGAGAGAGAGAGAGAATGAGAAAGAGAGAGAGAAACAATTTTAGATTATAAATGAGAATGATTAAGGAAAGAGAAAAACACAACTAAGAAAGGAGAGAGAAAAAACAAAAAAAAGTGTGTGTGTGTGTGTGTGTGTGTGTGTGTGTGTGTGTGTGTGTGTGTGTGTGTGTATATATATAAATATACAGTGTCACTGGGTACACATATAAAGCATGTGTCACATAACAGCAGTCAACAGCAGTGTCAAACTCATAGACTGTATTGTCAAACTGCACAGAGACCAGTCAAGCGTAGTCATGGCGATGAGAAACACCAGTGACATCAAATTAAAGCGTCCATGAGTGCAACAACAGCGAGAGCATGCTGCGTGACCTCATCATCACGCGTCAATATTTACAGCGTTACCACCAGTAACTAGAGCAGCCAGGCTACTCGTACACAGCAACTCCTCTTGAGCATCATGAAATACAATTTCATCTCCACTGCAGCTCAACCAGTACGTGACACGAGGACTCCTATACAGTTTGCCATCGATATAAAGCTTGTCAATGAACAGACGAGCATTCTTCTTTCTTTTTCGTGCATCAGCCACGATCGGATAGAGTAGCCGCCGTCTTCTCATGATCTCTGCTGGAAATTGATCACTCACGGAATAGACGGTATACTTGAGCTCCTTTCCCTTGGATATGATGCTGGATTTCATTTGGTGACGATGGGACGGGGCTTCTGCTGATCGCCCTTGGCTTTCCCCAGACTCTGGAGAAACAAATACCGTCAGCTTCCTCCGGCTCCATCTTCAGGTGGTTTAGAAGGAATGCCTTTAGAAGTTCCTCCGATTTCTGGTAAGTCTCGTTTTTCATCTCAGCAAGACTGTGAACAACAATATTGTCCCTCATGCTTCGGCATTGTAGATCCAGAATGTCTTTAGCCATGTCGGCATTGTCTTTTCGCAGTTCTTCTGTTAGACTTGTGAGCTTGTTGACTTGAATCCTGAATGAGGCATTTTCACCCTTGAGCGTTTCGATCAGTGCATTGTTGAATTCAGCGGACTGTTTTAGTTCAGTGACATCACTTCTCAGCTGGTCGAGAATGTCAAGTTTCTGGAGTTGATGTTTGATTGATGCTAGCGACTCACGAATGTCACAGTCCTCCAGACTGTCACAGACTGTTACTTGAAGTTCAGTGTGAAGTTTCCACAGTCAGAGGTGATTTGGGGTGCAATGTCATCTGCTGGTGTTGGTCCACTGTGTTTTCCAAAATCTAAAGTCAGCGCAATCGTTTACCAAGAGATTCAAGACCACTTCATGCTTTCCTCTGCTTAAGAGCTTTATGGAGAAGCTGATTCCTTTTTTCTGCAGGATTTGGCACCTGCCCACATTGCCAAAAGCACCAAAAGCTGTTTCATTGACCATAAGGTTACTGTGTTTGACTGGCCAGCAAACTCGCCAGACCTCAACTACATAGAGAATCTATGGGGTACTGTCAAGAGGAAGACAAACCACATTAGACTTAAGAATGCGGATGAGCTGAGGGCTGCTATCAAGGCAGCCTGGGCTTTCATTACACAGCAGCAGTGCCACAGGCTGATAGCCTCCATGCCACACCAAGTTGAGGCAGTAATTCAGGCAAAAGGAGTCCCAACCAAGTGCTGAGTACATGTAAATGGACATATTTTCCATAAGACCAACAGTTCTGAGTTCACAATCATTTTTTTTAATTGGTCTGATGGAATATCCTAATTCTTTGAGATTCTGAATTTGAGTTTTTATTAAGCATAAGCTATAACTATTACAATTAAATGGAAGAACACCATGGAATACTTCTGTCTGTGCACCATGGATCTATAAACGGTATTAGCTTCTCTTTTTGAATTGAATTGTTGAAATTAATGAACTTTTCCATGATATTCTAATTTATTGAGATGCACCTGTATGTCCACCAACTTTACCCCTTCATGGCTGGCACACCCTTGGGGATGGGGGTATCCCTGCCTTGCTGCTCCATTGAGCCTGCTGACACCCTATAGAGAGCAAGTACAAAACCCTGTCCAGGCAAGATACAACCAGCATCATTCCAGGGCCAGGTGTGTGGTGGAGAGGGCTATTGGAATGATGAAGACACAGTGGCGCAGCATCTTCCTCAAGGCCCTGGAAGTAAAAGAAAGCATTCATTTGTAAATCTTAGCATACACACATTAGACAACAGCTGAACAGCAGATAGGAAAATAAAATAAAGTAAAACAAGAGGGTACATTTTAAGATCATTTAAGAATATAAACCTTTGTGCCAGAGGTGGTGTCCACCTGTGCCTTCCTCCACAACCTCTCCATCCATAATGGGGGTTAAGTGGAGTCAGATATTGAGGAGAGAGTCATCCAAGGCAAGGTCTATGTCCAGGATGACCAAGATCCAGGGGACCATTTGAGAGAGAGGCTGGCAGCACAAATTTCTGCTTCTGGGTGGACCATTCTTGCCGTGCAGGATCATGACTATTAATAAAAGCATGTGTACATATATATATATATATATATATATATATATATATATATATATATATACACATATATACAGTATATGTACATTATATATAGCTTAACATTATGTGTAAATACATCCATATAGATATGTACAATACACTACTCCAAATATAAATATCTGTATCTATCTATCTATCTATCTATCTATCTATCTATCTATATATATATATATATATATGTATATGTTTATGTATGTGTGTGTGTATATTTATGTGTATATATATATGTGTGTATATATATATATATATATATATATATAAAAATGTAGATACTAAACTTATAATAGATAGGTCTTCCAGCCTCACAGATGGTGCAAAACGCTGCTGCCCGTGTCCTGTTTAGGACAGGGAAACATGAGCATATTACCCCAGTGCTGGTCTCTCTACTATAGCTACGCTGTCAGGTTTGAGCTGATTTTAAGGTGCTTCTGTTGACTTTTAAAATTGTTGATGAACTTGTACCTTCTTGTCAAGAAGATCACCATCTATACACCTTTCTGTATCCTCTGTTCCCAGGAGGACTGGCCTTTTGGTTGTTCCTAAGGTCAAGGAAAGGACTGTGGAGCGAGCTGTTTCCTTTCGGGCACTGAAGGTGTGGAATTATCTTTCTGTGGAAATAAGACTGGTATACTCTGTGGATGGTTTTTTTTTTGTTTGTTTGTCTTTTTTACATTTTTTTTCCAGGTGGTTTTTGCCTTTACTGATAGCACAGTGTGGAAATATAGGCAAATAAAGGTCGATAGAGGTCATGCCACAGCATCTCAATCTGCAGAAGGCGAATTTTTCTTTTTTTCCTGCAAAATGTCTTGGAAAAAGCGGGGAATTCATTTTTCCATCAATAACTGCATTTACATGGGCACAAATAATCAGAATAAATGCCATATCAAAAATGCTATATGTTGACATGTCTATCGGAAGATTATGATCCAAGTATTATGCCGATCGTTATTCCAAAACCCGTCCATGTAAACACTTATTCCGATTGTGACTCCCTAACCTGACTCAGGGGGGTTATTCCACGAAGCTGGATAAAGAAGGCTGGGCTATCACTGGTAAGCGTGGCTTGAATAAGCTGCCACTTTAATCTTAGCTGCAACTCGTTCCACTAACGAGGCTCAGCTGTTTTTTATCAGCGCTTATTCTAGCCAGACTGATCCAAGCCATGGCTATGCATATCTCCGCGGTACATAAAAAGCCCCGATGTATCGATTGTCAAAATGACGAGGTCATGGAAAAAAGGGGCAGAGCGGACCCTTTCTCAGCGGCGGAGCAAACACTCCTCATGGTGTTGTACGAAGAGTACAAGGGAAAAATTCAAAATAAGGGCAACACTGTTGCCATTGTAGAAGCCAGGGAGATGGTGTGGCAAAGTATCGCGGACCGTTTAAATTCGTTATAAGTTAGGTCAGCTCATTTTAAGTCATAGCTGACAAATATTTTACAACCGACGCATGTCTCGATGCAGTCAGCCTGCTTGGCTGTCTAATTTTATTCCTAACCTCTGCATATGAACTGTAAACACTTTTTTTTTTGAACTTTTTTTGGTCTCGTGTATGTGCAGCTCATTGAGCTACATCGCTGTACCCAAGGGTCTGTACAGATTAAGTTCATTAGTGTGGGAGAATTAGACACATTTCTCATAAAAACAGCTCTTTGGGAAATCTGGAAGGATTAATGCATCTTGATTCCATTTGCCTTATGTTGTATGATGGGTAAAGCTCTTCTTAGCCCATATTTATTATTCTCTTCTGCATCTCAACAGGAGTAATCTCAATAGCCAAAAGCGAACGGGGAAACAGGTCAAAATTAAGTACAAAAACATTCTACAAAGTGGTAAGTAGCCTTTGCTGACATGCGAATTATGAATGTAAAAATAGGAGCTTGAGCTGTTACTATGTACAATTGCAGCAGTCCTCTGAAGACATCCCCCAATTAACCCCAGCACTACTTGTTCAAGGTACACACTGCTACTTATCCTCCAGCTGGGGGTCTCTCAGGTATCTCTAACAGCTTGTCTTTGCCTTTTAGTGTGTGGGGACACAATAAATTTGCTTGACCCACCAACTCAAGATGCTGACATCATCCCTGATCCATGTGTGCGTATGTCAGATGTATCTTGAATTCTATAAGTGCAAGTCTGTCTTGTCATGCTTTAAATACTTTGATGTGCATCAATCTGCAGGGTGGAGGACCATCTGCCACAAGGGCCTGTGAGGAGGAGGAGGAGGACACCATATCAGCCCAAACTGATCTGCAAGAGGTCAGGACAAATGTGACGTTTGATGGAGGTATCTGATTTCTACAGATTATATATATATACATATATATATATAACCAAACACCTTGCTGCAGGGCGTGACCAGAACCACGGAGCAGACGGCATCAGCCAGACATGAAGTAGGTTAACAATTAATTGAATCTACCAACTATGTGGCTGGGGACTCACATACACTATCTCTTACACAGGACATTCGTTCCATGTACAAACAGCCCCTTTAGCTGACAATGGATAACCAAAGGCTGGACCAGAAGATGAAGCATCTTCAAATAAAGAAGCTGAAGTTGGAACTCATGAAACTGGAGAAGGATGCAAGAACAAGTCACACACTAGGAAGCTGTGGTTACAATTTCATTTTTTTAATTTTCTTTTTTTTTTCCTTTTTTTTTCCAGCTCAATCTGAATTAAAACATTACCAATGACTCAAAGAACTGGTTCTTTTGTCCAATCAACATGTCAAAAGGGGGGGGGGGGATAAGAAAAAGGAGACATTCAAAATGAATGCATTTGAAAGTGCTCAACTGAAATATGTAACCTTGTAAAGGTCCCTGACTCTTCGCCCATCCACAGGTTGCCTGTGGGTCTGGGTTGATGTCCTCCCATCCCTCTTCCTCCAACACAGCGGGCAGTCTCTCGCAACGAATGGTGGCAATGTTGTGCAAAACTGCACATGCAACAATGATATCACAGGCCCTGTCAGGGGCCACTCTCAGGCCTTGCAGGCACTGAAAGCGAGATTTTAATTGTCCGAAAAGCATTTCTACTCATGCCCTGGTTCTCGTGTGGGCACGGTTGTAGGCCCTCTCAGCATCTGTGGCGGGATCAGTGTATGGGGTTAAAAGATAGGGCAGGCACGGATGACCTCTGTCCCCAAGTAGGATGCCGTTAAAATCTCCTGCAGAATAAACATTCACCTTTATTGCAAATGATAACATCCATGACCATGCAATATTCATTATTTGCAAAGTAGAGCTGCTTCACATACAATTGACTTACCTTGTACAAACCTATGTGACAGTGATGACGCTCTCCATATTCTTGCGTCATGGACAGAGCCTGGCCATTTAGCCTCAATGTTCATGATCAGGCATTGTCCATTGCAGATCATCTGCCAGCATGGAGGGTAATCATCAGTGTGGTACTTCATTTGAAAGGGTATTTTTCAAAAATTGCTCAGTGAAATGAAATGACAGATGCAGCTGTGTTCAACGTGGTGTACATTAAAGCACCATTACACTTTAACATTTCTAATCTGCCTCCATGTTTCATTGCTTTATATGCTGTTTCGGTGGTGCAATGTGATTTACAGTGCATCCGGAAAGTATTCATACCGCTTCACTTTTTCCACATTTTGTTATGTTACAGCCTTATTCCAAAATGGATTCAATTCCCTTTTTCCCTCAAAGATTCTACACAAAATACCCCATAATGACAAAGCGAAAAACTTTTTTTTAGAACATTTTGCAAATTTATTAAAAATAAGAACACTCAAATGTTGCATATCCATAAGTATCCACACCCTTTACTGAATACTTGGTCGAAGCACCTTTGGCAGTGATTACAGCCTCCATTCTTCTTGTGTATGATGCAACAAGCTTGGCACACCTGGATTTGGGGAGTTTTTCCATTCTTCCTTGCACATCCTCTCAAGCTCAGTGAGGTTGGATGGACAGCGTTGGTGCACAGCTACTTTCAGGTCTTTCCAAAGATGTTCGATCGGGTTCAAGTCTGGGCTCTGGCTGGGTCACTCAAGGACATTCAGAGACTTGTCCTGAAGCCATTCCTTTGTCTTCTTGGCCGTGTGCTTAGGGTCATTGTCATGCTGGAAGATGAAGCGTTGCCCCAGTCGAAGGTCTTGAGCGCTCTGGAGCAGGTTTTCATCACCGATTTCGATGTACTTAGCTGCATTCATTTTTCCTGACAAGTCTCCCAGTTCCTGCCGCTGAAAAACAGCCCCACAGCAAGTTTCTGGAGTTGATGTTTGATTGATGCTAGCGACTCACGAATGTCACAGTCCTCCAGACTGTCACAGACTGTTACTTGAAGTTCAGTGTGAAGTTTCCACAGTCAGAGGTGATTTGGGGTGCAATGTCATCTGCTGGTGTTGGTCCACTGTGTTTTCCAAAATCTAAAGTCAGCGCAATCGTTTACCAAGAGATTCAAGACCACTTCATGCTTTCCTCTGCTTAAGAGCTTTATGGAGAAGCTGATTCCTTTTTTCTGCAGGATTTGGCACCTGCCCACATTGCCAAAAGCACCAAAAGCTGTTTCATTGACCATAAGGTTACTGTGTTTGACTGGCCAGCAAACTCGCCAGACCTCAACTACATAGAGAATCTATGGGGTACTGTCAAGAGGAAGACAAACCACATTAGACTTAAGAATGCGGATGAGCTGAGGGCTGCTATCAAGGCAGCCTGGGCTTTCATTACACAGCAGCAGTGCCACAGGCTGATAGCCTCCATGCCACACCAAGTTGAGGCAGTAATTCAGGCAAAAGGAGTCCCAACCAAGTGCTGAGTACATGTAAATGGACATATTTTCCATAAGACCAACAGTTCTGAGTTCACAATCATTTTTTTTAATTGGTCTGATGGAATATCCTAATTCTTTGAGATTCTGAATTTGAGTTTTTATTAAGCATAAGCTATAACTATTACAATTAAATGGAAGAACACCATGGAATACTTCTGTCTGTGCACCATGGATCTATAAACGGTATTAGCTTCTCTTTTTGAATTGAATTGTTGAAATTAATGAACTTTTCCATGATATTCTAATTTATTGAGATGCACCTGTATGTCCACCAACTTTACCCCTTCATGGCTGGCACACCCTTGGGGATGGGGGTATCCCTGCCTTGCTGCTCCATTGAGCCTGCTGACACCCTATAGAGAGCAAGTACAAAACCCTGTCCAGGCAAGATACAACCAGCATCATTCCAGGGCCAGGTGTGTGGTGGAGAGGGCTATTGGAATGATGAAGACACAGTGGCGCAGCATCTTCCTCAAGGCCCTGGAAGTAAAAGAAAGCATTCATTTGTAAATCTTAGCATACACACATTAGACAACAGCTGAACAGCAGATAGGAAAATAAAATAAAGTAAAACAAGAGGGTACATTTTAAGATCATTTAAGAATATAAACCTTTGTGCCAGAGGTGGTGTCCACCTGTGCCTTCCTCCACAACCTCTCCATCCATAATGGGGGTTAAGTGGAGTCAGATATTGAGGAGAGAGTCATCCAAGGCAAGGTCTATGTCCAGGATGACCAAGATCCAGGGGACCATTTGAGAGAGAGGCTGGCAGCACAAATTTCTGCTTCTGGGTGGACCATTCTTGCCGTGCAGGATCATGACTATTAATAAAAGCATGTGTACATTATATATATATATATATATATATATATATATATATATATATATATATACACATATATACAGTATATGTACATTATATATAGCTTAACATTATGTGTAAATACATCCATATAGATATGTACAATACACTACTCCAAATATAAATATCTGTATC
The DNA here is from genome assembly GCA_962446985.1 of Xyrichtys novacula. Lineage (NCBI taxonomy): Eukaryota > Metazoa > Chordata > Actinopteri > Labriformes > Labridae > Xyrichtys > Xyrichtys novacula. Next base: position 1,736,526 of record OY660874.1, on the reverse strand, counting down.
TATCTATCTATCTATCTATCTATCTATCTATCTATCTATCTATATATATATATATATATATATGTATATGTTTATGTATGTGTGTGTGTATATTTATGTGTATATATATATGTGTGTATATATATATATATATATATATATATATAAAAATGTAGATACTAAACTTATAATAGATAGGTCTTCCAGCCTCACAGATGGTGCAAAACGCTGCTGCCCGTGTCCTGTTTAGGACAGGGAAACATGAGCATATTACCCCAGTGCTGGTCTCTCTACTATAGCTACGCTGTCAGGTTTGAGCTGATTTTAAGGTGCTTCTGTTGACTTTTAAAATTGTTGATGAACTTGTACCTTCTTGTCAAGAAGATCACCATCTATACACCTTTCTGTATCCTCTGTTCCCAGGAGGACTGGCCTTTTGGTTGTTCCTAAGGTCAAGGAAAGGACTGTGGAGCGAGCTGTTTCCTTTCGGGCACTGAAGGTGTGGAATTATCTTTCTGTGGAAATAAGACTGGTATACTCTGTGGATGTTTTTTTTTTTGTTTGTTTGTCTTTTTTACATTTTTTTTCCAGGTGGTTTTTGCCTTTACTGATAGCACAGTGTGGAAATATAGGCAAATAAAGGTCGATAGAGGTCATGCCACAGCATCTCAATCTGCAGAAGGCGAATTTTTCTTTTTTCCTGCAAAATGTCTTGGAAAAAGCGGGGAATTCATTTTTCCATCAATAACTGCATTTACATGGGCACAAATAATCAGAATAAATGCCATATCAAAAATGCTATATGTTGACATGTCTATCGGAAGATTATGATCCAAGTATTATGCCGATCGTTATTCCAAAACCCGTCCATGTAAACACTTATTCCGATTGTGACTCCCTAACCTGACTCAGGGGGGTTATTCCACGAAGCTGGATAAAGAAGGCTGGGCTATCACTGGTAAGCGTGGCTTGAATAAGCTGCCACTTTAATCTTAGCTGCAACTCGTTCCACTAACGAGGCTCAGCTGTTTTTTATCAGCGCTTATTCTAGCCAGACTGATCCAAGCCATGGCTATGCATATCTCCGCGGTACATAAAAAGCCCCGATGTATCGATTGTCAAAATGACGAGGTCATGGAAAAAAGGGGCAGAGCGGACCCTTTCTCAGCGGCGGAGCAAACACTCCTCATGGTGTTGTACGAAGAGTACAAGGGAAAAATTCAAAATAAGGGCAACACTGTTGCCATTGTAGAAGCCAGGGAGATGGTGTGGCAAAGTATCGCGGACCGTTTAAATTCGTTATAAGTTAGGTCAGCTCATTTTAAGTCATAGCTGACAAATATTTTACAACCGACGCATGTCTCGATGCAGTCAGCCTGCTTGGCTGTCTAATTTTATTCCTAACCTCTGCATATGAACTGTAAACACTTTTTTTTTTGAACTTTTTTTGGTCTCGTGTATGTGCAGCTCATTGAGCTACATCGCTGTACCCAAGGGTCTGTACAGATTAAGTTCATTAGTGTGGGAGAATTAGACACATTTCTCATAAAAACAGCTCTTTGGGAAATCTGGAAGGATTAATGCATCTTGATTCCATTTGCCTTATGTTGTATGATGGGTAAAGCTCTTCTTAGCCCATATTTATTATTCTCTTCTGCATCTCAACAGGAGTAATCTCAATAGCCAAAAGCGAACGGGGAAACAGGTCAAAATTAAGTACAAAAACATTCTACAAAGTGGTAAGTAGCCTTTGCTGACATGCGAATTATGAATGTAAAAATAGGAGCTTGAGCTGTTACTATGTACAATTGCAGCAGTCCTCTGAAGACATCCCCCAATTAACCCCAGCACTACTTGTTCAAGGTACACACTGCTACTTATCCTCCAGCTGGGGGTCTCTCAGGTATCTCTAACAGCTTGTCTTTGCCTTTTAGTGTGTGGGGACACAATAAATTTGCTTGACCCACCAACTCAAGATGCTGACATCATCCCTGATCCATGTGTGCGTATGTCAGATGTATCTTGAATTCTATAAGTGCAAGTCTGTCTTGTCATGCTTTAAATACTTTGATGTGCATCAATCTGCAGGGTGGAGGACCATCTGCCACAAGGGCCTGTGAGGAGGAGGAGGAGGACACCATATCAGCCCAAACTGATCTGCAAGAGGTCAGGACAAATGTGACGTTTGATGGAGGTATCTGATTTCTACAGATTATATATATATACATATATATATATAACCAAACACCTTGCTGCAGGGCGTGACCAGAACCACGGAGCAGACGGCATCAGCCAGACATGAAGTAGGTTAACAATTAATTGAATCTACCAACTATGTGGCTGGGGACTCACATACACTATCTCTTACACAGGACATTCGTTCCATGTACAAACAGCCCCTTTAGCTGACAATGGATAACCAAAGGCTGGACCAGAAGATGAAGCATCTTCAAATAAAGAAGCTGAAGTTGGAACTCATGAAACTGGAGAAGGATGCAAGAACAAGTCACACACTAGGAAGCTGTGGTTACAATTTCATTTTTTTAATTTTCTTTTTTTTTTCCTTTTTTTTTCCAGCTCAATCTGAATTAAAACATTACCAATGACTCAAAGAACTGGTTCTTTTGTCCAATCAACATGTCAAAAGGGGGGGGGGGGGGGGGGATAAGAAAAAAGGAGACATTCAAAATGAATGCATTTGAAAGTGCTCAACTGAAATATGTAACCTTGTAAAGGTCCCTGACTCTTCGCCCATCCACAGGTTGCCTGTGGGTCTGGGTTGATGTCCTCCCATCCCTCTTCCTCCAACACAGCGGGCAGTCTCTCGCAACGAATGGTGGCAATGTTGTGCAAAACTGCACATGCAACAATGATATCACAGGCCCTGTCAGGGGCCACTCTCAGGCCTTGCAGGCACTGAAAGCGAGATTTTAATTGTCCGAAAAGCATTTCTACTCATGCCCTGGTTCTCGTGTGGGCACGGTTGTAGGCCCTCTCAGCATCTGTGGCGGGATCAGTGTATGGGGTTAAAAGATAGGGCAGGCACGGATGACCTCTGTCCCCAAGTAGGATGCCGTTAAAATCTCCTGCAGAATAAACATTCACCTTTATTGCAAATGATAACATCCATGACCATGCAATATTCATTATTTGCAAAGTAGAGCTGCTTCACATACAATTGACTTACCTTGTACAAACCTATGTGACAGTGATGACGCTCTCCATATTCTTGCGTCATGGACAGAGCCTGGCCATTTAGCCTCAATGTTCATGATCAGGCATTGTCCATTGCAGATCATCTGCCAGCATGGAGGGTAATCATCAGTGTGGTACTTCATTTGAAAGGGTATTTTTCAAAAATTGCTCAGTGAAATGAAATGACAGATGCAGCTGTGTTCAACGTGGTGTACATTAAAGCACCATTACACTTTAACATTTCTAATCTGCCTCCATGTTTCATTGCTTTATATGCTGTTTCGGTGGTGCAATGTGATTTACAGTGCATCCGGAAAGTATTCATACCGCTTCACTTTTTCCACATTTTGTTATGTTACAGCCTTATTCCAAAATGGATTCAATTCCCTTTTTCCCTCAAAGATTCTACACAAAATACCCCATAATGACAAAGCGAAAAACTTTTTTTTAGAACATTTTGCAAATTTATTAAAAATAAGAACACTCAAATGTTGCATATCCATAAGTATCCACACCCTTTACTGAATACTTGGTCGAAGCACCTTTGGCAGTGATTACAGCCTCCATTCTTCTTGTGTATGATGCAACAAGCTTGGCACACCTGGATTTGGGGAGTTTTTCCATTCTTCCTTGCACATCCTCTCAAGCTCAGTGAGGTTGGATGGACAGCGTTGGTGCACAGCTACTTTCAGGTCTTTCCAAAGATGTTCGATCGGGTTCAAGTCTGGGCTCTGGCTGGGTCACTCAAGGACATTCAGAGACTTGTCCTGAAGCCATTCCTTTGTCTTCTTGGCCGTGTGCTTAGGGTCATTGTCATGCTGGAAGATGAAGCGTTGCCCCAGTCGAAGGTCTTGAGCGCTCTGGAGCAGGTTTTCATCACCGATTTCGATGTACTTAGCTGCATTCATTTTTCCTGACAAGTCTCCCAGTTCCTGCCGCTGAAAAACAGCCCCACAGCATGATGCTGCCACCACCATGCTTCACTGCAGGGATGGTATTGACGAGGTGGTGAGCGGTGCCTGGTTTCCTCCAGACATGATGCTTGGCATTCAGGCCAAAGAGTTCAATCTTCGTTTCATCAGACCAGAGAATTTTGTTTCTCCTGGTCTGTGAGTCCTTCAGGTGCCTTCTAGCAAAGTCCAAGCGGGCCATCATGTGCTTTTTACTGAGGAGAGGCTTCTGTCTTGCCACTCTACCACAAATGCCTGACTGGTGGAGTGCTGCAGAGATGTTGGTCCTTCTGTAGGGTTCTCCCATCTCCTCAAAAGGAACGCTTGAGCTCTGTCAGAGTGCCCATCGGGTTCTTGGTTACCTCCCTGACCAAGGCCCTTCTCCCCTGCTTGCTCATTTTGGCTGGGCGGCCAGCTCTAGGAAGAGTCCTGATGGTTCCAAACGTCTTCCATTTCTTAATGATGGAGACCACTGTGCTTTTTGGGATCTTCAATGCAGCAGATATTTTTCTGTAACCTTCCCCAGATCTGTGCGCCGATACAACCCTGTTTCAGAGGTCTACAGACAATTCTTTCGACTTCATGGCTTGGTTTGTGCTCTGACGTGCTCTGTCAGCTGTGGGATCTTATATAGACAGGTGTGGCTTTCCAAATCATGTCCAATCAATCAAAATCTCCGTTTTTTATGCAAACATGTAAACAGAGTTTTCCAAATCTCCATTATTGCTGGAGTTTTTAAAAAAGCATGGTTTTCAGAGGCGAATTCTTATTTTGCGTCTAAATGAAGGGTGCAAACGATGGTTAATGTCTCTGTTTTTAAAAATAACCAGGCATGTATAAACAGGGCCTAGGAGTCTTCTTCACCTCATTGAGCATTCTATGCTGTGCTCTTGCTCATCTTCACAGGATGATCAAACATAAGTAGAGTAGCAACAGTGCTAAATTTTCTCTATTTGTAGACAGTCTGTCTTACATTGGAGACAAGAGCATCAAGGCTTTGTGAAATGTAACACTTCCCAGATTCATGCAAGTCAACAGCTCTTGATCGTACGTCTTTTGAGAGCCCTTTTGTGGAAAGCATGGTTTACATCAGACAATACTTCAGGAGAACCGCAAACTCAAAACTGGTGTGTTTTTTTATAGGACAGGGCATCTTTATCCAACACATTCAATCTCATCACATTGATTGGACTCCAGGTTGGATGACTCCTGGCTCCAATTAGCTCTTGGAAAAGTTATTAGCCTAGGGATTCTCATACTTATCCACCCTGCACTTTGAATGTTTGAATGTAAAAATAAGTGTCAAAATTAGTACGTCATTGTTCAAGTATGTTTCTTCATATATTTTACATTTTGCGCTCGAGCTTTATGACAAACAATTACATTTATCAAAGTGCTGTACAGTGAGATAAAAAGCAAACTTAAGAAAAAAATAGGGATAAAGCACTTTTTAAAAAAAAAACTACTTGAAAGCACATAGAAAGAATGAAACAAAATCAACATGAAGTGACAGAGGCCACACAACTGTCATGCCTGGTTAAAAACCAAAGAAGAACAAAACAAACTGTTGTGGCTTTTCTTCTTGCTGTCAAAGCCACCTGAGAGCCATGAAAGGCAGGGTTTCATACAGGAATGAACGATGAGATGTATCCAGTTCAAAAGCTAAGTTTACTTCAACAAAAATGGTCAGGTATGGTTTGGAGTCTTCTTCCCATTATCCATGTGTTTTGTGGAGCTGAACTGTTGACAAGTAACACCACATCTCCTGGCTCAAGTTTCTCCTCACTTGTGACCACTTTTGGCGCTCTTGGAGTAGAGGCAGATATTCACAAGTTCATCTTGTCCAAAAGAGGTCTGCCAGATATTGCACCTGCCTCCAACGTCTTCTAGTGTACTGATCATCCTTGTCGAAAGTTCCCGGTGGCATACTGGGCTGTACTTTCATCAGCAGCAAATGATTGGGTGTTAACAGCTCAATATCACTTGGATCATCAGATGTGTTTGTGATTGGGCGATTATTTATGATGCTTTCAACCTCACACATGAGGGTTTGGAGGCTGTCATCTGTGAGAGTCTATTCTTTTACCAAAGCACCAAGAATCTTTCGTACAGTGCGTATTTGCCGCTCCCAAACTCCTCCTTGATGAGAGGCAGCATGGCTGTTGAAGATCCATTTTATTCCTTTCTTTTGCATGGTCTTTTAAATGTTTGTCTAGTCCAAGTTCTTGATCGCTTCTCTTAGTTCCTTTTCCGCACAGACAAAATTTGTGCCATTATCAGAGCGCAATATGACGACCTGGCCTCTTCTGCTTATGAATCGGCGCAAAGCGTTGATGCAGGAGCTGGTATCCAGACTGTCTTCCACCTCTATGTGCACTGCCTGATGGCGGGTGAACATTACACCATAGCGTTTGACAGTTCCCGGCCCCACTTTACGTCAAAGGGTCCAAAGTAATCGACGCCTACATTCGTGAAAGGCAGCTTGTCAGGCAAAAGGTGATCCTTCGGGAGATTTGCCATTTTTTGCTCTCCAACTTGACCTCGTAGTCTCCTACAGACTGTGCACTCTGCTACAATCTTTCTGATGGTTGTGGTTACTTGAGGGAACCAAAATTTTTGTCTTAGCTGGGATAATATGTAGTTACGCCCGCAGTGACCAATTTTTCGATGAACATCTTGCAGGATGAGAGTGGCGACTCTGGAGTGTTTTGAGAGAAAAGCTAGATATTTGGCATCCTGTGGCATGGCGGAGTAGCTAAGCCGTCCTCCTACTCTCAAAATGCTCTCTTGCAAAACAGGGTCAAGCTTGTATAGATGACTGTTTCTTTTAACAGGCAACTTATTTTTTTTACTTCTTCAGGAAACCATTGGGCTTGACTGTGTCTGATGATTTCCGATTCTGCAGCCATCAGTTCTTCCAAGGTCAATGTTTTCTTTTCCAAGACAGATTTGTACTTGTCCATGGACTGATGCACAAACACTCTTTGTTTTTCTGGATCCTTTTCTGTCTGATAAATGGAATGTTGAAACTCTTTTCTTTTCTCTTTCAGATGGATCAATGTTTCTTTGAATCTCAGAAGCCATGCAACTGCTCTTTTTAGTCTGTCCCAACTTGAATGATACTGAAGCAACCTGTTCACAGGATCAGACTTTTCTTCAGCACTGATGATGTTCGCTGTGATGTTTTTCACTTCTGGATCATTTTGCAGACTTTGAGACACATTGTCCAATTCCTCTGGCCATTCACTCTGGCTGTAACAGAAACTGAGGTCCATTTAACCATGTCTTTCTTTGGATCAAGCCTTTCACTTTCACTCCTCTCATGGCCTGGTCAGCAGGATTTTCTGATGTTCTGATGTATCGCCACTGTTGTGGTTTAGAGGCCTCTCGTATGAGATTAATCCTGTTTGCCATGAAGGTCTTGAAGTGAGCTGTCTCATTGTAGATGTATCTGAGGACCGTTGTACTGTCAGACCAGAAAAGAGATGGCTGAAGTGGAATTTGCATTTCCTCTCGCAGCATCTTGTCCACTTTAACCACAATGACTGCTGCAGTTAACTCAAGTCTTGGAATTGTGATCTGTTTAAGCGGTCCAACTCTAGACTTCCCAAACACAAAAGCACAATTAATTCTTCCTTGATGGTTCACTAGCACGAGATAAGACACTACGCCATATGCGCTTTCACTTGCATCGGCAAAGTGATGCAGCCATGCTTCTGATGTTTCTCCAAAATCCAGGGGCTTAACACATCGGTGAATACTGAGGCCTGAGAGGTGTGTGAGATCTTCCAACCACTTACACCACTAATCAACTTACTCTCCACTTATTTCTTCAGCCCATCCTTGCTTTTCTTGGCACAGATCTCTCAAAAGAAGCTTAGCAGGAAGCACCACTGGCGCCAGGAAGCCAAGACAGTCCTAGATGGAATTTACGACAGACAGAATTCCTCTTCTGGTCTTTGGCTTGTCCTGTAGCTGGATCCTGTAGGCGAATGAATCATCTTCTGTGCACCACTGTACACCAAGTGCTCTTTCAGTGGGCAAAGCGTCATGAGTGAGATCTAGATCTTTAAGCTCACTGGCTCGGTGCTCTTGAGGAATGGATGATAGAACTTTTCTGCTGTTGCTCACCCATTTTGTGAAGTTAAAACCTCCTTCTGCTCACAGGTCTCGCAGGATCTTCACCAAGGCAACAGCTTTTTCTTCTGAACTCATGGATTTTAAACAGTCGTCCATATAAAAATTATGTTGAACTGTTTCCACAACCTCTGGAGCAGCTGTGTCTTTTCTGTCTTCTGCAGTTCTACGCAAAGCGTAACAAGCAACACTAGGGGAGGAGGTAGCTCCAAACAGGTGAACCACCATCCGATACTCCTTCAGTGGTTCTTGTAGGTTGCCATCCAGCCACCACAACAGGTTGGCATCTGCAACTCTCACTTGATAAAACATTGACTCAATGTCCGCCATCATCCGCGTCTTGGTCTTACAACCTGTGGCTCCATACTTTGTAGCAGTCTGGGCGGTTTAGCTTCAGCTATAGGCATGTTAGAGGGTAAAGATGGTCTTCTTTCACTTTTTTGAACTTGAACTGCCCTGGCTACATGTGAGTGGACATAGCTGTTCATGCCATCTTCTGTTTGTTCATAATCCTTTAATACTCTTACTTTAGCTCATGCCTCTGCAATAGCTGCTTCAAAAGTCAGTCTTTCCAGCTTGGCTTTAATGCGTGCTCCCTCCATCTCAAGCTCTTGCTTCTGTTCCAAAACTGCAGCACGTTCAACAAGTCCAGCTAACTGTGCTTCTTCAGCAGCACAAGCTGATGGTGTTCTGGATGTGACAGATAAGCGTCCTAAAAGTAAATCCCTTTTTCTAGTTTTTACAGACACTTGTGATGCACTATCTTAAGGGGTAACATCATCAGTTACATCATCCTTAACTGTCACATGTTCTTGCTCTTTTTAGCTTTTACTAACATCATCCATCCGTTTTCTCACATTTTCAGCAAACTGAGTGATTATCAGCTTCTTAGGTTCAACCCAGCTGGTTTTATCTGCATTCTTCTCTTCCTCTGACAGAAGGTCCCACACTTGGAATGTTATATGTTCAAACTCCGTGACCAAAGAGCAAAAATCACTGTCCAAGCATGTTTCCACATTTTGCACATTATCTCCATCTTCATCACACATCAAAGCCTCAATTTCTTTCCTCTTACCAGTGATCTTAGCCAAAACGCCCCGTCTGGCTCCAATGAGTCTAGGCAGCTTTTCCTCCAGCGCCCTCCCAGTCAGCTTAACTGGTCTCTTACTTAATGCATTTGCAGCATTAAACTCCTTTTCCTTTTTCTTTTAACTTCTGAAACATGCACAAACTTCAATGGCTTCTTCAAAGGCAAGTTATTAAGGAGCCTCCTTAATTACCACTTCACTGTCAATTTCTTTCAGATCCGGCTTTAAACCTTGTTAACTCCTTTTGCTGAGGTTTCGTAGCATCCAACACATACCACAGCGTTGTATTGAGTCCAGTGTCCAAGCTGTGTGTCCGACTTCACGTGGAAATCCGGTTCCGAGTTAACAAGCTCCGTCGGGTTAATCTTCAAGCAGTTTTTCGACTAATGTGGCTTTCCTTGTTGCTGTCAAAGCCACCTGAGAGCCATGAAAGGCAGGGTTTCATACAGGAATGAATGACGAGATGTTAACTTCAAGAAAAATCAAAATACATCCATAACTCTGTCACTCCGTGGAAAAACTATGTGCTTCCGTACACAGCTCTCATCTAATAGGCTGTATTGGCTAAATAAACTGTGATTCATAAAATAGCTCTATTGATAGTAAGTACTAAAAAAAAATATCTACTCATGCCATCCGGTCGATTTTTAGTAATCAGTGTTTCGTGATGATTGCACACGCGCAATCATCACTACGCCGCAGAAAGGAAATAGTTTGACACCGAAATGCATGAACATGCATGAACATTGACACATTACACATCTTTTGCTTGATACAACAGCTGCTTACCCACCTCAGAAGAGAATACAAAAATCTATCCTCTGACTCCACTGTGTGTACAGTAACACCTGTACACACAATGATGTGCTCACCTCATAAAAATCTCCACCATGGTAAAACCCACTGTCTCTGTTTCCCTGGATTTAGCTTCATACAGTGGTGGATTGGGTGACCAGCTGAGGGCGCCTATCAACAGGGAACAGGCTTAACAAAAGGAACTCGATTGCTGGACAAAGAGACCAAGTAAGTGTGACAAAAAAAAATCAGGGTTTATTAAACAGTCGAATCCAGTAAGACACATGAGGTTAAATCCAAAAGGTAATGAGGGTGATGGAAAACAGGTGTGGAGACACAATCAGAAGGCAGGTGTGATCGGACGGGGGCAGGGCAAACCAGACAGGAACACATCTAAAACAGAGGCAGGAGTTAGTGATATCAAAGTAAAGCAAACAGGAAACACAAGACATGAACTAAAATGAACAAAAATAAAGATAACTTGACCATGATCATGACAGAACCACAGACTGCTAACTGATTTATAAAGCTTTCTCCTGTCGAGCAGACTCTGCCCGGTTCAATCACCTAACATGACTTTGTAAGCATGTAAAGAACTTGGTTTGTTGGTCATGACTTCTTTTGTGCTCCCGTTTCAAGATTTGTTTCAAGTATAAATTATGTTGCTTATTAAATATGAGACTATATTTAATGATAACTCTACATGGCCATCTCCATCCCACCCACTGAGGCACTGAAATAGGCCCTCTGCTGAACAGAGTGAGAAACACATCAGTCTATTTTCTGGAAATTTAGAGAGAAAACTCCGATTTTTTAGAAACTTACTTTTCCCTGCACATGCAGTGAACCTGTGAAGCTTCATAAAAAAATCCTTTTGGAATTCATATTTTCTACGTGCAGCTCCATCCCCACACTGCCACATTTGGTGGCCATGTTGCTCTGTGATCTGTAACACATGTTTTCACTTACAGACTTTTTTTTTGTTCCGCTGAGAAGGAAACATGAGGGCAGTTCCTGACTGTGAGTCATCACTGTTGCCCAGACTGCGCTCACACACTCAGAGCTGTCCGTAAAAGAGAGGACCTCTCTTCTCGCTTGTACTTTCTTTCATCTTTGGGACTGGAGGGCTTCTTTGCAGTTATTCTTGGGACATTTTCTACCATTTTTGATGGCACATCACAACTGAGTCAAATCCTTGCCTCAGGAAGCTGTCAGAGCGTGAGTTTGCATGATCACTTTTCACAGTGCCTCTTTGTTTTCAGTGAAATGAGAGGATGTTTTTGGAGTTCTGTAAAAATCAAAGCAGCATGTTTCTCTCAGATTGATTTTTTTTAAAAGTTTTTTTGTGTCTCACTTTTCTCTTTTGTCTTTCTCTCTGCAGCCTGAAGTTTGTTTACAGCAAACATAAAGAGCCCACACTTCAGTGTCTCTCTCAGTACAGACCCATCATGGCTGCTGCTGCGCTGGTAACAGAGAACTTTAAGTTTGTGTCCCTCTTTTTTAAGAGTAAAGATGTGATGATCTTTAATGGTCTGATTGCTCTGGGCACTGTGGCCAGCCAGACTGCCTATAATGTGTTTGCCTTTCACTGTCCCTGCTCCTCTGGGAGGAACTATCGCTATGGCCTGGCTGCTATCGGAGTCCCTGCTCTGGCTCTTTTCCTTGTGGGAATAATGTTGAACAAAAGCACCTGGGATGTGGTGTCTGAGTGCCGCCTCAGAAGATGTCGGAAGTTGTCTGGGGCTGCAGGCTTTGCTCTGCTGGGAACCATCTTTGGTCAAGCTCTGGTTGCCCCGCTCACCTGGGCAGTTTTCTCTTTGCTACAGGGTGAGGCATACACCTGTGCCCTCAGTGAGTTTGTTAACTCCACCTCAGTGGAGGGCTTCCCTGCAATCAAAGGGTCAGAGGTCATGGCCAGATTACCATGTAAAGGAAGTGTTCCTGAGGAGTTACAGAGCTTCTGGGCTGAAATTGAGCGACGACTGAAATATGAATCTCAGGTATTAGACTCTTCATGTTCTGTTTTGTTGTATTTGTCTTTTCTGTGCTGTCTCTTTTGTTTTATAAAATCCAACCCAGTTCTGAAATATTCAAAGGGAAGGATATGGTGGGACATATCCAAAGCTAGTTAATAAGAACGTGCAACAACAAAGAAAGGTGCACACTTAGTCCAGTCACACAAGATTTAAGAAGAACTAAGTTTCTTGTAAAAGCCTGTACACATGAGGAAAAAACTCCATCCCTTGATTTACATCTTTTCAAGTCTTCTACTTTTAACCAGCTTGATGGATTGAGGTAAGGACGTCCCCTGCATTGTGTGCAAGACCATAATAACCACATCCTGACATCTTAAATTCTTAAATGGAGTCTGGCATAAAGTAAATTGCGGACAGTACCTTTTGTATTTGGTCCATCAGATTTCATCAGCATGGGACTGTTGAATTAACTCTTAACGCAAATGTTAGTTTGAAATATGTTCCCTTTAACTTCTGTTTAATCTGGTTTTCTTCAACTTGGTCAATAATTTTTTTACTTAAACAATTTAAAACACAGTACACCAACAAGCTCTTAAAATGTGTATAAGCTCAGCTCAGCTGAGAACCTCAAGCAGGAAGTGAGAAAGTGTTTCTGTACAGACGAGCACATGGTTAGTTGGAGTTCATACCATAGCACTTGTTTACAATTAGAAAAATATATAATTGTTTATCTTACAGCAATGACAAAACTTGAATAGCCAGTATGAATTTCTGCCTCAAAAAACGTTCTATTTTGTATTGAAGTGAAGTCAGTCATGTGATGTTATGTTTGAGCATAGTTTTACAGAAGAAATGAATTGAGCATGTAAAATAAACCAGAACTGAAAATGTTACCACCTTTGTGCACATCAGGGTGTGTCTCATAGCACAATACAGCACAGCTGCAGAGCATACTGGAGCTTTTTTCGTACAGAAACCTCAAAATCACACTCTACACCTTCTAAGATAAACATGGAGTGAATGACTCTAGCATATCAGCTAAGTGTAATTTTAGCGTACCAGTGTGTGTCATTTAGACAGAAATTGCAATAGTTAAGTGTAGGACAGGTAACGGGATGCAATGGGCCAAAAATGGGGCTTTTTGAAAATGGGTAATGTAGTCATGCAGTCTAACCTTAATAAATTATGGCTTGAAAATGCTATTAAAAAAATAATGGCCACCTTAACATTTGCCTATACTGCCTGTGCCACTGGCCAGCCCTGCAGGCTACAAGACAGGGACAGAAGGTGCAGGCGTTGATATATATATATATATATATATATATATATATATATATATATATATATATATATATATATATATATATAACACACATACATATATATATATATATATATATATAAACTTTTCACACACACATACACACACGTATATATATACATATATATATATATATATATATACGTGTGTGTATGTGTGTGAAAAGTTTATGTATATATCAAGTCAAGTGAGTATCATGATAATGTAATAAACTGACTAGTTGCATTCATGTTTTAAGATGAATCTGTTGATGTGTGTTGAAGTATGTTAGACTTTGTTTGTTACCTTAGAAGCCCCTGTGATTGTCTATTTCTAGATGACCTTTATTAATTTGTAAACCCACTTGTCACCAAGTGTTTTAGGCAGTACATCTGTGCCCGACATTTCTGGCGGTTCATTTTGAGTTAGAGTATTAAGCAAGCCTAAAGGTCAAATTTCCCTGAGACATCTGTTTCGTCCACGTCCAAGTGTGAATGTTGGATAAGACAGTCAAGTGGTCAGGGTCTGGTGGGTTTAAGAATACTGTAAAAGAAGAACTAAATGAGATCCCAGACCGACAAACCAGTCTCTGTGACTTTTCCTCAAAAATTCACTACAACAAAAGTTGCAGCATCATGAACTGTGTACATGTTTAAATTCTATAGTCATGTAGATACAGACTCTGCCTGCACAGCAGTCACTTGTGTGTTCTGTGTGTTCAAGTGAGGGGCTGAATGAAAGTCATTTGAGATGTTCTTCAGAGATTCATCCTTGACAAAAAAGTGGTGTTTCGGGTCATATGACAAACATGCATGTCCTGCTGTATTTTACTCAGCTCTATTAACCCATAATTTGTGAGCTTTTTTGGTTCTGTGTTGCTAACAATTCACTCTTTCAGGATAAGTTGACATTAAACCATGACATGAACAAAAACTTGATAGATCACCACAGACGAGTTCACATATTGCATCACTAATTATATTTGGCCCCTTGACTCTCCACATGCACTGTTTTCCTGTACCCAACCAACGCTCACCAGGGACATACAGGGAATTTTAGAGAGGCCAGGGTTCAAACTAACAAAGACCAGTTTATTTCTTTATAGTTAAATAAATAATTTCTGAAATAACAACCTTCATGACACTGTAAGAGAGACATTGAAATATTATACGTATATGTGATCCATGACAGGTGATTAATAACGCTGCATTCAAATACATCTAAAACTCTCTTAGTCTCAGGAGAAGGTTAAACTGCTGGAACAGCAACAGACAAAGAGAGGCTGGTGTTGTATAGTGAACAAACTATACAGGAAAAAAAGTGGAGCTTTAAAAGCATTATGAATTTTTTGTTTTAAAAGTTAATTGAACTTCAAAGAAAAATACAAATATTTTAATTGAATATTTTAACTCAAGATTTTCACTATTTACACATTTCCTTTTCACTAAAACAGATCCCTGAAAAAAATCTCAAAAATTATGCTTGAACTTAAAATGTTTGCAAATCTGCCATTTTCTGTATTTTTTTGTTATTATTGTTATTTACTGAGTCTATCAAGTCTCGCTGTCTCATACTATCGGCATGTAAGAATTTGATTCTTCTGTAAACCTATATGTATTTAAGGCTGCTATAAGGATTTTTTTTTTAATCAGTGGAATAAACTGAAATTCATGTTGGTGCCCTTTTATGACTAACAAAAGCCATCAAGAGCATAAATGACAGAATCAACAATTTTATATCTTTATTTTTTTTTATGTCTGACATCAGTAATTGGGATATATGCCAGCTGAGCACCTACATAAAAGGCCATCTTTTCACATTTTTTAATAAAATATTAACATCAAATTTTCTCTGTCAGCAGACACTGTTTGAGCATTTCCAGGATCAGATAAGAAAGGAATCACTTTGCCAGCAGGGGGTGCCACACTTGACACAAACCTTAAGTTCCTTACAGGAGCTTTAATATAACAGATACCTCTGAGAGGCTACTGCAACAAGATTATTAATCATCACCCAAAGTAGAGATGCACTGGGAATTCGGCCACTAAAAATTTTCGGCCGAAAAGTGCCCAAAAGTGCATTCTTGGTTTTGGCAAAAATACTTTTTTCACCAAAACAACATATAGGTTGTTGTGATGACTCAAGCAAAAAACGCAACCAGCATGTGCTTCTCTGGATAAGGGCCAACATGCCTGCTGTGTGGACATATTTCAGTATATCTAAGAACCACAGATAGCAATTTGCATTGTGTGATGCTAAAATTCTAAGAGAGGGTGCATCTGCAGCTGAATACACAAACAGACACTGGGGGACACAGATATATATAGAGAAGACTATATACGCCAATGTAGTAGGCAATGTTCCCATTAAAGGCATTAGATGTGCACTACAGGCCAAGTACAAGTACAAGTTTGGAAGCAAGGCCATTACAGGCCGAACAGCTTGGGAGTAACTTCAAGTTTTTGTTCACAATGCTTTTTTAAAATCCAGCATGAGTTTTATGTATTTTGGGATGTATTTACTCCACGATCAGATGTTGCTTTCATGGAAATGCACCATTTTACTCCATTTACCTTTAGATATACATTGATGTTAACAGACCATTGCTAAATATATGTCAGCAAAGGATAATAAGGGCTTAGTTTTAGGGTTGAAAACATTTGCAAGAGTCACAACTTAAGTGCAAAAGTAAAAAAAAAAAAATCACAGTTGGATTAAATTCACTTCAATTTTTTGGCTTTTGAGAGTCTGCAGACAAAATCCTAATAAATCTCAACTGCGTTCAAACTACCACAAAAATGCCTAGAAAGAAGCAACTGAGTAAAGAAACAAAAGTACAGATTTGTACATTGAGGAAAGAAGGATACATAGAAAAAGAAATTGCAAAATGCCCAAAGGTGTTTAACAAAGGAGTCCACTACACTCTGAAGAGACTAGAGGAACCTGGAAGTTATGATGATAGAAAAAGACCTGGACGAAAGAAAGTTACTACAAAAGCAGAGGATAAACATAGCATTGTCATCAGTAAGAGAGATCGGCGAAAAACAGCACCACAAATAAGGGAGGAAATCAACATGACAAGGTCGAAACCCATATCTCTGACAACCGTGAAATGACATTTGAGAAAGGCTGGTCTGAAGGGTTGTATTTGCAAAAAAACACTACTTTGTCCACAGAACAAGAAAAAGAGATATTAGTGGGCAAAAGCTCACAAAAATTGGACTTATGATGACGAGAAACAAGTTTGCACTGTTTGGTTCAAAATGCAGAGTCTATGTCTGCAGACAAACTGGTGAACGTCTGAAAGCACCATGTGTTACACCCACAATTCAGCATGGAGGTGGTAGTTCCATAGTATGGGGATGTTTTGCAGTTGATGGAGTAGGAGATTTGTTTGAAGTAAAGGGTGTCATGAAGAAGGAACATTACCACTCCATCCTCCAGCACCATGCTGTTCCATCTGGACCATAGACTGTATATAGAATGGACACCGTCTGCCTCCTTGCTGGGTTAAGCCACTCCAAGAACAGCACCCTCTGTTGATGGGCTGCAGTATAGGTCATAAATCCCGCCTCTGCCAGCAAAGCTTATGGGACTGTGGACAAACTTTAGAAATTTATTACACAGTACATAAATGTTTCTCTCCCCTGCTTGTGATGTTGACATGTAGTTACTGTAAGACTGGTTTGTGCCCAAGTCCTCTTTTTACTGTACAGCTCCATTTTTAAAAGTTATTAGGGGGTTTATGTTTTCTATGATTGACACCTGATACAGCCTATGGGAATTCAGGGATTGCGTAGCTCACCCGGGGGATACGCTGTTTGAGCCGGGCGTCATCACAGTGACTCTCGGCGACTGCGCAGCTGAATGCGCGCATCGCTACTGCGCAGCGCTGGTTTCAGGAAATGAAGAAAAATTCCGGAAATACCGAGAGCTTTTTGGCTTCAAATCCGTATACAGGCGGGAGGCGGAACCAAGTTGTCCTCAGTATACAGGACTGTCTCAGAAAATGTGAATATTGTGATAAAGTTCTTTATTTTCTGTCATGCAATTAAAAAAACAAAAATGTCATACATTCTGGATTCATTACACATCAACTGAAATATTGTAAGCCTTTTATTATTTAAATATTGCTGATTATGGCATACAGTTTAAGAAAACTCAAAAATCCTATCTCAAAAAATTTGAATATTTCCTCAGACCAAGTAAAAAAAAAGATTTATAAGAGCAAAACAAAATCAAACATTTGAAAATGTCAATTAATGCACTCAGTACTTGGTTGGGAATCCTTTTGCACGGATTACTGCATCAATGCGGCGTGGCATGGAGGCAATCAGCCTGTGGCATTGCTGAGGTGTTATGGATGCCCAGGATGCTTCAATAGTGGCCTTGAGCTCATTTGCATTGTTGGGTCTGGTGTCTTTCAGCTTCTTCTTCACAATACCCCACAAATTCTCTATGGGGTTCAGGTCAGGGGAGTTGGCAGGCCAATCAAGGACAGTAATGCCATGGTCAGTACACCAGTTACTCGTGGTTTTGGCACTGTGGGCAGGTGCCATATCATGCTGGAAAATGAAATCATCATCTCCATAGAGCTTTTCAGCAGACGGAAGCATGTAGTGCTCTAAAATCTCTTGGTACACAGCTGCATTGACTCTGGACTTGATGAAACACAGTGGACCAACACCAGCAGCTGACATGGCTCCCCAAACCATCACTGACTGTGGGAACTTCACACTGGATTTCAAGCAACTTGGATTTTGCTCCTCTCCAGCCTTCCTCCAGACTCTGGCGCCTTGACTTCCAAATGAAATACAAAACTTGCTTTCATCTGAAAAGAGGACTTTGGACCACTCTGCAACTGTCCAGTGCTTCTTTTCCATAACCCAAGTCAGACGCTTCTTCCGTTGTCTTGAGTTCAGGAGTGGCTTGACCATGGGAATACGGCTATTGTAGCCCATTTCCCGGACACGTCTGTGAACAGTGGCTTTTGATACCTGGACTCCAGCTTCAGTCCACTGTCTTTGAAGCTCCCCCAAATTCTGGAAGCTGCTCTTCTTCACAATGCTGTTAAGGCTTCGGTCCTCTTTCTTGGTTGTGCAGCGTTTCCTGCCACATTTCCCCCTTCCAACAGACTTTTTGTGAATGTGCTTTGAAACTGCACTCTGTGAACAGCCTGCTCTTTTAGAAATTTCTTTTTGTGTCTTACCCTCCTGATGGAGGGTGTCAATGATGGTCCTCTGGACAGCAGTCAGGTCAGCAGTCTTCCCCATACTTGTGATTTAGTTTACTGAACCAAGCTGAGTGTTTTTAAAGGCTCAGGAAACCCTTGCAGGTGTTTCAAGTTAATTAGATGACTCAAGTGATTAGTTAAATAGCCTATTAGTATACTTTTTCATGATATTCTAATTTTTTGAGATAGGATATTTGAGTTTTCTTAAGCTGTATGCCATAATCAGCAATATTTAAAAAATTAAAAGGCTTGCAATATTTCAGTTGATGTGTAATGAATCCAGAATGTATGACATTTTCATGTTTTTAGTTGCATTACAGAAAATAAAGGACTTTATCACAATATTCTAATTTTCTGAGACAGTCCTGTATACAGTCTATGATCTGGACTTAGACCTGTGGCTCATAAGTTTGTTTTGCAGCGAGACAATGACCCTAAGCACTCTGCCAAGCTCTGTCAGGATTACCTAGACAAAAAAGAAGAGGAAGGTGTTCTTCAAAAGATGGTTTGGCCCCCCCAGTCTCCAGACCTTTCTCCAATTGAGCTTGTGCAGGATGGATTGGGTAGATCGGTCAGAAAAACGCATCCCACGAATCAGCAGTCTCTTTTTAATGAACGTAAGAAAGCTTAGAATGCAATCCCTGGAACATACCTTAAAAAATTTATGGAAAGTTACTCTTTACACAATAGTCATGTTTATTGTGTTGCAAATTATATATATGAAACTATGATCTTTTCTTGTACAAATCTGATCTTGCTTCCAAACTTTTGGCCTGTAGTGTACATGGAAAATCAATCTTAACTTGCTAATTTCTCGATTTATTTTCATGTGATTTTCTTTTTTTTTTTAACACCAAAACATGTGCAATTAATACAGAACATTTGATTAACATTTGTTTTGTTTTTTTTTTTAAATCAAATGTTTTGTATTAATAGCACATATTTGGTGTTGACAATAAAGTAAACTGCATGAAAATCGGAGGCGAAAACGTATCTGACGGACACTCACAATTTAATGTATGGACTCATCAATATAGAAGATGTTCACTGTTTTATTCAATATCTGTTTTTATGTCAAATCTGCTTTGATTTCTGAAAGTAACAATCATGGACTTCATTAATGAAAAAATTGAGAAAATGAAGGAGAGAGGGCTTTTGCAACTATTTACTGCTTTGTTTTTTACTGTTAGGTTTTATCAGTGGGTAAGACAACATGTGAGTTGCTGAGGTGCTATAAATCTATTCTTTCAGAGGCTGGGACACAATAACTCCACCATCCATTTTGTGTGACCAGATCACAAGATGTATTGAGTGATCATACAGGGTTGCTCTAACCAGCTAAAAGCCCATTCAATTATATGCTTCTTTTTGTGTGTAAACAAGAATTATGGCTGACAAAGAAAAGGGCATTTTGACTGATGAGGGCAAACAGGACAGGCGCTCAAGCTCCTTTTGTTGTGTATGCGTGCAGGTGCATGATGCTCGCAGAAATGCTTATGGACAATAGCTACCTACTACTCATATTTCACTCATTTATGGCTCATGATCACATGACAGGGAGCAGAAACAGCACATGCAAGACAAGTAACAATGACAGCACAGGTCATGACTGTGCAATCACAAATATTACTGAAATAATAAAGGGACATTCTTTAAAAAAGCAGTTTACAGACCACTTTAGGCCTATCTTTTCCAGTCTGAGCCAGTGTTGAAATAAGCAATGGTTTAATATGCAAGAAAGTAAATAAAAGAGTGTGAGCTATTACTAACTGTCTTTCTGATGTTTAACTTTGATGAATGAAATGTGACTTCCAGCCAGTATGTTCATATGATGCAATAGGCAGTGACATACACAGACAATGCTATAGCACCTGCCTTTTGCCCTCAGGACTAAGCAAGTGCCCTTTTGAAAGTCATTATTAGGGCCAAGGCCGACGCTGCAAGCTGCAGGCGAGAGCCCTGTTGAAATTGCAGGAATTATTATTATTATTATTATTATTAGTAGTAGTAGTAGTAGTAGTAGTAGTAGTATCATCATTATTATTAACTTTAAAACTCTTTAAACTATTACACCCCCTAGATGGGCTCAAAATGTCCTGAAATTCTGGGCGGGTCGCGCCTGGCTCAAATTCACATATATTGCTGTGCCCCTATATTCAAAAAAATAAAAATTTAAAAATTTAAAAAAAGGACTCGCACCCTACAGTCTTCAAGCTTGCAGAGTTTTTTGCATAACTTCCAGTACACTGGTTCCAGTTCAATCAGATTTTAGTCATTTGATAAGGGTCTGGCACTGAAAAATTTGGCACCAAACTTTCATCCATATGTTGTAGCGCCACCTGATGGCAGAGGGAAATGCATTTTTTGGTTAATGGCCTGTAACTCCTTGATTGATAGGATGCAGCTGAGATTTGTTCAGGACACACCTGATGGGGTACCAGATAGGCTAAAAAATCAATACCTTGTTATGTTAACCTGTGCCTAGGTGGCGCTAAGAAATGTCTAAAAAAAAAAGCAATCTGTGATATTACTATAGATCAGCACAGCCACATAAAATTTGGTACACAGAGCAGGAGGGCTTAAATATCAAAATGGAGATCCAACTAAAAACAGCCCCATAGCGCCCCCCATAAACTTTCAAAATGTAAGCCTCGCTCCTGTGTGTAACCCAAACCTTTGGAATCAAGGACACTCATGTTGGACCCCAAGATGAACAAAAAGGGGAGGCAGTCCACAGAGTAGGCAGCGCGACATAGCTAGGGCCCTGCGGGGTGTTGGTTATAATTTATATATTTTCTATGATAAAGCAGGCAGTGGTTCCACATGCTGCATAATGTGCCCTAGTTTTTAACTGAACACCCGCCTCCAAAAAATGTCTATGTGCATCTTTGGCAATAGCGATTGATTTACCTTTTTGATTTCTAGTGTATGTATAATTTTTGATATATCAGTTAATGCTTCCATTAGACTCAAACTGGCTAATGTGCTCTGTGCTCAGAATTTTCCACGCCAAGCTTTGGTTGAGACATTTAACAGCATGAGAGGCTGAGTGGGAAACAAAACCTCAACATATGAAAAAAAAAAACTAAAAAGGAAAAAACTGTTCCTCCGTACCATCAAAAGCGAAAGAGCTGTAGGCCTAAGTGTGTTATAGTTGCCGTGGCGGAGGCGGACATGTTTCTTTCAATAATTGGATTCTTGCCCGGTGCTGGCTGCAGCTAGCTGATTTAGTAAACACTTTGACTGTGTTGTGTGCAGAAAGATAAGTGCGAGGTTTGTTGTGCAGTTTATGCTGCCATTTATACACTGAATGTAAACAATAAGCACCTGTCAGTCATACAGTTAGCTCTTCATGGTGTCTCATGCAGCACGCTACAAAAGGATAGCAAGCGATATCAGCACCAGAGTTAACCAGCACGCTAATAAATGCACAAAATTGTTATGACAACAAGCCAGTCAGGACGTCTGTTATTGAGAGTACAATGAATAACAGTTCATTTAGAGTTCATTAGATGTGCATACAGACATTAATACAGAGTTTTTACACACTGTGTTGTATTCTGCAACTTACCTTGAGCATTTGTGTTGTACAATAGCAAAGCATTATGGCTACCCATGGAGAATATATCATACAACTGAGAAAGGGTGCCCTGGAGCCACACACAAAAAGCTGGATAAATCTCACACTAAAGTTCTCCTTCAGTAAAGTTCTTCTTCTTCACTAGAGTGGGTGGAATAACATACATAACATACTCTGTGACAGCTTGGGACCAGGCCAGGAGTCCAGTGAAATCGCAGAATTAAACTGTGGCTCGACTTATCTGTGCATGTAAATGTAGAGATAATATTAGAAGAATCCCCAAAATTTAGAAAGCACTTTTGTCATTACACCACTTTGCAGACAGTCTTCTAAAAGGAATATTTAAAACCGTTGACCAATTGTGTACTAAAACAATTGACAAAACGCATTAGCAAGTGGCTAATAGGTTGTCTGCACCACAACAAAATTACTGTTATTTTTACAGCAGTTTTGTCTGCATCCCACCTTCCAAGCATTGCATTTATGCTGCTTCAATTTCTGGTGCAAGCCCAGCATGCAGACACTGAGCATGTGCAAGAATTAATTCAAAATTCTGTCCAATAGAGGAGCTCATGGAGAAAACTGATCCCCAACTCTATTATCTATGTGAGTTAGTCAGAGAGTTATGCAATTTCAGTCGGACCATTGTTTTATGTGTAGTTGAAAGTCCAGTTTCAGTTAGACTGACTTTTTGGACATGTAAACATACTGACCAAGAACAGGCAAAGTTTCCAGTGCCTTCAGATTTTACCAAGGAGTTGATCTCTCACCTCTATTGTTTCAGCTCATTGGCTGGCTGCTGGTGGCAGGAATGTCTCTGGCTGTGTTCCTGATGCTGTGCATGAAGCGCTGCTCCTCCCCTCTGGGTTACCAGCAGGAGGACTACTGGTCTCAGTACCGATCTCAGGAAAAGACCCTCTTCCAGCGTACAGCTGCTGTGCATGCCCGTCTCCTGGCTGCAGAGAACATTAAGAGCTTCTTTGGTTTCGTGGCATTAGAAAAAGAAGAAAAGGAGCAGCTCGATGAGTTCCAGAGTGCAGGTCCAATCTGCAGCACAGACTGGAATAGAGTAACAGGAGTGTACCTCTACAGGGAGAGGGATGGCTTCCCTTTGTACAGCAGGCTCAACAAATGGGCCACATACAGCCTGGAGCATAATGTCGAGGCCATGGACAAAGAGATGGAGGTCCTCAGCTGACGATGACTTCGATTTGGACTCTGGTTTTTCACCAGTGGACATTCCACCAAAACTACAGTTTCTGCACGAAAGCCCTTTCATACCATCACAAGTCTTTTAACCTGATGACAAAGGTATCCAGATACTTTTGTCCTCAGGCTATTGGGAAATTTTTGATATCATAGCATCCCTTGTGTAATGGCCTAATCCCTGCTGACATTTTGAGCCCTTATACAACCTGCAGTGGTCATACTCACAAAGCTGTCTTGTCAAACAATCCATCAGTGACCAGAAACTGGAGTGGGAGGGTAGGTGTCAGATAGGTTTTTAGGTGATAATACTACAATGAACCGACAGGTTATAGATTGTCATCTTTTGTATATGCATCCGTACAGTATGGAAAACTATTTTGTATTTTTGAGTGTTTGTTCTTTACAACTTTCAGGGAGAAATCAGTTTTCAAGCATCAATGTGTCTTCTCTGGAGTAATATCCCATGCTCATGTGTATCTGTGGTTTTTGACATTCAGTGTTTTATTTAGTTTTATTGACAAGCCTCTTGTAGTATAAGAAAAACCTTTTCCCATTCTTCTTTGAAATGTTAAGAGGAAAAGATAGTTAGGGTGAAATAGCCTCCCCTCCTAACTTATCTTGGGTCTGTAGCTATTGCGATTTGTAATGTATTGTAATTTATCATACCATTGATTGATTGAAAACTCAAAGCTGAAACGTGTGACTTTGTCATGTCTACCGCTCACCACAAAATAAAATGTCACTTCTTTTTTCATGTCCCTCTGCTTCAGCTCCCTTTTTAAAAACTCTGCACTGGCTCCCTGTTGCTTTTAGAAATGATTTTAAAGTTTTCTTGTTTTCAAAGCTCCTCCATACATCACAGATCTACTTTCATTTTATTTGCCAGCCAGGTCTTTAAGTCCTTGAATGTTCCTCATGTGTCTCTCAAAGGCAGAGACAGAGCTTTGTGTAACTCTTCCTCTAGATATTAAAACAGAAACTTTGTTTTAGAAGGAAACCTGAGACCTATCTTTTAAAACTGACTTTTCATTTATGGTGACTTTTTTGGTTTTGGGATAAATTTGATGGGTTTTACAACAGATTTATTTTAGGTATTTTGTTCTGTTCAATGTTTACTTGTTTGTCTGGCTTTTACTGTGTTGATTCATAATTATCTTATTTCATTAACCTTTTTTATTTATGATCCTTTATTATTTGTAATATTGTTGTCAGTTTGTCTTTTAAACTTCCTTTTGTTGTGACACACACACAAAACCAGTCATAAAGTACAAAGACCTGAACCCTCAGAAATCCTCATACAGCCACACCAAACAGGCTCATTAAAGTTTTATGTCTGCAGAAAATATTGCGGAGACCGTTTTGATTGATGACTCAGCCTTTGTAAGGCTGTCTTTAGATTTTTATCACCTTCCTGTTTTTCAAAGATGGTACCGTAACCCTCTAATACAGAAACAAACTGTTGGTTGCTGTGCAGAAAAGGAAGTGCCACTCACACATTGGAACCTCTGAGGAAGTGTGAGGAGACTACAGTCACCTCTGACTGACTCACAGCACTGTGGTTTGCAGGCGTGACAGTCATTTCTTTCGGTTGAAGCACGGAAACACTCAAAGCTGACATTGGCTGACAGAGTTAGGTTCAAGGTTGTCTTTGTGTGCCTGTGAGGGACAATTTACCCTCATCTGGTGAATTATAAATGCTATTAAGAAGACATTACAATGAGTATAAGTCCAACAAAAAATACACCATTCATACTGCACTTTTTAGCAAAAAAAAGCAGTTCAAAGTGTTTCACAGTGGACATTAAAACATCATGATGAGGGACAGAAAAAAAAAATTTTTGAAGACAAGATTTAAAAAATCTGTGTAACAGACCTTTAAGAAGAAAACTATGACTAGCAAGAAGCCTTATTGCCAATGGACAAGAATTTAAGAAATTCAACTGGAATTTAGAGATTAAACCAGTATGTATTCACGAGACCTGGTTAATACCTGAATTTTGTAATCCCAGGGTACTCATGCCTGCGAAAAGATAGAGCTGATAGACCAGGAGGTGAATGTGCAACCTTTGTCAAATCAGGGATTCAGTATAGAATTAGGGAGCATGATTTAACTCTTACATGTTTAGTCATAGAAATATGGAGTTAACAGGGAAAAACAAATTTAGTTAATTATTATAATCCTTGTAAACCTTGTAAAATCCTTGTGTTGTCCAGATATTGAACTGTTGGCAGTTGTTCTTCGGCCATATAATGTTCCGAGAGAATTTAGTCATATCATAACAGTAGTTGTTTACATGTCACCCAAATTAACTGAAGAAATTCTGTGCGATGTTTTGCAAAATAGTGCTGCCAGGCTACAGACTCAACACCCTGAGGCACTAATAATAATATCAAGAGACTTCAACCATGTCACCCTCTCCTCTCACCTGACTGGATTCACACAGTTTGTGAACCGTCCTACCAGAGAAAACAAAAGCCTGGATCTGCTGTATGCCAACGTCAAAGAAGCCTACAGAGCCACTGCCTTACCACCACTGGGCAGGTCAGATCATAACTTAGTGTATTTGCAAACCTGTTACAGACCTTATGTACTGAGGCAGCCTGTGGCTGAAGTCAAAATCAGAAGATGGACACCTCAAGCCAGTGAAGCTCTAAGGGACTGTTTTAAATCAACAGACTGGAATGTGCTGCTGGAAACAGATGTGGATTGTATGA
The DNA here is from genome assembly GCA_962446985.1 of Xyrichtys novacula. NCBI lineage: Eukaryota > Metazoa > Chordata > Actinopteri > Labriformes > Labridae > Xyrichtys > Xyrichtys novacula. Next base: position 1,710,369 of record OY660874.1, on the reverse strand, counting down.
ACATTGACAAACAGGTTGACTGCTTTACTGAATATGTCACAAGAGACATAAAAGCAATCCTTAACCAGAAAAAGAAAGGTTTTAAAGATGGTGACAAAGAACGACTCAAACAAGTGCAACAAGAGTTGAAGAGGAGACTGAAGATGGCAAAGCTGGAGTACAAAAAGAAATTCAAATTCAAATTTATTTTATTTGTATAGCACTTTTCATACATAGGAGTAGCACAAAGTGCTTTACAGAATGATAAGATAAAAATAAGAATAAAAACCCCTCCCTCCCACGCCCACACACAGATACACGATCACTTACATACACACACCCACCTACCCACACACAAGCATACACACACAGGACAGTGCTTGGTTGTTTTGTTTTGCATTTCGTCATTTCGTCATGGCTTTTTACTGAGGGTCCTGGTGAGGAAGAACGCATGAGGAGACACTGGAGCTAGGAACTAAAAGATTAAAACACATAAAATAATGTTTTAAATAAAATCAGTTAAACGCTAGGAACTAAAAGATTAAAACAAATAAAATAATATTTTTAATAAAATCAGTTAAACGCTAGGAACTAAAAGATTAAAACACATGAAATAATGTTTTAAATAAAATCAGTTAAACGCTAGGAACTAAAAGATTAAGACACATAAAATAATATTTTAAATAAAATCAGTTAAACGCTAGAAACTAAAAGATTAAAACAAATAATAATAATGTTTTAAGTAAAATCAATTAAACGCCAGACTAAAAAGGTGTGTCTTTAGCCTCTTTTTAAAAATATCAACAGTCTCTGCGGCCCTGAGGGTCTCTGGCAGGCTGTTCCACCGGTAAGGGCCATAGTGGCTGAAGGCAGCCTCACCGTGCGTCTTTGTCGCGGTTCGTGGGACAGTTAAAAGGCCGGTACCAGAGGACCTCAGGGTCCGCGAGGGCTGATATGCTAAAAGCAGGTCAGATAAATAAGACGGCCCAAGACCATTAAGACATTTATAAACCAGCAAAAGAATCTTAAAAATCGATCCTGAAGCGGAAGGGGAGCCAATGCAGTGATTTCAAAACGGGTGTAATGTGCTCCTGCCCTCTGGTCCTCGTCAGCACACGAGCGGCTGAGTTTCGTAGTAGTTGTAAGCTATTAATGCTTTTTTTGGGAAGACCAGAGAGCAGGGCATTACAATAATCTAGGCGACTCGAAATAAAAGCATGCATGAGCACCTCCATGCTGGCCTGAGATAGAAACGTGCAGACTCTGGCTATATTCTTGAGATGGTAAAAACCTATCTTTGTGATGTTCTTAATGTGGGGAATAAAAGTGAGCTCAGAGTCAAAAATAACGCCCAGGTTCTTAACACATTGTGAGGGTTTAAAATCTTGTAGTTTTGGTAAAAGTTTCTCCCTCAGGCCTTCAGGACCAATGACTAAAACCTCTGTTTTATTCTGGTTGAGTTGGAGGAAATTATCTGCCATCCATGACTTAATATCTGAAATGCAGTTAAAAAGGGCATCAACTGGCCCTGTGTCATCAGGAGACACAGCAATGTACAACTGCGTATTATCAGTGTAACTGTGGAAACTGATGCCGTGCCTCCTGATGACATCCCCCAAAGGAAGTGTGTAAAGATTAAACAGAAGTGGGCCTAAAATTGACCCTTGGGGGACCCCACACTTAATTTTATGTGTTCTGGAGGAGCATGTATCCATATTTACAAAGAAAGATCGATCCATGAGATAGGAGTGGAACCACTTAAAAACAGTACCAGAGAGGCCAACCAAATGCTTCAGTCTGTTTAATAAAATGTGATGGTCTACAGTATCAAAAGCAGCACTAAGATCCAGTAAGACCAAGACTGTTAGTTTTTTGGTATCCAAATTACATCTGGTGTCATTTAAAATCTTCAAAAGAGCCGTCTCGGTGCTGTGGTTCATCCTAAAGCCAGATTGAAATTTCTCAGAAATATTGTTTTTAGTTAAAAAATAATTTACTTGGTTAAAAACTACCTTTTCTAAGATTTTACTTAAAAATGGTAGATTAGATACAGGCCTGTAGTTGTTAAAAACATTGTGGTCTAGATTGCTCTTCTTCAGAAGGGGCTTCACCACCGCCGTTTTATAGGCAGTGGGGACGACACCCGTCTGAAGAGAGCAATTCACTATATTTAAAATCTGTTCCTCGAAGAATTCATAAAATGTCTTTAAAAGCGATGTGGGAATTGGATCTAAAAGGCAGTTTGTGGGGTTTACCTGGGAGAATACTCGACCAAGGGCCTTCGCATCAACCAGACTAAAACTCTCCAGTGTCTCCTCGGGTAAAAGCAGTGATCCAGGTGTATTAAGAACAGCATTCTGATGAGATAAAACACTGGATCTGATGGTATCAATCTTGCTTCTGAAGTGGTCTGCAAAGTCCTCACAGAGGGTCACTGTAGGTGTCATGGACACATTAGAATCGGTGCTGGTTAAAAGATTAAAAGTGGAAAAGAGAAACCTCGGGTTGTTTTTATTGTCAGTAATGAGTTTTGAAAAATGATTTCTTCTGGACAATTTCATTGCGTTATTGTAGGTTTTTAGTTGATCCCGGTATATTTCATAGTGTACTGTTAATTTGGTTTTTCTCCACCTTCTCTCTGCACTCCTGCATTGTCTCTTCAGTTGCTTGATGTTGCCATCTCTCCACAGTTGTGTTTTCTTAGTTCTTACAGTTTTAGTTAAAAGTGGAGCCACTGCATCTAGTGATGTCTTTAATTTGTTGTTAAAATCATCGACAATAAAATCACAAGGTGCAGGTAAAATTTCAGCAGGAGTGTTCTGTAAAATCTCTATAAAATTTGCAGCCACTTCAGAAGTAAGGAAGCGTTTCCTCACCGTTCTCACTGAGGCCTCTCGATGGCTAAAACTGGTGATATTAAAAAACACGCAGTAGTGGTCAGACACCGCTAGGTCAACAACAGAGGACACACCAGTGGACAGGCCATAACTTATGACCAGGTCCAGAGTGTGTCCTCTGTTGTGAGTTGGCTGGGCAACGTGTTGCTTAAAATCCATGCAATCTAAAATATTTAAAAATTCTCTGGACATTGCGTCCGAACTGTTGTCAACATGTAAGTTAAAATCACCAGCTATTAAAATCCTGTTATAGGTAGAGTGTATGACTGAGAGAAGTTCTAAAAATTCACTGATGAAAACCTTGGGATGACGAGGTGGCCTATAGATAGTAATACATAGTATAGGGGGACTGCTAAAAACAAATGCATTATATTCAAATGATGTATAACTGTTAAAAGAAACTTCACAAGAATTAAGTGATTTCAAGATAGAAGATGCAGTCCCGCCTCCCCTGCCTTCCCTGGTAGAAAATAAAAAGTTAAAATCAGGTGGACAGGCCTCAGAGAGGGAAACTCCTGCCTCAGTACCAAGCCATGTTTCTGTGAGCAATAAAATATCAAGTTTGCTGTCTATAATCAGGTCATTCATTATAAAAGTCTTGTTTAAAAGAGAGCGCACGTTTAGCATGGCCAAATTAATGACCCCACCGGATGAGCGCACCTCGCTGTTGCCGCAAGTCCGGGGCCCCGAGCAGTCCCTTAGGGCCACCCGGGGCCGTGGACCCGCAGAGGCGGGCTTGTATTGATGGGAGTGATGACGTGAGCTAATGTGTACTGGGATGGGATATTGAACAATGTGGTCGTTGATGTGAACAGTAGGTCCATAGGGGGCAGTGTTGAGTGAAGCACTACTGGGCGCTGCCACGGAAGGTGAAGGTGAAGAGGTGTGGAAGGGGGTGTGTGGGGTAAACAATAGTCAATCACGTGTGGCAGATTGCACCGAGTGCTGCAAATTAGCAGTGAGCATGGTGCTGCCTAATTTGTTTGGGTGCACTCTGTCTGGCCTTTATGCGGAGTAGCGATTCCAAAATAGATTAAAATTGTCGATAAAACCAACCTGATAGTCTCTGCAGGCGGAAAGCAGCCAGGTGTTGAGGCTGAGCAGACGGCTGAACCGCTCTGCTCCCCGGGCCAGTGTCGGGATTGAGCCGGAGATGAAGACGGCCTTCCCCGTGGTGCGCAGGAGCCTGAGCAGGTCTCTAAAATCAATTTTTAAGAGCTCGGACTGCTTGCGAGCAGTTTCATTGCATCCCACATGGACAACAACTTTGCTGACTGTACCAGGCAGGGAGAGCAAGAGCCCCGGGAGTTCGTTTAAATGGTGGAGTTTAGCTCGGAATTAACAGGCGGACCAGCGCCCAATGTGATCACTGAGTCCAAGAGCTTTTCTTCATTCCGGATCCAGTGAAGGTCGGCGATACAGTGCTCGAGTTGTGCTATGGATCGGGATTTCTCAAGGCAGCCATCGCACCTAGGTGGAGAGGTGAGTGGGAACGTTATGGTGGCGGCCATCGGTGTAGTGCTAGCTTCACGGCCCGCTAGCTTCACGCCTTAGCGCGAAGATAGAGAAGAATCTACAACACAGCAACATCTGTGAAGTGTGGAGAGGGATCAGTACCATCTCTGGACACAGCAGTAAACAGAAAAGACAGCCAGTGGTGGGTGATCTGGAAAGAGCTGATGAACTCAACCTGTTCTTCAACAGATTTGACACTGCTGTCACTCCCTCTTCCACTGCTACTTCACCTTCCTCTCTGCAACAAATCTCCACTACAACTTCTCCCCTTCCTCCTCCATCTTGTTCAAATGTCTCAGCCACTTCAACTTCCTTCCTTTCTAGAACACCAGTCCTTGTCTGTCACTGAAACAGGGGTGAGGATGGAGCTTGGAAGACTTTGTCCTGGGAAGGCAGCTGGTCCAGATGGTGTGTGTCCAAGGCTGCTTAGAGACTGTGCTGAAGAGCTTTGTCAACCTCTCCACAGGATCTTCAACCTGAGTCTACAGCTGGGGCGGGTACCTGCTCTGTGGAAAACATCCTGCATTGTGCCAGTACCAAGAACAAAATGTCCTGCTGAACTCAATGACTACAGACCAGTGGCCCTCACTTCGCACATCATGAAAACCCTGGAGCGGCTGATTCTACGCCTTCTGAGGTCTGAAGTCAAAGACAAACTGGATTTCCTGCAGTTTGCATACAAAGAACACACTGGAGTGGATGACGCTGTCCTCTACATGCTTCACCGTGCCCTGTCTCATCTGGAGGAACCTGGGGTTTATGTGAGGGCATGTTCTTTGACTTTTCAAGTGCATTCAACACCATCCAACACACCATACTCAAAGACAAGCTCACAGAGATGGGAGTGGATCCTTCCTGTGTTTCCTGGATCACAGATTACCTGACAGGAAGGCCACAGTTTGTCAGGCTGGGCAACTGTGTTTCTGGGACATTAATGAGCAGTACAGGGGCTCCACAAGGGACAGTGCTGGCGCCATTCCTGTTCACACTGTATACGTCAGACTTCAAATACAGTACTGAGTCCTGCCACATTCAGAAATATTCAGATGACACTGCTATTGTGGCATGTATCAGAAATGGACAAGAAGCTGAATACAGAGATCTGATAAGAGCCTTCAGTGACTGGAGTCACAAAAACTGCCTCCTCCTCAACACCTCAAAGACAAAGGAGATGGTAATAGACTTCCGTAGATCTAAACCCCCTCTTCAGCCAGTGAACACCTGTGAAGTGGACATCGAAGTGGTGACATCATATAAATACCTAGATTTACATCTGGATAATAAGTTGGACTGGTCTAAGAATATAGACTTCATCTACAGAAAGGAGAAGAGCTGCCTCTTTTGCCTGAGAAGACTCTGATCAATAGACATCTGTAGTAAGATGCTGCAGATGTTTTATCAGTCTGTGGTGGCAAGTGTTCTGTTCTACGCTGCAGTCTGCTGGGGAGGAAGCGTCAAACACAAAGATACGAGATGTCTGAACAAACTGGTGAAAAAGGCTGGCTCTGTGGTTGGACTCAAGCTGGACTCAGTGGAGGATGTGGTGGAGCGATCTAAACTGAGGAAGGTGGAGACTATTCTAAAGAACATGGATCACCCACTTCACAACACCTTGATGGACCAAAGGGCCAATGGTGGTGGACGGCTCCTCTCTCTTTGCTGCAGGACAGAAAGATTCAGAAGATCTTTTGTACCAACAGCCATTAGACTTTATAACTCTTGTGTAAATAGTAAATAACTTTTATAGACATATTATGTGAGACAACAGACAACTGAATTTCCCTTTGGGGATTAATAAAGTTATTCTTATTCTTAATTCCTAATCTTTGCTGACCTTAAGGAAATAGTGAAAAAAATAGAATCCCCTCCCTGGGTAGGAGATTTTAATGCCCATAATTCCCTGTGGGGAGGTCAGGAGAGAGATACAAATGGAATCATCATTGAAGATTTCTTAGAGAATAATGATTTAGTGATTATGAATGACAGCAGACCAACTGGATTTGAAATGAGTTCTTTTAAAATGTCCTTTCTTGATTTAACTTTTGCTTCTCCAGCCTTGGCTGGGATAGGGGAGTGGAATGTCCTAGATAAGCAGTCAATGGGCAGCGATCACTTTCCATTAATAAGCAAATTTGCAAGATCCTTAAGTATGGAACCTGGGAACCAAATTAAAAAGTTTGATTAAATGGGATAAATTCCAGGCAGGTATAGGAGAAAGATTGGAAGAAATCAATAGTACTGGATCTATTGATGAGCATAATGAGTCTTTATTTAAAATCCTTTTGAAAGTGGCTTTAAAGACTATACCATGTAGAGGGGCCCCCAAGGAGTGTGTGATTGTTCCTTGGTGGAATAGCGACTGTTATAAGGCAGTGACAAGCAAGCTTTCAAGATGTTATGCAGAAATCCTACTCAGGAAAATGGTATTTATTTTAAACAGTGCAGGGCAGTGGCAAGGAAGATGATAAAAGATGCTAAAAAGAGGAGCTGGGGGTCCTTTTGGCACTTTAGGGCCAGATACTCCAGTCAGAGAGGTTTGGTCCAGAATTCATAAAATGTCTGAAAAGTGGTCAGATCAATAATGCCAGTCCCGAATGATGGCTCTGTTGAGGCCACTAAGACAAAGAAAAGGCAAGTATGTGTGTTATCGTTTTTCAGGAGGTTCACAAATCTGCATTTCTTAGAGATGAAGGTTTCAGAATGAGGGAGGAGATCTTGAAGACAGAAGGATGGAAACTGAATTCTGTCAATAAAGAAAGCAATCCCTACAATCTATTCTAATCTCTGTTTGCAGATGAGAGAGAGGGGCTTATATTTATTATCTATTCTGCCAGATTTAGAGGGCGACAGATCAGACTGTCCAGTGGGCAAATAAATGGGGTTTTAGGATCTCTACTACTAAAAGTAATGTTATGATCTTTGGAAATAAGAGGAAATTTCCTACAACAGGTATATCTTTGTATCAATGTCCAATTGAAAGAGTAAATGCTTTCAAATTCCTGGAGGTATGGATAGATGGAAGGCTTACATGAATGTGTCATATAGATAAAATAATAAACAATTGTGTAAGAATGGTTATAAATATTCTTCGTAGTTTGGCTGGAAGGGACTCGGGGGCTGAAAGGAACACCTTGGTATTGATATAAAGGGCAATGATAGGGTTTGTCTTAGACTACAGATGTGTGATTTTTGGATCAGGAGCTAAATCTATATTATGTAAATTAGACCAAGTCCAGGCTGAAGCCTTAGGAGTGTGCTGTGGAGCATTTAAATGTATGCCTTTTTCTGCATTACTTATAGAAATGGGAGAACTGCCTTTGAGAATACAGAGGTGTAAATTGGGGCAGTGTACTTGTTGGAAGATTCATGGGGATTTGTTGAGAAAGAAAAAAAAATCAAACTTCTTCCATCAGATTAAGCAGCTAGCAATAAGGATAGGACTCAACTAACATAAAGTGTGTAAGAATACTTGGTCTCCTGTACCCTTCTGGCTTCTTCCTGAGTCTGAGGTTCATCTTCAGCCACTAGAAATGGGGAAGAATGTTTTGAGTAACAAGAAGTCTGAAGCAATTTAATTAATTTAATGTATTTTTTACTGATGGTTTAAAGGACCAGTAATCTAGGAGAACTGGGTTTAGGGATATACATGGTCACTGGTAGACTAAAACAGAGTGTTCATCTGTAAAATAACCTGTTAGTTTTCTCAACTGAGTTAATGGCAATTTTATGGGTGCTAGGATGGATAGAGAAAAATACATTTTAAAAAAAGTCTTATGTGCTTTAATTCTGCTGCTGCTTTGGAGGCTTTGAAGGAGGGGGCATCAAGGGGCCACCCAGATTTGATTTGGAAAATATTATGTTGTTTATTCCAGATCAATAGGTCAGGATGCCAAGTGGAATTTCTGTGGGTTCCTTGCCATTCAGGAATAGAGGGTAATGAAATTGCAGATTCTCTGGCAAAGCAAGCACTTTCAAAAGAGAACATGAACATCTTTCTGAGGAAGAGTGAAAAACTGGAGCATCAGTGGCAGGAAGAGTGGAATGTGGAATAGAGGGGCAGACATTATTTTTCTGTAAAGCCCTCTGTAAAATGTAAGAGTTGGAGGATGAGATCCAAGCGGAGGGATGATGAGGCTTTAACCAGGTTGAGACTGGAACACTGTTGTCTTGCAGAATGCCTGAATTAGTAGGGAGGCACCAAGATGGGCTGTGTGAATGTGGCAGATTGGAAACAGTGCGTCATGTTGTGCAGTCTTGCAATAAATACAAGAGAGAACGACGACAGCTGTACAAAGACCCCTCTGATTTGGGACTGAGTATTTTCGCTTAGAGCCATCTTTCGAGCTGAACAGAACACCGAAAGCATCGGAAACGCAGTTTTAAAGTTCCTGCATTCGTCTGGTCTGTATGTGAAAGTATAAAATAACATAACTCAGCCTGTGGAGGGCGGCATTACGCTCCTTGCGTACAGCCTGCCGGAAATTTATCAGAAGAAGAAGTAGAAGAACCCGTTCATATTTTTGCGCCTGCGCGCAAGTACAGGGTAGTAGTTCCTGGCGGGTTGATTCAAAAAGAAACGCAAAACAATATGGATTTACTATCAGCGCTACGGTTTCTGAGGTTAAATGAAATTCCAGCAGGTAAATTTTTTGTAAGTCTGTGTCATGTAGACCACTTTTTTCACTCAGACAGGTGACGGTGGTCAAAATTATTCGGATATTTCAGGTTGGTCGGTACGTAAAGGTAGCTCAAACTGTAACTTTCCCGGGCTTTGTACTCTGCAGTGACCGGCTCAGCAAACCCCGATGATAAACATCAGAAACTCATACGAAGTGCCTGCTTTTGGATGAATAATACTGTAAAACGGAACATTGGACGTTAGACGTAAATCGAGAGGTGAATTCGGTGATATTGTGAACTAAAACTACCTGCTGTGCTGCTCCTCAGCTGATACGTTTTGTATTAGCTTGTGGTGATAAAATAAAACTGAGAGGCTTTGTTTCTTATCATGGAAAAGAAGAATCAAATCTCTGAAGGTCCGAGCTCTATTAAAAAAGCGATGTCAAGTCAGTCTTATCTACCATGGCAGCGCTTTGCAGAGTTGAGAAAGTTACAGTGGAGAGGAACAACTTCCTTTAACAGGCAGAAACCTAGGGAAGAACCAGACTAATATTAGACAGTCATCTGCCACCACTGTTTGGAGATAGTAAAGGGGATACATTTAGACTGTGGGAGAAATACAGAGAGAACCCTCTCATGGACTTGGAGAACATGCAAAGTCCACACAAGGAGGGTCCTATTTGGCAGCTCAGGATTTGGACTGAAACCTTCCTGCTTTAAGGCAAAGGGCTAGCCACGGCTCACTGTATTGCCACTGATAGTGTTAGTATGTTATAAATATGAGAAGGATGAAAACAAAGTTCAGCAAGTCAATAATTCTTATTATAAAACGTAAATTCACAATGAAAATAATGTGTAAAGAGGTCATTTTCTGCTATGATCTGTGCAGTTCTTGAAATAAATAGAGCCTCTAAAATCTTGACAAAGATGTGCCTGTAACCTAAGGATTGATCAAATTAAAGCAATTGCTACTTTGGTTTGCTACACAATTGTTTTGGTAATTATTTGGCAATTCATTAATTATTTTGGTCACTCAAAAACAAAGCTTTCCTCCAGTAAACAAGGGTTTTTGGGGGTCATATAATACTACACGATTGAGAGAGCACACAGCAGGAACAATCAAAGTTGAGAGTGTTTTTTACAATCAAACTGCTTATACTGTCGACTAAATGTGAGCCACTTTTTTCGACAGTTTTGGGGTAGTTAAACTTAAAATGTATAAATGTCAACATTCTGAGGAGAATTAGAATTTTTCCTCAGGCTGTGAAACACTATCAGCTGTAGTATTGTGGAAACTTGGGTGATGTTATACATGTTGTGATTTTCAGCCTGGGTGGATGAAGTGTGGGACTTGGAATTCACTGAGAGAAAACAGCTTGATGACACCATCGCAGGAGAACTGGAAGTCGTTGGAGAAAAGGACTTCAGAAAACTGTACCAGTGTTTACTGACCCATGCTGCTGAGCAACAACATTCTGCAGGCATCGATGGAGCTTCACAGGTACAACAGAGCTGACATCTACACTGGACGCTCACTTGAATAGTGAGATGAAGAACTATACTGTATACTGTACTATACTGTATTTTTAGGTTGATGAATTAAGTTTTGGTTTTGTTGATGTAAGCATTTCTGAGAGTTTCTTTCATGGTATTTGACTTTTAACTATATGTTTAAATATGGATACAAGGGGATTAAGATGATATACCATATGTTACTGAAATGTACTGAAGCTAGTGGCTCTAAAAAATACAGACTGTATGTACCTCAAAAACTTCCTGTTGTCTCACATAGATTAAAAACATCATCACTGTTTTCCTGTCTAGTAGAAGCTGTTAAAATACGCTGTCTCCCACGTTTCCCTGCAGAGTGTCTGGGCCATGCTGGGGAGCAACGCTGTGTCAGTCAAGTCTCTGGTGGCAGTGCTGTCCTTCTTCATTCTGGCAGGAAAAGCAAAGATGGCCAATGGCCAAGTGAGAGTGAGCGCCCTGCATGCTGCCTCAGTTTACCTGCTGCTGTTGGGAATCCCAGGTGAGGAAATTAGAGTGAGACACAGGTTGTGAGGTCTGCAAGCAGTTTCAGTGCAGCCACCAGGTCACATTCTAATCTGCCTCAGTAAAGTTCCACGCTGAGGTATTGACATATCAAAAACTTCAGTGATTATTTCGGCAAGCGGTTACCACTCTGCACACTATTTCGATGTCGTGTCAATCAAGTTTTCTTGTTTATAGGCCTGGCTATCATTTCTGTTGGTTCTGATGTTGTATTTATCAGGTGAATTGCAGGGATCAAAGAAAAAGAGCACTTTGTTTTGAAATAACAAAAGTCAGATCAATAAACAGGAACAGCAGAAAGTTTTGATATAATCATTGATTCATTCTGGTTTCTGGTTATTAAGATATCTTTTCCTTGCCTCTGTTAATACAACTCATCAGCAGTATATCTTATAAAGTCTTCCAAATTATTAGGAGTAGACCGGTTATTGGCCCTGGCCAGTTGCTGGCTGATAATCTTTTTCAGTGTTGTATTCTACAGACCACACATAGAGTTAATTAATGAAAACTTATACCACTCTGGCTCTGTTGCTTGTGTGTCTGTCCCTCTGAGTTTGTTTTCATTCACAAATGTGTCTCACTTGAGTACCACTGACAATACTCTCTCTGATAGGCTAGAATCACTTTACTGTGAACTAACTGTGCTGTGAGTGTAAATGGTTAAGGGTTTGCTCCTGTTTATGATGTTAAATGTTTTGGTCAAATATTGGCTAAAGGAGTTTAAACAAAGTTTTGTGTTAGATTTTCTAACTACAGATTCTACATGTTTACCAAAAGATTGTCACATGCAGGAATGGGGGGTGAGACATACAACAAAGGGTCAAGGCCAGGAGTCAAACCAGCGAATGCTGTGGCAGGGTCTGTAGCCTTTACTAGATATGGGGTGCTTAGGCCACATGGCCATCAGTGCCCCTTCAACCTTTTTTTAAAAAAATATTATTATTATTTTTTTAGTTTTACAATTTAGTCATGACCACAGATGATCTGTGTGTTGGCGAGGTTTGTTGTTGGTGATGTAGCCCAAGTCCTAAACTTGAGTGCAGAGGAGCATCTGTAGTATAGCCAGCTGAGAGGATCATTAGAGTTTAAGTGCTGCAGAGAGATACAGTGAGCATGACTATAAACAACAAAATGTCTTATTGTGACACTCTAAAAGTGTTTTGTTAAACTGACATGGTTATTTATTGAAAAACACAGACTTAAGGGAAGCTTTTCAGTAATACTAATGGAGACCGGCACACAGTCCACTTAGGCAAGGTTGATTTACAGACTTCAGTTCCAGTTGACTCCTCTGTGTCGTAACGCTGCAGCACTTCCCCCATCTAAATCTAACACTAATGTACAGCAGAGTGTATCATTCACAGTTTTTGATATGAACTCCTGTTCATGTGTTTTTTGTTTCCAGGAAGTATTGTCCACAAGGTTTTCCATGAGATTTTATTGGACACATGTTTAGACTTGACCTCTCACTGCTGGCCTCAGGACTGTGGGAAGAAGCGCAAGAAAGACAGTCTGAAGAGTTTGCAGGCAGAGGGCAAACGCTCTAAACCCCAGAGGAGAGACGCTTTAGAGGTACAGTACTATTCAGACCTCCGTCAAACCTACAGGGCCATTATGGTAGATGGAGTGCAGATGGATGCAGTAAGAGCTTTTCTTATCTTCTCACCACCCAAAGTGCACAAATACCATTTACCCTTTTCCATTCTTATTAGTACAGTGATGGCAGTGAGCAGGTAGTGCATGTAGAGGGAACCTTTTTCTCCTTAAATACTTATCAGCATTAATAAGGACAAGTCCACAAGTTAATTACAACTGTAAAGACAGTACAAGGGCAACTGAGGTGAGAAGTAACTAGTATGAAGAAGCAACCAAACTGTGCTCAGTATGAAGATCATCATCATCATCAACCCGCTTCAACTTTCTGAAGAAAGTTGGAATAAAAAATCATTCATGTCATTTTCAGGAGTGCTGTGCATGTGTGGGAGGGGGCTGCCAACTGTGTTTACTAACTCAGGGTGGGAATAGATGTGCTTTCATTGATACCAATATTATTATTGATTCTGCTTATCAGTCTTATTCTCTATCTATTGCCTTGTCAATTCTTATGGATTTTCTGTGTAAAAAAATACAGTAGAGCTGTTCAGTTATGTCAAAAGCCATAATAATGATTTTTTAAATTAAAGTTGATATTGATATCACAGTTATGAACAATGATTAGAGGAATTTTTTCAACTTAAAACCTCTTAAGTTTTTGACAAACTCAATGAGTGGGGAAACAATTGTTAGGCCTACCTGTGTTTACTGAAGAATGTCTGTCTAAAATGATGATTGAAATTATTTAAAAATCAAGTGTACTACTACTGAGAGAGACCATGCATCTACAGTATATCACAAAAGTGAGTACACCCTTTAGATTTTTGCAAATATTCTGTTATATCCTTTCAGGGGATAACACTATCTTAATGAAACTTTGAAATAATGCAAAGTAGTCAGTGTGCTGCTTGAATAACAGTATAGATTTATTGTCAATTGAAAATTACTCTGTACACAGCTGTAAACGTCTAAACAGCTGGCAACAAAAATGAGTACACCCCGTAGTGAACATGTCTAAATTGTGCCCAAAGTGTCAATATTTTGTGTGACCACCATTGTTATCTAGCACTGCTTTAACCCTCCTGGGCATGGAATTCACCAGAGCTGCACAGGTTGCTTCTGGAATCTTCTTCCACTCCTCCATGGCGACATCACGGAGCTCATGGATGTTGGACACCTTGCACTCCTCCACCTGCCTCTTGAGGATGCCCCAAATGTGCTCAACTGGGTTTAGGTCTGGAGACATACTCGGCCAGTCCATCACTTTAACCTTCAGCTTCTTCAGCAAGGCTGTTGTCATCTTGGAGGTGTGTTTAGGGTCATTATCATGTTGGAAAACCGCCCTACGGCCCAGTTTCCGGAGAGAAGGGATCATGCTCTTCTGCAGGATGTCACAGTATATAGTGGAATTCATGTGTCCCTCAATGAACTGCAGCTCCCCAGTGCCGGCTGCACTCATGCAGCCCCAGACCATGATGCTGCCACCACCATGCTTGACTGTAGGCAAAACACATTTGTCTTGGTACTCCTCACCAGGGTGCCGCCACACACGCCGGACACCATCTGATCCAAACAGGTTTATTTTGGTCTCATCAGATCACAGGACATGGTTCCAGTAACTCATGTTCTTCGATTCATTGTCTTTAGCAAACTGTTTGCGGGCTTTCTTATGCAGCGGTTTCAGAAGAGGCTTCTGTCTGGGGCGACGGCCATACAAACCAATTTGATGCAGTGTGCGGCGTATGGTCTGGACACTGACAGGCTGACATCCCACTTCTGCAACCTCTGCAGCAATGCTGGAAGCACTCACACGTCTATTTTTGGAAACCAACCTCTGGATATGACGCTGAGCACGTGGACTCAACTTTTTAGGTCGACCCTGGCGAGGCCTGTTGCGAGTGGAACCTGTCCTGGAAAACCGCTGTATGATCTTAGCCACTGTGCTGCAACTCATTTTCAGGATGTTGGCAATCTTCTTATAGCCAAGGCCATCTTTGTGAAGCGCAATAATCCTTTTTTTCAGCTGCTCAGAGAGTTCCTTGCCATGAGGTGCCATGTTGTCCAGCGTTCAGAGAGAATTGTGCCCAAAACACCAAATTTAACAGCCTTGCTTATCATTTACACCTGAATCCTTTTAACACTAACGAGTCACATGACACCAGGGCGGGAAAACGACATCATTGGGCACAATTAGGACATGTTCACTGCGGGGTGTACTCACTTTTGTTGCCAGCTGTTTAGACATTAACAGCTGTGTACTGAGTAATTTTCAAAGGACAATAAATCTATACTGTTATTCAAGCAGCACACTGACTACTTTAAGTTATATCAAAGTTTCAGTAGGATAATGTTATCCCCTGAAAGGATATAACAGAATATTTGCAAAAATCTAAAGGGTGTACTCACTTTTGTGATATACTGTATGCATCTAACTTTAGGAGGGAAAATTTACTCAACGAAATGCCTGTAAATTCAGTGAATGAAACAAAACCCTCTGTGTCCTCGTTAAAATTGAAGGATTTGAGCTTTCATTACATTTGATCACAGGCTGCAGATTTAACAAATTGTTTAGTCTTTTATGTAACATCCTTTAAAAGATTAGTCCATGAGCCAACACCCCAAAATTGACCCATCGCAATAAATTGGGTGGGCAATTTCTGGTTTGTTTTTTTGAGTTGCTCCACATCCCTAGTTTATGGATTGGCATGATAACCCTTGCAGACTGGTAGCTTAGTGATTGTTATCATGCATTTAATCTATGGAGTCCTGTAGCAGAAATACCTGAATTTCGTATGGTGCTTGTTTGCTATTATGGGGCTTGTGGACTACTTGTTGACTGCTCTGCCCCCCTAAATCATTCTGATTTATTCCTAAGTCATTGGAGAACTGAAAAAAATAGTTTGATTTGTTGTCCGGATGAAATTTAAGACTTTTATAGCCCTCTTTTAAAAAAATATTCATAGGCAGAAATAGCATTTTTATTTTTCTCTTGTGTGTCTTTTCTCAGCAGAGCAATTGGGTAATATTTGCATCATTTTAGGCACTGGATTTGAAATCTGACAAGTCTTACCTTTCAGCAGGTACCAAATTTATGCCTGTAGCCCTTATAGTTTTGGAAATACACACAATTTTATATGCATGTTGTAATATGCAGAATTTTGGCTGGATTGGATCAAGACTCCAGAATAAGAATAAGAAGAACTTTATTGATCCCCAAAGGGAAATTCAATTGTCTGTTGTCTCACATAATATGTCTATAAAAGTTATCTATTATTTACATAAGAGTTATAAAGCCTGATGGCTGTTGGTACAAAAGATCTTTTGAATCTTTCTGTCCTGCAGCGAAGAGAGAGGAGCCGTCCACCACCATTGGCCCTTTGGTCCATTAAGGCGTTGTGAAGTGGGTGATCCATGTTCTTTAGAATAGACTCCACCTTCCTCAGTGTAGATCTCTCCACCACATCCTCCACTGAGTCCAGCTTGAGTCCAACCACAGAGCCAGCCTTTTTCACCAGTTTGTTAAGACATCTCACATCTTTGTGTTTGATGTTTCCTCCCCAGCAGACTGCAGCGTAGAACAGAACACTTGCCAACACAGACTGATAAAACATCTGCAGCGTCTTACTACTGATGTCTATTGATTGGAGTCTTCTCAGGCAAAAGAGGCGGCTCTGCCCCTTTCTGTAGATGAAATCTGTATTCTTAGACCAGTCCAACTTATTATCCAGATGTAAATTTAGGTATTTATATGATGTTACCACTTCGATGTCCACTCCACACGTGTTCACTGGCTGAAGAGGGGGTTTAGATCTACGGAAGTCTATGACCATCTCCTTTGTCTTTGAGGTGTTGAGGAGGAGGCAGTTTTTGTGACTTCAGTCACTGAAGGCTCTTATCAGATCTCTGTATTCAGCTTCTTGTCCATTTCTGATACATGCCACAATAGCAGTGTCATCTGAATATTTCTGAATGTGGCAGGACTCAGTACTGTATTTGAAGTCTGACGTATACAGTGTGAACAGGAATGGCGCCAGCACTGTCCCTCTGTAGTCATTGAGTTCAGCAGGACATTTTGTTCTTGGTACTGGCAAATGTTTTCCACAGAGTAGGTACCCGCCCCAGCTGTAGACTCAGGTTGAAGATCTTGTGGAGAAGTTGACACAGTCCTGTAGCACAGTCTCTAAGCAGCCTTGGACACACACCATCTGGACCAGCTGCCTTTCCAGGACAAAGTCTTCCAAGCTCCATCCTCACCCCTGTTTCTGTGACAGACAAGGGCTGGTGTTCTAGGAGGGAGGGAGTTGAAGTGGTTGAGACATTTGAACGAGATGGAGGAGGAAGGGGAGAAGTTGTAGTGGAGATTTGTTGCAGAGAAGAAGGTGAAGTAGGAGTGGAAGTGGGAGTGACAGCAGTGTCAAATCTGTTGAAGAACAGGTTGAGTTCATCAGCTCTTTCCACATCACCCACCACTGGCTGTCTTTTCTTTATACTGCTGTGTCCAGAGATGATACTGATTCCTCTCCACACTTCACAGATGTTGCTGTGTTGTAGATTCTTCTTGTTGCTTTCCAGCTTTGCCATCTTCAGTCTCCTCTTCAACTCTTGTTGCACTTGTTTGAGTCGTTCTTTATCACCATCTTTAAAAGCTTTCTTTTTCTGGTTAAGGATTGCTTTTATGTCTCTTGTGACATATTCAGTAAAGCAGTCAACCTGTTTGTCAATGTTCATACTATCCACATCTGTTTCCAGCAGCACATTCCAGTCTGTTGATTTAAAACAGTCCCTTAGAGCTTCACTGGCTTGAGGTGTCCATCTTCTGATTTTGACTTCGGCCACAGGCTGCCTCAGTACATAAGGCTGTAACAGGTTTGCAAATAGACCAAGTTATGATCTGACTTGCCCAGTGGTGGTAAGGCAGTGGCTCTGTAGGCTTCTTTGACGTTGGCATACAGCAGATCCAGGGTCTTGTTTTCTCTGGTAGGACAGTTCACAAACTGTGTGAATCCAGTCAGGTGAGAGGAGAGGGTGACATGGTTGAAGTCTCTTGATATTATTAGTGCCTCAGGGTGTTGAGTCTGTAGCCTGGCAACACTATTTTGCAAAACATCGCAACATTCCTCAGTTGATTTGGGTGGAATTTAAACAACATTTAAACAACTACTGTTATGATATGACTAAATTCTCTTGGAACATAATATGGCTGAAGAGCAACTGCCAACAGTTCAATATCTGGACAACACAACTTCTCCTTGACAGTTATGTGTGCAGGGTTACACCATCTCTGGTTGACAAATAAAGCCAGACCTCCTCCTTTCTTCTTGCCACTACCTTAAACATCTCTGTCTGACTTTATGAGAGTGAAGCCACGTAGATCCACGCTGGAGTCTGAGTTGTTTTGATTCAACCAGGTTTCAGTAAAACACAGGAAACTGCACTCACGGTATGCTTTCTCAGTCTTCACCAATATCTCCAGCTCATCGCTTTTGTTGGGCAGAGAGTTGATGTTTCCCATGATGATTGATGGGAGAAAGGGTTCATATCGCCATCTCCTGGTAGTGCAATGGATAGCACATTCTTTACCTTTTTTACCTTTTTTGTGTTGTTCACCTTCACTGGATTCAGTAGCCATGTCTTTCCTGGGCTGTCCATCAAGTTTCTGAAACACTGAGATAAAATATATTTTAAAAGGGTTGTGAGAATAATTTGCTAATTTAAATGTGCAATATGTAGCTTGCACCTTTTAAAATGTGAATAGGCCTACCAAGTTCTATACATGCTAGTACAACGTGTGTGTGTGTGTGTGTGTGTGTGTGTGTGTGTGTGTGTGTGTGTGTGTGTGTGTGTGTGTGTGTGTGTGTGTGTGTGCAGCTTTAATTTGTTTATCTTTCAGATCAACAAGCTAGCTTGCTGACTAGCATTTGCTAACACAACTATCATCCTGATCTACATTACATTTATTGGCTTTCTCCCATAACATTTATGGTACATTATTGTGACAGCAGGTTCATTGTTTTTGTGGTTTCAATTCACCAAATGCAGTTCTATCTCCTCCTCTAATGAAACAATATCAATCTCCCTCCCCATCATTTGTCTCAGCAAACCTAGCTTGCGCTGTTGGAGCAGTCACACCCCCAGTGGCATCACTTCACCAATAATAGTCATATCACAACATAACACACCCCCAAATATTTTATTTTATCACCAGATGTGTTTGATTAATGTAGGTTGAATAATTCACATGGGAAACAGAAAATCTTTCTTACCTAAGTGATTGAGAGATGAGTGTAACAGCTTGGAGATGTCAAAAACCAGAAAATCTTGTTGTGCATGTGAACATAAAAATGTATGTATTTCCAAAACTATAAGGGCTACAGGCATAAATTTGGTACCTTCTGAGAGGTGAGACTTGTCAGATTTTAAATCCAGTGTCTAAAATGATGCAAATATTACCCAATTGCTCTGCTGAGAAACGATACACAAGAGAAAAATAAAAATGCTATTTCTGCCTATGAATATTTTTTAAAAAGAGGGCTATAAAAGTCTTAAATTTCATCTGGACAACAAATCAAACTATTTTGTTTAGTTCTCCTATGACTTAGGAATAAATCAGCCCCATAATAGCAAACAAGCACCATACGAAATTCAGGTATTTCTGCTACAGGATTCCATAGATTAAATGCATGATAACTATCACTAAGCTACCAGTCTGCAAGGGTTATCATGCCAATCCATAAACTAGGGATGTGGAGCAACTCAAAAAAACAGCCCACCCGATTTTTTGCATTTAGTGGTCTGGCTCATGGACTATATTGAGACTGGTGGTATGACAGCCTCTCTCTCATTCTGCTCATTCTGTCTCTCAGCTTTTCAGACACACACAGAAAAACACTTCTGCCTCCTCTCCTCCCTCCTCCTCACTTCCTCTCCTCTCTCCTCCTTCTACTACTCCTCTCCATCTGTGGCTGCTTAATATATTGTCACCGCTGTTATAAACGGTGTCGAAAATACAGGGGCCTACCATTAATCCTTACTAGAGCCTTGACATCCTCTTGCTCCCAAACTTTTAACGTTGATCTGAGCAGCTTAGGATGAAGTGAAGGAGAGAGCTTTTTAAGGAGAGCCCACGCTCTGCTGTTAATGAACATGAGTGTGCACTTCAATGGCCATTCAAAACATAACTGGGGACATTACAGTGGGCGGCAGAATGATCGGTCAGATCAGGAATCCGAACTCACTATGTTGCTAAAATCAATGCATAAATCATCAGTAATTGCCTTAGTTTTCAAAGGACTGCATCCAGACAATGTCTGACAATACACAGAAACAGAAAGAGTCTGACTTTCTAAGCAAGAAGACTTTGCAGTTAGTTGGTATGTCATACTGCTATGTTATAAGAGCTTATATTATAATCCAAACAATACGCAAGAGGTCAACAGTAATGGCAAATGATGTTTATGGCTTTAATTAGTTGGTGCCAATTCTCTGCTGCGGACACCAAAACAGGTTATTTTTTTCCTGTTCAGTTATATTTTTGAGATGTCAGAGAGTAACTACCCATAGAGAACTTTTTGATGCCCCTCTGAGGGGAAAAAAAACACAAAGCCCTCTCACCACAACAACTTGTGAACCAGCCGCCACTTACCATAAAAATGGCCCTTTTAAACGTCTGCTCTCTGCTGAACAAGTCTTTTATTGTCAATGACCTGGTTTTAGACCACAAACTGGACTGTTTTTAACTGAAACATTACTGGGTGCGGATGCACCAGTTGTTCTCACTGAGCCCCCCCACCTAATTTTAACTTTGCATTTTCTGTTAGGTGTGGTAGAAGAGGAGGTGGCACAGCAGCTTTAACCTCAAACACCCTGGCCACCAAACCTGGTTTATTCGATAGATATACCACTTTTGAGTACAGTGCAATTGTTTTTAGCAGTACTCCTATCCTGTGTGTCACAGTATACAGACCACCCAAGAAATGCACTGCTTTTACCGGTGAATTAGCTGAATTTTTATCAACTTTACACAACTCCTACAGCATGATTGTTTTAACCAGTGATTTTAACTTGCAAATAGATAACTCCTCTGATCCGATTTCCACAAAGTTTTTAAATGATCTGAATTATATGGATTGTATTCAACATGGCACACAGCCAACTCACAACAGAGGACAAACGCTGGACTTGGTCATCACCTACGGCATGTCCACCCGTGTGTCCTCTGTTGTAGCCTTGGTTGTCTTTGACCACTACTGTGTGCTTGTAAAGTCACCGGTTTTATCCAGCGGGAGACCTCTGTGAGAACTGTGAGGAAGCACCATCTGACCCCTGAAGTGGCTGCAAATTTTATTGATGTTTTAGATAAAAGTCCTCCAACTGTTTCACCTGCCCCCTGTGATTTTATTGTAGACAATTTTAACAGAAGGCTACAGACAGCCCTTGAACCAGTCGCTCCACTGAAAACAAAAAATGTCCGACCCAAATCCATACCTCCATGGAGAAATGAGGAGCTTAAAAAGTTCAAAAGGCAATGCGGGGTGGCAGAGCGCAGATAAAGAAAACACAAAACAACAATAAATCATCAATTGTTCAATAATCAACAAAGAATCTAAAACAATGCCATAAGAACTGCAAGAAACAATTACGTCTCCAAAATAATTACTAACCACAAAAATAACACCAAAGTTCTCTTTTTAACAATTGATAGCATTTTAAACCCTGATTTTAATAATCGTCATTTTAATCCCTCTGACTCCCTCTGTGAGGAATTTGCAGACCACTTAATGGGGAAGATAGACACAATCAGATGCAACATTTTATCATGTTAAATTACTCCTTTTAATGCATCTAAGTGTTTGTCTTTACCTGAGGAAACACTGGACAGTTTTGTTCTGGTTAATGCTGAGATGCTGGATAAAGTATTCTCCTCAGTGAGGCCCACCACATGTCTTTTAGATTCTGTCCCAACCTCACTCTTTAAGTTATTTTATGATTCTTTTAGAAACGAGCTTTTAAACATGATGAATTGCTCTCTTCAGATGGGGGTATTTCCCGCTGCCTTTAAAGCGGCAGTGGTGAGACCTCTGCTGAAGAAGAGCAATTTAGATTTTAATGATTTGAACAATTATAGGCCAGTGTCTAACTTACCATTTTTAAGCAAGATTTTAGAAAAGCTTGTTTTTATCCAACTTAAAGAATTTTTAGATAATCATAATATTCTTGAAAAGTGTCAGTCTGGTTTTAGGGTGAACCACAGCACAGAGACTGCCTTGGTAAAGATTTTAAATGACATTAGATCTAATTATGATGCACAAAAGGTGACAGTGTTGGTTCTTCTGGATCTTAGTGCTGCCTTCGATACAGTAGACCACACTATTCTAAACCACCTAAAACACCTTGGCCTCTCAGGTACTGTTCACAGATGGTTCACCTCCTACTTGACAGACAGGACATTCATGGTAAGTGTAGACACGTGCTCCTCCAAAGTCTACAAAATCACATGTGGTGTACCCCAGGGTTCGATTTTAGGCCCTGTGCTTTTTAACCTGTACATGCTCCTTCTTGGTGGTGTCATCAGGAGACATGGGCTGTGTCTCATTTCAGAGACCGCATCGACCTAAGTGCCCTTCTGCACCGTCGAACGGTGCATTTGAAGTGTGCATGACGTCACGACGGTGCGAACGGTGTCCCGTTTGGCACGAGATGCTAAAAAATGCTAAGCGCGCTTAGCATGTTTTCAAGCGTGCATTTATCCACGCTTTCGTGCCGTCGGTATCCCAGAATCCTTTGCGTGCCGCTGCACAGCTGCGCATTTCAGGTGAGAGGCTGGACTCGCTTGGAGACGCAGCGCGTCTTCAAAGAAATTACAAGCAATCCAAAAACAGCAGACAGTCAGCTCAGGCTGTATGAGAGCATGATCTCTGAACTCACTAAAATCTGTTAACCAAACATTATAGATTTAGAGACGAACTGATCCGCTCTGCTTCAACAATCAAAAACATTAGAAATAAGAAAGCTGACAAAACTACAGCAGAGTATCAGGACAACATTGAGGTTTTTTTCTTTTAAGATTTAGAGATTAAAGTTGTAAATTTAGGAGAATAAAGTCATAAAGTAAATAAAGTCATAAAGCTGCTTTTGCGGAGGGGGAAATGACTGAAGCTGGTCATCTGCAGGGTTATCTGTGGATGTATCAGCGGGTCATTCAGAGAGATTTTGTGGTTTCTGAAGAAACAATCAAACTGATGATGATCAACATTTGTGATCCAGAGGGAGTCGAGCTCCGACGAGCACCACGTCTCTGACACCGGCCGTAGCCTACACCTGCAGAGACACCAACACCTTAGGTAAACCATTCAGATAGGGGAGCTGATTAGATTTTCGATCACAACTGTCAATGTCACTTTTCACTTTCAGATGGAAGTGGATGAAGCAGAGGATGAGGAAGATGAGGAGCCTCATTTCTCAAGCAAGGACTTGATGAAGATCAGGGGTGCAGTGGTTTACCTGGTACAGAGCCTCCTCAGACTCCTGCAGACGTTTTCTCTCAAGAACAGACAACAGAGCGCCAGCAACTGCACACAGGTAACTCACAAACGGGCCCTCTCCCCACCACACTGCAGTGTCGTCATGCTCTAACTGTGTCCCCTTTTCTCTGCAGATCTTCAGCAAGCTGCTTTACTTTGAGCCTGTTGTTGGACAGCCAAACTTTGCTGTAGAACAGTGAGTTCCTCTAATCCTGGCTCTTTTTACATCATTAGTTAAAGAAAAAGTTAGCTCTGCCCCCCCAATCACTCTGCTTTAGTCTAACTTCTCAGAGGCATGATGGCGGAAAAAATTGTCCTTTCGCTGTGATTATATTAGAGGTAGTAAGAGGCAAAGTGAGATGGCTGTAAAATGTTGGAACTGACAAGAGCAGCGTGTGTGTGTGCATGCGTGCGTGTGTGTGTGTGTGTGTTTT
Source organism: Xyrichtys novacula (assembly GCA_962446985.1). Classification (NCBI taxonomy): domain Eukaryota; kingdom Metazoa; phylum Chordata; class Actinopteri; order Labriformes; family Labridae; genus Xyrichtys; species Xyrichtys novacula. The sequence goes on along the minus strand of OY660874.1, from coordinate 1,686,759 downwards.
TGTGATGCTGCTGCTGTGAGTTAAGAAGTTATTTCTCTTGTGCTCCCACAACATCATCCAGTGACCATACAGACCGCTTTTTGTTTGTTGCGTCCGAGAGCTGCTCAGAGGAGAGAGGAGGGGTGAAAAGTTAAGAGAGTAGCTATCACGGAAGTCTTAAAAAGAACACGCCCCATATCAGACAACAAGGGATGCTAGCGGCCACATTGTTGTGGCACACTTGTTAAAAACTATATCCTGTGTAAATATTTTGTGTTGAAGCTGACAGGTAATGTTATTTCTTCACAGAGATATCACCAAGCTGAGGAACATTTCTGAGATGGCTTTCTATGGTCTACGGTTGCTCTGCTCTCCAAAGCACGGTGACCAGAAAGAAGTAAGATCCAGTAATCATCTTCTGTGATTGGCCAACAGTTGGTGTTCCATGAACGTTATTGAAGATATTTTTTCTGTATGTAACACTTGGACTTTAAACCATCTGTCTTTCCTTGCTGTGTCTCCTTTTTTCATGACACACAGAGACCACATGTCCTTATAGACTCACATTAGTGTAACACACAAAACAGAGGGATGGTTCCAGCTTGGAAGATCAGTTAATCACAGTTTTGTTGTTGTTGCAGTTGGAGTATTCACATTACAGGAGTCAGAATTTGTTTCAAAAATGAGACAAATTAGACAAACATTCATAAAAACATTACTTTCTCAGTCAACATGGTGATATTTTGTATTATGGTCATACTTTCACACCATTAATGCAGTCATATGAGGCTCCAGTTAGCCATCAGCTACCTTCAGACCATTGGTCTGCACATGAGCACAATCATTTTTAGCATATTCGAAAGAACTCTGACTCCATTTCTTGTCGCTCACATTTGCAGACTTACTTCAAACTTTGTCTATCTTTTTTTTTCTAAAGGGTTTGGTTTACGCTTTTTTGGATCCATACAGCAGGCTTCTCAGTGCATTGTGCATGATTTCTGAATGAGAAAATAGAAACATCCATGATCTTTTCTGATTAACTGCATATTCACGTCTATGCTAACCACATCTTGGATTTAGTGTGTGTACCTCAAGCATACCACTAGATGTTGTGTAGGATCAGCTGCTTTGCAGATAGTCACCTTCTTAAATATGTGGTCCAAGTATTGCTAGAAGAATCTCAGACTGGACCACTTTCATCCTGTAATATTCCTAAAAGCGATCAGGGACTACAAAATCATCCCAACTACATGATAACTTTTTTTGTAATGTCACATTTTTGTAATGTGAATTCTGTCATCAAAATACAAATATACTGTTAGTGCTTCAGTCTCAGTGAGCAAGGTCTCTGTGTGGGATTTTATTTTTTCCCACCCGAAGAAACAAAAACTCAGAGGTCAAACCAGTGCTGATTTTAACATGCAATCCGTGAAAAACAGCAGCCAGATAGACATCTAAACAGAATTTTCTCTTTTTTTTGTTCATCACATTTCAAACCTTTACTACAATATTGAACCACCTCACCACACGTAGAATATTTTTCTGCTCCAGTGCAGGTGTTGTCCTAACACGCTCTGCTGTCTGTCTCTCAGTCCTTGCGGGGGGTTTTTCACAGGCTCCTCTACGTGATCCTGATGATGAACAAAGGCACCAGAGGGAAGCCCTCCCTCCTTGTACCCAATCAGGCTGTCCTTGCTACCCGCAACCAGGCCATCAGTTTTATTTGGTAAACAGCTTTGTTTAATCACACTGAGCAGAACTATAGTCATAGTTTAAAAACCCATTTACCAGGACTCTATTCAGACTGCAGTGACTCTGCTCAGCTGAATGTGTACCTTTACCCTGAAAGCATATTTTGTGTGATTAGCATAAGCCATTAGCCTGTTGATGGTAATTGGGTGAAAGTTGGTTCAAAGCTGTACAAGTTGAACTGGTTTGAATGATCAGAACTTACAGGGAGGGTTGTGTTTATTAAATTTGAAGCTGCATGAGATACTGGAGAGTGAATTACTCCCTGGGGGTCCTGTAGGTTAGCAGACCCCCTTGGTTGAGAAACTGATTGGAGAACTGGAGAGGGAGCAGGGTCCGAAAGCCAGTTCCTCCACATGCAGCACACTGAGCTGATCAATTTTATGATATCGAGTCAACTTGACACTTATATGATATATTTGTTAATACCTTGTTAATTAGTGTCTGACTTCTGTTTGTTTGTTTGACAGTCATCTTATGGGTGAGCTGAAAGAGCTGGCGCTGCCTTTCCTCCAAATCCTTCTCCAGCATATCTGCTATCAGGTGACGCTTTCAGCAGTGACAGAGCTGCCAAAAAAAAAACGAGAACTGTCTGTGTGAAGCTTAAGGACTGTGTTATCTGCTTTGCCTTAAAGTTATGAGGGCAGAATTATTCCAGGATTTTAACTCATGTCTTTATTTGTGGATTTTAACTGATGAATCATACAGCACTATCAGTTGATGCACTTGTTTAAATGGCATGTTTCTTTTGTGGATGTTTAGATGGTGGAAAAAAGCGAGTATCGAAGTCATGGAGCACAGGCTGTGGGTATGCTGACGTCTCAGATGGAGAATAAAGACTACGCTGACTTCATCAAGTGGCTGTTTAACTTCTCAAGATGCTCAAAGGTCACACAGCCTGATGTCAACACCTCAAATATTGATGCCCATGACTATCACTTTATTTTAATGTCTGGGATGGAAGAGAATAACACCACTGTGTCTTTGAAAGGCACAATTCAGTCATTAAAAATTAAGGCTCTCCTCACACGAGGACGGCCCCGTATTGTCTTGGCGTAGGCACCAAAACATGTATCGCTATTTACACATTGTATTGTACGTAGGCTTAGTGCATTTACATGACAACGCAAAATCCTGTAGTACATACGCCCGGCTTAAAGGTGACACTGAAATTGCCACAAAGCACCAAATACAGAGAATGCGCATACGTGTGTGTGTGTGTGTGTGTGTGTGTGAGACAACGTGGGTTGGGGGGCGGGGAGGAGGACGGTTGCTATGAGGTCACCTTCTTTTCCAGACTTATCTATTTACACCAACTACGGCATGAAGACGAATACCCAGATATCCACCAGCAGACCTGTTTTCAAAAAAGATGCGGAGTCATGGACAAATGAGCGTCTCTGTGTGTCAATATCATAGACTGTATATAGAATGGACAGAGTCTGCCTCCTTGCTGGGTGAAGCCACTCCGAGAACAGCACCCTCTGATGGTGGGCTGCAGTACAGATCATAAATCCCGCCTCCGCCAGCAAAGCTTATGGGACTGTGGACAAACTTTAGAAATTTATTACACAGAACATAAATTTTTCTCCCCCCTGCTTGTGATGTTGACATGTAGTTATTGTAAGACTGGTTTGTGCTCAGGTCCTTTTTTTCTGTACAGCTCCGTTTTTAAAAGTTATTAGGGGGTTCATGTTTTCTGTGATTGACACCTGGTACAGCCTATGGGCGTTCAGGGATTGCGTAGCTCTCCCGGGGGATACGCTGTTTGAGCCGAGCGTCATCACAGGGACTCTTGGCGACTGCGCGGCCGAATGCTCACAACACTACTGCACAGCTCTGGTTTCGAGGAAGTGGAGAAAAACCCGGAATTACCGAGAGCTTTTTGGCTTCAAATCCGTATACAGGCGGAAGGCGGAACCACGTTGTCCATCTTATATACAGTCTATGGTCAATATCACCAGATCGATAGTTTATTTTACCGGTGTCTTACAAATTCGTACTCGTCCACCTTAGACAGCTCATTTGAGAGTGTAACAATGACTAACACCAGTATCAAGTACTTTGGGTTTGAGCTTCCACTTGTGAAAAAAGGATGTAAGTGCAGTTAACTAGACTTAATTTAGTGAGCAAGCTAAACAGGAGCAGAGAAATGTGTGCCTGATTGCATCATGTTGGAAGGCTGGGGGTCCATAGGAAATCTTAGGTTTGGCATGTTATAATTTGCTACAAAAGCTGAGTTAAAGGGATATTCCGGCGTAACATTAAGAAAGAAAATGTATTCCGAATGGTTGGGGTGGTTGATGCCGATTGTTATTACCAAAAGCGTCCCTTTAAACACTTGTTCCGACTGCGACTCTCTAACCTGACTTGGTCTTCACTCTTTAGCCTTTGGCTTATTTATAGAGGTCAGTACAGGAGGTTTCATTTTTAACACTCTGGCATAAAACACAACCACAGGTGCCGTGCCTTCTCCTTTAATAACATAACAAGGCGTAAATACAGCGCAATGATGACACAGCTTCACAGTGCAACCTTTGACAGAACAGTGAAATAAGTAAGCAAGGGCGCCATTTAGTGATAACATTTAACAGGGGAAAAAATCCTGAAATGGATGAAGTGAGCCACTACCACGTTTGTTGGTTTGTTGACAGCACAGGCGTAAACACAACTCTTCTTCTACAGTTGTTTTAGCGAAATTATACAACTGCACATGTCCAAATGCTTATACTGTGAATAAAACTTGGTGTACGTATACGGTCCATGTACTTAGCGGCCAACGGATTTTTGTTTTTAAAAAAAAAAAGAAAAACGGGAGATTAGCGGTCTCCCGATGACCAGTAGGGATTGGAAAATAAAAAACGGAAAACTAATTCGTTTTGATCTTAAGGATCAGAGAACAAAAAAACAACTCATTTATTTAAATTTCTTTCCTGTGGCTTTAAATGTAAATCGAAGATCAAAATACGTGGGTGGAAATCTTGTGTTTCAAGTTTCATTCACTTATTTGTCGCAACCATAGACTGTATATACTATGGACAACTTGGTTCCGCCTCCCGCTTGTATATGGATTTGAAGCCAAATAGCTCTCGATATTTCTGTGATTTTTCTTCATTTCCTGAAACCAGCGCTGCACAGTAGCAATGCGCACATTTGGGCGCGCAGTCGCCGAGAGTCGCAGTGATGACGCTCGGCTGAAACAGCATATCCCTGGGTAAGCTACGCAATCCCTGAACGCCCATAGGCTGTATCAGGTGTCAATCATAGAAAACATGAACCCCCTAATAACTTTTAAAAACGGAGCTGTACAGATAAAAGAGGACTTGAGCAAAAAACAGTCTTACTGTAACTACATGTCAACATCACAACCAGGGGGGAGAAAAATTTATGTTCTGCGTAATAAATTTCTAAAGTTTGTCCACAGCCCCATAAGCTTTGCTGGCGGAGGTGGGATTTATGACCTATACTGCAGCCCATCAACAGAGGGTGCTGTTCTCGGAGTGGCTTCACCCAGCGAGGAGGCAGACTCTGTCCATTCTATATACAGTCTATAGTCATAAATCCCGCCTTTTTTTATTGTTTGTTTTATTCACAAACAAGTGAATAAAACTTGAAACACAAGATTTCCACGCACATATTTTGATCTTCAATTTCCGTTGAAAGCTACATCACAGAAAGTCAAATACGGATCTATTTTTTCATTCACTGATTTTTATGATCAAAATGAAAAATGGAATTCCCTACTGGAATTCTCAGATTCCCTACTGGTCATTGGGAGACAGCCCATCTCCTGATTTTTGTTTTTTCATTTGAAAACGAAAATCTGTTGGCCACCAAGTACACTGACTGTATACACACATCATGATCTATTTAATTTTGCACCCATATAAACAGTGGATTCAGACTATCCAACCCCTTTCATTGTTAAAATGAGAAAAAAAAATTGCCCTTGTAAACATGGTTTATGTTACAGGGAACAATAACATCACTCTTGCAGAACTGAAAGAAGAAAAGCAACCAACCAAACTGATAAAAAGGGCGTTATAACAGCGTTTTTACTTCTTGGGAAGATTCAGAGTCCCTTAAAGCACTTTACATTGGATACATCATTCATTCGCTCACACAGTCGCACCCTGTTGGTGGTAAACTACCTTAGTAGTCACAGCTGCCCAGGGACAAATTGACAAAAATGTGACTGCCAGTTTGCACCTACGGCCTCTCCGACCACCACCACATAACACTCACAATCATACACAAGTGGAGGACACACACAGTGGCCCTCATTTATCAATCTTGGGCAGATCTGAGCGCAGGATTCATCGTACGACAGGATTTATGAAAGGGTTCGTATCTGACCAATCCCAGCGTATGTATGATAGGGTCTTGATAAATACAGCGGCTGAAATTGATCGTCATTAACATGTTTACGCCCTTAAATATTTGTGGTTCAGAAGCCTCGCCCACTGAGGTCAAACATGAAAGAGGAGAAATATTAGAAAGATACGAAACTTTTCCAAGCTTAAAGTGGATATCCTCGCGTCTGTGGTGGAAACAACAACAAGGATTTTCTCTTTGGAAGCATCAAAACTGGTATAAAACCAGTCCAGAAAGCTCCTGTCTGGAGCAGGATTATGGTGGCGGTAAACAGCGCTGCCGCGGAATAGCGGACAGTGGCTAAAGTTTGAATGAATCATTAGTCAATAAGTTGCTCATGATGATGAATTAATATCTCATACATGCCTCATATTTGTTTATTGCCATGACATAGGGTATGTTGCTCCTATTATTGAAAGTATTTAGTTTTAATTTGTTGCATCTTTGTAATGTAGAGCAGACTGGAGAGTCTGACAGAGGCTCAACAAAAATAATTATTAACGTCACTAAATGGTGTGTTGCTGCCCCTGAGGCACATTTTTATGGATTTCTATTGGTTTTTTATTACTGATTTAATAGCAAGAGCACTTTCTAAACTTACACTTTACATGTCAGAATCCATCGATAAGGTCCTGTCTCCTCTGCACAGCACCTTTGTGGAGTCTCTCCTCGTTATTGTTCTCCGGGCATCGGGTCCTCATGTTAGACCGGCACAGCCAACGGCACTCCATTTGCCAGTGCAACATTGTGCAAAACTGTACTGGCCCAAATGATGTCCCACACCCTTTCAGGAGTGTACAACAACGTCCCCGCTGTTGGACCAAGACAGAGACACCTGCCTTTTAGGAGTCAAACGCAGCGCTCCACAGTGGTGCGTGTGCGTAATGTTGAAACGGCGCTCCTGCTCTGTGGCAGTGTTTCTGGGCAGGGTTATCAAATAGGTCTATTCACTAAGGACATGACAAATTTATTTTATTTTAATTACGTCTTAATCTTTAATGAAATCTGGCTGGCTGTGCTTAATGACCGGTTTGAGGTTTGTTTATCAATTATTTTGAGACAGACATTTGCTGCACCGCAGATCCACACTGACTCAAACTTGCGTACACGATGTCAGACCTGTCGTGAGATTTGGTCGTAGCGTACGCTCACGTGCAGATTGATAAATGCCAATCCTCACGTCAAAATTTTCGTATGCAAGGTGTACGCAAGTTTTCTGCCGTACGCAAGCTTGACAAATGAGGGCCACTGGGAGCAAAGTGGTTAAGTGTCTTGCCCAAGGACACAACGGACAGACTAGGGGGGAATCAAACCACCAACCCTCTAGTTATTGGACGACCACTCTACCTCCTGAGCTACTGCCGCCCCACTTTGGATTATTCATCTAAAAGTCAAGATTATAAAGAGCATTTCATCGCAGTCATTTGATTCCCAAATTCAGACAATGGTCAAAATGATTTTGCATAGTTTGGAAAGAAATTTTGAAACGCAAATAATAAAATATATATAAATATAATAAAACATGTCATCGAAAATGAAATTCATTTCATTTAACTTTTGAAACTGCAACTGTGACAAACAAAATGACCTCCACATATTTGACAGACTTGCTATTTTAAAGGTTTTCCAGTCAGTGTAATCCTTTGAGTTGGGTCTGTTGTGCTGGCTCCTGTAGATGGCACATCGGCTGTTCTCTGCGGACGTGGTGATGGTTTTGCTGGAGCTGCCAGAGAGGACATCTGAGGACTGTCAGGATCCTGAACTGGCAAGTTTTCTGCCTCACAAGTTTCTGATCCAGGATTTGCTGTTCCCTCGACGGATGGACGACTCCCCGACTGTCCAAGGCCACGTCTTCAACTGCTTGGCCCAGTGTTTAGAGCTGCCTTCACTCAATGTTACACGGGCTGTCCACAGCCTCTTCTCTGCCAGTGAGAAACACACACACACACACACAGAGCTGCCTAACAACAAATGAAAAGTTTGAAAAGGTGTGTCCTCTTTGGACTCATTTTGGAAATAGAACTAGGACCCATTGCAGGAAACAATGTACTGATGAGGTTAAATTGTGAAAACATGTTAAAGGAAAATCACATGAGAATGTAAGGGAAAACTTACTTCGAGCTTAAATAGCGCAATGTTTCCCTCATGAACTGTTTACATGAACACATCTCCCCTAAAGTACCCTCTCTGCTTTCTCTGTTTAGCTGGAACACACACTGAGTTGGAAAGTGAAATCACAGAAGGTAAATGTTCCCCTTGAAAATAGAGCTTGATGCATTTTAACCACAATGTCAGATATGTTTGCTGTGTCTGTCTAATGTTAGCCGAGCTACCTCCAACCTTCAGTTCTCTTTCAGGTTCGCATTCACATGTTTGTGCTAGTTTCACTCTGCTCTGTTTGAGTTAACCAGTTAGCTTCCATATAACTTCATATACATGACAGACACACAAAAATGCATTCAAATGTGCACATTTAGTCAACTCAGCAATCAAACCTTGCTTGCTGTCTGAAACGCTGATCATAAGTTGTGTCCAAGCTGTCGCTCAAGCTTATGGTGACTGCCATGATGCAAAACTGCTCTACATCCTGGATGGAAAGAAGCAGCACGGATGACAGCTGGTAGCACAATGCTCTCTGTCAGTTTTTTGATCTAGGAAATGGATATAAAGTTGAATACAGGCTATTTCTGTGTAAACTGATGTGTAACCATTTGGCTGGAGCTATGCCTAACAAAATAGAACATGAGGAAGTGAACCTGAAAAAAAGATCCTGTGTGAAGAGTAGAGTTGTACAATAGTAATAACTGTGTAAGTACTGCTTTAAATGTGGTATCTGGGTGTCTCTGTGGCCTATCTATGCCTTTCAATGCTACAGTCCAGTACCATGACCATTTAGCCTTTAAAACCACTAAACTCAGTACGATTACCCCAGTCCTATTAGTTAACCATGATTTGAAATTTTATCCTGAGACCTGGCACACTCTGTAGCAAGTGTTGGCATTAAATAGACTTGACTTTGTGTTTCAGAGACTTTGTGTTCCCAGCAGACTCAGAAAACCTACCGCTCTCTACCGTTCCAGACCGTGGAGATCACCACCACCAACAACAACAACAGCAGCTCTAGCACTTGTGGTAAGCCAAACCCACTTGAAGGTGTCAGTTGAACAGTTAAACTTGCCTGGAGTGGGTACTGGGAGGAGTTCTATCAATAGAAGTCTAAGTTTATTAACTGTGCTTCAAAGAAATTAAAACATTTATGACTTACATCCTTTTCGTGCAGCAAAAGAAAACTTGGCTCATCTTCTGGAGCAAGTGAAAGACCCAATGATGAATGTGAGGAAATCGGCCCTTCAGGTATATTTTTCCTTTATTTAGAAGGGACAGCGCATATTAATGAACATAAAAATGTAAATATGCCAGAATTAGCCAAAGGCTACTTTTCATCTGTAGTCCCTGGCAGGTCAAAAGAATAACATTAATAACGATACAAGGAGAAAATTAAACTGACACACATCAATGCACCAATGACAAAAAAAAAAAAAAAAAAAGACACACTAAGAAAGCTTAAAGCTTGATTTGATTTAAAGATTAGTGCTGACAGATCTGCTTGCTTTTCAGCCACTTCTTTAGATTAACTTTAAAAGTGTTAAAGGTGGAACAGCCTCTTATTGGAGATGGAATCTCGTTCCAGACCTCCATACCTCTGACTCCTGCTTACTGAAGGTTGTTTGTCTGTGTGGTACTCCGCACTTACCTCTAGTGGAGGCTCTGGTTGTTCTCCCACTGGTGCTGGACCTGAACATGATGAATTCACCCAGAGGTGGTGGAGCAAGTCCATGCAAGATCTTATATATGGAGCAAGTTTTTGCAGAATAGGGCAGTGATGGGTGAAAAATGGTTTCCTATCCAATACTTTTACAGTTTTTTTGAAGAGAGATTCTATTGGTTTTAGTGTGCTTGGGCTTGTCAGTGACCAGTTGGTGATGCAGTATTCTAAGTGGGAGAAAATCATACAGTGCAGAAACATTTTTGCAGCCCTCTCTGTGAGTGACGATCTGAAATTGTTGAGACTGAAATTCACCATTTTACATAATTCTTTTGGGTTTTTTTAAAAGTTAAGTTTGAGTCAAGGGTGTCACCAAGATATTTAAATTCATGTACAAGCAGGAGCTCCTCACCTTTTACAAATATATTTGAACTAAACCGCACTTTTGGACGCTTTGAGAATACCATACAGACAGTTTTTTGGGGAATTTAGAAGAAGACATGAATTGGTGAGCCACTTGTCCACTGAGTTTATTGCAGATGTCAATTTTCCTGATACTTCTTCATCCGACGTTGCTTTTGTGAACAGCATCATCTGCATAGAGCTGTGTGTCGACATTTTGGCAGATATTTGGCAAATCATTAATATATAAGGAAAATAAAATAGGCCCAAGTATGGAACCTTGAGGAACTCCAACATACATGTGGTTTACCTCTGTTCTTGGTTGCTTTTAATCCACAGGCATTATCGGGTCTCCTTAAACATGGTGTGATCCCAACCAGCTCGGAAAACTTGACTACACTGTCTGAACGCTGCAGAGACCCGGCTGTGTCCGTTAAGAAGAAGGCCCTGCAGTGTTTGGGAGAGCTGCTAGCTGTGAGTGTCAAAAAGCAGCTCAGTGTGGCAGGAACCAGAACATAGAAACTGTTATATTTAGGTGTACAAGAATCTCTGTGTCAGCATTTTATTGACAACAATAATCAACATCAGAAGTCATGTTTTCATACTTTTGATCTCCTGCTGCATAAACAAATGTACATGACTTTGGCAAACAATGTAAAGCCAGCTTTATCTCTGCCTGTCAAAAGAACGTAAACACTGGCTACACATAGTGCACTCTGACTTTTCAAAGATGTTCGATAATATATCCTTTTGGTCTCCAGGCCAAGCCAGAGTGCAGTGTGGTGCAGAAGACATGGCTGCAAGGTGTGCTGCCAGCAGTGATGGATTCTGAGAGCTCGGTGCAGGAAAAGGCTTTAGGGGCTCTGGACCAAATGCTGCTCGGTCAGGTCAAACCTTACTCTGCCGGCCGCCACATTGACCCCAGTCAGAAGATGACCTGGGCCCTGCTGGACCTGCTCTGTCACGAATGCCAAAACCTCAGGTTGGACAAAATACTTTCAGTACAAAATCTGTGAGGATTTAAATTGTAACTCAGCTTGAACACAACCTGCTGATTGAAACCAAAACAGCTGTGTTCTGACCTAGCATACAGTGGATATAAAAAGTCTACACACCCCTGTTCAACTGCCAGGTTTTCGTGATGCAAGAAAATGACAGCAAAATTAATATTTTCACAACTTTTTCCACCTTTGATGTGACCTGTAACCTGTACCTATAACTGAAACCTTTTAAGGGGAAAAATATAAAAACTAATACTTTGTTGCAGCACCTTTGGCTTTTATTACAGCACTCAGTCTTTTTGGGTAGGAGTCTATCAGCGTGGCACATCTTGATGTGGCAATATTTGCCCACACTTCTTTGCAAAACCGCTCCAACTCGGACAGGTTGCCAGGGCATCTCCTGTGCACAGCCCTCTTCAGATCACCCCACAAATGTTTGATGGGATTCAGGTCTGGGCTCTGGCTGGGCCATTCCAAAGTCTCAATCTTATTCCGGTGAAGCCATTCTTTTGTTGATTTATATGTGTGCTTTGCGTCATTGTCGAACTTCATCTTCAGCTTCCTAGCAGAAGGCCGAAGATTTTGTGTTAACTTAACGGTGACTGGTATTTGGAACTGTTCATAATTCCCTCCACCCTTACTAAGGCACCAGTTCCAGCTAAAGAAAAACTGCCTCAAAGCATGATGCTGCCACGACCATGCTTCACTGTGGGTATGGTGTTCTTTTGGTGATGAGCAGTGTTGTTTTTGTGCCAAATATACCTTTTGCAATGATGCCCAAAAAGTTCAACTTTGGTTTCATCAGCCCCTAACACATATTTCCACATATGTTTGGGAGATTTCAGATGTCTTTCTGAAAAGCTGGGCTTTGATGTTTTTCTTCGTAAGATAAGGCTTCCGTCATGCCAGCCCAGACATATGAAGACAGCGGGAGATTGTTGTCACATGTTCTACATAGCCAATACTTGCCAGAAATTCCTGCAGTTCCTTCAGTGTTGCTGTAGGCCTCTTGGTAGCCTCCCTGACCAGTTTTCTTCCTGTTTTATCTAGGGATGTGCCGATGTACGATTTAATCGCGATTTAAAGACGAGCTGCAGCGTCACTCAGCGGAGGTGTGCGAAGCCGAGTACTAGTGGAGCGGACAAATGCATAATATAGCCCGAATCGTTCACTTTGTTAAACAAGCATGGAATTTGGTACATATACTCTTCAAACCCCACTCTTTTCAAAAAATAACGTTAGCCACGCAAAATTCCAAGATGTCCGCCCCAAAAATGTGGTTTTTCCTTTATAACTCAAAATGACTTGATTTTAAGCCCCATATATATATTGAAGTTGAATATAAAGTTGGGTATTGCGGATATTTTGGTGGTGGATGGTGTCCAAGATGGCTGCCATTGCCTTGAAGTAATCCGATCTTAGTGACTATGAAACATTAACTTTTGGCATGCACATATTTTTGGTCTCTGCATCCAATGGGGCCATTGCAGTACAGAATTTAGATGTTTATACAGTACAAGCTTGCAGATGTAATAGAGTGAATATCGGCACACAACCAGGGCACACTGGTGATATCACTGCTGTGTAACTCAGCATGACCTCCAGGAGTTCTTTCAGCATGAGAACCAGTCCTTCCCTGTTGCATTGAGCAAGGGTGGAAAATTGTACACTTGCCAGAAGTCTCAGCTGACCCCTATCCTTGAGAATTATGTCCCACCAGTTGACAAGGAACCTGAGGCAGACATTCTCATTGACACATCTGGTGTTTGATGTGTAAAACCCATCGAGCCTTAAAGCTGAGACCAGGTCCAAACGTGGCCAGGGGGGAAGATGCAAGGTAACAAATAAGAACACCATGCTATCTAACTGGCATAACTTCCTGAGGCACAATGACAACAAAACAGAGTTGTCCCACCCTTGCTGACAAGGTTGCACAAATGTTTGCCCTAAATACCATCATCGTCACAAAGGGACCTGCTGTCCTCAGCACTAGTGCAACTGGTCTTGATGGACTGGATAAATGCTCTCACGAGGAAGCGGACAGCCGCAACTTTGTGCACGCCAAACATGCAACTGGTAGCCAATCCATCATGATCAAGGCAAATGACACAGATGTTCTGATCTTAGCTATAAGTGTATTCAGCGGTCTCCAAGAGGCTGGCCTACAGCATATGTGGCTTGCATTTGGGCAAGGTCAGACTCTGCGCTGGATCAGTGTGCATGACATATTTCAGCATGTTAGCCGGGAGAAGGTCAAAAGCATGCTCTTCTTCCATGCCTTTACAGGATGTGACACTGTGTCTGCCTTCTGCAACAAAGGCAAGAAAATGGCTTGGCATACATGGGACATATCTCCAAAATCCTTGCCTGTATTCGCCAAACTGGGTATTTACCTTCCCACAGCGGAGGACTGCGACATAGAGGTGCTTGAGAAGTTTGTCATTCTCATGTATGACAGATCCAGCACAGCTGCTACTGTGGATGAGGCCAGGCTTGTCTTGTTTGCCAGAAAGCAGAGGCCCTATGAGTCTATCCCACCGACCAGAGCAGCTCTACTCCAACACACCAGGCGTGCTGCCTATCAGGCTGGTTGTGTGTGGGCCCAGGCAACCCAGTGTCAGCCAGAAGCAGAGGACCCTGCAGACTGGGGATGTCAAAAGGTTGGTGAGGAATGGCAGGTCTTCTGGACAGCCAACTCTCCAATAGCCAAGTCATGTGAACAGCTCACCAAATGTGGCTGTAAATCTGGCTGTTGTGGCAGGTGCAAGTGCTACAAATTGGGTCTCATGTTTACAACTCTGTGCAGTTGCAACTGTGAGGTGTAACTCACAGTGAGTATCCTGTATCTTACAAACTGTAATAGATGCACATGGTACTAAAATACCTGCTTTTATCAACGTCTAAATTCTGTACTTAGCTTAGATGGGATCAGGAAAAATTTGGGAATTTTGTAAACTTCAGAATTTTAGTATAGCGTTAGGTATGGGTATAAGGTTTTTAAAAAATACCGCAAACGAGTTGAGTGCATCCCCTAGTGGCTGGTTTGCATGGTATCCAATGTTAGATAGTTTAGTATATGGTTGAAACCCAAAGTGATAGAAGAGATTTTATTAAAAAAAGCCACAAAAAAAAGGAGGGGGGGGGGGGGGGGGACAGCCTCCACGTGGCCTCCCCCGCAAGTAGCCAGAGAGTAGTTGCCCTTTAAGTGAAAAAAATGTCTTCGAAATGTCCAACAACATTAACATCAACATCATTGTCATTTTGAGTTATAAAGGAAAAACCACATTTTGGGGCGGACATCTTGGATTTTGGGGCCGCCATCTTGGAATTTTGCATGGCTAACGTTATTTTTGAAAAGAGTGGGGTTTGAAGAGTATATGTACCAAATTTCATGCTTGTATAACAAAATGAACGATTATTTCCTTATCTGCTCAGCTATACTTACCAGCCTAACCCGCTTGTAGTCTTACCCATGGTGTCAAAGCCTCGGTAGCAAAATTTACAAACAAACCACCAAAAAAGTAGTCCCAAATCCCAAAAAAACTCTCGAATTAAGTACATTAATGCCAGCCTAACAAAAATTGGAACATTAAAAGAGAAAATGAAGACATTTTACAACAAAATGCGTGTCCACCCACAATGCATTGTGGCCACTCAAAGCACTGTTGGAGCGTGTCCACAATGCACACCATCCTCCGCTCATTAGCTTCTTAAAGTGGAGGAGATATGATCTGATATTTTAAAAAACACGAGTATAAGGAGGTTTTCACTTGACGTCACTTCCGTGTTATGCGGCAGGCACGCAATACAGATGGAGGGCAGGAAGTGTGTTGCTGCTATAGAGACCAGCAACATGCCGATGTTTTGCTACATTTATGGCTGCTCGAATCGATCGAACAGGAAAAAAAGCAAGAGCTTTTATCGTGTGCCCAAAGTAGTGTTACACAAAGGGGAAACATATAAGAAGCTGACTGAAAAACGCCAGTCTCAAGTCCAGTCCTCGAGCCCCCCCGTCCTGCATGTTTTAGATGTTTCCCTGCTTCAACACACCTGATTCAAATGATCAGCTCCTTATTAAGCCATTTCAGAGCTTGATAACAAGCGTGGTTGGAGGTGTGTTGGAGCAGAGGAACATCCAAAACATGCAGGACGGGGGGGGCTCGGGGACTGGATTTGAGAACCACTGGCCAACGGTCTGGAGGAGCTGCGTCGGATAATGCCCGTGTGTGCAGTGACCACTTTGTCAAAGGTAATGCCTCATTTTTAGCCCGTAGT
The DNA here is from genome assembly GCA_962446985.1 of Xyrichtys novacula. Classification (NCBI taxonomy): domain Eukaryota; kingdom Metazoa; phylum Chordata; class Actinopteri; order Labriformes; family Labridae; genus Xyrichtys; species Xyrichtys novacula. The sequence goes on along the minus strand of OY660874.1, from coordinate 1,671,213 downwards.
TAATTTCTTTCATTTCAAAGTTGAGTCGTGTCAAACTGTGTAAGGGGGGGGGTGCAGAGCGGCCGGATGCGCCGGGAGCGCCTCAGAGCTCCGGAGGGGGTGGACAGGGGAAAAGGGGGTCCTTTCGGCCCCTACCCCCTTGCCCCCCATCCTCCGACTATGACCTCAGATCAGACGAGACGACTTGCTGAATTTAAGCATATTACTAAGCGGAGGAAAAGAAACTAACCAGGATTCCCTCAGTAACTGGAGCAAAGAGGGAAGAGCCCAGCGCTGAATCCCGTGGACGTTGTGAGGCCGGTAGCGGCCCCTGTCGCACCAGGGTATGGTCTTCTCAGAGTCGGGTTGTTTGGGAATGCACCCCAAAGTGGGTGGTAAACTCCATCTAAGGCTAAATACCAGCACGCATCTAAACCGGCGCAAAGATGATCCTATTGGATCATGACAACATGTCAAATGGAGCAGCAAACTTTCGTTCTGTTTTTATGTGTCCCAAAAATGCACATATAGAGATGTATTTGGGTACATAAACTGATGCGGCTTCCAAACAAACCTTTTAGCCGCTGAGAAAGTATGAGTTTGGGTCCTAAAGTTCGCAACTATGTGACGCGCTGCGGGAGGCTATGATAATTGATAGGCTGAGATCCAGAGATGCTTTTGATCCTTTTACTCAACAAACAGCACAGATTTATCACAGCGCAGCAAAAATGGATGAATGGAAATGTGAAGATCAGCGGATTAAACAGATAAAAAGGTGATGAATGAATGAGTGGGTAGCGGCAGCGAAGCACTCACAAGCGTGGCAAAGCGGCTGCGTGGCGGTCAACAAAAATTACAGCTGCTACCCATCCCTGACTCTCTCATCTGTGTCACAGGCAAGTGCACACTTTTCAACACACACTTCCGCACGTGCCCCGCCCACTCCCACGTGAATCACTGCCTCCGCAATACACACACACACACACACACACTCAAGTACCCCGTGCTCCTCATTTTAGACTTATGTGTCCCCTACATAAACTGTACAGTAAGCTGTCAAGGTAGAGAGCATTATATTTTCGGGACAGCAAATATTCAGAATCAGAGGGCTGTTGTTTTCGGCTTATGTGAATAGTCTGAACGAAATCATTAAAGGCACACGCTTTAGAATCCATCCAACAGTAAGAAAACCTGGATTATTTCGCCTTGTTATGTACTTTCAGCTGCGCTCCCGTCAGGGGTACATTCAAAGGCAGGGGTGCATTCTACAGCATAACACCGACCCAAGAACAGTCGGAGACTGAGAATGACGAAACGCCTCGGCTGTATCCTCCTATTAAAAAGGTTTCGTCGGCAGTATGGATGTTTTGCGGCTTCACAAAACAGACGGAGCAGGTAAACCTGACACCAATCTGCAGGTTATGCAGTAAGGAAGTTGCAGCGCCGTTGTCTAACACTTCAAACCTATGTCCCCACATCCGTGAACACCATCCAGCATCGTTCGGTAAAAACAACATGACCGCGACAAGTTTGGTCTACTCTACTGCTTATTATTGACAACGTTAGTGACGTTTCTGCTAACTTTAGCTCCAAAAAGCTAATGCTCCCAACGTCGCGTTAGCTGCCTCTTGCTCATATTGTTTGTTCATGTCCTGCTGTGCACAGAGAAGTGATTTCCCAGTTTTTTGCCATTTTTAAAGGGGACCTGCCATCAAAATTTCATACCCATTTTTAACATTTTTTCATAATCCTTGATGTCCTCTGATCATTTTTGCAACATAATTTTAGCTGAAAAGTTATTTGATGGTTTGTTTTAGCATGCCTAAAAAACCTTACAGGAAAACCAACTGATTTTGACTCATTAACATTTATTGTAATGAGCTGTGCTCTGATTGGATCGCTGCTGTGAAGCCTGCTGTGCTCTGATTGGCTCAGCAGTGGAGGTTCGGATTTCGGTTTATCCATTTTGCTAATGTGTGCTAAAGTAAGGTGCCCAGATATCTGTAATGATATCCGGGGATATTCGGTGCGGCGGCGGCGGGGAGGGTGCAGGGGCTGCAGAGGCTGTGTGATCACAGACAAAATCTCGGTACTATTTAGTAGCAGCACATGCCCCTTGTAATAACCCCCTTAAACAGTGTTGTTCAGGACTGCTTACTTGTGCTTCCTACCTATTCGGCTACTGTAATAACCATTGTTCGAGCCCACACGCAACATTTTTGCTCTCATTCATGAAACGCTTAAATCGGGGACATTTTCGGGAACAGCTTTTGCAGTCCCCGTATTGGATGACCTGTCCCCGGAAATCGCGGACGTCTGGTCACCTTATGCTAAAGGCTAAAAATGGCAGGTATTAAACCTTATATTTTAGACCCCGAGTCCGAAGAGGAGGTGGAAGTTGAAGAAGCCAGAGATCTCCAGCGGTGTTTTCTCATTTATTCTGCCCAGCTTTAATTTCATTTTCCCTGCAGTGAACCCAAGGAAACACCGGTCATTTGGAAGAGACCCATAGCGGATACAGTGGTAGCTGGGTCTCGCTCTGGAGAGTGATGTTGACTGTGAATGAGTAAGAGAACGAGAGAGTGGGCGCGGCTCACCGAGGACGCGCTCGTGAATAATAATGAGCAAGGTCAGCGCTACGTCAGAGGGACCTGCTTTTTCAATTGGCCTGGTTTACCCGTCTCTTTATTTTAAACCTTTACAGAATGCAAACGACGTAACGGTTTGTTTTCACATTTACAACATAAGACGAACATAATATGGACCTTATCTGACACAAAAAACACACAAAATTACATTTTGATGGCAGGTCCCCTTTAATAAAGTTAAAAGCAATGCGCTAATATCGTGAATCGTGATATTTTGGACCACCAGTATCGTGATATCAAATTTTTCATATCGGTCTAGTATCTAGTCTTATCATCAATTTTGGACAGACGTCCTGTTCTTGGTAATGTCACCGTTGTGCCATATTTCCTCCACCTGATGATGACGGTCTTTACTGTGTTCCATGGTATATTTAATTCCTTGGAAATTCTTTTGTAGCCCTCACCTTACTGATATCTTTGAATAATGAGATCCCTCTGATGCTTTGGAAGTTCTCTGCAGACCATGGCTTGTGCTGTAAGATGTGGCTACAAAAATATCAGGAAAAGCCTACTAGAACAGCTGAACTTTATTTGGGGTTGATCAGAGGCACTTTAATTGGTGACAGGTTTGTGCTGACTCCAATTTAACCTGAGTTTGAAAGTAATTGGTTAAATCTGAACACAGCCACATCCCCAGTTTTTAAAGGGTGTGCACACTTATGCAACCACATGATCTCAGTTGTTTAGTTTTACTTCATCCTCCCGAAAGATTTCTGTTTGTTTTTCAATTGTGTTTTACAGGTTATAGGTCACATTAATGGTGGAAAAAGTTGTGAAATTATTTATCTTGATTAAATTTTTTTACATGACAAAAACCTGGCAGTTGAACAGGGGAGTGTAGATTTTTTATATCCACTGTATCAGTTAAATGATAACAACACAGAGATGATGAAGTGGAAGTGTGTTGCACATGGACGAGGTCCACACTAGGGCTGACAAAGTTGGGCAAAAAGGACATTTGAATAATCTCTTTAAAAAACACAAAGATTCAAGCATATGCTGTTATTGGACTTGAATTAATTGTTTGATTCTGTGCTGAGTGACCTTACTGCCAACCAGCTTCACTGACAGAGACAGTAGGGGAGAGAGAAATGCCCTCATTTACTAGTGTTTCCACACACTATAGTGATCCTCCTTTTTACTGTACACCTATTTACTGTTGTTATGCCTATGTCATAGAATGCTGTAAAGCTTTGTTTCCTGTAAGTGACGGAGGAATGTGTTTGTATTTTTCAGTGCTGCCGTTAAATGGTTCATTTCTATCTATAAAGCCAGAACAGGCAGAGCAGAGCCATCCTGTGAGATCGCTGTAGTGCACATTACTGTCTGTGAATTTATAAAGAACACGTGAAAAATACTTGATCAAAGATGTCATTCAAGACCCATCTTTGTGGAGTGTCAAAACCCAGATATGATCCCAAGATCACATGAAAACATTATTCTTAAGCTCATTGTTGAATTATAACAAACAGACAACCAATAACAGCAGGGCTACAGGATCAAATAATAGAGAAGTACAGTTCTTCCTACAGAAAACACACACACACAAAAAAAAGTCCAAAGTCCACCCTACATTTCCAGCACATTACTAAATGCAAATAGTGACCTTCCAGCCATGAAAACATAATGTTATGAATATAACTTATGTTCCCTGAAGGAGAGGAACGAGGTACAACACATATAGTATGGGATATCACGCCCCCGCGTGGCCTGACTGAAGACACCTTTATTCACACATTTGTGGCAGATGACCTGTGGTGACGTCTGGGAGGCTCTGCCTGCACATATATACATGTAACACCACAGTCATCTTTCAGTTTGATAGCCACTCTTCACCGAGCCTAGCTGCGCAGTGGGGCAACCCAGTGTTTTAACTTGTTCCTCTCCTTCAGGTAACAGAAGTTATATTCATAACATTTTATTTAGACAGTGCCTTGCCCTTGGCTGGATTAGCAAAACAGACAAACAACTGGTCACATAAACAAACACTCTAAGTGCAGTCTATGTAAGTGCGTAGTGCACGCACAGGGCGCAAGGAATGCAACCTCCTCTGCTCCTCAGATGCAAATGGAGGAGGGCAGAAGCTCAGTAGTTCAAAACTCATAGAGCTATAGGCTGTGGGGATAATCTAAGGCAAATACGCCCCGTTTGGGCGCAATGTAACCTTAGATCCATCCAGAGTGAACTGGGTACAACAGGGGTGCACAGACAAAGCATGAAGGTTGCCCACTCGCTTTGCAGACGTCAAAGCAAGTAGCAGTGCAGTTTTGTATGACAGAAATTTCATGTCTGCTGACTCAACAGGCTCAAATGGGGGTCCACAGAGACCCTAAAGCACCAGCCCTAAATCCCATGAGGGAACGCTGGGTTTAAGCACAGGTCTTAGCCTGCGGATTCCTTTTAGGAGGCGCATAGCAAGAGGGTGAGCTCCTGACGTCACAGCATCAAAGCCAACCTGGCATGCAGATATAGCTGCCAAATAGACTTTAATTGTTGAGAAAGAGAGACCCCTATCCAGCAGCTCCTGAAGGAATGTTAAAACATCCACAATAGAACTCTGAAATGGGAGTACATTTCGGTCCTGATACCACTGCTCAAACGCCCACCATTTACAGGCACATAGGCCCCTAGTAGATGATGCCCTTGCACCCTGGATTGTTGCCACCACATTTGGGGGCAGACCCTGAGCTATTAAGCTGGACCTTTCAGCAGGTAGGCATGTAGTCGCTACAGTTCTGGGCACGGGTGAATCACCTCTCCTCCTGGCTGGGAGAGGAGGTCCCTGCAAAGAGGGAGCTGCCAGGGCCTCGCTGCCAGCAGACTGAATATCTCGGCGTACCACGACTTCGCCGGCCAGTGAGGAGCCACCAGGATCAGGGAGAGCCCCTGCTGGCGCACCCTCTCCAGAACAGACAGAATCATTTCCACTGGGGGAAATGCATATAGCAGTGTGTTTGGCCATGAGTGAGCTAGCGCATCCATTCCCAGGGGAGCATTGCAGTCTGTTATGGAAAAGAACAGGGGGCAATGAGTATTTGCTCTGGAGGCAAAAAGATCTACTTCTGCCCTGCCGAAGCGGTCCCATATCTGAGCCACCACTAGTGGGTGCAATCTCCACTCTCTGACAAGAGGACCCCCCCTGGAGAGAAGGTCTGGCCCAAGGTTTAATTGACCCGGAATATGTGTGGCTCTGAGAGACAGAAAATGAAAACTGCACCATAGCAACAGAAAGCGAGACAGTTTTAACAGGGGAGGAGAGCGTGTCCCTCCCTGCTTGTTTATGTAGGAAACCATGGTTGTGATTTCCGTCCTGATCAGAACATGATGGCCTGTGCATTGGGCTGGCGTCCACACCCCTCTCACTGCTGCGCCCTTGCACAGAGCCCTCCAACCCCTCAGGGATGCATCTGTGGACACCACCTTGTGAAAAGACACCCTTCCTATAATCAAATCAAATCAAACTTTATTTATATAGCACTTTTCAGGCAAAAAGAAGTGCAGCACAAAGTGCTTTACAATTTAAAACAATGAGCCCCCCCCATATCCAGCCCGCCACCCCACCCCCCAACCCTCACCGAGAGCCCACCCCAACACACACACACACACACACACACACAGATAATGCAATCATAAAAGCGTGTGGCTGAGTACAGAGGAGCCAAGTCAGGAAACGTCAGGAGGCCCAGGGCCAGGACACCTCCACCCGGGTGTGCATCCCGCTACAAGCCAGTAAGGGGCCCACAGCAGCAAGCACTGCTGCAGACCACCATCTGGCCAAGCTGAGCGCACACCACGAGGCAGAGAAACCCTAGACAGAGCCAGTCACAGCCTCCAGTGCAGGTGGTCCCCCTACTGAGGAAACACTGGAGAATTGCAATAAAAACATTAACTAAATCAGCTAAAAGCATCAAACTAGATAAAATTATAAGATACTGATAAATAGCTAAAATACCATTTAAAAAGTAATAAACATAACATGTAAAATGAGGACTAAAATATATAAATGAACTAAAATAAGATAAAAATAGGATAAAAATATTGATTAAAAATAAGACATTAGTTAAAAGCCAAATTAAATAGGTGAGTCTTGAGCCTGCTCTTAAAATTATGAACATTCTCTGCGGCCCTAAGGTCCTCCGGCAGGCTATTCCAAAGACGGGGGCCATAGTGCTGGAAAGATGCCTCACCGTAAGTTCGTGTTCTCACTTTGGGGACTATTAAAAGGCCAGTGCCAGAGGATTCTAGGGATCTGCGAGGGTTCATATTTTAAAAGCAATTCTGAAAGATAAGAAGGTCCAAGACCCCTAAGACATTTAAAAATCATTAAAAGGACCTTAAAATCAATCCTAAAGCACACAGGGAGCCAATGCAGTGATTTTAAAACCGGTGTAATGTGTGCCCGCCTTCTGGTCTTTGTCAGCACACGTGCTGCTGAGTTTTGCAACAGTTGTAAACTCGCAATGTTTCTTTTTGGAAGACCAGAAAGCAGGACGTTACAATAGTCAAGACGACTGCAGATAAAAGCATGCATTAGCGTCTCTGTGTTAGCCCGGGAGAGAAAGGGGCGGACTCTGGCTATATTCTTTAAATGATAAAACCCTGTTTTCGTTATATTTTTAATATGTGGAATAAAAGTCAGCTCAGAGTCAAAGATGACGCCCAGATTCTTTACCTGATTTGATGGAATTAAAGACAGGGTTTTCAGTTTTGTTAAAAGTTTCTCTCCCTGAGCCTTAGGATCGATAATTAAAACCTCAGTTTTGTCCTGGTTGAGCTGTAGGAAGTTTTCTGCCATCCAGGATTTAATGTCTAGGATACAGCTAAAAAGGGCATCAATTGGCCCTGTGTCATCAGGAGACATGGACATGTAGAGCTGTGTGTCATCAGCATAGCTGTGAAAAGTGATACCATGCCTCCTGATGACATCTCCCAGTGGGAGCATATATAAATTAAAAAGTATGGGGCCTAAAATTGAGCCTTGGGGCACACCACATTTAATGCTATGAATCCTTGAAGAGCATGTGTCCAAACTTACAAGAAACTTTCGATCTGTGAGATAGGAGTTAAACCATTTAAAGGCAGTACCAGAGAGGCCTACAAGGTGCCTTAGTCTATTTAAAAGAATTGTGTGATCTACTGTATCAAAAGCAGCGCTTAGATCCAGTAGCACAAGGACTGTAAGCTTGTGTTAGTCCAAGTTGCACCTAAGATCATTAAAAATTTTCAGTAGTGCAGTCTCGGTACTGTGGTTCGTCCTAAATCCAGATCGAAATTTCTCAAGGATGGAATGGTTATTTAAAAAATCATTCAACTGAATAAAAACAAGTTTTTCTAAAACTTTGCTTAAAAATGGTAAGTTGGACACTGGTCTGTAGTTATTAAGAACATTAGGATCCAAACTGTTCTTCTTCAGAAGGGGTCTCACTACTGCCGTTTTAAGGGCAGCAGGGAAAGAGCCTGTCTGAAGAGAAAAATTTTCTATATTTAAAAGGTCGCCTTCAAAGTGATGTGGGAATTGGGTCTAAAAGGCAGGTTGTTGGTTTTACTTGGGAGAAAACTCTACCAAGCATCTCAGCATCAACCAGGACAAAACTGTCCAGTGTTTCCTCAGGTAAAAACAAGCTTTCCACTGTATTAGAAACAGTGTTTTGAAAAGATAAAATAGAGGATCGTATAAAATCAATTTTACCCCTGAAATGGTCTGCAAAACCTTCACAAAGTGTGTCTGAAGGAGTGATTTGATATCTGTTAAAAACCGGGTTTATTAAAAGATCAATTGTAGCAAAGAGGATTTTTGGGTTATTCTTATGATCTGTGATTATGTTGGTAAAATAGGTGGATCTTGTGTGTCTGAGAGCTTTATTGTAGATTTTCAGTTGCTCACAGTATATTTGATGATTAATTGTAATTTTATTTTTCTTCCATCTCCACTCAGCTACCTTGCAATTTCTTTTTAGTTTTTTGATTTCCTCATTTCTCCATGGCGGTGTGCGCTTAGGCAGTACCTTTTTTGTTTTCAGTGGAGCTACAAGGTCGAGGGTGGTTTCAAGTTTGTTAATAAAATGTTGAACAATAAAATCACAGGATGCAGGTAGAGTAGCTGAGGGATGCTTGCTCATGATCTCGATAAAATTTGCAGCCACTTCTGAGGTAAAATAGCGTTTCCTGACAGTTTGCACCGAGGTCTCCCGCTGAATAAAACTGGTGATATTAAAAAACACACAATAATGGTCCGACACAGCCAGGTCAACAACAGAGGACACACTGGCTGACAGGCCATAGCTGAGGACTAGATCCAAGGTGTGTCCTCTGTTGTGAGTAGGCTGTGTGACGTGTTGTGTAAAATCCAAGCAATTAAGTAGATTTAAAAACTCTTTTGCCATTGAGTCAGATGGGTTGTGTATGTGTAAATTAAAATCACCAGATATAATAATAAAATTGTAAGTGGCATGGATTATTGCTAAAAATTCAGAAAATTCACTGATAAAAGCAACATCATGTTTTGGTGGTCTGTAAACAGTTATACAAAGAATTGAGGGACTGTTAAAAACAACCGCATGATGTTCAAAGGTGGTGTACTGATCAAATTGTATTTCTTTTGTGCTTAGTGAGTTGTTGATTATTGATGCGGTACCACCACCTTTCCTGCCACTTCTAAAATAGAACATAAAGTTAAAATTAGGTGGGGAGGCCTCAGTGAGAATAACTGGCGCGTCTGTACCCAGCCATGTTTCAGTTAAACAGACAATCAACCTTGTTGTCTAAAATCAGGTCATGGACAATAAAAGATTTGTTTAAAAGAGAGCGACGGGTGATTTACAGACTGTGTGGTTCGATTGTTGATGTTCTGGGAGAGGTCTGAGGTTATTGAAGTTCACAGAGTGTACATGATGGAGTCTGGCTGTCTCTCGCTGAGTGATGATGACAGGAATGGGTGAATGGTTAATGAAAACAGAGGGTCCAAGTCCAGGGGTCTATAGGAGACCCCTGTTGTAGAAAACCAGGTTTTCTACAGCCATCATAGATGCCATCATGCCTGTCAGCTGTAAAATCGTCCAGAAACACAGTTTGCGTCCCAACTGAAATTGTGCAAGCCACCCTGCATTCTGACAGACGTGCTCGGCTTGAAACGGATCATATTTCCAGCCAGAGAAATGATATCTGTTGACTCAGAGTCAGTAAACTTTTCTGTAAATTTACCATAAAGCCCAGTATTTGGATGTGCGAGAGTGTCAATGACAACCATCAATTTAGCTTCAGTAGATTTAGAGGATTGAAAACTGATGCAGTAGGCTCCAACTGACTGCTTTGCACATAATGGCCCTCATTTATCAAGCTTGCGCAGATCTGAGCGCAGGATTCATCGTACGATAGGATGCGCGTGAGATTTATGAAAGGGTTCGTATCTGACCAATCCCAGCAAACATATGATGGGGTCTTGATAAATGCAGAGGCTGAAATCGATCGTCATTAACATGTTTACGCCCTCAAATATTCGTGGTTCAGAAACCTCGCCCACTGAGGTCAAACATGAAAGAGGAGAAATATTAGAAAGATGCGAAACTTTTCCGAGCTGAAAGTGGATATCCTCGCATCTGTGGTGGAAACTAACAAGGATTTTCTCTTTGAAGGCATCAAAACTGGTGTAAAAGCAGTCCAGAAAACTCCTGTCTGGAGCAGGATTATGGTGGTGCTGAACAGCGCTGCCACAGAATAGCGGACAGTGGCTGAAGTTTGAATAAATCATTAGTCAATAAGTTGCTTTTGATGATAAATTAATATCTCATACATGCCTCATATTTTTTTATTGCCATGACATGGGGTACCCTGCTCCTATTATTGAAAGTATTCCGTTTTAATTTGTTGCGTCTTTGTAATGTAAAAAAGACTGGAGAGTCTGAAAGAGGCTGAACAAAAATAGTCATTAACGTCACCAAACGGTGTGTTGCTGCCCCTGAGGCACATTTTTATGGATTTCTATTGGATTTTATCACTGATTAAATTGCAAGGGCATTTTCTAAACTTATATTTTACATCAGAATCCATGGATAAGGTCATGTCTCCTCTGTACAGCACCTTTGTGGAGTCTCTCCCCGTTATTGTTCTCCGGGCATTGGGTCCTCACGTTGCACCGGCACAGCCAACGGCACTCTGTTCACCAGTGCAACATTGTGCAAAACTGTACCGGTGCAAAGGATGTCCCACATCCTTTCAGGAGTGTACAACAACACCCCCGCTGCTGGGCCAAGACAGAGCTACCTGCCTTTAGGAGTCAAATGTAGCACTCCACAGTGGCCCGTGTGCGTAATGTTGAAACGGCGCTCCTGCTCTGTGGCAGTGTTTCTGGGCAGAGTTATCAAATAGGTCTATTCACTCAGGATATAACAAATGTATTTTGTTAGATTTTATTGTGTGTCTTAATCTTTAATGAAATCTGGCTGATTGTGCTTAATGACAGGTTTGAGGTTTGTTTATCAATTATCTTGAGACAGACATTTTCTGCACCGCAGATCCACACTGACTCAAACTTGTGTACACAATGTCAGACCTGTCGTGAGATTTGGTCGTAGCGTACGATCACGTGCAGGTTGATAAATGCCGATCCTCACATCAAAATTTTCGTACGCAAGGTGTACACAAGTTTTCTGCCGTACACAAGCTTGATAAATGAGGGCCAATGAAACTAAATGTTTGCACCTATCTGAGAAAAAAATGATATATTTACTTGGGGTGCAAAGGTACATGTAATCCACAGAACGGTCTGTACCTCGGTTTTTGGGCCATGGTTTTGGTTCAGTTTCAGTACGTGTTTTGTGCACAAAGAGTGCTTCCTTTTCAAGTCTTTCGACCGTCCTGTGTTCAGGAAGTGTGATATCAGAATGGTACATCAGATGCTTGGTCACGTTGCTCGTGTTTCCTTTTAAGTAAGGGACAAGAATCAAGCATTGTTTTCAGACAGTAAAATTTCTGTCAACAGTTTTCACTCCCTCATCGTTGTACTCAATGGCAAAACTGAAGTTTACAACAGAGATTTGAAGGAGGCCAATGCTTCTTGAGACTTTTGTTTCTCAACTCCTCTGCTCGTGCTCGTAGACATGCCTCTCTGTTATCTTTTCTCCTTCTTCTGTGTGTATGGGCAGCACTCAGTGTGTTGCCCCATGTGTTCTGTAAAATAAGCACCGATTTCTATATATTTTGAGTGGGCAAGGCCTGATTGATAGGAGCATGTTTCCAGTCTCTTCTGGGTTACGGAGCAGGACAAGTCCAAAACAACGGCTGCACTTTTGGAACAACCCCAAAAAATGCAACTTACAACTGCCAAAATCTTCAAGTGATTTTTCAAAATAAGAAGCCCAAAGTAGCTGACGATAAGATGACATGGCAACTATGGTTGCCCTTTGAGAGTGTAAGTGGAGGCACAGATTTGAGTGGACAAACTGAAAACCTGTGGTCCGCTAGGGCGTTTGTCCTGTGCAGAATGGACTGAAGGGTTCAATATTTTGCCACGTACCCTAATGAAATCCCTAATATTTACTGTTCATTTGTGGTTTAAAATAAAGAATCAATAACCATCAGAACTGAATACTGGAAAGACAAAGATTGGTGAAGGAAAATTCAGCAAATGTTGGAAATAAAGTTTTAATTCTCCAAAATTTGTCTGGAGAGGACCTCCTGAGCCCCTCACGAGCTGCATGTTCTATGTACTGATTGGCTTTGTGACTAAACACAGCAACAAGATTTGTGCTTTCTATAAGTGTTAAGTCAAATATTTGATTTGTACTGCACTCCTATTATGTGCTTTTTCATGTTCCTGTTCCTTTCCCCTTTTCCAATCACATCCCTGTTAATAGTCCAACTCAGCAAATGTTCTGCCTGATCCAAACCCAATCAGCACCAGATAATGAGTAACAGCAGCCATTTAAAACCATGCAAATGACTTTTATGAAGCCTTCTTCTTTATACTCGTTCATCTCATTCCTGCAGTTTCTGATGGTGTTTTTGTCTCTTTTCTCCAGACAATATTTCAGCAGAGCCCTCACCATCTGGTCCAAACAGAACATGTTCACACCAACATTCATTTCCAACCTGATCTCTCACACTGAGGCAGATCATGCTGAGGCAGCCTGGCTGCTGCTCTCTAAGGCGGTAGCTTTGTCTCCAACACTTCCCTGCGGAAAAATCCTGGATGCCTGGGACAACATGATCAGGTAAGACGATGATAATGTACCCGATTTATTCATGTTTCTAAATAGCATTTACTCTAAGCTCATGATTGACTATCTGTTGATTAAATGCTATGCAGGTGATTTGGCACAACTTTTGTTCCACTTTTTGTTCCTAGTTCCAAAGATTTACCCACTACCACCTGCTGTCACATCCTGTGTGTGATGGGAGACATGGCAGCACATCTGAACATGGACACCAAAGACAGGATAGTCGGTAAGTGATGGTCTTACAGGATGGACGAGTCGGCGTCATTTCAGCCCCCTGTCTCTGTCCTGTTGGTACATTATCTGTCTGTGAGTGCACTTTGGTTTATCACTTTTCTTTTTCTTTGCCTTAAGTTTTGGCAGGGCTCTAAAGTGTAACTGCCACATGATCACTGTGTGGTGTTTGTGCTGCAAAAGGATTATAGGTACATTAGGGATTAGAGAACTTCACAATGAAGATGTAATTTTGATGTAAGTTAAGTCATGAGGGGAAAAAAATCAAGTTTATTTATGAGAGTAAACTCTTAAATTTATTTCAGTGCTCCTGCTCCACAGATATTGTTTTTTCATGGGCTGATGCTGATAATAAGAGTGCAGGCTGGCTTATGGCCAATACAGGCTAACATAAACAGTGTACCACATTGTTATTGTTGTTGTTGTTGTTGTTGTTGATATTTTTGTATCTGAACAAACAATTTTATATTTACTACACTCATTCCTCCAGACACATGACAGTCTCATTTTAATGCCTTTTTTTTTCGCCAGTCACATGTTGAAGATGGATTTTAATGAATTTATGATGTAGGAGAATACTGTAGGTTATACTCTAGAGTCCTGAACATGACTGATATCTAAACTGCATTATACTAGACATAATCACATAGCTGAATGAAGCTCAGCTTTGTATGAATTGCTTGAGGTTTGATATGCTTACATTAAGGATGGAGAAGAAGACCTGTTAGCATTGAGGGGGATGTAAACAGCAGCCAGCCATACTGATGAGGCTTCCTGCAGTGACTACAGACACAGTTTGATGAACCCTCCTTGCAAGTGCTGGTTTTGTCTGCTGACTGTGTCCTGTCAAGAAAAGAGACAAGGAAATCAAGTTGTAAAAGTTCAAAGTTTGAATTAGATTAGATACAACTGAATTTATCCTTTTCGAAAGGTTCCCTTAAGGAAATTGAAAATTCCAGTAGCATCATGTACACATTAGACAAAAAAAATGATCAAATATACATTATATATAAAGAATAAAGATAAACGGTAATAAAAACTTCAGATAATTGAAGTATTTATGTATAAAAAGTAAGATTTAAATCTCTGGACATTTGCATATTACTGTTACAACAAATACCACCAATTAGCTTTGGAGGAACTTCACAGAGCCCTGGTATTAAAATTAACACCAGGCATTTGACAAAAAGAGATCTTCATCAGACACCGTCATTATCCCACATCACTTGAACAGTATCTTGCATGTCAACAATTCTTTTTATCCTGTCTTGTTTGTTCAAGTGTCCAAAAACATCTGACATCAAATGTTCTGAAATAATGACCAACGCAGTCCCAGTCCCAGTCCCAGTCCCAGTCCCATTTTTACACACCTCAAGTCAACAAACAGTCAAACAATAAAATGTAGGGCCAACTTCATGAATCATTTCCTCAGTATGACAAAGAAAAAACAGTGAGCCAGCCCAACATCTGCTTATCATGGAGTTTGGAGCTTGGATGCAGTTGTAGCGTTGCATAAGCAAAACTCATGATACTCATGATAGAAAGGCAAAGAGCAGCAGGTCAGGTCACCAATGTCAACCTCATGAAGTTTCTGTCTTTCTGTCTAGCTGATCTGATGTCCTGGTTAAAGACCTTCACTTTGTCTCTGGAGGTGATCAGTGCTGCTGTGGAGACTCTTTTTCAGCTCGGCCACAGCCAAGACTTCAAACAGACTCAGGTTAAACTTATTTCTGTCTCACTCTCACTCGCTGCTGATAAGTAGTAAAGCTAAAGCCACACCAACATCCTGGGTTTTTCCAACAAGGGATGAAACACGCCATGAGCTCTATGAATGTTTTTGTACTGAGTTGTATGTACAGTGGATATAAAAAGTCTACACACCCCTGTTCAACTGCCAGGTTTTCGTGATGTAAGAAAATGACAGCAAAATAAATATTTTCACAACTTTTTTCCACCATTTAATGTGACCTATAACCTGTACAATGCAATTGAAAAACAAACTGAAACCTTTAATGGGAAAAATAGAAAAGTTAAAATAACCTGGTTGCATAAATATGCAATAAAGATCTCTGTATTCAGCTTTTTGTCCATTTCTGATACATGCCACGATATCAGTGTCATCTGAGTATTTCTGAATGTGGCAGGACTCAGTACTGTATTTGAAGTCTGATGTATACAGTGTGAACAGGAATGGCACCAGCACTGTCTCTTGTGGAGCCCCTGTACTGCTCATTAATGTCCCAGAAACACAGTTCCCCAGCCTGACAAACTGTGGCCTTCCTGTCAGGTAATCTGCGATCCAGGAAACACAGGAAGGATCCACTCCCATCTCTGTGAGCTTGTCTTTGAGTATGGTGGGTTGGATGGTGTTGAATGCACTTGAAAAGTTGAAGAGCATGATCCTCACATAAACCCCAGGTTCCTCCAGATGAGACAGGGCACGGTGAAGCATTTAGAGGACAGCATCATCCACTTCAATGTGTTCTTTGTATGCAAACTGTAGGGAATCCAGTTTGTCTTTGACCTCAGACCTCAGAAGGCATGGAATCAGCCGCTCCAGGGTTTTAATGATGTGTGAAGTGAGGGCCACTGGTCTGGAGTCATTGATTTCAGCAGGACATTTTGTTGTGTGTGCGGACTCCAATTTAACCTGAGTTTGAATGTTATTGGTTAAATCTGAACTCAGCCACATCCCCAGTTATTAAAGGGTGTGCACACTTATGCAACCACATGATCTCAGTTGTTTAATTTGACTTCACCTCCCTGAAAGATTTCTGTTTGTTTTTCAGTTGTGTTGTACAGGTTGTAGGTCACATCAAGGGTGGAAGAAGTTGTGAAATTATTTATCTTGATTAAATTTTTTTACATGAAAAAAACCTGGCAGTTGAACAGGGGTGTGTAGACTTTTAATATCCACTGTAGATAGATGTCATGGTCTTAGTTTTGATTTCAAAGCAGGTGAAATATACAGCTGTTTGGTTAAAACTACAGTTTGGCTCAGCCTGAAGGATTAGTCTGACTGTAAACACCATATTTATCCAAATGATTGCTCACTGATAGACTTTGATAAGATTGAACACTTTCCAAAACGTTGATGGTTTGTCCATTTGAAATGTTTTACAGCATGTGACTGTGAAATTCACAGATCATCCGCAAGTATTTAACATAAAAATCTTTGGTTCAGGCTTTTTTGAACCAACACTGTGGGGAGCTGGTGTCTGTCAGTGAGGCTTATTTGGCAGAAATCATCCTGAGTGGAAAAGGAACCCAAAACCTCAACGTGGAGCTCATGGTAAGAACAAACCCACAGCAACACTCTGTACTGTTAAGTCAGAAATCAGCTTCAGATCTGGGCTCGTGTTACAGAAAACATCTGCCTGGGAAATTTCCCACCATGTGCTATCTAACATCTCTTTTTGTCAACTTTGCTCAATCTTTGAGCCCATGAAACAGAGCTAAACCATGATAACAATAAGACTTTTCTAAAGCCTAACCTAGTGGATGCTCTGGACTCAACGTAGGAGGCCAAACCTTTGAAGTGTCACTAAAAGCTCCGAGTTCCTGTAAGATTAGAGATGCTGACAAAATGGACTGGAGGAGCACAGATTGGTACTGATGTCAATGCAAAGGAGCCTGTAAACATTAAGGACTGACGATAATCGTTATTTAAATGTCTGAAACTTCTGCTGGGATGGCTGTGTCTGGCTAAATGATTAGCTTCAGGTAACTGAAACTGCCTTAATTTATGTCCTGCAGGAGTTTCCATGAGTAATACATCAAAGTGTTCAAATACAGCAGGATAAGTTTTTTTTTTTTTTTTTTTTTTTTTTTTTAAATTAAGAACCAGGAGTGCACCAGATTTTAGGCATTGTAATGGTATTGGCAGATGAGAATTTCTGCCCAAATATTATTGGCTGAAAATTTGTCATGAGAAAAACAATAAGTGAATCATTAAATATGTTCATGCATGGACAGCTTACACATGCAAACAGGTGTGAACAGAATACTTCCCTACGTGACTGTGGGGAAGTATTTAGAAACAGACACATCAGTGATTAACAGAGAAGAGATTCCTAGGAAAATCAGTTGTTGTTTGCCTTGTTTTATGTCTATTTCTGTTACAAATGGACTGTCACTTTGGGAATATCAGGTCAATTCTATTATCAGAGGGCTTTGTGTTACTAACAATAAAAAAAAACCTGTCTATACATTGGGTTCAATATCAGTCGGGGCAATAATGCGTTTGAAAATATTGGCCTTTTGGATAGCAGCAAAAAATGAAAACAAAATAACAAAATCAGGCTGTTTTTAGCAGCTGGTCTGATTTTCCATATTACTCTTAAACTTGTCCAAATTCTTGAACTAGCCCAATCCCTGCTTTGCTGTTTTTTTTATGTTTGGCTGAAGATGTCCTCTCTTCCAGATTAAACATCTCCACACCCTGGGTGCAACATCACTCCACTGTCCTGCAAAGATCAGCAAAAGAACAGTGCTTCTTGTGGAGTCGGTGCTCACAGTGCAGGCAGACAGAGTGGCAGGTAGGAGAGAAGCACACCTGCTGTGTTCAAGGACCTGAAAAAAGTCAGTGAGATAATCCTTATGTTAACGAGTGGTTGACTGATATACTTTAAGGGCTGATACCAGTGCCAATGATTACAGAGCCCACCAGCTAGTGGCCAATATATAATGTCGATACCACATTGCTGTTAATTTTTTTGTTCGACAAAATATCATCAGTCAAACACAGTAATAGTTCATAGTTCATGTACAGTAAAGTCTGAAATATTTGTTGGTCTTAACCGGTGACATGTTTGGATTTTAGGGTAATTCATAAAATAAAAACATACATATTATTGTCAGATGGAATATTAAACTCTGTTATTCTCTACATCATGGCAGAATATATGTGAAGCACATGACAGTAACTGTTAGATTTGATCTGCTGTCATTTAGGATGAGGGAAATCTGTTTTTATTGAAGAAGCTGTTGATGATGCGACAGTGATGAGACTGCCTGCAGTGTCTGCAAGCATAGGTTGTTGATTGTTGAAGTTGTCATAAGCCTGAATATCAGCTGATGCCAATTATTCCAAATGCCATTGATGGTTGTGTCTCTTATGGTAATTTTGTAGAAACAATAGTCTTCAGATAGATCAGCTTTTAATTGCTTTAACCCTTGTACCTTATTAAGGTTTCTGGAGGGGTAAGGCCTTGTCTTTGATGCTATAACTTTTTTTCTATTAATGCCCTTGCAAAGAAATTCCTAGAAAATGTGTATTTTGTGATGAGGCATGATATACCTGAAATTGAAGAAAAAAAACCCTATGGTTATGTTTTTTTCTTCAAATATGCTTAATCTTGCATTAGCGCCACACAAGTGCCCCATGCATTCCAATGGGAAACCACTTGTCTTTTACATATACCCATATCAGTGGGAAAAAATGAATTTCAGCAAAGACTGTTTTCCCCCTTTTCTGAAGACATTAAAGATGCACTGTGCACTTTCAGCCACAAGGTGCACCTTTTTTTTCATGAATAATAGAGGCTGATCTAGCCAGGTGGTCAAAACCCCATTATTCCTTATGGGAATTTGGCAAAAATTACAATATTCAAAAATTAGAAAATGCACATCATTTTATTACTAATAAAATTAAGCATTTTTTTATCTTATTTTTACCATTTTACTTTATTTGGGCATGAATCTGTCTCAAATTTGTTATTCTGGTGTTTTTTTATTTTTTTTACCATTTTGGTCAGTTTGACACACCCGTAAACCACAGCCTATGATAGATGCAGTCTTTTGGAAGGAAAATCTGCTACCTGTTTGTAATATACTGCCACAAGAGTTCAAATCAGATTTTTCCCCCCATTTTTTTGCATTTTATCTTGAGTCTATTTCCAATCAAACTTTTTCAAATTATGAATGCTGAAATTTCATTTGTTTTCATATTCGTTATTGACCTTCAGTGAGAGGCCATTTTTTGCAAAAAAACAAAAGTGGACTGTAGAAGTGAATAAATCAGGTGTGCATGTATTTTTTTTTATGTGTTAGTGTTTTCCGTGTGTGCATGGTCGTGTGTGTTCGTGTGCAAATGTTTG
Organism: Xyrichtys novacula; assembly: GCA_962446985.1. Taxonomy (NCBI): domain Eukaryota; kingdom Metazoa; phylum Chordata; class Actinopteri; order Labriformes; family Labridae; genus Xyrichtys; species Xyrichtys novacula. Next base: position 1,652,043 of record OY660874.1, on the reverse strand, counting down.
TGCACGCGCATGATCTTGCGCGCGCTCGTCACAGCCAGCGATTGCGTTCATGGCACATGCGCCCCAAGCGTCCGAGGTTGCCCCGGGTACAGCCGCCCCGTTACCCGTGATCAGATAGCCTTAGGCCCGCGTCAGCAAAGGCGGGGAGCCGCTGGCTGCTCTGGAGGTGGTAACCTCACCTCACCACTCGAAAACGGGGGTGTCGGATGGTTGTCGCCGGCGAATTTTACGCGCTTCGCGGCGGGGACACACACACACACACACACACACACACACACACACACACACACACACACACAAAGCTCATCCCCATCGCGGGTCAGTCCCGACCAGAGCAGTGTTTAATCCACAGTGTTTAATCCACTGCTCTGGTCCCGACCTCTTCTTCTTCTTCCGGGTAACGGGGTTTTGCATCCGGCAGTCCGACGTAACTCGTAGGCTAATTGCTGTGCCGCGCCACCTGATCTGGAGGTACCGCCCCTCAGCTCCACAGATCGTAAGCACACACACACAGACACACACACGCACACACACACTCGCACGCCGGCACACACAAACACTCGCTCGCAGGTACACGCGCGCGCGCGCACGCACGCACGAAGGTACACACAAACACCCACACACGCACATACATGTTTCAAACTAAAATTAAAAGGATTAAAAGTTTGAAAATAGTTGATTTTTTCTTTTGAGTGGTTAGAGCAGAAGTCAATGATGACAGCCATGATAAAAAAAGGGCAACTTTTCATTTGTAGATGACTTTATAGGCCACAAAGACAGTGGCAGTTCCGTGCCACTAATGCAAGATTAGTCGTTTTTTTTTTATTTTAGGCTGTGACGCAAAAACTGAAACTGCAACTAAAACTAATTTCACACATATTCATACCACTCATAGGTTCTGATAATCTTGCACAAAGAAATTTGATTTTGCATTACTCTTATAATTTTTAGCCCTTTTTTTAAATTTTGGGCATTTTTTACGGTGTGTTTACACTAAAGTTAAAAAGGTTAAAAGTTTGAAAGTGGGTGATTTTTTATTTCGAGTGGTTAGAGCAGAAGTCAATGATGACAGCCATAATAAAAAAAGGGCAACTTTTCATTTGTAGATGATTTTATAGGCCACTAAGTGACAGTGGCAGTTCCGTGCCACTAATGCAAGATTAGTCGTTTTTTTTTAATTTTAGGCTGTCACGCAAAAACTGAAACTGCAACTAAAACTAATTTTACACATACTCATACCACTCATAGGTTCTGATAATCTTGCACAAAGAAATTTGATTTTGCATTACTCTTATTATTTTTAGCCCTTTTTTTTAAATTTGGGCATTTTTTACAATGTGTTTACACTAAAATTAAAAGGGTTAAAAGTTTGAAGCTGGGTGATTTTTTCTTATGAGTGGTTAGAGCAGAAGTCAATGATGACAGCCATGAAAAAAAAGGGCAACTTTTCATTTATAGATGATTTTATAGGCCACTAAGTGACAGTGGCAGTTCCTTGCCACTAATGCAAGATTAGGGATTCTATGTTAATAAGGTAGCAGGGTTAAATAAACAGTCCTTGTGTTGTTTGATTGTGACTGAGTTACACACTTAACACATTTTACAGTGTAAAAAACAACTTCAAACACATTTTGTTTCTTACAGACTTGACATCTTTCATTTCAAATGATCTTTCTTATGACCAGCCTTCTCTGCAGTATCAGTGTATCTCATTTTCAGCATGTATTGTCCTGAGCAGTTAACCACTGAGCTCTTGTATCATAGTAGTGCAAGAGTTAAAAAACAGTCAAGTTTTATTCCCGTCAATTTTTGCTGCTCAATTTCTTCCAAATATGATGAAAGTTGTGTTGTTTTGACATATTTTCCCAGAGTTGTGTGATCATATTTAACATAACTTCTTGACTCCAGATTGAAAATGGGGTAGCATCCAAACTCTTTAAAGTAGGAGTTGTGAAATCGGTCAGAAAAGTGGATAAAGCTGACATGATGCTGTATACATAATTAAATATTCCTCTGACAGAGTTACAGAAGGAGCTGCCAGCCTCTCAGCCTTTGTCTCAGTTTAGAGCAAACTCTCTGCCCACCAGAATCAGAGCCCATGGAGTCATCACCTTAGGTAAGCTGTTCTTCTCCAAGCTTTTGAGCTCTCACAGTTTTTAACGTTTCTGCCCTGTCATCATAGTATTACACTACAAACACATGATGTAGCTGGCTTTGGTTGAAGCCATAAAGACCTTTTTCATGTCTCTCCCTCCCTCCTGTCTGCTGGTCCAGGTAAACTGTGTCTGCAGCATGAGAATCTGGTCCAGAAGTACCTGCCGGTGTTTGCCAGAGAGCTGGAGGTCGGGACAGAAATTGCTGTGCGTAACAATGTCTTGGTGATCATGTTTGACCTGTGTGTGCGATACACCAACATTGTGGATCACTACATCCCCAACATCTCTGCCTGTCTGCGAGACAATGAAGCTGTCATCAGGGAGCATACCCTCATCATGCTGACCAACCTGCTTCAGGTGAACTGCCTCACACACTGCTCCGAATTAGATTGGAAACGAGGTTGCATTCACCAAGAAAAACAAAATTTCATTGTCCTTCTCGTTCACACGTATCTCAGGGAGGAATAGCGAAAATAACAAAGCACTCTTATAAATCAAATAGCTTACCTGCCTTTACAAAGGAAATAGATACAAACCTAAACTAGCTCCCTAAAGTAAAAACAGGAGGAAAGGATCATTGTCAAGCTATTCTTTTTCTGTATCATTTATTGATGTTATTGATTCTGTTTCAGTTATTTCACAATCTTGTAATTACAAGATCAGGATCTCGTAATTACAAGATTATGTGTCTGATTTTTTTGTTATCCAGTGAATGCAATGTGCTTTTGTAGCATACTATCTCCATTGCATAATCTTCCATTTTTCACATGATGAATATGTGCTAACCTGTTGTTGACATACCTCACTGGGTTATCTCTGTGATGATCTGTTATTGTGATGTGAACATTTGCTAGAGTTGTTTTCAACTCGCGTTGAAAGCGAGGCGTTTGAAGCGAGAAGCACGTTGAACGTGACACAAATTCACAAAAATAGGCTGCTCATTTTGTGCTATTTGTGCCGACCAATTCGCATCATACATAATGCCCGAGTAGAACGCCCTTCTAATCGCATCTTTGTATTGACTTAACATGTAATTTACTCGGGCATATTTTTTTACTGAAGCTTGGTGTGAACACAAGGTGAGACTGTCTTTGTGTTGACCATCTTTGCAGTGCACAGTGGCCCTCATTCATCAATCTTGCGCAGATCTGAGTGCAGATCTGAGCGCAGGATTCATCATAGGATAGGACGCACGTGAGATTTATGAAAGGGTTCGTATCTGACCAATCCCAGCGTACGTATGATGGGGTCTTGATAAATGCAGCAGCTGAAATCGATTGTCATTAACATGTTACGCCCTTAAATATTTGTGGTTCAGTAGCCTTGCCCACTGAGGTCAGACATGAAAGAGGAAAAATATTAGAAAGATTTGAAACTTTTCCGACATTAAGGTGGATATCCTCACATCTGTGGTGGAAACTAACAAGGATTTTCTCTTTGGAAACATCAAAACTGGTACAAAAGCAGTCCAGAAATCTCCTGTCTGGAGCAGGACTATGGAGGTGGTGAACAGCGCCGGAATAGTGGACAGTGGCTGAAGTTTGAATGAATCATTGGTCAATAAGTTGCTCGTGATGATACATTAGTATCTCATACATGCCTCATATTTTCTTTTATTGCCATGACATAGGGTACGCTGCTCCTGTTATTGAAAGTATTCAGTTTTAATTTGTTTCATCTTTGTAATGTGGAGCAGACTGGAGAGTCTTGACAGAGGCTGAACAAAAATAATTATTAACGTCACCAAATGGTGTGTTGCTGCCCCTGAGGCACATTTTTATGGATTTCTATTGGATTTTTATCACTGATTAAACAGTAAGAGCACTTTCTAAACTTATACTTCACATGTCATGTCAGATAAGGTCATGTCTCCTCTGTACAGCACCTTTGTGGAGTCTGTCCTCATTATTGTTCTCCGGGCATCGGGTCCGCATGTTGCACCGGCACAGCAAACGGCACTCCATTCGCCAGTGCAACATTGTGCATAACTGAAAAAATCTTCAGGAGTGTACAACAACATCCCCGCTGCTGGGCCAAAACAGAGACACCTGCCTTTTAGGAGTCAAACAGTGCTCCACAGTGGCGCGTGTGCGTGTGTGCGTAATGTTGAAACAGTGCTCCTGCTCTGTGGTAGTGAGAGTTATTGAATAGGCCTATTCACTAAGGACATAAAAAATTTATTTTATTTTATTTACGTCTTAATGTTTAATTAAATCTGGCTGATTGTGCTTCATGACAGGTTTGAGGTTTGTTTATCAATTATTTTGAGACAGATATTTGCTGCACCGCAGATCCACACTGACTCAAACTTATGTACACGATGTCAGACCTGTCGTGAGATTTGGTCGTAGCGTACGCTTACATGCAGATTGATAAATGCTGATCCTCACGTCAAAATTTTCTTACACAAGGTGTACGCAAGTTTTCTGCCGTACGCAAGCTTGATAAATGAGGGCCACTGTGTTTATAGACAGTCTGCTGCCTGGAGTGTACGCCACTTTCCACAAACAGGAACACTTTAAAAATGTAGGCTTTGTATTTTCTCCTTTAGCATACATGACCCAATATTGCCATGAATTCACTCTATATGTTTGCAGGACTTTTAGCTGTCAAGTTTCTCTTAAAAATTTTTTTTTTTTTCTTCTTCTTTTTTATTTTAGGAGGAATTTGTGAAATGGAAGGGCGCCCTCTTCTTCCGTTTTATGGTGGCCTTGGTTGACCCAGTGCCTGCCATTGCCAGGTAACTGCATGATGAATGGTTTTATAAACTAATATGTGGCTAAGGGGTGTAGTATCACTATGATAAACATTTAGCAACCATGACATGACAACAAGAGGTGAACTTTAGTATTAAGTGTAGGTGACATTTCTACTAGGACATGTTAGCATACACCTAAATCTTTATAACACCACTTAAAGTCAAACATGAGAAACACAGTTTGCCTGGAAAAAAAAATCATGAAGAGCATTAGAAGCTTCCAACAATCTCCAGTCCAGTCATATCAAATCTGACTGTATTCTGTTTGTTATCCCAGTCTGTGTGAATATTGCCTCCTCAACGTGCTGCTGAAGAAGAACCCAGAAATGTTCAGCCAGCATTTCATTGAGGGCATCTTCCACTTCAACTCCTACGACAAACACAAGACCTACAACAAGTTTCCTCAGAGTGAGAGGTAGATAAATGGATAGTTTTGTTTTATCTGTAGAAAAAGACAACTCAAGGATGCATCAACACTTCAAAATTCCTCCAACTGTCACAGCTTTAACAGCAGGATGGCTGGGATTCTGAGTAACGTGAATTGTTTTTATATATTGATGGACTTATTTCTTAAACCCATGCAGAGAAAGAGTCAAGTTCTCTCTGAAAGGAGCTCAAAACTGTGAGAAGCGTTTCCGGATCTACTGCTTTCTGTTGGAACACTTCACAGACGCACAGCGCTTCAACATCGTCAACAAAATCAACCAGTCTGTCTTGGGTGAGCACATGAGTATACTAAGAATGCAAACTAAGCTATAAATCAACCAGACATAGATCAATAGTTAATGTTCTGTCTCTTTCTGACATAAATGATCAATTCTACACAATATCATGCTCTACAAATAATAGACATCTTTGAGTATCTCAACACAATGTTGTTTGATATTGGCTGTTGCCAAGAATCAGTGTTAACCTGAAGCTATTCAATATATCAACTCTTTGTGCCCAGCATGTTTTGCAGATGAGGAGCTGCCTCTGGATGCAGATGGAGCTGAAATCCTGTCCGAGACCTTCCACATCCTGAGTCTAAAGGAGATGAAGCTGCAGGCTGTATCTCATCCAGCAGAAAGCTCTGCAGAGGAGGAAACAGGGGAGGAGAACATGGCCAAGGTTGTCCTGCAGGCTGCACAGAAGAAGATGGTGTCACAGGTGAGCTGTGCTGAAAAATGCAACTTCTCTGACGAATCAAATGTGTCTTCATGTCCACCAAACTGGCTTTTTACTTCTAATTCTTGCAAGTGAGCCTCTTTTCTTTCTAAAGCCTGGCAGAAATCTTAACATTTTTTGGTTAAATAATTTTGTCATTTACAGCACAGTGGAAGTGTTCAAATATGAGTTTAGACAGGAGCTTGATTTTCACAGGTCTAATGTGGAGAAAAGTTTGAAAAAGGACAAAAAAGAGTGGAAATTTTGCAAAAGCCTGGAATGCAGAAACAGTGTGTAAAACATGATGCATCATGGTGAGAAACTGTACACACCACAGCCAGAGCAAAATGATAGTACTGCAGGCCAAATCAAAAACTCACTGAAGTGATGTGACCCACACCACCTTTACAAAGTGCACAACAGAATCTGCACTGGTGTTTTTGTAGAGTGAAGTATAAAAGAGCCTTTTTTGACTGATGAAAAGATTTTTGTCTGCTTTTTCTCTCTCCAAACTGGAGTTAAAAAGTTGAATAAAGCTGATAAATTTGCCTTTAACCTTAACAGCACCTGCTAACAAACTGACAAACTCACACCTGAACTGTAGATGTGAAACATTGTGGTGATGTTGCATTGAGGATGTTCTTATTTACTCAGTGCAAACATTAGAAAGGAAGCCTGTTCCACATCTATTCAACATAAACATGGACTTACTTGAAGACCTTACTAGCTATTAGTACAAAGGAGATGTAGCAGAGTCCCAAGCGGTTGGACTATAGACCAATTTACAGCTTACCTCATCAAGAAGCTGTGCTGCAGTGTGGCAAGTATCAACAAAAGCAACCTACTACCACTCCCACTCACTCAAACAACCAAGCAAGCAGGACATATCGAGGATCCATCACAATGTTACACACGCGCACACAGAGCAGCAATCCGATGTAAACATCGGCATTAAACTAAAAACTAAACAATCTGTATTTTTATTTTATTTATTTTATTCAAATGATGCGCTTAAACTGAGAGGTTGCTGCAAGTCTGGCCTCTCCATATTATCTATAATTTTTGCTAGATTTTTTTTCACATTTTTGTTGTAATTTTGTTGGCTGCTGATGGATACTTCTGCTGGGCGAAGAGTTTACTCAAGAGAAGAGCTCCTTTTATTAAGGAAAAGCAAATCTGGACAACAACATACAATTCCAGAGGACATCAGGAGGTGTTATCATGGTTGCTGTGCTGGTGCAAAGGTGAAGGCAAAGCTGAATGCTAAGAGGTGGCGATATAAACCCTTTCTTTCATCAATCATCATGGGAAACGTCTAGTCTCTGCCCAACAAAAGCGATGAGCTGGAGATCTTGGTGAAGACTGAGAAAGCATACCGTGACTGCAGTTTCCTGTGTTTTACTGAAACCTGGTTGAATTAAAACAACTCAGACTCCAGTGTAGATCTACCTGGCTTCACTCTCATAAGGTCAGACAGAGATGCTCAAGCAAGTGGCAAGAAGAAAGGAGGAGGTCTGGCTTTATTTTTCAGCCGGAGATGGTGTAACCCTTCAAACATAACTGTCAAGGAGAAGTTGTGTTGTCCAGATATTGAACTGTTGGCAGTTGCTCTTTGGCCATATTATGTTCCAAGATAATTTAATTATATCATAACAGTAGTTGTTTACATTCCACCCAAATCAACTGAAGAATGCTGCAATGTTTTGCAAAATAGTGTTGCCAGGCTACAGACTCAACACCCGGAGGCACTAATAATAATATCAGGAGACTTCAACCATGTCACCCTCTCCTCTCACCTGACTGAATTCACACAGTTTGTGAACTTTCCTACCATAGAAAACAAGACCCTGGATCTGCTGTATGCCAACGTCAAAGAAGCCTACAGAGTCACTGCCTTACCACCACTGGGCAAGTCAGATCATAACTTGGTCTATCTGCAGACCTGTTACAGACCTTATGTACTGAGGCAGCCTGTGACCAAAGTCAAAATCAGAAGATGGACACCTCAAGCCAGTGAAGCTCTAAGGGACTGTTTTAAATCAACAGACTGGAATGTGCTGCTGGAAACAGATGTGGATAGTATGAACATTGATAAACAGTTTGACTGCTTTACTGATTATGTCAACTTCTGGAGAGACACAGTTATATCCACAAAACTGTTCGCTGTTTCCCCAACAACAAACCCTGGAGACATAAAAGCAATCCTTAACCAGAAAAAGAAAGCTTTTAAAGATGGTGACAAAGAACAACTCAAACAAGTGCAACAAGAGTTGAAGAGGAGACTGGAGATGGCAAAGCAGGAGTGCAAAAAGAAGATAGAGAGGATTCTACAACACAGCAACATCTGTGAAGTGTGGAGAGGGATCAGTACCATCTCTGGACACAGCAGTAAACAGAAAAGACAGCCAGTGGTGGGTGATATGGAAAGAGCTGATGAACTCAACCTGTTCTTCAACAAATTTGACACTGCTGTCACTCCCTCTTCCACTGTTACTCCACCTTCCTCTCTGCAACAAATCTCCACTATAACTTCTCCCCTTCCTCCTCCATCTTGTTCAGATGTCTCAAACACTTCAACTACCTCCCTCCTAGAACACCAGTCCTTGTCTGTCACAGAAACAGGGGTGAGGATGGAGCTTGGAAGACTTTGTCCTGGAAAGGCAGCTGGTCCAAATGGTGTGTGTCCAAGGCTGCTTAGAGACTGTGCTACAGAACTATGTTAACCTCTCCACAAGGTCTTCAACCTGAGTCTACAGCTGGGGCGGGTACCTGCTCTGTGGAAAACATCCTGCATTGTGCCAGTACCAAAAAACAAAATGTCCTGCTGAAATCAATGACTACAGACCAGTGGCCCTCACTTCACACATCATGAAAACCCTGGAGCGGCTGATTCTATGCCTTCTGAGGTCTGAGGTCAAAGACAAACTGGACTCCCTGCAGTTTGCATACAAAGAACACATTGGAGTGGATGATGCTGTCCTCTACATGCTTTGGTGTGCCCCGTCTCATCTGGAGGAACCTGGGATTTATGTGAGGATCATGCTCTTCGACTTTTCAAGTGCATTCAACACCATCCAACAAACCATACTCAAAGAAAAGCTCACAGAGATGGGAGTGGATCCCTCCTGTGTTCCTTGGATCGCAGATTACCTGACAGGAAGGCCACAGTTTGTCAGGCTGAGGAACTGTGTTTCTGGGACATTAATGAGCAGTGCAGGGGCCCCACAAGGGATAGTGCTGGCACCATTCCTGTTCACACTGTATACGTCAGACTTAAAATACAGCACTGAGTCCTGCCATATCCAGAAATACTCAGATGACACCGCTATTGTGCCATGTATCAGAAATGGACAAGAAGCTGAATACAGAGATCTGATAAGAGCCTTCAGTGACTGGAGTCACAAAAACTGCCTCCTCCTCAACACCTCAAAGACAAAGGAGATGGTCATAGACTTCCGTAGATCCAAACCCCCTCTTCAGCCAGTGAACACCTGTGGAGTGGACATCGAAGTGGTGACATCATATAGATACCGAGGTGTACATCTGGATAATAAGTTGGACTGGTGACCTAAGAATATAGACTTCATCTACAGAAAGGGGCAGAGCCGCCTCTTTTGCCTGAGAAGACTCCCATCAATAGACATCTGTAGTAAGATGCTGCAGATGTTTTATCAGTCTGTCGTGGTAAGTGTGCTGTTCTATGCTGCAGTCTTCTGGGGAGGAAGCATCAAACACAAAGATGCAAGATATCTGAACAAACTAGTGAAAAAGGCTGGCTCTGTGGTAGGACTCAAGCTGGACTCAGTGGAGGATGTGGTGGAGAGATCTACACTGAGGAAGGTGGAGTCTATTCTAAAGAACATGGATCACCCACTGCACAACACCTTGATGGACCAAAGGGCCAATGGTGGTGGACGGCTCCTCTTTCTTCGCTGCAGGACAGAAAGATTCAGAAGATCTTTTGTACCAACAGCCATAAGCCTTTTAACTCTTATGTAAATAATAGATATCTTTTATAGACATATGTGGGACAAGAGACAATTGAATTTCCCTTTGGGATCAATAAAGTTATTCTTATTCTGTATAAACTCTAACTTTATAAACTGGTCTTATACCAAATCAGACTACTTTATGTACATATTGACCTGGAAAATATCCTCTCAGGGAGGGAAGTAACTGAATGGAAAGATTCAAAGAGCAGTACAAACAATCGAAAAGAAGCAGCACTTTTTTCTTGGTTTGTTTTTCTGAAATGCTTCTGCAAGAGTGAGAAAGTCACTTTAGTAGAAAGGAGCTTTTCTACCCTTGTTTTTCAGTGGGATTGGTAGATTCCTTTCCTTTCTGCCTCCTGTTGTGATCCACAGGTCCAGAAGAAGGCATTCATTGAGAACATGGTTCCTGTCATCATCAGTCTGAAGAGTCTGCTGGAGCAGAAACGCTCTCCAGTCCTCAGAGACCTCATGTCTTACCTTCAGGTGAGAGCACAGCATGGATACGTGTACATACATGGTCAAAGATGAAGGACCACTGTTTGAACTGAATGAGATATTTTCAGGGGCCATTTATAGTCATAAAGCCATGTTCTTAGAGTCACTCACAGTCCTGCATAAAGAGCCCCTTGTAAGCTGCATCACATCCTCTGAGTAACTTTAGTCATGACTTGATTCTGTCACTTCCATCAGGTGACGATGAAAGACTACCGCAATGAGGTGAAGGAGTTTTTCTCTGGAGACGACCAGCTGGCAGCTGAGGTGGAGTTTGCTTTAAAGACAGCAGAAAGGGAGAGAGAGATGGAGGAACAAATGGACAACTGCAGCCTGAGTAGAGAGGCCAGGACACCCACTGCACAGGTGAGACCATGGCACACAACTGAACACAGATAAACACATGCTGGAGCTGAAGATTTTAAAGATTGAGATTGAGATTTGATCACTGACGAAAAACCATCAGTGTTTCTTTTAAACTTAGAAGCTCAGTATCTTTGAGTCATTGATAGTGTCCTAGTGACTCTGCTCTCTCCTCAGCATTCGGTCTATGGCTCTCCCATCAAGTCCAGACCCCTCCTCCCGTTCATCTTTGCCACTCCTCAGCCTCCACAGCCAAACCTGCTGTCAGTCAGACAGGCCTTCACTGACGGGTACGTTTTCATCATTGCAGACTGTAGTAGAATAGACGCTTCAATAAGATGTCCCAGATCTCAGTAATGATGAATGATTCGAGATGAAAATATTTGATTTCATTCTGAGATCCATTGAGAACAAAATAACTTAAGAATGATTGAGGGAAACCAAAAATCAAAGCCTTTATCACCCAAAAACTGCTGACTCACTCACCGGGCATTGTAACGCACCAGAAGAAGCCCAGGGCCCATTGCAGCAGCATTTGGTCTGACAGTGGGTCTGAGGATCTCATCTTGGTACCTAACAGCAGTCAGGGTACCTGAGGCTAGCAGGTGGAGGTCTGTGCAGCCCCCCAACCATAAGCCTCCCTGGATCATCACTGACCCACCACTGAACTGCTCAGGCTGGAGGATGTTTCAGGCAGCAGAAAGTTCTCCACAGACTCTCTCACATCTGTCTCATGAGCTCAGGGTGAACCTGCTCTCATCCATGAAGAGAACAGGACCCTGCTGTGGAGCTGTGATTCTGGTTTTCTCTGGTAAACACCAATCAGGCTGCATGGTGCGGGGCTGTGAACCTAGGCCCCACTTGTGGACGTGGTTGGGGCCCTAATGGGGTCTGTTTCTGACGGTTTGGTCGGAAACATGCGCATGAGTGGTCTGCTGGAGATCATTTTGTCAGGCTCTGGCAGTGCTCCGTCTGGTCCTCCTTGCACAAACGAGCTGATAGCAGTCCTGCTGCTGGCTTGTTGCCCTCCTGTGGCCGCCTCAACCTTTCCTGGTGTTCTTGCCTGTGTCCTGGTATCTCCTCCATGCTCTTGACTCTGTGCTAGGAGGCACAGCAAACCTGGTGTGGAGGAGCTGCATTCCCTGAGAAGCTTTTGTGGGCGGCAGATACCTCCTCATGCTTCCTCTAGTGGTGAAAAAATGCAGAAGTAGCCAAGAATCAGTCAGACAGGATGGGGAGAGGGAAATGGTCTGTGGCCTCTAGCTGTAAACCCCTTGTTCTTTGCCTCTCCTCTTTGCATGTTGTCTTTCCCATTTGCTCCTCAGCAGGTGAAACTGATTCTCAATCATTGTTGCTTCCTAACTGGGCAGGTTGACTCTAGAAGTGTGATTGACTTGGAGTTACACTGAGATGAACATGTCGTCCTTTTTTTGTACAGTCAACAATAAACCGCATCAGCTCAGCTGCTGTCTTTTTTAGCTCAAACCCTCAGCTGCTGAGGTATTCTACAAAAGCACTCTTGCATCCAGGGCATATAAAAACAATGTGATGTTTGGCATTAGGGTGACAGAAAATTAAGGCAGTCAGTGATGGGTGTGTCTGTGTTTCTTATCAGGCGTGTGAGAAGATCCAGAGAGGAAGAAGGCGCCCCAACTAAGTCCATCACTCTGGAGGGAACAGGTACGTTTTGTGGGATTTAAAAGAAATGAGCTCAAGTCCACAGTGGGGGAGTTCAGTGAGGAGGTCAGGGGTTGGGATAGATCAGTGTCCTGTGAATTTAAAGGACCACTCTTGGGATTTATACATGGGTGTGTAGCATTTTGACAAACTTCAAACAGTCATGTTAATTCTTGCTATAACAAACACAATATTTATATGTAAAAAGTGTAATGAAAGAACTGAAATGTTTGATGTCCTCTGAAAGACATTCATTTTGACATTCACCTTATTGTCATTACGGTGGTGATAAGATGACGATTTACGTGTTTTTACAGACTGTTTGAGCTGCAGAACATCATTTCAGTGGTTTAGGGAAATGATAAAGGTTCCTTTGCAGTTTCTAAATCCATTCGGATGTTAAATCAATTACAGAAATAAAAGCAGCTGTTCAAACACTTTCGTCACACATTCAAATCTGAGGAATTTTTTATTCAACACATTTCCACAATAAAAACTCCCTCCTGATTGGCTGTTGACTGTGTTTCATTATGTGACTTTGTTTCCAGTGATGCCTAAAGGGGCCATGAAAGACAGAGCTGTCAGCACACCAGTGGGTAAGAAATCATGATTCAATCAATCATCAATCTTTATTTACACAGCACTGGTTCACAACAAATGCACTCTGAAGTAGCTTTACAAAAATTGCAGGTCTAGACCAAACTCTGATTATTTACAAAGGTCTGACATCAAGACAAGGTATAATTCAACCTTAGTGCATCTTCATCTACCACAAGCAAAGGACTGTGCAGGATTTAGAGAGTAAAAAGGAAAGGTAGAACCAGACTTATGTTAGTCACTTGCTGAGACTTTTGTGACAAGTTGCAGATAGGAAGAGAAAGAGACAGACAAAGACAATACCTAAATTAGCTTATACAGACTTTTGGTGACTGATCTGGGGCCCCTTTTATAAATGCTGCGTACACACATTGGCCCTCATTTATCAAGCTTGCGTATGGCAGAAAAATTACGTACACCTTGCGTATGTAAGTTGCAATGTGAGGATCGGCATTTATCAATCTGCACGTGAGCGTACGCTACGACCAAATCTCACGACAGGTCTGACATCGCGTATTAGTGCTGGGCGATATGGAAAAAAATGTATATCACGATATGGATCATTTTATATCACGATAACGATATATATCACGATATAGCTATGGTATGCTTTCAGTTCTATGAAAAATTTAAGTGTATACAGCTGCACTAGTACAGTGCCAGTACAAGACCAGCACTTAAAACTAGAAAAATGAATAAATAAATACGTGGCTGAAGTGCGTTCATGTCTGTGCTCACCCAAAGTTATGCAACACTCACAGAAAACGCAGATAGTGTGAGCCAAAGCACTCCATGATAATAATAATAATAATAATAATAATAATAATAATAATAATAATAATAATAATAATAAATTTAATTTGTAATGCACTTTACATTTACAAAAAATCTCAAAGTGCTACAGTACACAGTAAAAAAAGGGCAGCAACAATAAAAATAGCAATAGAATGACAGTCACAGATTGGCATAAAAAAAGAATTAAAAAAAAATAAAAAATATAGAGTTGTAATGTAAGAGGCAAGGTAGTAAAAGCATAAAGCATAGAGGAAAACTAACCAAAGGCTTTATTTAAAAGGTAGGTCTTTAGGGCTCTTTTGAAGAGGTTGTTCACACTGCTAGATGTTTCTCCTCCAAAGCTGCTCTCTGCCTCCATCATTGTTTACTTTACGCTTGAAGCACGTAACAAGACCCGAGCATGAATCCGAGCGCTTTATTCGCCTATGAGGGGCAGACAGGTAAGGTGATTTGATTCGCCACGACTCCAGAAATGATTGAAAAACTACAGAATGTCACAAAATTACGTTTCATTGCTGCTGGCTTGAAGGGTAGAAATGCGCAGCCGCGCTCCCAGCTGACAGGAAGTCAAACCACTGTTGTAGTTCTTTTGTGTTGCTAGCGCGGTCAAGAGTGTTGGCTGTCACTGAGAGACGACTACAAAAATGGACGCACCTGTTCATCTGGTTGTTTAACACGGCTGAAAATGATCATCTTTTAATGTTGTCCCCGCTCCTGCACACTCCCGTTGCGTTTTTTCCCGTCCCGTCCCGATCAAAGGAATAATTAAAAAATGACTCCCATTCCGCGGGAATCACGTGACCCACGGGAATTCCCGAAAAATGTCATCCTCTACAGGGAAGGTCCCGGAGCAGATGAAACAGGTGCCGGAGCGGCTGAAATAGGTCCCGGGTCCGATCAAAAGAGGTCCCGGATCGCGCTCCGACTCGCTCCGGCACAAATTAAGCACTGCTTACAATGATCCCCTCACGTGTGTAACCCATGTAACCCACAACGGCGGGAGACGCTGGACACGAAGAGGGCACGTAAAGCGGCGTCATGTCGCAAAATCGAAAGAGAAATGCGAGCCTACATGTCAACGCATCCTTTTCTTTTTAAGAAAATATTGCTTTCTTTCCCGTTCGACACCAAATACACTTACTGAATGTGCAATTATTGTTGTTGTTGTTACTATGAATCATCTGATGGCACAAGCCCTATGGATTAAATACAGCCTATCGCCCAAAACGATAAAAATAAAAATGGCACGATAGACATTTTCTATCGTGCCCACGATATCTATCGTCCTATCGCCCAGCACTATCGCGTATGCAAGTTTGAGTCAGTGCAGATTTGCGCTGCAGCAAATGTCTGTCTCAAAGGCCTATTTGACAACTCTGCCCAGAAACACTGCCACAAAGCAGGAGCACCGTTTTAATATTGCACACATGCGCCACTGTGGAGCGCTGTGTTTGACTCCTAAAAGGCAGGTGTCTCTGTCTTGGCCCAGCAGTGGGGACGTTGTTGTACCCTCCTGAAAGGGTGTGAGACATCATTTGGGCCAGTACAGTTTTGCACAATGTTGCACTGGCGAATGGAGTGCCGTTGGCTGTGCCGGTCTAACATGAGGACCCGATGCCCGGAGAACAATAACGAGGAGAGACTCCACAAAGGTGCTGTGCAGGGGAGACAGGACCTTATCGATGGATTCTAACATGTAAAGTATAAGTTTAGAAAGTGCTCTTGCTATTAAATCAGTAATAAAAATCCAATAGAAATCCATAAAAATGTGCCTCAGGGGCAGCAACACACCGTTTAGTGACATTAATAATTATTTTTGTTCAGCCTCTGTCAGACTCTCCGGTCTGCTCTACATTACAAAGACGCAACAAATTAAAACTAAATACTTTCAATAATAAGAGCAGGGTTCCCCATGTCATGGCAATAAAAATATGAGGCATGTATGCGATATTAATTTATCATCATGAGCAACTTATTGACTAATGATTTATTCAAACTTCAGCCACTGTCCGCTATTCCGCGGCAGCGCTGTTCACCGCCACCATAATCCTGCTCCAGACAGGAGTTTTCTGGACTGCTTTTAGACCAGTTTTGATGCTTCCAAAGAGAAAATCCTTGTTAGTTTCTACCACAGATGTGAGGATATCCACTTTCAGCTCGGAAAAGTTTAGAATCTTTGTAATATTTCTTCTCTTTCATGTTTGACCTCAGTGTGCGAGGCTTCTGAACCATGAATATTTAAGGGCATAAACATGTTAATGACGATCGATTTCAGCCGCCGCATTTATCAAGACCCGATCATACGTACGCTGGGATTGGTCAGATACGAACCCTTTCATAAATCTCTTGTGTGTCCTATCGTACTATGAATCCTGAGCTCAGATCCGTGCTCAGTTCTATGCAAGATTGATAAATTAGGGCCATTGTGTAGTTGTTTTTGGGATTTATGACAAACAACCTTGACAGGAGAATGTGTGCACCTCCACAGCAGCTCTGACCCTGCCGTACGCACAAAATCTGGAGAAACGGGGAACTTTGACCCTAACAGTAGAGGGGTGAAATCAAAGACAGCTATGTGAAATGAATACATTTGTGTGAAATAATTGAATATTACACATTTCACAACACAAATCATAAATCAAGGATATATTTGCAAAAATGAAGAAAGAGGAAAGATCTACATTCATGCCCCAGAGAATGCACGAGTGTGCACGCGCTTCCATGAATATGTAGCCTATATTTTGGAATTAATTTTGTTCCGTCAATGTGAAACAAAGCGTGCTTTAATTATGAAATCCATTCACATAAACAAGGTGAGAGGTAATATATTTATTTATATTTATAATGATAATTGTTATAAAAATGACATGATTGTAGCGCAAAACTGCTGATCAATTAGGCTATAGCACCTGTTCGGGAAATGAAGTGATGGTTGGATATAAAAAGGCACACACTTACAATGCATAAAGACGCACAGTGGCTTATCTGGCACTGCTGGAGGACGTGGGACACGTGAGATTCCAGAGGGCGCCGATCTTCAGTGACCTGCAAGACCTGTTGGCCCACGATGACGAGTGGTTCCGGCTGCCACGTCCTGTGTCCACTTTTTTGATTAATTAATTAATTTTTTTTTTTTTTTTTTTTTTTTTTTTTTTACAGTCCGACCCCCTGAGGCAACATATTTTACAGCTTCAGCCACATGCTTCCATCCTTTTGCCTTTCTGGCATGAGAAATGCCCACACAACAAGACTGTTTTGCGTGTGTCCACCTCACCTATTGATATCTCGACCTCACACAATTTTATATTTTTTTTTGTTTATTTTTTTTTTTCACTCATTTTCCCTTTAGGTCTATTGAGAAATTGGTTTCATTGAATATCCTTAAAAGGCGTTTACCTCCCCTTTTCTAGGCACCTTATAGTCGGGGCTGAGTACTGTTTGCAGAAAATAAATGATAATAGACTGATCTCAATTTTGATGGCAGCTACTGTTGAAAGGGAAGTTGTGAGCCTACTTTTAAAAATGGAGAAGGGCGTTTGCCTCCTGGACCTTGGCTGCTGTAGGACTCAAAAGGAGAGGGGCCTGATAATTGAAAGTTTTACCTGCCAGACCAGTTTTCGAAACTTAAGGTAGACTAAAAAGAGGTTTGATGGCTAGTACTATGGCTAGGACCCTATATGTACTGTTGATGAAGTTTGGTGCTGTTCTGAGCATTATTTGTGGCTATAGAGTAGCGTTTTGGTTGATGTTTATGCGTGAAGACGTAGACCACTGTGTATTGCTATCCTGCGGTCGTTACTAAAGTTGGTATAACTCAGTGCTTCTCAATTATTTTCTGTTACGCCCCCCCTAGCAAGAAGAAAACTATTCGCGCCCCCCACTCCCCACCGTGACCATCTCTGCATAACATTTTATCCTTATTAACATTAAAGAAAAGAAAAAAAGAAAGACATATGGTCAAACTTACAAAGAATAACTTTATTAAATCGTGTTTTAAGTCTGCAACAGAAAAGATTTTAAGTGCATCAATGCCTGAAATTAAAAATAAATAAATCCTTGTTTAAACTGTAAACATGTTTGACCAACTAATTGCACCATTGCAAAATTAAATCAAATCAATAAATAATATTTAATAATTATAATAACTAATAAACTACAAAAACTAAAAAAGTAACTAATTTATATTCAGTTCAGCAACATTAACTCAGGAGCACAATATATAAAACACTTGAACCTACAAAACAAAAATGAATTAAACAATTTGTGCTCTTTTTTTCTTTCTTTTTTTGATCAAAATGAGGAGGAAGTCAGGTTTAATGGCTACAATGAGCACGTTTTGCAGTGCACAGCTTTTCGAAGCGAGGTTCGAAGCATGATAGTGCAACTCTCAGCTCCTGCTCAATGTTTACAAAATAGTACATACAAGCAGAGATCATTCCCACAAAATTAATTCAATGATTGTTTTGTATGAAGGAGTATGAGGGCCGTATTTAGAATTTTCTTTAAAGACTTCGAGATTTAAGTCGTGAATTTACGAGAATAAAGTCATTAATTTATGAGAATGAAGTCGTAACCTGTTATTTCAGAGGAGACTTGTTAAAATTAGGGCCATGAAGCATTTGAAGGAACTTTGCTTCAGTATAGGTTTCACAAACAAGGAGATACTTCATCCTTTGGTACATCAGCATCACATTGTCATAAGTATAAAGACTTAAAAAAAGAATGTATGAGAAATACGTCTTTTCCACGGGGAAAAAAACTGGTGTACTTGAAGGAAAATCGCTGCTTTTGTGGAGGCAGAAATGAATATGCTGATGATATATCTGTCAATGCAGCCGTAAATATCTGTGAATGACATTGAGCTTTAATTTATGATATGAATCCATATGCCGTAATAAGGTGTTGGTGTCTCTGCAGGTGTAGGCTACCGCCGGTGTCAGAGACGTGGTGCTCGTATGAGCTCGACTCCCTCTGGATCACAAATGTTGATCATCATCAGTTTGATTGTTTCTTCAGAAACCACAAAGCTGACCTGTCTGCTGTTTTTGTACTTGTACTTTCTTTTAAGACACGCTGTGTCTCCAAGCGAGTCCAGCCTCTCACCTGAAATGCGCAGCTGTGCAGCGGCACGCAAAGCATTCTGGGATACCGACGGCACGAAAGCGTGCATAAATGCACGCTTGAAAACATGCTAAGCGCGCTTAGCATTTCTTAGCATCTCGTGCCAAATGGGACACCGTTCGCGCCGTCTTGCACGCTTCAAATGCACCGTTCCACGGTGCAGAAGTGCACTTAGCTCGATGCGGTCTCTGAAATGAGACACAGCCCAAGGCAAACCTGTTGTCTTGTAAGTCGTAAAATGTTGCACTGTCGCAAATGTGACAGAAGTAACAATGAGAGCGCCACTGCCGCCTACTGTAGTGGATGCGCAATTACACTTTATACTAGTACGGCCAAAAAAAAATAGCCTGTTCCCCAGGGTCACACGCGCCCCCCCAGGTATCGCACCAAATATCGCGCCCCCTTCGGGGGGCGCGCCCCACTATTTGAGAAGCACTGGTATAACTAGAGAAGCAAGTGGTCGGCAACATTCATCTTTGGAAGCAGTGTCTATCTCTGTGTTAAGGTATGTTTGACCATAACTTAAATTTATGCTGGAATATCCCTTTAAATTGAGAAACTGATTGCTAACATCTTGTGCAGTTCATTATCCTCTCTGTCAACTTTTGGCAATAACAATCAATCTAATCCAATTTATTTGTAAAGCATTTGTAAATGCTGTTCAATAGAGGAATAAAAATATGCAATAAAATCTCCTTTAAAATAGTGCATTGACTCAAACAGTGTTAAAAGCCACATCTAATAGATGTGTTTTAAAAGGGATTTAAAAACGGGAATGGAGTTGGCTTCTCTAATATTTAATGGTAGCTCATTCCACGTTTGAGGAGCTACTACAGAAAAAGACTGATCAACGCTGAGCTTCCTCCGATACCTCGGGACAACCAAGAGCAGGTGGTCAGCTGATGGTAGGGCCCATGGTGAAGCGTAAGGCCTGAGGAGTTCTGTGAGGTACAGGGGAGCGTGGCCATAAAGGCATTTGTAGGCCAACAACAGAATCTCAACACTGGCACATGGGGAACCAGTGGTGTGATGATAAAACTGGTGTTATGTGCTCATGCTTTCTTGTACCTGTGACCAGTGAGTGGTCCAAATAGTCGTTAGTTACAATTGTGCTACAAAAGTGACAAGATGGTGTGGATAAAGACGGGCTGCAAAGAGGCTGGAATCAAAGCAGGGTCGCCAGCTTCATATCAAGGATTAAAGCATCTGTCCATGGAGAATGGGATTCAATTGCTGAGCCCAACCAGAGCCCTGAACATCAACTTTTGATCCTAAAAAATTTCAAATAAAAGTCTCTTTCTCTTACATCTTGAATGCAGCTGTTGCTCACTCTGTCTTTTGCTGAGTTTGGGGGAGGAGCCATTACTGCTATCTTCAAATCCATCTAATTCTGCTGTTGATATTCCCCCCGCCTTTGTCTCAGTGATCTGGTGTACTTATTTGTAGTTTTTCTACCTTATTAAGAGAAACTTAAATCCTCCTCTCACACCCTCAACTTCACCTGCAATCCTCCCTGTTATCCAGGTTTTAACATCAACTGTACTTTTGACGAAGGACTCAGTGCCATCTCCAGTGACCAAGGAACGAGTAAGTTACCCAGATTCATCACTCTCTCTTATTATGTGTTCAGGGTAGCAGTCAGTTTTAACAAAAGAGAAGTTTCTGGTAATTCTTCCTGAATCACAGAAACTCCAACCAGCTGACCTGTGAGGTAAGGACTGATCTGTGTATGTGCTTTATTTTTACAGGTGGTCTGGGGGAGACCAGTGTTCTGCATGTGAGGTCAAATGAGCAGCAGTGAGTGCATTTCTTTGTCACTATTTCAGATCCTTCTTGTTTTTGAAGACTGCAGCTACACTGGTGTAGTGTAAGGTTCTGTGTCCATGGAGGAAACGTCTGCAGGGGTGGTTTGATCTGAAACCTAGCTCTCCTCTGTGTTTCAGAGCTCCTGGACAGAGGCACTGGAATGTGCAATCTCCTCTCCGCCGGAAGAGAAAACCTAAATTTTAGAGGATGGACTGCTTGATTTCTTCTCTTTGACTTTTTGGTCTCTAAAACTCTCTTACATTTGGATTCCTTTTTGCATGTTTCTCATCTCCTTTCTTTTTTCTTGTCTGTGTTTGTGTCACAGTTTGTCTCTTTTGTAATAAACTGCACATTTCAATACTTAGTGTGCTCTCAGGTGTGTTTTCATTTGCGGCAGGTCAGAATCACCCCTGAAGTGCGTTTTACAGCAGGAACTATCACCGTATCACGATCATCTTAGCCATAAAATATCACATTAACACGATTATCACAAGGAGCTGATGCATGATCACAAAACACCAAGAACTCGTAGCAAATCTATTTTCAGCTTCAGCTTCTGCAGTTGATTTATAACCTGGATTCACTGGATGTTGCAGAAGTTTGAGTCTGTGGTCTGCATCACAGCGCTCAGTCTGTGCATTCAAAATGACTGTCATAACATGAAGCCTCCTTTTAATCTGTCAATCCTGTATGATTTTGCTCTGGTGGATCTGCTGCAGCTCTGCAGTCTCCTCATGTTTGTGTGTGTCTCCTTAGGGTATTTATTGGGACCGTAGAAAACTGGATCTTGGTGTCAATCTGTGAAGTTGTTAGGTTCCACATGTTCATTTGCATGTTTCCATCAATCTGTGTGTGTGAGCTCCATGTCAACAACCTGAATGCAAAACAAGCAGCCTGAACCCAGACACAGTCAAATGAGCCTCAGAGGCAAAGTTTGCTCTGTTCTGGTTTGTTGTGTGGTAAGCATTTGAAGGCTCGATCAAATCTTTGCTCTCCCCTTTTTCATCGTCTGTGCTTGGTGTTTCCTGCTGCTCAGTCTATCATCCATTCCTAGTTAATGTTGAAAACGTTTGCCTTTTCTACCTCAGGAGTCACTTTGCTAAAAGCCATAAGGTTTGAATGTCTACTATTGTCAGTCTAAGATCATTACATAATAAGGTTCCCTTAATATTGAAAGCACAGAAACAGGTAACTAACTGCATAAAGGAGGAACGATGACAGTAGCTGGAAGTTGTATGTGCCTAAAATTCCTCACAGGAGCTTTAAAAAACTGAGGATGGTTGTGACACTTCCTTCTTCAGCACTTAAAACTCAATAAACTTTTGGACTAGAGTTTAAATGTTTTATTCAAAGTACCCACATTTGCTTGCATCAGAGGAAACCAATTCAATCCTCTGCAGGAGATGTGTCAAGAACAGGATGCTCCTTTGTTACAACCAGTGAAAGAGGTTGGAATACACACAGGGGTAAATAGTACATGTACAAACAGAGGCCACACCGTGTGATCTGCTTTTAAAGGGAGTAAAGTCAATAAAAGCAATTCAGAATGAAGCTAATCTCTCTGAGAGTGACTACAACCCAAATCTACTTTCTCATTGACTCAGACGAGTGTGTGACAGTGTTTAGGTGCTGAAACTTGTCTACATGAACAAACTTTCCTGGAGATTCATACGCAGAATGACAATCAGGATCAATACAAATGACTAGCTGACTGTCAAAGTAACAGATGTTCGTTATTGGTGTTGAATTCCACTTACAGAGGGCCCAAATGGTGTGTTAACTTAGCCACTTCATCTAAGATCAGTAAGATGGGATTGAAGTCACATGACCCAGAGATAGCGTGCATATACAGTAGTTGTAAAATGACATGATGGCACCAGGAAAGACAGTGTGAAGTTTGTATATACTGTTTGAGTATTTACAATAGGTAGTATTAGTCAATTTGCCAATATATTAGAGAGTTCTTTGACATGTTCTTTGTCATCTCCTCAAATCCTTCTTTTTAAAAAACAGTCGTAGGCTCAGCGTTGTCAGTCTTTGCCACCATAAGCTTTCTGAAAAGAATCAGTCAAATGTGATGAAGAGGTGTGAAGAGATGTGTTGCAACCCACCCCTGTCCCCCTGTGTTTATCTGGCTATAACAGTATTGTGGTTTGAAGGCAGACAGGAAATACTTCATGGGACTCCTAAATGATGGAAATGGTGTTACAACACTCATATTGCACAGGCTTCACAACAGAAATGCTCAACCCTGGTGTGTACGCTCTTTTGTTGGGCAGTCCACTTCTGATCATTAATCTGATCACCTAGCCGACAAGTTAAAACCAGGTCTGACTGACCTTGACCTCTTAGATACCAGTCTGACTTTAGAGAAGCTTACTACTAGCCAAGGACAGCTACATCTATTATTCTGCTTTGCTCTTCAGGTGGTGAATTGGTCTCTATGGTTGGTCCAGTTCAGAGCTTCACACTTCTCTCTGTCTTCAGACATCAGAGAATAAAGTCTTTCCGTCCCTGTCCTCCCAGGTGACACACGTCCTTGGTCTATACGCTGTCCTGGTTACGTTCAGTTCCGGTTTACTGTAGTACCACTTGTTCAGCAGCTGATCCATCTGCTCCTGCTTTGAGATCCCATGAAGCCTCTCCTCTTCGTCCTCCCACTCCTCCCTGGAGTTTGTGATGAAGGTCGGGTGGGGGAGTCTGATCACAGTGTCCTCCCTCATGTCCTCAAAGAACTGCACCACACATTTACGGGCAAAGTCACGGGCGTGCAGGACGCAGGTCTCATCAAAGAGCTTCTGCTCCACGTCTAGGTAGTTGCTCCAGTAGCGAGTCTGCATGATGGCGCCGTGGTCTTCAAAACAGGGTTTGATGAGGCGTCCCATAGCACCCAAAACAATGAGAAAGAGTAGGATGGACCAGCCAACTGCCTAAAAAGGGTAAGGAGAGTTAGCAGCACAAAGATATCAACAACAAGCAGTCTCCAGTCAGAAGCTTCTCATTTGTTACACTGAGTTGCACAACATCCTAATACAGATTTCTGAAGAGATCCTTGGCCTGTCAAAGGGACAGGAGAGGAAACTGGAGGACAACAGGGAAAGTTTCTGAAACAGAAAAAAACCAAAAAGGTTCAGTATGTGTGGGACCCAGATCTGCTACTGATTTTGCCTCTTACTTTTAATATTGGGCTTTTTTTTAGATCTTGAAAATCTGCTACTCGTCTTGGTGCCTGGGTATAAAAAGGAGACTCTGGAGAGGCAGAGGATTCCCAAATTAAAAACAGAAGATCTTCACCACTCTGTGAGAGAGTGTGTGAGCAAATAGTTCAACTGCTTCAGAATAATCTCTCAGTATAGAGAGGCAAAGGTTTTACCACCTACAGCCTGTAGAATGAGAATCAAGAGAAATCTCTGCACAAAAGTAAAAGGCTGATAACCAACACTTGGTAGCTGTGATCTTTAGGCCCTCAGGTGGTACTGCAGTAAAAAACAGACATGACTCTGGAGTGGGAATCATTGCACGAGCTCAAAATCCCCTCTTAAAACAATTGTCTTTGAACACAGTTTTACAATGAACCCATAAATTTAAGGTTAAAGGGGGAAACTAGAAATAAACAAGATTGAAAACCTGCCTGACTCTTCTGGGCCTGAACCTACTCATAATGGGCTGGGGCAAAGTGGGAAACTTTCCTCAGAGCTAAAAGATCAAATTCTGACAGTCTGTTTGGAAATCATGAACGCCACATCCCTGCTGTAAAAAGAGGAGGGACCCCAGCATCTATGATAGCATGGGGATGCTTCAGTTCCCAGGGCATGGGCAACTTACACTTCTGGGAAGGCAAAACGAATGCTGAGCAATCTTTTCAGACTTCAGAGCAATTTTGTTGCCACCCAGACAAGACTGCATATTTCAGCAAACCACAGTCTGCATGTTTCATAGCAGCATGGCTCTGTAGTCCAAGTGGGTCCAGGGGGTTTAACTGACCTTGCCTGCAGTCCCCGTTATTAACACACTGAAAACATTTGGTACATTATGAAGCAAAATATGACAGGAAGCCTTGAAGTGTTGAGCAGCTTAAGTCCTGTATCAGGTGAAAATGGAGCAACTTTTCACTTTGTAAAGTCCGGAGACTGGTAGTAAACAGTAGTGCAATGGTAAGGAGAGCAGAGGAATGATGAGTGAATAAAAATGTCAAATAAGCATCCTTTTTTCTCTGAACCACATTAAACAGCTCTAGTATTCCCTTTCCTTCTGAAGGTCCTTACACACCGGCGAATTTGCGGAGCGAAGCGAAATAGCGAGACGAAAACTGCGAATATTCGCCGGTCCGAAAAATCGCTTTCGCCTATACACACCGGGCGCAAAGCGAATATGCGTATATTTTTTTGCAAAGCGAATTAATAAAGTCGCTTTGCGGCACGGAGGAGAGGAGATGCGGGGTGGTCCTGTACCACAATTACCAGCCTCTCTCCCATCGTTGCTCTTGGTGCCAGTGATGGTGTGTGTCGTGTGAATGGCTGCTGATTGACATGTCTAGCATTATGAGCGAGGGAGAAAGAGGAGGCAAAGCTGTGAGAGACGCCGCAGCAGCCAGGAGAGGCGAGGGCTGAGCAGTGATCCTTCAAGTTGTCTGGGCATTCTGTTGGCCCTGTGGCTGTAGATCATCGGTATGTCAAACAGCTGAGAGGGAGAATCAGGCATGATGAGGCGGTCACCCTGTGAAGTGTGCATGACATCTGTCTCCTAAGGAAGACAAGAGAGTGTCATCTTGTGAGAAAACTACTTCATTAGTAATTAGAAAGAGTTTTGGATGCACCTCAGCTGTCTTTCTCTGCGTTTTCATAATCTCAAACTTCTCCCTCTCCTCCAGCCGTATGGGTCTGTGACGTCATCAACAACATGACTTTTGATTGGACAGAGGTCTAGCAGGTCCAGATATTCGCCTGCGAATATCCGAAAAATTCGACACAGGAGCGAAAAAATAAAAGCGGCTTTTCGCCCCGCGGAAAAATCGCCGCCGGTGTGGAAGCTTGCATTGACTTTATGCTGTTTTAAAAAAAGGCGAATTCTCGCCCGGTGTGTAAGGACCTTTAACCTTCACTCATTTTTATGAGTTTATATTTCATTGTTCTGAGGACCTTTATCCTTCATCAGGTAATACATATCACTCATTGAAGATCTTCATGGGTGTTGTGGTCGTGTTTGTACATTTACACAGTGCTGATGGAACTGCTTACTTGTGAATAGCAGCGAACATAACGAGAGACCGCTTTCGGGAAAGAGCTGTTCCTGAAGACATCGTCCTCCTTACAAGGAACTTTAGCCATGATTTTGATCACATCCAGGCCTGTGTTGTTGGGCATACCTGAAGAAACATACCACAACTGTAAAAAAAAAAAGTGCAACCTGTAACAGCACAGGCTGCAATCAGACAACTTTTTTATCAGCATGAAAGAGAGTGTATTTGCAGGTACCTGAGAAGACTGCAGGTTCCACACTGACACTGAAGGCACAGACAAAGATTTTTCCATCCAGCAGGGAGACTAAAATCCACACCATGGGGGCCAGCAGGGCCCTCTGCAGCATGG
This sequence comes from Xyrichtys novacula, assembly GCA_962446985.1. NCBI lineage: Eukaryota > Metazoa > Chordata > Actinopteri > Labriformes > Labridae > Xyrichtys > Xyrichtys novacula. The sequence goes on along the minus strand of OY660874.1, from coordinate 1,625,552 downwards.
CTGAGAACAAGTACCTGCAGAGAGGCAAAGGAGCCATGTTTGAGGCATCTGTGGCTCAGCAGAACATCAGCTTATTCACATCACTCCTCCAATCTGCAACTGCTCCTGGAGACTGTGGCCACACTGGATAAATAAGTGTATGAATGCTGATTGTTAAGTATGAGAAATGCTGGGAGGGGCTGTGTGACAGTCAACTTTCATGGACTCTCATATATCACACTTAAGTCATTACTTTGAGTCAAAGCACTTTCTCTGTTAAAACTTATTGATCTAGCTGATCAGAAATGAGTATTAAATAAGTAATGTTTGGGTCTGTAAGTCAGTATTTCACTCTGAATTCTTTTACTGGTGTGGTATCCTGGTCAGAGCTGAACATTTATTAGTGCATTGCAGTATGTTTTACACTGATTCAGTATCGGCTGAGACTCCCTTCTGTCAGTAAGTGTAGTGTGGTCTTGATCAGCTTTAAGGAGATTGTAATGTCAGTCGGTGCTGTGTCTACACACTGTGAATCAGGCATGAAAATCTCTCACCTTTCGGCGAAATTCGCCGTTTTGAAATCAAAAAGGGTGACATACGTGAATCGTGTAGATCCGAGGAGAAATTTTTTTTTTGGGGGGGGGGGTCGGGGTCGGGAATTTTTTTTTGTTTTTTTATTATCATGTGATTGACTCAATACGTAAACTGAGCACTTCAGAAATCGGCCCTTTAAATGACACTTGGACGGTCAGCAAATCCTCCTGGCTCCTTCGCTGACGAGAACCAATCATAGGCCAAACTGCGTTCCATTATTCCAATCATGCGCACACTCTTCACGTGCACTTGGAGTGCTTGGAGAGCCTGTGGTAGCATTGCAAAGCTGCGAGAACGAGAAGCAGGACTTATCCACGCCGGTGTTGTGCCGTAGAATGCACCCCTGACGTAGAAAGCCCCCCTGACGGGAGCGCGGTTGAAAGTACACAACAAAGCGAAATAATCCAAGTTTTGAGCCATCTAAAATAGCGAAAGCGGGCGTCTCGCGTTTACTGCTCTGCAGGGCTCTCAAGTCTCACGCATTCAGCGTGTGACACACGCATTCCCACCCGTTCACACGCCACACATTGTATTTCTCACGCATTTATATGAACATGGTGATGTCCACAAAGTTGCACCTCTGTAACAATGTAACAGGTGGAAATCAACTGAGTTCCTCCGAGAGTTCAGAAGCTGCGTGCCACGCGCAAGCCAATCAAATTAAGGATATCTACTGAACAGCCAATCAAAAAGCAACATTGCTGTATCCGGGTAGATTTTGATATCTTGCGGTTTGACTACAGAAGAAGACAGACACTCGCCGAAATAGAGCATGTTTTTATAAGGACGAGAAAGACCCGATGATTACAGTAAGTCGGTAACCTACAAATGCAGAGACCTCAACACCTCATGGCAGATAAACTCATATGATAAACTAAAGCCCTATGCTATTGCTATTAACAGCTGTATTGATGGATTTAGCCTCTGTGCAGCCATTTCCAGCCATTTTCCCCTCCACAAAAGCAGCATTTCTCATATATTCTTTTTAAAGTTCTGACAGTGTAACACTCATGTACCAAAGGATTAAGTATCTCCATGTTTGTGAAAACTATACTAAAGTACAATTCATCTAAATGAACTTTACTTTAACGTTAACTTTCATAAATTTTACGACTTTATTCTTAGATATTAATGACTTTATTCTCCTAAATAATAACTTTTTGGTCTAAGATTTAAAAACGTTTTTTTGTCTTAATCTGGCCCTCATACTCCGTTGTATTTAAGAGTTTATTATACTATTATACTAATAATTATCTTCAATCACTCTTCAACCCCCCCCCCCTCGCAGACACTATGCTCCCATACTGACTATTAATCCGCTAGTATAGGAGTCACCTTTTTACCATCTTTCAGGGACAGAAGATCAAGTTCAGCTAGGTTTCCCCTTCGTCTTAAGAAAAATGAATGTTGTAATACTATGGTATAAAAGTGTAAAGGTTCAGAAATAATGACTGCTTTGACAGATTTCAAACACAGTTGACTCACTCAAAAACTCTGTAAAGCTCTGACTTAGTCTGTTAGTGATCTGAAAGAGTTCAGAGTCCACTCACTTCACCACAGCAGGATTTTTAGATCTGTTTCCGATGGGTCTCATCCACTCGTCCATCATGACGCCTGTATGTCGATTGACCAGGACCCCGAGAAAGAAGAGTATGATAGGCGGGACTATCATCACCCCTAGAGAATAAAGTTTGTTGTACTGTGGGAGGCAGGGGCAGTTAAAATCAAAGCTGGTATACAGCTTTACACTGACCAGGGCCAGGATGATACAGATACCATTAGAGATGGACTCCGAGTTGGACTGGAAGTACTGCAGGACCAGCTTCAGGCGCTCCATAGCTCAGATAGACTGAAGGAAATGTTCAGGGTAGAGGTAAAACTGTGAAGTCTGGCTGCTACAAAGGTCTTTACATCAAAGAGTAGAAATCATTGAGGTATCATGACTCCATCAGAATAACCTGATCAAACCTTAAACAGTGCATCTTACCTCTAATTCTCTCTAAGGAAAAGATTATAATCCAGCTTTTATAGATTTACTCCCAGCTTTGGGCAGCAGAAACAGAGAGTCCTGCAGTGATCCAGCGTCCGTGAATCAAAATCACACCTGACCAGGTGAGCAGGCTGTGCAGCCACACCCTGCCCACTGTCAAAGCAGCATTCACATGAAAGGTTAGCAGAGAGAAAAGGAGAAAGGCAGGGCTGAGACTGAATCCAACTTTATAGCTTTTATGTGATAAGCTTTGGTTTCTCCTGCCTATGATCTGATGGTTCAGTGTGCTTTGATGAGAAGTCTAAGGCTTTAATTGGGAGGTCAGACAAAAGGTGAGAGCAGCAAAAAGTAGCAAATATGGGGTAATGCACAAAGACACTAAGTGCAGTGATTACAGAAAGTCAAACATGGATCACAGATGTTCATGTTTGTCTTGGGTAAATGTGGTTTATGTTTTGTCTTTAAACAAAAAAAAAAATCACAGCTCTGTAACGTAATCCTGTGCTGATTACCCTCATGCAGGAAAAAGAAAGAGCCTAAGAAATCATATCAATCAACTCTGATTTGCTAATTTTTTGGAAGATTTTGAAGGAAAGTCCAATGATTCAGACTAACCACCAAAACAATATTGGTAATGATCTGCCACGATCGCACACTGAAACATCTGAATGCACACTAACTGAGGAGCAGCCAGTGTTGTTCTCATAAACTCTCAGGGGCTGGATGTCAAAGCAGACAGCTAACCAGAAGAGGGCGACACTTCCATATAGAAAAGAGTCAAACAGGGAGAAAAAGGTTCAACAATAACACCTACTATAGTTATTATTATTCATTAGTCAATAAATCCTAGGTTTACACCTTTTTTTTTCCTTTTTATGTTACTGGCATTTATATTTTAACCCCGAGGACTGACCCATTATCATCACTGTCAGTGACCACAGTTCATGGATTGCTTTATTTTCTCATCCATTCCAGTACATCCTCTAAGCTGGAGAGCTCTGTTGCTCTTTTGTTCTTCCTCTCTTATACAGAAGACTTATAAACTCCCTGTTATTATCCTTGTCTCTGTGTAGGTCAGCAGTTTTGTGAACATGTTTGAGAGTTTTGATATACCACCCAACTGTAGTCGGGGGAGGTGGCTGTGGGATTTTTCTAAAATCAGTGGCCATGTCCTTGGTTTTTGTTAAATGTAACTTGAGGTAGATGTGAGCACAGGTGGCTCCACATGCGCCTCTGACAGCACCATGGTGCAGGCTACAGGGTCATCAGCTGGGAGCCACCATTCTCAGATGTATCGCCCCATTGTTCCCAGAACATCTCTGGGAACAATGGGGCAGAGGTAGGGACGTCTCCCTACCGCTCCGTGTAGCCTGCTTAGGATCTGTCCTTTCCCCACACCTTGTTCTTCCTCCAGAGCCAAAAGCTCCCTTGCTCTGCCTCCTTAGCCATAGCCTGCTTCCTTTTGTGGCCTGTTACTCCGAGAGTTTTGAGGAGTCGATGTGTGGATGCTCCAAAGAAGCCCCTGCACCCAGCTTCCACTGGGAAAGTGAAGGCTCTCCACCAAGCTACAGAGCACATAGCTGACAATTCTGCGTACCTCTCCTTTCTCTCGTGTGCTGCCTCTACCTCTTCTTCCCATGGGACAGTGAGCTCTACCATGATGACTGTTCTGGTGGGAACAGACCAGAGCATGATGTCTGGGCGTAGAGATGTCATGGTGATCTCTTGAGGGACTTTAAACTGGCGGACAAGGTCGGCTGCTAACTGCCACCTGCCTTCCAGTGCAAGGAGGGAACGCTCCATCCTGGTGTAGCGCGGTGCTTCTGTCCCTTGCCTAATGAACTGGATCCACTTCTGGGCTGTAGGTATTCTAGGAAATGGCTATCGAAGCACTCCACAAAATCTGTTAGGAGTGATGTAACCTATCCCTGTCATTAGCTGAACTCATTTGGCAACAACATCAATGAAGCTGTCCAGGTTATTCATGTTTTTGGATTTAATCACTGCTTGGGGTTCAAATGCACCACCTCATTCTAACTTAAATTAAAGTGGTTCATCAGGCCTGCTGCATTTGTATTATCATGATGGCATAGCTGCAGGTGGGACTGACACACACACACACACACAGCTTTTTTTTAAGCCTGTTTTTTCTTGAAGGTCCTTACACACCAGCGAATTTGCGGAGCGAAGCGAAAAAGCGAGACGAAAATGCGAAAATATTCGCCGGTCCGAAAAAATCGCTTTCGCCTATACACACCGGGCGCAAAGCGAATATGCGTATACATTTCGCAAAGCGAATTAATAAAGTCGCTTTGCGGCACGGAGGAGAGGAGATGCGGGGTGGTCCTGTACCACAATTACCAGCCTCTCTCCCATCGTTGCTCTTGGTGCCAGTGGTGGTGTGTGTCGTGTGAATGGCTGCTGATTGACATGTCTAGCATTATGAGCGAGGGAGAAAAAGGAGGAAAAGCTGTGAGAGACGCCGCAGCAGCCAGGAGAGGCGAGGGCTGAGCAGTGATCCTTCAAGTTGTCTGGGCATTCTGTTGGCCCTGTAGCTGCAGATCATCGGTATGTCAAACAGCTAAAAGGGAGAATCAGGCATGATGAGGCGATCACCCTGTGAAGTGTGCATGACATCTGTCTCCTAAGGAAGACAAGAGAGTGTCATCTTGTGAGAAAACTACTTCATTAGTAATTAGAAAGAGTTTTGGATGCACCTCAGCTGTCTTTCTCTGCGTTTTCATAATCTCAAACTTCTCCCTCTCCTCCAGCCGTATGGGTCTGTGACGTCATCAACAACATGACTTTTGATTGGACAGAGGTCTAGCAGGTCCAGATATTCGCCTGCGAATATCCGAAAAATTCGACACGAGAGCGAAAAAATAAAAGCGGCTTTTCGCCCCGCGGAAAAATCGCCGCCAGTGTGGAAGCTTGCATTGACTTTAAGCTGTTTTTAAAAAAGGTGAATAATTCGCTTGGCGAATTCGCGCCTGGTGTGTAAGGACCATAAACTGTTGCTGCGTCTGAATTGCCCGCTCGGATACTACATGCTACTGCTACATACTACTGCTAGATCCTACTCCTACATACTAAACACGTTGGCCCAATTCGGACACACTAGACGAGCGGTGGGGAAAGACGACCCCCGCAGGCAGAGAGTAGGTACTGCGCCCGTTTTAGACTGAATGGTAATTGTGCAAGTGATGGATGCTGCTGTATTATATTCCTACACTGCTTTAGAAATTCACAAAGTAGCTTTTCCATGACTTTTAGCCTTCATTCACTCACGTGGTGATCGTTTGTTCAATGAGATCTGCCTGATTACTGCAGCTGTGCAGTTTAATGATGGAATAAGTGAGCTTTACCTCCATGATGTCGCCACATATTTGCTCATAAAATGATCACTTGGGCAAATATGACACCATGACATGACAAAGAGATACAACCGCACATTGTTTTAGGACAGTGTGTGAAGTTACATTAAAATTACATCTGCTGCTGCTGCTCCGCCATGGTGCGCGCTGCTGTGGCCAGCCGGCGTTCGCGACACATTTAAATAGGCAGAGCAGCTCGTGGCGCTAGCATCACATGCGCTTCTACAACTTTTTAGAGGACGAAGAAGAAGCCCGCGGTGCATTTTGGGTCAGTAGCATGCCCGTAGGATGCACCGCGACCAACCTACAATGTGGGCGTGTCTAGTATCTGAAGTAGTATCTGAAGTAGCATGCTACTCGCTCCGGTGGCCAATTCGGACACGCTAGATACTACTTCGACTACTACTTCGACTACTACTTGGCAATTCGGACGCAGCTTGTATATAAGATGGACATCGTGGTTCCGCCTTCCGCCTGTATACGGATTTGAAGCCAAAAAGCTCTCGGTAATTCCGGGTTTTTCTCCACTTCCTTGAAACCAGAGCTGTGCAGTAGCGTTGTGCGCATTCGGCCGCGCAGTCGCTGAGAGTCCCTGTGATGACGCTCGGCTCAAACAGCGTATTCCCCCGGAAGAGCTACGCAATCCCTGAACGCCCATAGGCTGTACCAGGTGTCAATCATAGAAAACATGAATCCCCTAATAACTTTTAAAAACGGAGCTGTACAGAAAAAAAAGGACTTGGGCTCTAACCAGTCTTACAATAACTACATGTCAACATCACAACCAGGGGGGAGAAAAAATTATGTTCTGTGTAATAAATTTCTAAAGTTTGTCCACAGTCCCATGAGCTTTGCTGGCGGAGGCGGGATTTATGCGCTGTACTGCAGCCCACCATCAGAGGGTGCTGTTCTCGGAGTGGCTTCACCCAGCGAGGAGGCAGACTCTGTCCATCTTATATACAGTCTATGGTAAGGACCTTGACTCAAGAGGCAGTGAGATCCCTCATGAGAGTGAGATTTGCTCTTGTGTCGAATTTTCGCATTTTCGTCTCGCTTTTTCGCTTCGCTCCACAAATTCGCTGGTGCGAATTCGCCAGGCAAATTATTCGCCTTTATTCGGCTTTTTTTAAAACACCATAAAGTCAACGCAAGCTTCCACACTGGCGGCGATTTTTCCGTGGGGCGAAAAAGGGTCTTTTATTTTTTTGCTCTTGTGTCGAATTTTTCAGAGATTCACAGGCGAATATCTGGACCTGCTAGACTTCTGGCCAATCAAAAGTCATGTTGTTGATGATATTCATTTATCAAGCACGCTATGGCAAACCCATCCAGCTCCTCTCGGAGACGAGTGAGCTATAGATGAGCTATCATGTGCTTATATACATTATAACGGGGCTGGGGGCCTGGAGCTTTCAAAAAAATGGGACTTTGTCTCATTCATAGAATATTGCCTTTTATTTTAATCTTACCTCAGACATGTGGCTAGCCGCTCCTCTGGACCAATTGGCTCTCTGTAGTTGGTTGTCTGCTTTTCCAGCCATGGGGTCAGCTGCTGGAGGAGATCGTTAAATTGCCTGAGGAACATTCTAAAATACTGGAGGAATTTTGGGGGGTAGAATTTCGCTTTGCAAAATTTATACGCATATTCGCTTCGCGCCCGGTGTGTATAGGCAAAAGCGATTTTTCGGACCGGCGAATATTTTTGCATTTTCGTCTTACTTTTTCGCTTCGCTCCACAAATTCACTGGTGTGTAAGGACCTTAAGGGCATGACATGCTTTCTAAAACAAACAACCCACCTGCAGTAGTCACTGATGATTATTTTTAGTTACTGGTATGATTTACTGGACTCTTTATATATGGTCCATAAATCTATAATTTATCAAACAGTTTATAATGTCACTTATACTTAATATGATGACACTGACATCAGGAGTCTAATTTTCCTAGAGTGCGGGTTCAACAGCCAATTATACTCTTATTCGACATGTAACAAAATTCAAAATAAAATAAGCAAAAGAAAAGATCCAAGTTCTTTCATTTCACTTGTGCAATCAAATATCTAGACTTCAAGCTAAAGAAAATTTTAAAAAAAGAGTCATTATTCTTCTACTTGGCTGATTGTCAAACCTCTTGTTGTAGTGCAGCTTGTGCAGGTTGTGCAGCTTTTGTCCGCAGACCTTGGATACATGTCAGAATAAACTGTAATATTGATACACAAAAACTCATTCTGTCGCCATTTTACTGCCAAATTGATCATAAACTGTGGCTAGCTATATAGCAATATAGGGTTGTTTCTTCCAACCTTAAAAATGACAAAACAAAAATCATCAGTCTTGTTGCAGGAGGTCTTCTTTGCTTATGGATGTCATAAAAAGGAGATATTATAAATTAAAGTCAATTTGATTAGAGTGAAAAACTCTTCAGAGAAGCTTTAAATTTGCTGTTGTTTATAAATGCCACACTTGATAGTAATTTTAAATAGCCCTGCATGATCAAATCCTTCTGCATCTTTGTGTACATGTATTAACTGAGAAGAAAAAATAATAATTTATGGTTGGTTTAATAAACTATACTATTCCAGTGATCATACATTGTTACATACATCTCCTATTAAATCATATTAAAACATTTAAATACATATACAGTTTAAGACGTCAGTTTGATACATGTTTTGATGACAGCTAACAAATTAGTAATTATTTTGTCAAGATAACAGATAACAGTAATAAATTGTGCATTTTTTATTGAAGCTTAAACAACATAATTCATATTTTGAAATATTTTTAATTAATCAATATCTTGACAAGACTAAAATCATCGGTAATTGGTACAGTAGAGGTACAAATACAAAATTATTATTGGCTAGCCCCTTAAGATGTACCATCTAGTTTTCAAGGGGGTTCAACATGAAACATCCAATACAATACAGTACAATACAATACAACCCAATACAATACAATATTATACAATACAACACAGTCACAAAAAACACAGTTGCAAACAACATACATTGGCTCTAAGTTAGCACCTAACGCCACATCATTCTTACAAGCCCACACAAAGCACATAGTATAGCACTAAACCATTACTACAGCAAAAGCACTAACAGTCAATAAAACATAATAATCTGTTAACAATAAAACTAATAAGGCAACCACAATAGATACAGTAATACATGCAACATACCATACATTACAAGCAGTTACAAGATGATTTGAGAATATGAAAATTAATTGATTGAATGTATATTATGTGATAGAAAATTCCAGTCTGATGGAGCTTTATATTTGAAAGCATGTCTACCAAATTCTTAAATAGTTTTGGGAACCAAGAAAAACGGTTGCTGAGTGTGTCTGAGAGGGTATGGTGATGTGAATTGGGTTAAATATTGTTTTAAATAACATGGATAATTGAAGTGAATGCAATTAAAAATAAATCGGACCATTGTCAGGGAGAGTGTTCACACATTAAATTTTGGTTCAGATCAAACTGAAAAGTCTTAAAGTCCGGACCAAACGAGACTAGTGTGAAAGCGACTAAGACTAAGACTAATCTGTTAATGGTGATCAAGTAAGTCGTACTTCTGCCCACTCCTTTTAAAATAAACAAAACCATCAAGCGTTCCTTTTTAAACATTTGCTGGTTTTTCTTTTACTTCTTTTTCTATGCATTTTATTTGTCTGTCGGCAGTTGGTACACATTTGTTTGGGCTTCGTGTTCCAAATTTGAAAAATTAATTTTCAATAGGCTATTATTCGATTTCCGAGCAGACTTTAAATGCATCACCATTCCCTTACCTCTGTGTGAAAGGGGGTCTGGTTAGTCAAGAGCGCCGCTGCGTAGCGCTTTGTTTCACATAACTGTGGAGGCACTCTGTCTGATTTTTGACCTGTTATCGGTGAGGTCAGAGGCGGTTAGATTACCCCGGTACTTTTGGCACCACGGGAGACGTGAAGGCTTCAAAAATGAGCACCCTGCAGGCGTGTAAAGAACCATTTGGTGAGTCAAATATTAAAGTTGGCTATGTAGTAGACTGCGTCGATATTGAAGATTGTTCTCGTGGTTACCTGTGCAAACAAGCCTGCAGTTATTGTCATGGTATATGACGTGTTGGTTTAAAGTTTATTTATTTTATAGCTTCATGTTAATATTTCAGACAGATTAGGGTATTTTTCAAGAGTGTAATACTTGTTTTTATTATCGTTTATTTCGTGGAGCACCAGGTGCTTCCTGGTTAACCGTCCAAAACCACGAAAACAGTGTTTCACCCATTTAAAATCCCTGACATAGTGGAAACCCCCATCACGCATTTCCCATTAATATAAATAAGCAACTTGATATGACTTAAGATGAGTCACATTTAAAACTGATCCCACGAGACTGATTGGAAACGAAGAAGCTGTTCAAGTAAGCCAGTGCCCTGATACTGAGTTAATAATAACTGGAGATAGAATAAAACATACTTTACTGTGATTTTCATCCAATGTAAGAGTCATTTGATATAGTTTGTGTTTTTATGTGGTCAAGTTAATGCAGTATTCAAGTTAATGCTGGTCTGTTTTATAAGGGCTTTTCTTTCCCCTTGAAGAAAATAATTAACAGGAGTAGGATTTGGTTTGAGTAAAGATTTTATGGTGCATAACAGGAACAAAATGTGGGTAAGGGGTTGTTGGAAAAAAAAACTTTAGAGGGTGATTATCCTTCCCCATCATATCATTTCATGTTTCAAAGTAACAAAATTTACCTTAAAGCCATAAATCTCTTCAACTGTGTTTTATTTGGAGGGAGAAATTCTCTTAATTCAAAATTATACTGAAAACTTGACACTTTGGTTGTGCAGTCTTTAAAGGGCACAAAAGAGGCGACTGATGCTGTTTTCTTGTTAAAGAATAAAAAGGGAGAGAAACCATCCAGGAAACAACAAGTTTATGTCACTTCTATTTCATATCTAATAATAAACTCACAGCTTTACTTGATGAGTCAAAAGCAGAAACAGTATGAAGTGACCTGCTGCTCATGCTGCATCAAGGTGACCGAAAATTCAAGCCTTATGACAGTAAGCATAAATGTTAGATTTCACTGTCATCCACTCAGTTTTCCTACAGACAATGGTTTATGATAAACCATGCATGCCTTTTAAAATCATTGAAGATAGTGAATGTACCAACTTTATTACCAACGTTATTAAGAGCTCTGACTAAACTTTAACCTCAGATCTGTAAAGTGTTAAATAGGGATGCACGATATTTATCGGACCGATAGAATATCGGCCGATTTGGGGGAAAATTACGTCATTTTTTATCGGTCCGATAGGTGCATTTTTCCGATAGAAAGAGCCGATATATTAATGAAATTACGAGTAACGTTTGCAGGAGGAGTAGCCGCCAGTCGCGCCTTACTCGCAGGTCCCAAGCCTGAACCCTGTCACTACCTGACTGATAATAAAATGTCTTCACCAGCATGGTCGTTTTTCTCAGTGGCAGAAGATGACAACAGCTGTTATATGCAAAACCTGTTCAGCGAGGATTCCGAGAGGCGGAATGAAGACGTCAAGTTTTAACACAACGAATCTGATAGCTCATCTGAAAAGTCGCCATTGCGGCGAAGCGGTATTAAAAGACTATGAGGCAGCCGCCGAAGCTGCTAGCGGTACTAAAGCTAAGACAACAACACTACGGAGGATCGATGTCCCTATTCAGCAGGCGTTTGAAAACTGCAAAAGCTTCTCAAGAGACAGCGAAAAGGCTAAAGCCATTAACGACAAAGTGATGGAATTCATAGCGGTCGACGAACATCCTTTTTCCGTCGTTGAGAACCCGGGTTTTCGTAAGTTCATAGCACACTTGGAGCCACGTTACACTCTCCCAAGCCGCCGCTTCTTCTCGGATATGTCCCTTCCTGCACTCTATGATATTGTCGCCACATACATTCACAACCTGATTGACAAGAACGGACTACACGTGAGTTTTACCACAGACATATGGACGTCAGATGTTAGTCCGGTCAGCATGCTAATCCTAACGTCTCATAATAGCTCCTTTACAGTCTACAGTTCTGTTGAACAGTTCAGGGGATGCACTGTTTTGGTCAAATGAAGTTCTGCTTTTTGCTCTGTTATTGTTATTTATAGCTAATGAACACATATTTTTGTGATGACATGGAAAAAATAAACATTTGAAGAGCCAAAAACTTTAGTTTGTTGTTCTAGATAGGCCAGAGCAACAAAAATATCAGTTTTCAATCACTGCATCCTGCACAAACTGCAGATTATATGAAGATTATAATAAATGTAAAAATATGAATTTATCGGTTATCGGTATCGGCCATGAGAAGAAGAAAATTATCGGTTATCGGTATCGGTTGAAATTTTTCATATCGTGCATCACTAGTGTTAAATCTTAAACCTGGTAGTATCCATGTATGCACATGACTGCTTCAGCCTCTCCATCATCATACTGAACTCCATCTCTTGGCTTTTAAGATACACAAACAGATATGCACATCTACCTCCACCTAGTGCTTGGTAATAAACCGTGCGCTGTCATGCTTGATGTGTCTTTTTTCAGAAAACAGCAGCACCGTGTTTTATCAGGTGTTGGCACCCTACTACCCGTCATAGTGCATAATTCATTCCATATACTCGGAGCACCAGCCCGGCAGGTCATGGTGACTTAGCACCTTTATCAAGTACATGACCTCCTAACTCGTGGTTATAGTGATTGTTAAGTAACAAGAAAGACTATTCAGACCATATTTCATTTACTAATGAGAAAATCAGTGCCACACAACCAACTGAGAGACAAAATATTTGCAAAACGAATAATTTGTAACATTAAATCCATTACAAGATCACATGGCTGAAATGCACTCTGGGAATAAGAGTGCTCAAAGAAGCACGTAATGTCATGATCTTGATGCGTTGTGGACTGTAGTTGTCTTTTTCAGGCAACAGTGTTTAAGTAAGGTATGGCACTAGATAAGTTTAACAGCTCGGAAAGACTCAGGTATTGTTTTTTGGGATCCACCAGATTTTTTAGCAAAATAACTACAAGGACAAAGGAAAGCACAACGTTGATGCTAAAACTGCGAGCTAACTGCTCAAAGTGAACGTGTGAGACATGGGATGCCAGGCAGATGATGTGGCAGTCACTGTGGTGTTTGCTACGCTAACCGTGTGGTATCTGCATGCCCCCCCCCCAAATAATGGTCCAAAGAAAAGGTGATAAACCTTGCCCCACCACGATCTTAAAGAGGATATCTACTTTTTGACAAACCGTCCAGCACCACCTCCACCTGTGACTGCCTGATGGTTTAAAAGGTGAAAGCTTTTTACGGATTGTTGATGTAGGCATTTTACTAAGTGGCAGCCCCTTTGTTGATCCATGAAGCCATTACAAAAATGCAAAATTGCTGCTGGTCCTTGAGTGTCCTCTTGGGGCTGGCACTAAATTAGGTGACAGCAGAGCTTAATATGTTAACAGCCTGCCTCAAAAAACAGTCTGGGCATGTAGCTAATCTCTTTATTGGTTCTCATTGTTAGAGGGGATCTTCTACAAGATTATGTAGAGGGCATAGTGAGGTGATGGAGTTGATGTAGCTGTTAGCAAGGGGGCTGATTGTGGCCTCAACTGCACCTCCTTTACCAGTCACGATCAACAGATAGTAGTTGAGTAGGTTGAGTTGGCATTTTCATTATGATGACTGTCAAAGTTTGGCTTCATGAGGGCCTAGACAGCAATGAGTGACACTGCTGAGACTCTTATTGTGTAAAACAGTGTATGGAGTTCATATAACTTAGTGACAGTGCATAAGCCAGGTTGTGTGGGCATTTATTCTGTCACACCATCTTGTGCAGATATTTTTCACTACTTCTCACTGCATGCATGACATCAGATTCTCTCATTGCCTAAAGCATGTCCTTCACTAACTCTGCTTGTCCTGCTTGTTGGTGCTAAACCACTCTCACTCTCCCTACAAACTCACACACACACTTAGGACAATGAAGATGTGTCTAGTCATGCTGCAGGTTAATGGCTGTTTTTGTTAAATTCTACCTGATCTGCTAGCTACCGTGGTTCCCTTCACCTATCACTAAACTTTAATTTGACAGATTTAAAGCGCATCATTAACTAAGACCAGAATGTGGATTTTTAGTGTAGTTTTAAGTGTTGGCCTACAGAGTCAGTACCTCATTCATCTAAGCACATTAAAAAATCAAACATAGCAGTACAAGGAGTTTCATCGGTTTCAATGTGGAATTAATAAAACAGTTGGCCGCGTCACTCCCAAACCTTTTTTTTTTTTTTTTTAATTGCAAAAAACTAAGGTCGCAGTTCCTTTCCGAAAATATATTGCAATATAAACTATACTTTGATATATACAGTATATATATATATATATAAAACTTTTCTCTCTTGGATTGTTAGGTGCATCTTCTGATTTCAAATTAAATCCTCTTCCTACTTTCATCAAACCATGTCCGAGACAGGAAGAGGAGAGAGCCGGGTAGAGTAACACGTTTTTTTGGGAAGTGTAGGCAAAGTCATTAATGCAGAGTCATTAATAACTCCTGTCACTGTTTGGACTTATTTTTGTTCTGCACCACATGTGATGAAACAAAAACCGTCTGTCTTCTGCTTACGATTTTTACATTACTACAATGTGCTTCAAGTAAACACTCTAAGGTCCTGTTAGATTAATGGTCTTCACCAGGGTTGAAAATTATCCCCAGTCAAATGCAGGAATTTCTGCACAGTGTTGGCTGAATTTGCTAAACTTACAAGCCAAGCAGAGAGGGAAAATAAAGAAGTACTGAGGAACAATTTGTGATAAATAGCAACATATGCAGACTTCAGTGCTGGCTAACTAGAGCATTGTCTCCTCTTCAGCTTCAAGCTGATGTCACGGTTTACAAAAGCATCATAGCTCAGTCATTTGATCAGATTTCCTCCTATCCTCGCAAAGTTTGATGTCATCTAAGAACAGCACTGTCAATTGCATATGCTCATTTTTTTTTAACAGTGACTATGTGCTAGGAAGAGGCAACTTGGTTTGATTTAAGGCCAGCACAGCAGGAATTAATGTCCTAAAAATGGTCCACCTGCTGAAGAATGTGTTTTAAATGACCTGATGATTGAATGGCACTCTTGACCCAGTAAATTTCTCCCTGCCATTGCTCTTTATGCTAAACAAAGAAAGATAGTCCTGACTCAGCCCTTACAGACTGGACTTGAGTCAAAGCTGTCATTTGACCTCAATAAAGAAATTTCAAAAATGAATATCTCAAATGTCCTTCAGATGTGTTTACAGAACTTTGTGGGAGCACTTTAAAATAGGCCTGCATGACATATCGTTTGAGCATCGTCATCGCGATGTACGTGTGTGCGATAGTCACATCGCAGAGCCTTCGATGTTGGAGGTGCATGAACTCAGTTAATTTCAAGGGTAGCTGACTGAGATACACTGCATGTGACTCTGCATGTGCTGTACAGCGATCCACCAATCAACTTCGTCCTTTACTCAGTTGCCAATCAGACTCAGTTCTCAGTTGCCAATCAGTCTACCCTGCCAGCTGTCAATCAAAATCAGAGCGGATGGAACCCACCCCTGCAGATGTTCTGCACATGGAGGGAGTCGCTGGCTACCGGAGTTGTGCCGAGAAACGCGTGTCCGCAGAGAATTACTTTCGGAACATTCTTCATCACTGTTTAGCCCAACAAATAAGAACTGTATGGGTTTTAAATTATACATTTCCGTGGACCACTCTATTATAAGCAGTGCGCGTTTTGTGAGGTGCATGCAATTCTCGGAGGACAGGCATTTCTCAGCACAACCCCGTTAACAACAACAACAATGATCGCAAACTGAGCAACAAACAGAGAAAACCACCAAAGATGAAGACTTGTTGCCAAAAAGAAAAGGAAAGTCAGTTCTCTGGAATTATTTCGGTTACAAGATGGATGATGTCGACCAAAACACTTGTTCTGTGTTCATCTGTTTCCACAATAACGTCCCAGCACAATAAAAGCTAAAAATATCTCTGAGACAGACAGAAGCCATTCTACAAACATTCACAAAAAGAGGTAAGATCAGAGCAGGTTAACTGTCCTCAAGATTTTAGCAGTGCAGCATAACATTAAGTGCTATTTAGGTCATATGATGAAAATTCCTGTATTTTTTAATATCGCAATATATACCGCAGGGTTCAAAAAAATCGCAATGTTAGTTTTCTCCAATATCATGCAGCCTTACTTTAAAAGATGTTCTACCATAATTTACACCTTCTTTAAAGAAGGTGTTAAAAAGTCTGTCAGGTGTATGCTGAGTATTCGAATGTCACATTTACCACTCACTCTCAGCGTGTGTTCAATGTGGCAGACAGTTTGCCACACTGTGACTTCACTGTGGTCTGGGTCAGGTAATAGCATGTCACTTACCTCCACTCACGAGTGGAAACAAGCTCATGTTAAAGCAAACTGGCCACTGCACATGCTGCTCAGAAACTCTTTTCTATCCTCTAGGAAACATGGGTGGTCAAAGTGTAGAGAAGGTGGGTTTACCTGTGTGGAATTATGGCCCCAAGCAAAGTATTATGATGTGGTTTATATTTCTTCCCTTGAATTTTATCCAGAGCAGGCAGCTACATGCCTCTGCATTCCCAGAGAGAGAAAAACAATGCTCAACTGATCCACGGTTCAACTTACACCTGATAATTATGTGACTTTCTGTAAGTCCTCACTCTCCATGCACCATATAAAGAGGGGAATACCACCCAAAGTTGTTGCAGAGTCAGTGACTTCATTTATGCATTTCTTTAAATGCATTACAAGTAATCAATCAGTTTGGATTGGTGGGATCCTGATCCTGGACATGGTTTGCTCTTGTCTGAATTAGGTGATCATCAGTCCAAGTGTGCACAATTTTTCCTGCTCTCAACCTTGATGTGGCCTCTCCAACCAGGGGTCCTTAATATCTGACATGTTTGATCTTTTCATTTCCAGGTTGGGCTACCTCTAATGAGAGACCCACAATAACCAATAAACAGAGCAGCCAAGGGCTGTAACTTTAAAAAAATAAGTTTGAACAAATACCAAACATGAAATGCCGATGTTCAGATCTATTCAAACCCACCACACTGGGTTTTCTGCACAGACATTGTAACTGTAGCATAACGGGAAGAAAATACTTCAACTGCCACCTTTTAAAAAATATATATATATATATATATATGTACTGCATTCATTTTATGAGGATAAAAGTACTGATGTGCCTGATGCACCGATAAACTGTATGTGATGACTTTGATCAGCCTATTACAGTTCCATCACAAATTTTCCCCACCAAGTCTGTGGAATTGCCACAGTGTAATCTTTACCACAGACAACGGGTGGGCTTGTGATCTTTGAATTGTCTAGTGTATACTGAGAGGAGTGCAATGTTGAAAAAAAACTAAGGCTGCACGATATTGGAAAAAAATAATATTGCGATTTTTTCAACCCTGCGATATATATTGCGATATTAAAAATACAGTATTTTCACCAGATGACCTGAATAGCACTTAATGTTATGCTGCACTGCTGAAATCTTGAGGACAGTTAATCTGCTCTGATCTTACCTCTTTTTGTGAATGTTAGAATGGCTTCTGTCTGTCTCAGAGATATTTTTAGCTTTTATTGTGCTGGGACGTTATTGTGGCAACAGATGAACACAGAAGACGTGTTTTGGTCGACATCATCCTTCTTTTAACCGAAATAATTCCAGATAACTGACTTTCCTTTTCTTTTTGGCAACAAATCTTCATTTTCGGTGGTTTTCGCTTGTTCGTTGTTCATTTTGCGATCGTTGTTGTTGTTGTTAGCGGTGTTGTGCTGAGAAACGCATGTCCTCCGAGAATTGCATGCACCTCGCAAAACGCGCACTGCTTATAGTAGAGTGGTCCACGGAAATGTACGATTTAAAACCCATACAGTTCTTATTTGTTGGGCTTAATAGTCATGAGTAAAGTTCCGAAAGTAATTCTCAGCGGACACACGTCTCCCTCCATGTGCAGAACATGTGCAGGGGTGGGTTTTCTCCTCCCTGATTTTGATTGACAGCTGGCAGGGTAGTCTGATTGGCAACTGAGAAGTGAGTCTGATTGGCAACTGAGTTAAGGACGAAGGCGATTGGTGGATCGCTGCACAGCACATGCAGAGTCACATGGAGTGTATCTCAGTCGGTTACCCTTGAAATTAAATGAGTTCATTCACCTCCAATATCGCAGGCTCTGCGATGTGACTATCGCACACACGTACATCGCGATGACGATAGTCAAACGATATATCGTTCAGGCCTAAAAAAAACACTCTTCAATGGTGTGGTTCCCCATCAATTTTTCAATTACTGAAGAGCTAAAAGTTGTCTAGTGTGTGGCCCAGCCTGCGGTCATTAAGAGGTCTTAATTTGTCAAGGACAGTCTCCTATGCTGAGAAGAAGCATAATCTGACATAAGATTAGAAACAAAGTAGTCCTTTGACTGTATGTGGGAATGACCAGTGGTTTACTCAGGCTGGGACAATCAGAAGGCTTCTTGATGGATCATAGTCATGCATTTGATACCCATGTTGTTTTGTCTGTCACCTGTGTGCATTTATCAAAAAGACTCTTAGTAAAGCCGTTGATGTGGCTCCAGCCTTACCAATGATGTGGCTTACATAAATCAACTAATCAACTCTCAGGAAAGTAGTTGCAATGTCCTATTTAAGTTAACATACGTGCCTCAGAATCACTTAAGGAGGGGTTGCTTTTTGAGTAAGGTTTCAGTCTATGCTACCTGGGCAGAGGTGAAAAAGGGGCCCCAGCCAAATGCATAAAAGGACCAACAGACAGGAGGTTGTGATCAATCAAGTATAAAAGCAGCACTTAAAAGTTTGAATTCTCTGAAGTGCTCTTCCTCTCTTTTGCTGTCAGTACTGATGAGGGTAGTTGCACAAAAGGCTTAGTTTTAGTTGGTCAATAAAGAGAGAGCCGGTAAGAACCGTGGGCTGTTTATTTAAGCAGAACATCCAAAAAATGGATTGAAAGCTCTGCTGTCTTTGAGTTGTGGGATTTATGTCATCAGCTGTTTGCTGCTATTGCAGGACAGTCATCCTCCTCTGTTGTGGTAATCGCACACTGGTGTTAGGCAGTTTGAAGCCAGATGGATAGAAACTTATTACGTCAGAGTTTAGGTGGAGATTTTGTTTTCTCAGCGATATAACAGATATAAAATCATACCATTATATTAATACCAATGCTCTTCTTGATTCTGCTTTTTGCTTCCATTTGTAACCTTTCATTATCAATTCCTGTGGATTTTCTTCAAGGTGAAGTAGGCCTATCTAGGTTTTCTGTGTAAACACAAGCTTTTTCAGGTTCTGGATCTAGCTTCTGTATTGACCCTGACAAGTCAGCTGATCTGAGATATAGCATCTGATTGGTCGACAGACCAAATCAAAGATGGCAGCCTCTACCTAGCCTTGTCAGCTAACAAGGGAGCGACACTATTTCACTAAAATGAGTACATAAATCATCCCATAAGACCTTTTTTATGAGGGATTAGATATTGGCAGTCCCTGAAAATAAACTGATCATCTCTGTAGGATAGAAAAGATTCACGCAAAGTCAACACCTGTTAAAACAGGTGTGAGCAGGGTGCTTCCTTATTCTTCTAACACTTAATGCCTTGGAGTGCAAGTGGGATCATTTTTTCATCATGAAGGGGGTCTACCTGGGGATTCTTGCTGCTCTCTGGTCTCAGATATGCCGACTCACAAGCGGGCACTTAGGTGGTGGAGATGCCCCTGCTGTAAAGATCACCTACAGCCAGGAGTTACTACTTGCTCGTCTACCAGCAACAGAAGCTGACTTTTCACATACTTCCTGTTCATTATGGAGAACTTTTAAAAGCCACAGTGAGCGAATCACTTTTGAGGAAACGTCAGAAAAAAAGAGGAAAGAGAGGCGGCATTCAGCGCAGACTGGGGAGATCCAGGCTGAGTGACAGACGCCGGCTTCCGCCTCTCCCAACAGTCCTTCTCTCCATCGTTCAGTCCATTTGGAGCAAAATGAATAAGCTTGAGATTTATGCCAGATACAATTGCGATTTCAGAGAGACTTGTCGCCTCAGTTTCACCGAGACATAGTTGGGGGAACAGGACAGGAACGAGGATCTCCCTAACTGGCTTCAGCCCCCCTACCTATCCATCTCAACCGTTCTCCTCTCATCACAAACAAATCAAAGGGAGGTGGAGTATGCTTTTATATAAATGAGAGATATCGTAAGACTGTCATGGTGCAGGAGAGAACCTGATGTTAAACTCTTGTGCATTTCACTTCGTCCCATCTACCTGTCAAGGGAGTTCCCCTAGCTGTTCTTTTGTCAGTTTACACCCAAGAGCTGACGTAATGGCAGCCTGTCAGCTGATAGAAGATATGAACGACAGTCTGAACACGCTCTCTCCTGATGCTCCTAAATTTGTTTTGGGGAATTTTAATCACTGTCAAATTGATAAAACACTGAGAACATATGACCAGTATCTCACCTGTGCCACAACCATGAGGAACTCCACGATTGACCTGTGCTATGACTCAGTAGCCAATGCTTACATGTCCATTCGCAGGCCTTGCTTTGGAGTGTCCTACTACTGCTAATTTACAGGCCAGTCTGTGAACGACTTGAGCGGATGATAAAGACAGTGAAATGCTGGTCAGAGGACAGTATTGACAATTTGAAAGCTTGCTTTCAATGTACCGCTTGGGACGTTTCTTATGATTAATGTTCTGACAGGGATGAACTGACACAGACCATTTCCTCCTATACAGCTTTCTGTTTTGACACCAATATCCCCAAGAAGAACAGTATTGTTCACCCCAACAACAAACCGTGGGTCACTAAAGATTTAAAAAAAAAAAAAAAATCATAAATAAGAGACAAAAAAAAATAAATCTACAGGGAGCAACCAAGAAAGAAACTTTAATAAAGAGGTTAAGAATGAAATTTGGAAAGCCAAAAAAGCTTATAAGAACAAGGTAGAACACAAGTACGGTAGTTGTGATCTGCGGGCAGCCTGGTGAGGCATTAAATCCATGTCCTCAGTCACTAGCATCCTAGATGTAAACAACAGAAAAATCAATTAGAATAGAGGGAAGCAATGAAGATCTGCCAAATGATTCTCAGCATTTCTATTCATGGTTTGAAAACCATGATGACCTCTCAGACAATCTATCCCTTCTTAAGCAGGGTATCTCCTCTGATAATAACTGTAATATGGTCATCAGCCAAGAGTGTGTAAATAACCTCCTGAAAAGAGTGAATGTGCAGATTAAAGTATTGTGCTGACCAATTGAGCAGTGTGCTTCACCGCATCTTTCAGATTTCACTCAACTGCAGTGAAGTACCTCTGACTTATGGAAATCCTCCATCATAATCCCTGTTCCAAAAAACTCCTCCCCCAAACAACTCAATAACTTTAGACCAGTAGCACTTACATCAATATGTATAAAGGTCTTTGAGAAAATCATGAAGGGCATGATCATTTCACAAATGGAAGGGAGAATCGACCCACTCCATTTTGCCTATCAGGCAGGGAAAGGCGTGGCAGATGCTTTTTATTCGTAACTGCCTTTATAGACACTTGAAAAAGCCTCAAGCCCACGCTCGGCTCTTATTTGCTGACGTCTCCTCATCTTTTAACTTGGTGCAGCCGCATCCCTTACTTTGGAGGCTAATAAGTGATTTTAATCTGCCCCACCCAGTTGTTTTATGGCTATTAGACTTTTTAACAACAGATAGAAGAGGGTTTCTGTAAATAGCTGTGTCTCAGACTCCTTAGCCCTTTCTACCAGCTCAACACAAGAGTCCGTTCTCTCCCCTTTACTCTTCATCTTATATACTGATGAATGCAGGAGTGCCAGGGAAGGCAGCTGCTTAGTTCAATTCTCTGATGACACTGTGCTGTTGTCTCTTCTTCAGGGGTCTGAATCAGGACATGGTGAAGGTTTTTGTTGATTTTGTTTCATGGTGCGACAAAAATCACTCAGACTTGAATTTTGTCACAGTCTACTCCAGCCTTTCCCCATGGACTCAGTAATTTCCCACTGCCCTGCTCACACCACATCCACTCCCTGATTACCACTCTCACTCTCAGTCACTGATCACACACCTGCCTTCACTCAGTAATCACACACCTGCCCTCACTCACTAATCAGCTCCCCTGCCTTCTGCTCAGTATATATTCTACAGCCTCACACTCACTCAGTGCCAAATTGTTCTTTGCCATGCGAGACTTTCCAGTGTTCTTCTGTCTGTCTTCCCGGTGCCGACCCTGCCTGTCTAAGACCTGCCTGCTTCGTCTGCCTTCTGGTAAATTACCTCAGCCTTTTGTTCCTGACTACGAGCTCTGCCTGCCCCCCTTTGGATTGTCTGCCCGGTCTGCTTGCCTCCCGGTTTCTGAACTTGTGCCTGCCCTGACCAAGCCACCTGCCCAGCCACTGAATTGTCTGTGTGCCAGATTCCTGATAATAAATCTATTGACTGAACATCGATTCTGTGCCTTGTTTGTACTGCATTTGGGTTCATACAATACCTGTTACAGTACAATCTGGCCAGTCATGGACCCAGCAGAACCAACAACGCCACCGAATCGGTTTGAAAGAATCGAGAGTGTTAATGTTTCATGAGCAGCGGATGGAGGAGGCTGCTGCCCATGCCAGACAAGCTGTGGAAGCCCAATCCAGGGCCATCACCGCCCTCACGGCTCAACTGCAACAGCTGACCTCCACTAGTTCCTCTCCAGAGGCCACAGTCTCTGCACCTCCACCTCCTACTCCTACTCCAGCTCTACCAAGGATGATTTCGGAACCCTGACTGGGGGCCCTGGAGCGTTACAATGGGGATCCCAAGCTCTGCTTTCCTTTCCTGACTGCCTGTTCGTTGCTCTTCAGTCTGCAGCCATACACGTTTGCCACTGAGGGAGCTAAGGTGGCATATGTCATCAGCAACCTGACGGATAAAGCTCTCCTCTGGGGAACAGCAGAGTGGGAGAGGCAGACTCCCTCCTGTACTTCATTCCAGGCCTTCTCGGAGGAGCTGAGCCAGGTCTTTGGGCTGGGAGCTACGGTTCCAGATGGCACTTCCGGCTTTTCTCCATACGGCAGGGTAATCAGTCTGTGGCAGATTACTCCATCGACTTCTGGACCAAGGCCCATCAGAGTGACTGGAACACTGCTGCACTCCGGGATGCGTTTCTGCATGGTCTAGCAGAATATATCAAAGATGAACTGGTTTCCTATCCTCTACCCTCCTTATTGGATTAACTTATTGAGCTCAGCAACCGACTGGACCCCCATATCCGAGCCCAGAGAAGAGAGAGGAGACAGAACCCTGTACTTTCCACTGCAGCTCATCGCCTGAACTCTCCATCCGCTTCTGCCCTGCCCTCACCTGCAACACCTATCCCTGCAGACCCAGAACCAATGCAGCTGGGTCGCACCAGACTCACGCCAGAGGAGCGACAGCGTCGCCGGATGGGGAACCTCTGTATGTACTGTGGACAAGCTGGACATTTTATCTCTCTCTGTCTGTTAAAAGGCAGAGCTCCCCAGTGAATGAGGAAGTCCTGGTGAGTCATGTTGCAGTGAAATCTTCCTCTCAGAGTAAACGTCCCCTGTTTCAAGTCAAGCTTCTCCTCACTGATGACTCACACACCCTGGCCACCTTCATTGACTCTGGTTCCGATGGCAATATTATCAATCAATCAATCAACTTTATTTCTATAGCACATTTAAAAGAACCACAAGGGTAGCCAAAGTGCTGTACAATGACACATAAAAACAAATAAAACAATCAAAGAACAAGATAAAGCGAGCAGAAATACATCAATGCAAAAGAATAAATAAATGTATAAATAAGGAGGCTCACAGCAAGTGCTAAGATGATAAAAAAAAACAAATTAACACTAAAATGTATCAAAAGCCAATGAATAAACGTGTGTTTTTAAAAGGGATTTAAAAACAGGAAATGAGGAGGCCTGTCTAATTTTCAAAGGCAACTATGCAACTCGGGCTAGAGAGGATTCGCCTCAACCCACCAATTCCTGCCAGGGCCTTGGATGGTCATCTTCTGGGAACTGTTACCCACCAGACTTCCCCTGTTCACATACTGATTTCTGGTAACCATCATGAAACCATCCAGTTTCATCTCCTGCCCTCATCCAACATCCCTCTGATCCTGGGTTTCCTATGGCTCCGCAAACACAACCCACACATCGACTGGACCACAGCCACCATCCTCAGCTGGAACAGCTTTTGCCACCAGGTCTGCCTTCAGGATGCATCGGTGCCACGCCAGACTACGCTCCCCAGCACCTGCCCGGACCTGGCCAGAGTCCCTGCTGAATACCACGACCTTCCGGGAGGTGTTCAGTAAGGCCAAAGCAACCTCACTGACCCCTCATCGCCCTTATGACTGTTGTATTGATCTGAAGCCTGGCACATCACCTCCTAAGGGGCGGCTATACTCTCTGTCTGGTCCAGAACGGGAAGCCACGGAGAACTATATTAATGACTCTCTGGCTGCCGGAATCATCCGCCCATCGTCTTCTCCTGCAAGGGCAGGATTCTTTTTTTTGGACAAGAAGGACAAGTCCCTGCACCCTTGCATCAATTACCGGGGACTCAACGACATCACTGTTAAGAACCAGTACCCTCTCCCACTCATCTCCTCCGCCTATGAGTTACTTCAAGGGGCCAAGATATTCACCAAGCTCGACCTTCGCAATGCTTACCACCTCGTCTTCATCAGGGAGGGGGACGAGTGGAAGACGGCTTTCAACACCCCCACCAGACATTATGAATATTTGGTGATGCCTTTTGGCCTAACCAATGCCCCAGCTGTCTTTCAAGCCTTGGTGAATAATGTCCTTCGGGACATGATCAACAAGTATGTGTTTGTCTACTTAGACGACATTCTTATCTTTTCCATTTGCCTTGAGGATCACATCCACCATGTAAGGACTGTGCTGCAGCGCCTCCTGGAGAACTCACTGTTTGTTAAGGCTGAGAAATGCGAGTTCCACACTCAGTCAGTAGCCTTCCTTGGTTACATCATGGCCCAGGGTCATCTGGAGATGGATCCTGCTAAGGTGGAGGCAGTGAAGTCCTGGCCAGTTCCTGAGACCCGTAAGCAACTGCAGCGTTTTTGCAACTGCTGGGTTGTGCAAATTTTTATTGACGCTTCATCCGGCACTATAGCTCCATTGCTGCTCCCCTTACCATGATGACCTCTCCCAAGAGCCCCTTTCGCTGGGCCCCCTGCTGCAGATACTACCTTCCAGACTCTGAAGAACCGTTTCAGCTTGGCACCCGTCCTCCAGGTCCCGGACATTGAATGGCAGTTTGTTGTGGAAGTAGATGCTTCTGATGTTGGAGTGGGTGCTGTTCTGTCCCAGCGAGCAGCAGGTGACCAGAAACTCCATCCATGTGCCTTTTTCTCTCGGCGTCTCTCACCTGCCAAGAGAAATTATGACATTGGCAATCGGAAGCTTCTGGCTGTCAAGCTAGCCCTGGAGGAGTGGCAACACTGGCTTGAAGGGACAAAGCAGCCCTTCATGGTTTTGGACAGATCATAAGAGCAGCAGGTGACCAGGAACTCCATCCATGTGCCTTTTTCTCTCGGCGTCTCTCACCTGCCGAGAGAAATTATGACATTGGTAAATGGGAGCTTGTGGCTGTCAAGCTAGCCCTGGAGGAGTGGCGACACTGGCGTGAAGGGACAAAGTAACCCTTCATTGTTTGGACAGATCATAAGAACCTGAAGTACATCCAAACCGCCAAGAGACTCAACTCTTGACAGGCACGATGGGCCCTCTTCTTCACCAGGTTCGATTTCTCCCTCTCCTACAGACCCGGCTCCCGCAACATCAAACCAGACGCATTGTCATGCCAGTTTCAGAAGGGAGGAGGGAGATGAATTCATTGCAACAGACACCATCCTGCCGTCTCCTTGTGTTGTGACCTCTCTGACTTGGGAGATTGAGGAGAGGGTGAGAACCTCTACAGAGGGGAAGGCTGGTCCCAGTGCTTGCCCCCCAGGTCGCCTGTATGTGCCTGCAGCCCTGAGTTCTGATGTACTCCAGTGGGCTCATTCTTCCAAGTTTTCCTGTCATCTGGGATCCAGAGAACCCGTGACGCCCTCCAGCAATGTTTCTGGTGGTCCACGTTAGAGGAGGAGACCCGGGAATATGTCAATGCCTGCTCTACCTGCAACCAGAACAAGTCTTCATGCCAGGCCCCGCACGGTCTTCTACAGCCACTTCCTGTGCCACATCGTCCCTGGTCACACATTTCTATAGACTTTGTCACTGGTCTGCCGCCATCTGAGGGGAAGACAGTCATACTTACTATTGTGGACTGCTTCTCTAAAATGGCCGACTTTGTTCCCTGGGGTCCCCAGTTCTCTTCCGTGTTCTGGCGGGAGTTCTGCAGATTGCTGGGAGCCACGCCCAGTCTGTCATCAGGGTTCCATCCTCAATCCAACGGCCAGACTGAGAGAATGAACCAAGAGATGGAGACAGCCCTTCGGTGTACTGTGTCCCAGAACCCATCTTCCTGGTCCCAGCAGCTGTTGTAGGTGGAATCTGCTCACAACACCCTGACAAGCTAGGCCACAGGCCTGTCTCCTTTCCAGTGCGCCTATGGGTATCAGCCACCTCTCTCCCCAGCCCTGGAGAAGGAGGCTTCCTGTCCTTCATTTCAGTTCAAGCCTTCCTCCATTTCTGTCATCAGACCTGGGCCCGAGCTAGAGCCTCACTCCTGAAAGCTGCTGACCATTACTCCTCTGCTGCCAACCATCGTCGCTCACAAGCTCCAGAATATCAGGTAGACCAGAAGGTCTGGCTCTCCACCTGTGACCTTCCACTGCAGGTGGAGTCCAACAAGCTGGCTCCCAAGTTCATCAGACCGGTCCCCATCGAAAGGGTCATCAATCCTGTGGCAGTCAGACTCAAGCTTCCCCGGTCCATGAGGGTTCACCCAACCTTCCACGTGTCCAACGTCAAGCCAGTTCGTGAGAGCCCTCTGGTGCCTACTGCTACTCCTCCACCTCACTTCATCGATGGGGGACTCACCTATGCTGTGCGCCGCATCATCCGCTCCCATGTACGTGGTAGAGGCCTACAGTACCTTGTCAACTGAGAGGGCTATGGCCCAGGGGACAGATCTTGGGTTCCTGCTCGACACGTTTTGGATCGACAACTCCTCCGTGACTTTCATCAGCAGCATCCTGACCAGCCCTCTCACAGTATGGTAGGGGGCTCTTCTCGTTGCGGGGCACCTGCTGTCCGTCCTGCTGCTGCTCCGGCTCCAGATCCAGAGGATGACTCCATGTCGCGGAAGGGGGATCTGCAGGTGACCTTGTCCTTCCTACAGGAATTGTAGCCCGCCTTCCAGTTCCCCTTCCTCCCGCCCTGTCATGCTGGACTTGTTTTGGGGACGTCAGGGAGCGTCCCTTTGGGGGGGGGGGGGGGGGGGGGTTCTACACAGTCTGCTGCAGCCTTTCCCCATGGACTCAGTAATTTTCCACTGCCCTGCTCACACCACATCCACTCCCTGATTACCACACTCACTCTCACTCACTGATCACACACCTGCCTTCACTCAGTAATCACACACCTGCCCTCACTCACTAATCAGCTCCCCTGCCTTCTGCTCAGTATATATTCTACAGCCTCACACTCACTCAGTGCCAGATTGTTCTTTGCCATGTGAGACTTTCCAGTGTTCTTCTGTCTGTCTTCCCGGTGCCGACCCTGCCTGTCTACGACCTGCCTGCTTCGTCTGCCTTCTGGTAAATTACCTCAGCCTTTTGCTCCTGACTACGAGCTCTGCCTGCCCCCCTTTGGATTGTCTGCCCGGTCTGCTTGCCTCCCGGTTTCTGAACTTGTGCCTGCCCTGACCAAGCCACCTGTCCAGCCACTGAACTATCTGTGTGCCAGATTCCTGATAATAAATCTATTGACTGAACACCGATTCTGTGCCTTGTTTGTGCATTTGGGTTCATACAATACCTGTTACAGAATTTTTTCAAAACTAAGGAGCACATAATAGATTTTGGAGGCAACAAAAACACTGCTGCAGACAGTATCATTCATGGAAAAATGTGGAATGGGTACTCTGATGATTATGATTTTGTTCCTTTCATCCTATACATTTCATTGGCCAGTATTCTTGGTATTTGGCGTAATCCACGTATTTACCCATTTTATTCTTGATCTTTGATTCCACTGTACTCCTCAACATTTTGCTTTTCATCCATTCTGTATAAACCTTATGTATGTTCTGTGTACTTGTGTTTCTGAAGGGTGACAGTATGCAAGCTGCTCAAATTCATTGCCCCTGGTGGGATTAATCAAGTTGTCTAAATCCAAATCTAAAACACAGGAGAACTGCTGCTGTCAGTGTAAGTACATTATATCATTAGAACCGATATTGCAAACACTGATGACACTATTTTGTTCCTTCGACTCCTCTGTTGTGTTCACAGGGGACAAAGTGGAAGGTATTGATAAGGGGACCATAGAGCAACAAAGGTAAATGATGTCGATGGCTTTCACTCATTCCAACTGGTTCTCGATTCCTCCATTTAAAATACCCCATGAACATAAGAGATGCTGTGCAAACACTCAAACTAAAAGACAATTATTCAAACCCTAATCACTCAAACATAGGTCGTTTTTCCACCAAATAGTATTGATGGTGAACTGGATGAAGACTCAGTTCATCAAGATATCTTGATTACAGTATCAGTAGCAGCACTTACCAGGATGGCATTTAATTGCAAATGTAATTCAAAAAACAGAAATCTTCAACATTGTCTCCATGAACAGGATTAAACCATGAACCATTTACACATGCTGTCAAGGTTTGTCACTGAAAGTAATGCATTCTTCAGTTCATCAGAAGTTGGAAATTTTGAGTCACCCATCAGATTCATCACGCAAAACTCCCCATTAACTCATTGCTTCCTGGATCAACTGTAAACAGCTGTACTTTTAATGGTGTTAAATAAGTCTGCAACTTAGTCTTACTTTACATCATTTAATCAACCTGTCTGGTTGTATTGTGAAAATTTCATCTTTGCACATATTGACTTGGAGTGCAAACCATCACATAGTGTGTTTTTATTGCCTGGTGTAGCTAACAATAACAACAGGGGTTGGTATACAGCTTTTTTTCTACTCATGAATGAATGAAGTCATTCTCAGCTTCAATGCTAGACCTCTGAGGTACATGAAACACACCATATGTCTGCCTCCTCCTGGATCTCCTCCATCCGGCTGTACAAAAATATAGCCAAAGGCCCATAAGGACTGGCACTGACATCTTATACATATTAAATGAGAGTCTGTGTCAGAGAATCGCTCTCAGAGCTGCAACAGTGACACCCCACTCAGCTTGACCGAAGCTCAACAGATTTATGTGACAGTTTGACACTTCAGTGACTCTTGAGTTTAAATTTATGACATTTCCTCTGCGCCATTTCCAGTGACAGATGTGTGGGCTGCTCTACAAAGGCTTTGTTGAAGGGGGGATTCACCTTTCTTTTCCCCTAAGATGAATAATTTGTCTGTCACCTCATGTCTGAAAATGTGGAGCCACTGTCAGTCATTACACTATACAAATACAAGATAAAACAATAACTAAAGCTGTGGAGGATTAACATTCTGTTTTTATTCTATGTTAACCATTAAATCACTCTTTTTTACTCTAACCCCGGGCTCTATATGAATAATCCCTTTAAGTGTTTGGGCAGTTTACTGTCTGCAACCTTTATCCTCATTTTAAAGTTAGCTGATTAACCCCAAATAATCATCACATGTACACTTTAACTGACATGTCATGTGCTTTGGTGGTTTAAAAGTTGTCCAGAAGAACAAATGCATCAAATTTGAGTCTTTTCAAAGGTTTTTTTTTTTTCTTTAAATTTGTACCTTAACTCTTTTTCTTAAACTGGATTAAAATGGGCTGAGGTGTGTTAAGAATAATAACAAAATGAACATTTGACCTGTGAAAGTATCTTTGTTGTTGCTTATCTCAGCTGATGGCCATGAAATCTTTCTTTAAAAATGCCTCCTATCAAAAGGCAGAGCAAAATCTACTTTTCTGTTGAAGATGATGATGCTCAAGCTAGTGGCAAGAAGAAAGAAGGAGGTCTGGCTTTATTTGTCAACCAGATAACTGTCAAGGAGAAGTTGTGTTGTCCAGATATTGAACTGTTGGCAGTTGCTCTTTGAAGCTGCCAAGAGAATTCAGTCATGTTATATTAATAGTTGTTTACATCCCACCCAAATCAACTGCAGAATTCCATATGATCTGTTGCATAATAGTGTTGCCAGGCTACAGACTCAACACCCTGAGGCACTAATAATAATATCAGGGGGCTGAACCATGTCACCCTCTCCTCTCACCTGACTGCATTCACACAGTTCGTGAACTGTCCTACCAGAGAAAACAAAACCCTGGATCTGCTGTATGCCAATGTCAAAGAAGCCTACAGAGCCACTGCTTTACCACCACTGGGCAAGTCAGGTCATAACTTGGTCTATCTGCAAACCTGTTACAGACCTTGTGTACTGAGGCAGCCTGTGACCAAAAAGTCAAACAAGACACTTCAAGTTAATGAAGTTCTAAGGGACTGTTTTAAATCAACAGACTGGAATGTGCTGCTGGAAACAGATGTGGATAGTATGAACATTGACAAAAAGGTTGACTGCTTCACTGAATATGTCAACTTCTGTCGATACACAGTTATACCGACAAAGACTGTTCGATGTTTCCCCAACAACAAACCCTGGATCATAAGTAACATAAAAGCAATCCTTAACCAGAAAAGAAAGCTTTTAAAGACGGTGACAAAGAACGACTCAAACAAGTGCAATAGGAGTTGAAGAGGAGACTGAAGATGGCAAAGCTGGAAAGCAACAAGAAGAAGATGGAGAGGAATCTACAACACAGCAACGTTCATGAAGTGTGGAGATGAATCAGTACCATCTCTGGACACAGCAGTAAAAAGAAAAGACAGACAGTGGTGGGTGATGTGGAAAGAGCTGATGAACTCAACCTGTTTTTCAACAGATTTGACACTGCTGTCACTCCCACTTCCACTGCTACTCCCCTTCCTGTCTGCAACAAATCTCCACTACAACTTCTCCCCTTCCTCCTCCATCTCATTCAAATGTCTCAACCACTTCAACTGCCTCCCTCCTAGAACACCAGCCCTTGTCTGTCACAGAAACAGGGGTGAGGATGGAGCTTGGAAGACTTTGCTCTTGGAAGGCAGCTGGTCCAGATGGTGTATGTCCAAGGCTGCTTAGAGACTGTGCTACAGGACTGTGTCAACCTCTCCACAGGATCTTCAACCTGAGTCTACAGCTGGGGTGGGTACCTGCTCTGTGGAAACCATCCTGTATTGTGCCAGTACCAAAAACAAAATGCCCTGCTGAACTCAATGACTACAGACCAGTGGCCCTCACTTCACACATCATGAAAACCCTGGAGCGGCTGATTCTACGCCTTCTGAAGTCTGAGGTCAAAGACAAACTGGATTCCCTGCAGTTTGCATACAAAGAACACACTGGAGTGAATGATGATGTCCTCTACATGCTTCGGCATGCTCTCTCTCATCTGGCGAAACCTTGGGTTTATGTGAGGATCATGTTTTTCAACTTTTCAAGTGCATTCAACACTATCCAACCCACCGTAGGGGAGAGTGGGGTAAGATAAGCCATTTTTCATATTTCGGTTCACGACATCAATCACAGTTTTGTCTCTAACTAGTGTATCTGCATATATTTCAAGATGTTGTGCATCCCCGCAAACCAACAGAATGAGTGTAAACATAACTGTCTTGATAATATAGCAGCCCCCCCACACACACACACACACTCTCCACCCCAGCCCTCCCTCACCTTCTCTCTCCCTAAATAAGAATAACTTTATTAATCCCCGAAAGGAGATTCAGTTGTCTGTTGCCTCACAAAATATGTCTCTAACAGTCTACTATTTACACAAGAGTTACAAAGTCTAATGGCTGTTGGTACAAAAGATTCTGAACCTTTCTGTCCTGCAGTGAAGAGAGAGGAGTCATCCACCACCATTGGTCCTTTGGTCCATCAAGGTGTTGTGAAGTGGATGATCCATGTTCTTTAGAATAGACTCCACCTTCTTCAGTGTAGATCTCTCCACCACATCCTCCACTGAGTCCAGCTTAAGTCCAACCACAGAGCCAGCCTTTTTCACCAGTTTGTTAAGACGTCTCACATCTTTGTGTTTGATGTTTCCTCCCCAGCAGACGTCAGCGTAGAACAGAACACTTGCCACCACAGACTGATGAAACATCTGCAGCATCTTACTACAGATGTCTATTGATCGGAGTCTTCTCAGGCAGCCCCTTTCTGTAGATCAAGTTTATATTCTTGGACCAATCCAACTTAGTATCCAGGTGTAAACCTAGATGTTTATATGATGTCACCACTTCGATGTCCACTCCACAGGTGTTCACTGGCTAAAGAGGGGGTTTGGATCTATGGAAGTCTATGACCATCTCCTTTGTCCTTGAGGTGTTGAGGAAGAGGCAGTTTTTGTGACTCCAGTCACTGAAGGCTCTTATCAGATCTCTGTATTCAGCTTCTTGTCCATTTCTGATACATGCCACAATAGTGGTGTCATCTGAATATTTCTGAATGTGGCAGGACTCAGTACTGTATTTGAAGTAGGGCTGCACGATATGGCCAAAAAACTATATCTCGATATTTTTAGGCTGTATCGCGATACACGATAAATATCCCGATATTCTGACATCGCCTCTAAATCACTCTATAAATATTAAATTCAACCCTTTGATGCATAAAATAACACCAGTGTAATGACTTCAGCAGACTTTTGTGTTGGATTGGAATTTGCATGCAAAAAGGGAAAATCACAATCAAGTTAAGTTCAGTGAACCTTTAATTTCAAAATGGACTGCTGCACTCACAAGTTTTAAATAAAAAATAAATAGTGGCATGGTAGGCCATTCTACTCTGGTCTCTTTATCAAGTTTAACAAAAAAAAAAGAGCTCAAAGCAACAAAAAGTGCATTAAACTATAATACCTGAGGAAGACGTTTCAAAACAATATAAATTAAAGTGCACTTTCTCTGCTTGATAATGTTTGCAAAACTGATCATTTTACAAAAGGTAAAGTAAAAAGTGCAGATCTCAGAGGAAGAAGTCCATATGATAACTTTGAAAACCTCTCTGAACAACAACAGTCACATTAAAGGGGTGGAAACGTGTTTGTGGTTATGGTTCGTTTTTGGCAACTTATTAGTAGAAACAGTTGCCTAAAGGTTTTGTGCCAAAAACACAAGCCTGTCAACAGCCTCTGGCTTGAGTGATGCCCGGTGACACGTAACAATATTCCCACTGGTACTAAATACGCGTTCTGATGGGGAACTAGTGGCGGGCACACACAGATACTTTTTTGCCAAATTTTTCAGGTTTGGGAACATTTCCTCATGGTCCTTCCACCACTGCAGGGGATCTGATTCATTGTCAGCACTAACAGACTGCAAGTAGGCAGACAACTCAGTTTTCATTAGCTCTCTGAGTGATGGTGTGGCTGTGGCAGAGGACATTGTAGCCTTTTTGAAGAAACTTCCAAGAGTTTTCTTTTTTGGTGGCTCCGGCTCTGGGACTGTTGGTGCTTCATGAGGCAGTGAGGCAGCAGACCCTGCTGTGCCCTGGTCAGACTGCAACGCCTCTGTCTCCATCTCCAATATGGCTCTGTGCTTGATTTCCTCCACCTTTTCTGCAGGGATGTATGTTGCCTTGAATCTGGGATCCACTAATGATGCCATGTCTAGAAGTGCATCAGTAGCAGGGTCTGCAAATTTCTCCCTCAGGTAATCCAGGATGGAACGTTTGATGGACTGGGTCAGTAAAGTGTCATCCTCCTGAACTGCCAAAATGCTGGAGTGGAAGAGATGAAGCACGGGCTTGACGTAGGACACAGTAACGTAGTCCTCACCCGACAGAGCATCCGTGAATTCCACAAGGGGCTTTAGAGCCTTGTGCACTGACTCGAGGACTTCCAGGTCTTGCCAGGTCAGAACAAGATGCCGTGTTTTCTTGTCTGAAGCCAAAACCTGAGAAATGGCTCACTCCTGCTTCAACACCCGCTCAATCATCTTCTGCCGGGATCCCCACCTGGTAGGAGATTCACTGATCAGCTGGTGTGCAGGGATATTTAGTTCTTTCTGCACTGTGGCCAGGTCTCTCCTCCTCTTCCAACTGAATGAGAAGCTGCTCACAATCTTCTTGCAAACAGCAGCGGCACGATCAATACAAGGGTCTTTCAAGCTTCTCTCTGAAAATAAAAATTAATATTTAAAATGTTATACTAATATGTCACAAAGAAATTCAGCAATCCAGTTACTCATCTTAATACTAGACTTAAACTTTAATTTAGATTTATATATATTTCCTATAGATATCTCGGATTTCAAATCAACTCAAAAAAAATAGTTTTCAGGCAATTACACATATATACTTTATAAAAGCATTTTACAGACACGCACTTTTTAACTGCATGAAATATTCTTAAATTTTAACTGATCGGACAAATTTATGATATACATATGTACTGTAGTTTTACTTCCTGATTTAAAAAAAAAAAACATGTTATACTATATCTGCGGAAAAATCATTAAACTACTCTCAGTTTTAAACTTAATGAAAAATAGTATATTTTCACTTAATTTTAACTGTGTGAAAATATCATGAAACACTTTTTAACTGTATGAAAAATTTCATGACACACTCAGTTTTTACTACATAAAAATGTAAACATGATTAATTATTCTGTAACTGCTGAAAAGTTAAAAATACTCTCACAATTTTAAACTTCATGAAAAAATGATGAAATAATTCACTTAGTTTTTTAATTCATGAAAAATCATGAAATATTCCTACATAGTTTTTAATACAAAAATAAAAATTAAAAATTAAAAATTTCAATTTAGGTTTTAATTGCATTAAAAAATAATGAAATACACAGATTTTACTTCATTAAAAAATAATTAAAAACATGTTAACATCTCAAAAATTATGAAGAATGCTCAGTATAAAACTCAAAATAACAAACACTATCACGCAGCTTGTAATTACATGTGACATATGAATGTTGTGTCAGTTTGTTATATTTACAATTATTGATAATAACAGTGATTGCTATTTTCCCATTAGAGGAAGGCAAGCCTTCACAAATACTCACCAATTGCAAGGTGCAGCCTATGGCCAAAACATTGCAGTCTTGTCCACTCATTCAGGCTCACAGCTTTGACTATATTATCCCCATTGTCCGTGGTGATGCACACCTGATGAGCTTCTGACAAGTTCCATGACAGGAGAGCATCTTGCAGACCCTGTGCAATGATCTCTCCTGTGTGATCATCAGGAAAAAAGCTCGTTTGCAGGCACGAACTTTTCAGTTCCCAGTTGTCAATGTAGTGTACTGTTAAGCTGAGATATGGCTCACAAGTTCTGCTTGACCAGAGATCCGTCGTTGTGGAGAAGTGGGTCGCATTTGTCAGCTGGTGGGCCACCTTTTCTCGAACTAAGATGTACAAGTCTGGCAGCGCTTTTTCTGCGAAAAAATTGCGACCAGGTAACTCATACTTTGGATCAAGTGTCTTAATAAGATTTTTGAATCCTGGCTTTTCCACCACACTGACCGGAGCCATGTCTTTGGCGATGTACTTTGTCACTGCGGTCGTGATGTCTCTCCACCTCTGACTTTTTCTGTCATACGGGACTGAATTGGCAAACGAAGAGGACAGCGTCATTTGCTTCGGTGACGGTTTATGTGGTGTAGGAGGAGACGTGGACATGCGGAGTCTGATGCATTCTTCGTTTTGTAGTGGATGGCATTTCAGGTGGTGAAATAAGTTTGTGGTACTGCTACCTTTGGTGGCTACGGTTTTGCGGCAAACTTTGCAGATAACCGTATTTTGCTCCACGTCTTCCTGGCGAAACCCGAACCACTGCCAGATGATTGAGCCAGTGCTGTGCTTTTTCGGCACCAAGTCGTCATTCTCCATCCCTCCCTCCTCTTGGTCACTCGAAAACTTGCCTCGGGTCTCAACTTTTTTCGTTCTCCCCGTGCTCGTCTCCCTCCTTTCCTTAAACAACAAGTTTAAGAGTTTCCCGGATGGGAGGGGGGGAGTGCTGCTTACAATGGGAAGAGCGGCAGGAGAGTGAGAGGATCGAAACTCCAAAGGTGACATACTGACGCCTTAAAACATAAAGCCTATGTGTCAATTTGTACTTGATGGTCGCGATGTGGTCATTTTATACATCTCACGTGGAAAAACCCGCGATATATCGAGTATATTCGATATATCCCCCACCACTAATTTGAAGTCTGACGTATACAGTGTGAACAGGACTGGCGCCAGCACTGTCCCTTGTGGAGCCCCTGTACTGCTCATTAATGTCCCAGAAACACAGTTCCCCAGCCTGACAAACTGTGGCCTTCCTGTCAGGTAATCTCCGATCCAGGAAACATAGGAAGGATCCACTCCCATCTCTGTGAGCTTGTCTTTGAGTATCGTGGGTTGGATGGTGTTGAATGCATTTGAAAAGTCAAAGAACATGATCCTCACATAAACCCAAGTTTATGAAACCCCAGTCACTTCTTCACATTCATATGTATTTTTATCTATTGTATGTTATTCAACTGGTACGTTAATTCTTTTTATTATTAGTGCATATAACTGTTGTGAGGCAGGCTTGTAGTGAGGACCCAGAAGCAGACACTGAGACAGAGCTCAACGTAAAACGATTTTAATGTCCAAAAACAGAAAGGGATAGATAAGGGAACAAAGGAAGTCCGGTTGGTTGGCTGGTAGGCTGGCTGTCGTGTGGGCTGGAGACACTGCAGGAGAAACCAGAGGAGACAGGAGTTAAAGGACATGCAAAGAGTCACAAGGAGTAAAGTTCAGAAAGTTATACCACAAGGTTTTGGCCAGGAGACGCGTCTTTACCGCTGGGCAGGGTAGACAATACTCAGGCGCTGAGACTGAGGGCTGCAGGCTTCTTAAAGTCCCTTGATTAGAGATGAGGAGCAGGTGTGTCGTCTCACTCAGCCTCAGCGCCGGGGGAGGGGAGGAAGCTCTGGAAAAGAGTACAGCCAGACCAGGCAAACAGGGAAAAAACAAGAAGTCCAGCCAAAATAACACAGGATGCGGAGGCGTCTCACCACAATAACTGCTGAAAAGCTGTTTTGTAAAATGCCGTTTTTACATGAGAATGGCTTTAAGTGATTCAGAACATTCACAGCTGTATTTTTGAAAAGTTACACATTTCAACAATCTGACCTGAAACTCTGATCCTTTCATCATACTCCTGAACTTTCTCAGTTGAGCCACTGGCTCAATTTACCCCAGAACGACTATAATGATTTAATTAGTCCTCTAAGCTAAAAGGGTGAACTTTTATGCTAGGTTTTAACCACAATTGATGTATAAAACAAATTCAAAATGATCTTTTTTGGTCTGAACATGATTCTTATAAACCTTTGACAGACTCAATTCACTTTCAAGAACTTTTTTTTAATAAATGTCTCACCCCTTCACCCATGTGCTTCTAACCTTCACAGACTCCATGAATTGATGCCCATCTCCTAAATATTTGGTCACAAATATTAGCAAAATAATAAACAAAACACTCTAATAAATCATATGTCTTACTTCTATAAAAAGAAATATATACAAACCTAAACGGTCTCCCTATGAAAAAACAGGAGGAACGCTACTCTCAGCTATTCTCCCTGAATTCTCAAAAACACTGTTACAATTCTTAATACTCCATAGACTGACAAAAGGACTACTCTGTTGGACATTGATAGGGAGGAAGGAGGGTTGGCGTCCGTGCTGCAATTGTCTCTTTTTAAAACAGACACCATTTGCTCCCAGCCAATCACTACACGACAACACTCCTCTAGTCAGCTGTTGATGCGCGCCTCCAGCTGCTTTTCAATCAGGACTCACCACACCTGCATTACAGTGGAGGAGCACAGAGGGACAGAGAGGAGAAAAACAAGAGCGCTCCTCAACACAATGCAAGCAAATAATAAATATGACCCATAGTCATAAGATCCTGAAATGAAGCTGATGCAGAACCACTTTGGTGTTCTCTTAGATTTAAGTATTAGTTGTGACAGCATTCAGTGTCTTCTTGGAGAAAGTGGTCTCATGGTGGTTTGTGGTTGAAAAAAGATTGGACAACTCTGAACCTGGAGCACCAGTTTTGTCCAAAAGGCTGCAGCTCTTGCTTGTATATCATTCACCTCTTTCTTTTCCTGGTTTTGTAGTCTATAGACCATTGTATCCTCGTAAGAAAGACATTAAAAAACATTTAAAAAAAATCTCTGAGCCTGACTCTGGCAAAAAATAAAAAAGTTCAGCATTTGATTAATTTGATTGGTTGTATTTGGTGAATTTCCCCTAGAGGGTTACATTGCGGTCATCATGGTCAGAATTTCAAATAAAGCAATCTAAAGTTAAACAGGTTGTTATATTACATGATATGATAATGTGGCTTTGGTGCCTGGATATATAGGATCCAGCATTTTACTTGTCCTGGTCTGAAAAACATGCAGAGGATGTAACTGTCTGTGACCTACTTATACAGCTGCTACCTCTTTTAGGTGAGCAGCACCTTGATTGCTGCATGTTGGAAAGGTCTTGCTAGTACTGGATCTCAATCCTCATTTTGGTTTCCTGATGCAAATTAAAGTTTCGTTGTCATCGAGTGAAACCTGAGAAAGGCCAAAGCAAGACTCTGTTTGGAGCCCTTTGGATACAATGGCTTTACAGTGACGTAGTCTGAGGAAGCACAGCATTGATCAAAGCTGCCTTTGTACTGCTTTCCAAACTAACCTGTGAATATTCCTGTTGAAAATATCCCTTTTTCAGAGCCCAAGGTTTGTGTTCCAAGGATGAATGCATACTCAGACTTCTGAGACTTTTTCATTCACTGGTAGAGGCTTCTTTGATGTACCAGGTAGCTCTGTTTGAGTTTGTAAGAATAGTGCAGCTCAAATCAAACAGAACAAAATCTTCTTGCATTGATTATATAGTTAACTGCTTTAAAATACTCATGATGCTTTATTAGTATTCAATACTGTGTAAAGGTCTAAACTACAACATAAAACAGATACAAGGGTATTCTTGTTGGCTGAAGGATACATTTTAATTTATGCGTTTTATAAACTAAGAGAATAATGTGCAGAAGTGATGGCACAAAGTCGGGATGTTTAAAACTTCTTTCTGTTTTCTCAACAGACAGAGCCAGCTCAGAGCCTGTGGAGGACACCGACACCACCAGCCTTGTGGCAGAGATTGTGAGTATCTTTTCTTTACTCTCTCCTCTGATTATGTGACGAACCATCTTATTGTCTCAACTTGTCTTCCATACAGTTTGCTTTGTGCCAATTTCTCATTGTTCCTCCTCAGAAAGTCTTTACAGTAATCTGCTAAGAAATGTACCATACCTGAGTACACTGCTGTGATTGCCAGAGGGCTCATTCAAAGAACAGGTTGCAGCAAGCTTTTCCTCATCTCTGCACACAAAAGACTCTTCCACTGCTACAGACTTGATTTTGACATCTTCTGAGTTTTATGAACAAAGTAAATGTTTTTATTTTTGAGTCAAATATTGCAGCCATGACTTTGAAATGAAAAAGCATTTCTGCTAATGCTTTTGAATTTCCGAATTTGACATTTCAAGATGAATTTTGTTACCTTTTTGCTGGTGAATGTTTTGAAAATTAAATGTTAAATGTGATTTGCGTTTGCTTTTTAATTTAGTTACAAAATGAGCAGTCTTGAAGAAGAAAATGAAAATGCATTTTCGAATATTGCTTTTTATTTTTATTTTTGAGTCAAATAGTGCAGCCATGACTTTGAAATGAAAAAGTATTTCTGCTAATGCTTTTGAATTTGAGATATGAGTCACAATCGCTTCCATAAATGTTAAGTTTTCTCATTTTGACTTTGCTTATTAAAGCTTATTATGTCTAATTTTATCTTTTGTACCCCTCTTTTTTTTCAGTCATTGGAGGCCAATTATCCAGTGCAGGTGACAGAACCACATGGTAAATATGGACAAAAATTACAATACTTCTCATTTCAAAGCATAGATATACATAGAATTTCAAACAAAATTCTGATATTTCTTCAACCCCAATTAAAGCTGCTATTTAAAGCTCCTGGAAGGAACTCAAGATTCAACATCAAAGTCGTGTTTTCTAACATCCCTCTTTGCTTTAATCTCAGCTGTGAAGATTTTAAAATAGTTTACTGTGATGTAAATGGCGTGGTCCTAAACCTGCTCCCAAAGGCAGCTTAAAACATAGAGAACAGCTCATGTTAACAGTCTGACTGTTGTTTAACAACCTGTAAAAACCTCTGAACAGCAGCTTTAAATGGATATTGTACTACTTTTGAAGTGAGGTTCCATGAGTTACATGTCATGAGTAAGTGATCAAGTAACCATGGTTGATGACTTGAAGGTTGTCCTATGACCTTAATGTCGTCCTATGAACTGAAGGTCACCCTATGGGTCAGTAAAGTACATAAAGAAAAGTCTGTAATTAAAGCTTTAACTCTCCAACAGAGCTGGTTGTCTCTGCTTAGTTTAAAGTATCTTCAAAATGTTTTGACAGCATCCCTGCAGATGATAAAAGTAACAGTGAAAGTTAGAGTACTGCTGTATACTCCTGTCTTATTTTTATCTTTATTATAATATCTTGGGTGTTGTTGCCAGCTCAGCTTAAACCTGATTCTGACTCTGTTTTGACTCTTGTATCTCCAGCTAATGCTGTGACTCTTCACTTAAGCTCAATGTGCTCTGGATACGTGAGCCCATCTTCAGGCGGAATCAGACAGGTCAGTATTTGATTAAAACTTCTGTTTGAAGGTATTTTGTTTAAAACCACTCTTCAGATTCAGTTTCTCACCTGTCCACAGACTTTCAAGCTCACCCAATCATCCCCTTTTGATGCTTCCTCTCCCTGACACATGTAGTCTAGTGACTTTTAACCCGTAACCACAGATTGTTCCATCTGCTGGGTGCCGGCTCAATGAACTTTTACTTCCATATGACAGACAGGAGCAGACTCTCTTTGTGGTAATATTGAAACAGAGAGCTTTAGTGAGAAGTTAACGCTGATTCAGTCTATCACAAAAGAAACAAAGACACTGCATGGTATTGTTTTTGTCTAGCAGTGTTCATTGGACATCTAATTTGGTCTTTAGATGAAAATGCATTTTTAGTCACAATTTGGTGGTTTCAAAGATTTTCGTCTAGTTTTACTTGATGAAAACTCATGGGGGGGGGGGGGCATCTTTTGTTACACTGCTGTATAACCCACCTTTAGGCTGTATTGGCTGGGTGAGATTGTGTTGGTTCGTTCCTCTTTACTGGGGCAACATAAACAGTGATTCATAAAATAACTCTATTGATAGTAAGTACTAAAAAAAATATCTACTCATGCCATCCAGTTGATTTTTCTTAATCAGTGTTTCGGTGTCGAACTATTTCCTTTCTGTGGTGTAGTGATACTTGCACACGCGCAATCGAATATGCAAAGGGGTGTAGCGTTTTTTTGTCACGTGGACCAATAGGAGCCGAGTCTCGTTGCCATAGTATCAGAAATACACAAACATGGCGACGAGCGCATCTAGCAGCGAGAAAAGCGAAGAGGAAGAAAAGAAAAGGAAAAAAAGAAAACAGCCTTTGAAAGTGCATAAAAAAGGAACGAAACGATTCTATATGCATCTATCATCTGTCCAGAGTGAAGACGTTCTCAACTCTACAAGGACACGTTGGGAAACTTACAGAACTAGTATTAGAAAGTGGCTTTCTCTACAGGGTGAGACAAAGGACCTTGCAGAAACTTACAAACATTGCGTTGATATCGACTTTGACAATGTTCCTGATGATGCTGGGTTTCACATGACATGCTACCAGCGATTTATTTGCAAAAGGCGTTTGAGAAACAAGAACCTGATGCAGCCGCGGGTCAGTCAAACCCTTCAGCCAGCATCG
Organism: Xyrichtys novacula; assembly: GCA_962446985.1. Lineage (NCBI taxonomy): Eukaryota > Metazoa > Chordata > Actinopteri > Labriformes > Labridae > Xyrichtys > Xyrichtys novacula. The sequence goes on along the minus strand of OY660874.1, from coordinate 1,583,446 downwards.
CCGATGCATCCACGTCCATGGCATCTGAAACTCTGCGAAAGAAACTTTGCTCAAGGTCATAGGCTGTATTGGGACAAAGGAAAAAGTGCCTAGAAAGTGAATTTCATTCAACTAAGCTGGTGCTACTTGTTCAATGCATTTTCGCATAGACAATACCATTCTGGACTTTGGGTTAAAATATCTGCTCAGACTATCTGTCCGACTTTTGTCACCAGCCAGAAATGTACATATACTGTATGTGAGTAACCCAAAAAAACAATTATATGGTGCTGCTGTTTTTGCTTGTAGAAACTGCTATGTTGATTCTGGCAAGACAAAATCTTTCTCAAATGTCATAAATACATCTACCTAACATCTGAAACAGTTATTGGTGCCTTAGTATACGCATAAGTGAATTCAGATTATGAAATGTAGCAAATTTCTTGAAGAAAACGTCTCAACTCAAGTGATTTGCACCCAGCACAATGAAATATATACAGTAAATTTAGCTAAAAGCTTATGTTTCATACATAAAAATGATACAACCTACTGTGTAATAAAAACAATAAAATATAAACAGCACACCATGGCCATAAATGGCTGAAAATCAATCAAATTGCTACCACGCCCCCCAAAATTGGAATAATGGAAAAAATGTAACAAGACAAAAATAAATGCACAAAAGTTCTAAATTAATTCAAAATATGGTATAAAACATTTATTCAAGTATCACAGTGTCAAAATATCTGATATTTATCAATCCCCCCAGAATATGAAAATAAAGATCAAAACACAAGCGCAGACAAATGTAGAACAAATGTAAAAATAATAAAAATCTCAAATCTCGGTGAATCCTTTAATCAATCCTTTACACAAAACAAATTGTACATGGTGACATGGTGCGTAATTTATGCATCACTATCACTTTCATCAGAGTCATCATCCCATACAGCTCTTTCTTCTGTTTCCTTTGAAGCATTCTCACATGCTTGGCACCAACATAAATCTGTACAAGATAGTCTTGCAGACATACAAGAACATCGTTCAGTCTCACATTTGGTTGTCTTGCAACTACAGTGGACTATCTGCAAAACACTATCAGGGGCAGAATTTGTGAACAAAGTGTGAAGGGGCACACATTTTACCAGTCAGAGAATGTTTCATCGCTGCTGCTTGGTAGTTTGCTCTCATGCAGTGTTGGTACAGGGCGTCACTTGTTGGGGGAATGGGCAGTTCTGGCAAAGCTGACGAGGCCATGCAGAAAGATTTGTATCTGGTATCATTTACATTTTTTGCAGATGACTGGCCATACAGGTGGCACACATAACTACTCAGCGTGTTAAAGGTGGATTGGTTAAAATTGTTGCCCAGATTTGCAAACCCAGTCAGCTATTCTTCTTTCTGACAAGCAACAGAAAATGTTTTTCTTTTGCCCTTGCCATGAAAGGCACTGGTCGAGTCACAACCTGTGAATGTATGGATGCACAATGGGTGGCACATTGAGGATGGGGAGTTGTCTCACTGCCAGATGCGCTCGTCGCCATGTTTGTGTATTTCTGATACTATGGCAACGAGACTCGGCTCCTATTGGTCCACGTGACAAAAATCGCTTCACCCCTTTGCATATTCGATTGCGCGTGTGCATGTATTACTACGCCACAGAAAGGAAATAGTTCGACACCGAAATACTGATTCCTAAAAATCGACCGGATGGCATGAGTAGATATTTTTTTTTAGTACTTACTATCAATAGAGATATTTTATGAATCACAATCTATGTTGCCCCACTAAAGTGGAACAAAATTCACTTTCTAGGCACTTTTTCCTTTGTCCAAATACAGCCTACTTGCAGGTCTTGTCTCCTCAGGTAGTGAGGGTCAAAGTCTGTCTCCAGAGCACTATCTGCAGTGTGCCACCCTCCTGACTATCCCATTCCACAGGGACCTGAACCCTGTTAATGAAGTTAACAGTTGTCCCCAACTGTTAGGGGAATAGTTGATTGAAGTAAAGATGAAAACATTGGAAAAAGTGTAAAATCGCCTTATTTTTTTTGCATTAAATTGATCCAAAATCATGTAGAAAATTCATTCATTTTGCCAAATTTTCAATCAAAAAATGAAGGGTACATATAGTAAAATGGCCAGAATTTTTCTCGGTATGTCACCGGCAGAGCAGACCCTCCCATTATTGGTTCTTGGGGTCAAAGTTAACAGAGAAAACACAAATACAAACTACAGCAGACCATGTCAGGTTCAACCCATTTTTGAGACTTTGACTCCCAACTCTTAGCTTTAACTGGATTTTATCTCTGAAAAGATTTTTAGGTTTGTCGTGCTTCATTGACAAAAGGGTCAGAGCGTCTCGTCATAGGTTTTGTCCTCATGCATTTTTTTATTACCAGGAAATAAGGTCATTTAAAAAAAAACATGATTTTGCCAGTTACTTTAACTCTGTAGTCCAGCAGTGCAGCAATATTACCAGTCACTGCAGTTAGTATCCAGATTTGATAGAAGTCTGACATTATCTGATCGATTTGTTCAAACAGGGACAAACATAATGTTCACTGGTTTCATTTGTGCACTGCATGTGTTAACACAAATGGTGTAACTTTTCACACTGACCGAATCCAGTACCTTAGTAAAGCTTTCATGATGACTCTCAGTGATGTGTTGCATTACCCATGCTCTTTTCACTAATCCACCTAACACTTTTAACACAACTGCAGCACTGGGAAGTCAAGGAGCTGTCATCATGGCGTCAGACTCAAACTTCTCCACCATCATTGATATCAAGTTAAACATTCTATCACAGCTACCACAGAGTCCTTCTACTTTCAAATCCTCTCGTCCTCTTACTGACAGGAAAAAGTCAATGTTGAGGGTTACAAGCATGAAAAAGTGAGTTATACCATACCATGAGTATGCCATACTAGTCAGAACCATTTGGTAGCAGTGGGACAACAGTAAATTCTAGTTTTTCAGCATCACAAATTCATTGTAAACTAAACCAGAAGTATCAGCCGAGACTGTGTTCTGACTGTCTGTGGGGAGTATAAGTGAGGTGTTGCTTAAATGTAGCACAAAATACTTTAAAAAATTTAACCTGATCAAGTTGTAGGAGTCATGATATTTACATGTCTAATACATAGTGATGGGAGGATTTAGTAACACCAGGGTATATACTCTGCTGCTCCTCCCTCACAACAATAGAGTTACAGCGACCTTTGAAGATAAGAAGCTCCTGCGATGTATGACAAGTCTGTTTCCTCCGTTTGTCAACAGGAACTCTTACGCACACAACACCCACTCTTTTCCTCTTCTTTGTGCACTTTTGCACAGCTGCCCGCTGAATACAAAAACATTTCAGTTTTGTTGATTCAGTTCAACTGTAGAAAAATATGGTAGTGTAGATTATGTGAATTACATGAATGAGAGAAAGGCCAGTGGCTCCATTATAAATATAACAGTGATAAACATTGATAGAGACTGGTGCTAATGAATTAACATTAGCTTTATAACAGGGATAAACATGGATAGAGGCCAATGCTAATGAATTAACATTAGCTTTATAACAGTGATAAACATGAAAACACCAATGCTGATGAACTGATATAAGCTTTATAACAGTGATAAACATGGAGAGACCAATACTGATAAATTAATATAAGCTTTATAACAGTGATAAACATGGAGAGAGTGATGCTAATAATATTACATTTGCTTTATAACATAGATAAACATAGAGCGGGACTGATGCTTATTAATTAATATAAGCTTTATAACATAGATAAACATGGAGGGACTGATGCTAAGAGCTTCAGAAAAGACTGTGGTTGGTGTCTTTTATTGGACATGATGATTCAAAGTTTAATGCTGTTTAATATACACCATACCCCATTCATATCATCCTATGTGAATAAGGGTTAAGTGTTATTCATTTGTAATCTATAATGATACCATAACCGAGACTCCTTGATGGCTTAAGTCCTTATTGATAGTGCTTATAAATTTTTTCTGTCTGTCTGCAGCAGATTTACATTCTTTAAACACTTTGTAATTGAAGTTTGATTTCATTCACACTGACTGCGATCAGTACGAGTGGTGACAGTGGACGCTTTTCCACATTAAAGGAGGAAATATTTGTAGTATATCTTCGTTAACACCAAGTGTTTCGTTTCTACTTATTTGAAGCGTGGATCAAAGTTGTGGAGACATCCACACAAACATTGAATACAAACAACAAGGTGTACAGGCTGTGTTAATTACATTGAATATCAATTGACCGAATGATACACGGATTCACTGCCCCCTATCGGCCAGAAGGGGCCAGAACGAGTGGGGTCCATGAAGTCACTTTCTGGCGCCACTTGAGATTGCAAACTCAGATTGAATTATGAGACATTTTTTGTGGGGCGAGCACGAAAAAACAATTCTGAGTTTGCTTTTGCTTTTTAATTTAGTCACAACATGAGCAGTCTTGAAGAAGAAAATGAAAATGAATTTTGGAATATTGCTTTTTATTTTTATTTTTGAGTCAAATAGTGCAGCCATGACTTTGAAATGAAAAAGCATTTCTGCTAATGCTTTTGAATTTTTGAATTTCGATGTTTCAAATTGAATTTTGTTACCTTTTTGCTGGTGAATGTTTTGAAAATTAAATGTTAAATGCGATTTGCTTTTGCTTTTTAATTTAGTCACAGAATGAGCAGTCTTGAAGAAGAAAATGAAAATGAATTTTGGAATATTGCTTTTTATTTTTATTTTTGAGTCAAATAGTGCAGCCATGACTTTGAAATGAAAAAGCATTTCTGCTAATGCTTTTGAATTTTTGAATTTGATGTTTCAAATTGAATTTTGTTACCTTTTTGCTGGTGAATGTTTTGAAAATTAAATGTTAAATGCGATTTGCTTTTGCTTTTTATTTAGTCACAGAATGAGCAGTCTTGAAGAAGAAAATGAAATTGCATTTTGTAATATTGCTTTTTATTTTTGAGTCAAATATTGCAGCCATGACTTTGAAATGAAAAAGCATTTCTGCTAATGCTTTTGAATTTGAGATATGAGTCACAATCACTTCCATAGCAAAGACGGTGCATGTCAGCTTCTATCAATCAGCTTTGAGACATTTTTGTAGCAGTCAACCTACATAAAAAGCTAGCTTTGGGAGCCAGAAGAAAATTTGCCTTCTCCAGCCTTTCTTTACTTTCACAGATGAAATGAATTCACCACTCTGGGTGTAGCTTTTTCATCTCTGTCTGGCTTAGATGTGCAGTCATGTTCAGCACTGCCCCTGTTGAGACATGTTTCGTTTGTATGCATGCAGATTTGGAGGCTCATAACCTACATAAGTGAAGAAATATGCCTGCAACACTCAAACTACTAATATAAACATTCAAGACGTGCACTACTGATAAGAAGTGAATTGAAGAATAAAGAGAAAGATTGCTGACAAACCTGAGCAGCAATGAGAGATTTCAAAGTCTTGGTGGAGAACAGGAATGAGAACAGGCTCGAAACTGCCGCAGACAGGGTCAATGTTGCCATGTAATTCAGCAAATTTTAAGAAACTCTGACCCAAACACTAATGCCGCTGCTAGGACATTTTTCCAAGCGTGACCTTGCCATCAGAGAGCCCATTTGTTTTTTCGCCATCATCAGACAGGACACGTGACTGTACTTCTGCCTACATGCTTCAGTATGTTCTCTAGCTCACCCTGCTAACAGTCAAATGTTTCATTCATTGTGAATGTCTTATGTGAAAATGTTAAAATCAGGGCAGCCTGACTGACACCTACCCCCTTCACACCAGTTTCAGGCATTGAAAAACATGATATAGCAATTATCAATCATGTAGCTAAGTCACAAGCTGCCCTCATACTCTACTGCATATTTGTCAGTATTATCAGTTAAATACAAAATAAAGTCCTCATCACAGTGGCCATTGGTTCAACTGCTATCTACAGCCCTTTGCTGCACATCTTCCTCCACTGTCTTTAGCTGTCCCTTCTAATAAAGGCAACATTACCCATGAAAACATATCAGTATTATTTATCACTCTCTCATTATCAACCTGTGTTGTTGAAATACTGATTCCTATCAACCACTTATACCTTTTATTTATGTTTCTCTGTGTTAAAGCCAGTTGAAGATGATGATTGCACCTGTCCAACTTCAGTTTCACCAGGTATGACAGGATATTAATGGCCTATGATATAACATATTCATAGCTGGATCAGTTTGTGTGATGATTGTGTTGATTTTCAATAGATTTGTTGAAAATGTGTTTAATTTGTACAGATTTCTCATTTGTTTAGTCATTTTCACACACAGTGCCAGACACTGCTAAAACCCACTGTCTCTGAGTGAGTCATGACTAGTCAATGGTTTCAAAGTGAATACAGTCTATCCTGTCAGACCACAAGGCATGCACACACACATACTCAACTGTATCTTACTCTGTCACAACTGGTGAGGGGATAATTCTTAGGCCATAGAAGAAAATGATTGAAAAAGTGAAATGAGATGTTGCATTGAATGTTGATAATCTACAATGTGCAGTGCTTGTATTTTATTGGGCTTACTCCATTTTCTCTGTCTTCCTCTGAGCTTAGACTACCCCAAAGAGCTGCAGATCCTGGAAAGCCCATGTGAAAAGTGCTGCTGCCCAGTGCCTCCTCCAAAGATCAGTGACCTCATGAATGACAAAGACCTCCTGGACTTACTACGGCTCAAACTGGATCCAAACCACTGCACCATCAAAAACTGGAAGAACTTTGCAAGTCGCTGGGGGATGAGCTACGATGAACTGACCCTGCTGGAGCACCGGACGCAGGGCTCCTTGTCCCACAGCCCCACCCAGGAGTTCCTGCTGCGCTATGACCAGAAGATGGTCACTGAGCTCACTGAACTTTGCCGTATCTATCAGCGCATGGACGTGCTGCGGCTGCTGCAGAGCTGGATAGAGAAGGTTTGGCCTTCACGCTGGCAACAGACTCACTAAACAGTTTGGCTCTTGACGTATTTATCTTGTTGCTTGTTTTTGTTTTGTCAGGGTGTTCTTGTTGGGTTTTTTATTCTTCTTCATAAACTTTAATACATTTCAGTTATTTTTAATCATTTTTCAATCATTTAAAGTATTACTGATGGTTTCAGGTAACATGGGCTCTTACAGTTTAGTGCTCACATGATTCAATACTGATGCTCAGTGGGGCTTGATGTACATGTATATACTCTGGAGTTAGTCATGTAAACCCTGTCTTCTCAGATGTTTTCAATGAGATACCCCACAACTGACAGCAAATGATGACAGAACAATGGTACAGACACAACACACCACACACAGACAAACCCCACTCACCCACAACTCTCATTACAACCAATCAAACTGAGGTAAGGAAAGACAAGGACTGTGCCATACATTACTTGCATGCATGCATTACATACATTACGGTCATCAACCGTTTCTAATAATGTTCAAATTTATGATTTATCCACATCACCAGCCCTGTGACTAGCACTTCTTTGGAGAAGACATTACCTCATAACTAATTAATTTGATATTTTGTCTGCCTTGCATTTAGGTTACTTAACCTATTATCACAATGCTTTTGTTTTGAAGTGTACCACTTCTAGTTGAAGTGACATTACCGAATCAAAACAGAAACTGCTTCAAATGTTTAGTTGATTGGTGACATGAAGAAGCAGAAGCTCTAGCCTAGGTTTTGGATCCACATTTAACTTGATTATCAGTTATAATGTGTCTGATTATCTCTCAGAAAACTGTTCAAGCTAGCTGTCCAGCAGACTGCTACTTCTTCTTCTCACTGTTTGAAGATGTGTTGCAACCAGCATGAAGGACCACTACTGTGAACTCACAGTATACTGCAACAGCCGTACCTCACGCTACAGGAAAATCTGGCACAATATTATTAACACCATCAAAATATCAGGACTGTGTTGACTTTTGTCAGATTATCTTGTATTGTGTGCTCAACTGTTTTTGAAGCCAGTCTCTCTGGTGGTTTATCTGTTGGTCCACACTGGATTAAACTATCTCAGTAACTGGTGGGAACATTCAGCCAAATTCAACCCTATCTGATCCATCTTAATCTACCATGAGTGAAACACTTTGCAGCATTAAGAAAGTGTACACACATTTATAATTATTGATCCAAATTTCTTGTAAGAATGAGTGTTAATCTGAAATTTCCTCATGTTTGACTTTCATTCGTTTTTTTTTAAAGGAAAATATCTCAACATTTATTACCTGGATTGCCAAATGATGTGGTCTGAAGTCTAATAAACTCTCTATTTCCCATTATTCTTACCTGTATGCTGTATGTTTATTTTTAATTATGAATACTCACATAGTACATCAAAATGAGGGGAAATCATCAGCATTTTGCCTGCAGAGTATTCACAGGTTAGCATTGTCATCATTCACAATTCAAAAGCATTACTTAGAGCTCAAAGAGCCTCACAGTACTGCTCACATGACCATAGGCTTGAGGGCCTATGTACACTATTCAAAACATACAACACTCACACACACAGATGCACACACAAAAGACCAGGTGAGGACTTTTCAACTTAAACCAGATGACTGAAGAAATACTAGCTTGAGTATAAAGTGAAGGTTATAGAGCATTAAAAGTTAATTAAATAAAACAGTCTCAAAATCAAACAATAAAAGAAAGTAAAATAGGGTAGAATCACATAATGCAGATTAAGAGATTAAAACAAATTTCAACTAAAAGCCAGACTAAAAAGGTAGGTCTTGAGTTTACTTAAACCCTCAGAGCATCTTCGGCACAAAAAGGGACATTTTGGGTGTGTTTTTTTGTTCTTCTCTCAGTAGCCCGGTCAGTTTAAAAGCTAGCTGTATGAAATTTTGGCACAATTTTTTTTTCATCTTTATTTCCTTAATTACAAAAGCCTGTCGATTGGAAGTGTTTAGAATGGGAGATTTGCATCACACAGGCACTTGTTAACCTCGTGACCAAATTTGCCCCATTGACTCCCATTATAACCACATATTTGTCATAAGCTACAATCCTAACATATTGTAATGCTTTTTTCTATTTATACCCAATAGATCTAAGCTTTTACCTTCAAAATTCAGGGAAAATATGTTTAAGGTGTAATGACCCCTTTTAACAACCAGAGGCCATTACATTAAGTTTGGGGGAAATTTCAGTGGAGGCCTGGGTTTCTTACCTCGCAAAATGCATAGAAATAACAAACACCATAAAATGGTCTTGGTATATTAGCACTGAAATCAAATAGTGGTTTGAATATGAATGAGGAAAAGAAAAAACATCAACAGAGCCCTTTTGACCTGGGATTCTTTGATTTTCACACAAAAACACACATAGACAGACACCTAAATGGTCCTTCTGTAAGGGAATAATTGGCCCTCCTGACTCTCATATGAATCCCCAAAATTCACCTCAGAAACATGCTCCTCATTCTTCTCAGAGTACTGCAAGACACACACACGCACACACAGTCTGTTTTTACGCACCTGCAAAAACATGCTATTTTACATATCCGACAGGAGCGTGGAGGCTTCCTTCTGCTCTAGAAAAAATTAAACTTCAAACACAACTTGGCTGGTCATTTCTCCAGAAGGCAACCATGAAGCGCCATCTAAACGTACTAAAAGTACTAATAGAAAGCTAACAATTTAGCTGTGTGTCCTGTGTAGGTGAAAGTGATATGCAATTAACCATTTCTTTTGTGTCAACAAATTATTGTCAACATGACATGATCAAGATGGTAACATTTCAAACACAGATTACCTACATGCTGAAATGACTATCTATCTATCTATCTATATACAAACTTTATTTCAGACCCAATAAGTCCACATCATACAAGATTATTATTATTATTATTATTTTGTTAGCCCACACAACAGTAGCAAAGTCACAATAAACTTTGTATCTAAACCTCAAACCTGTACTTCAGACCTGTAGTGAGGGAAATGTGATCCGCCGTAAACACGATGCATTTTATTTTGAAAATAAACCTGGTGTTTTATTTTGTATCTTGTGCATGATTTCCTGTCTGACATGATCTGCTCTGTGCAGTATTGATGCGCTTTGTTCTCTATCTGGCGGCTCTGTGACAGAGTGGAGTCGCAAGAGACAGACGGCAGACTCATCTCACACAAAAACCCATATTACAAGAAAATGAGTACGGTAGAATACCGTGGAGTTTTTGTACCACCGTTTGTTTGTTTGTTTGTTTGTTTGTTTGTTTGTATGTTTTGTTTTGTTTTTTACATCCCTAACAGGAATCTATTAATGTTATTTAAAAAAAAAAAAAAAAAAAAAAAAGAGGGCACTTTTTAATACAAGGCAAAAAGGGCAGGGGCTCAAGCACCCCTAGGGCCCTATGTGTGCACGTGCATGAGCCAGGAGAATTCAGGGGAGAAATACCTGCCAGACAAAGAGGGACAATGCAATTTGAAAAGGGGAAACAAAGAGGAGTTTGAATCTCTCATGTATCAATTATTCGCATGGTCAAGGCTGTTATATCTTTATCAAAAATATTTCATTTTGCACATAATTTTTTGGAAATATTGCATATTTTCCATTTTTTCCATTCCATTGGTTGACTAAACCTCTGGCTCTTCACGATTGGTCGATTCGGAGAACAGAGACAGAGTTTTTAATACCTTTCAAACTGACTCCATTGCTGACCATCTAAATAAACATTAACGCTTCAACCCGGATCTTCCATTTGAGATTTACCGGACCACTGACCTCCAGACCTCGGTCGTAAAACCCTGCTCGACCATACACTGATAAAGACTACATTCCTTTGGTGAAGGAATACAAATGACTGATCATGACATCTTATGCATTCAGCAATGTACTAATCTGTCTAATCATGAAATTTGTGTTAAAATGAGATGTTTCCCATTTTTCTATGTGCTCCAGGAGCCGAGTTATCACTCTGACAGAATAAATCCTTATTCTTTTGTTTCTTTAGACCAACAGCTTTTCAGACTGTTTCATAAACTTTTAAGAGTTAAATTTATTGACTATGGATCATAACTTTACTCTAAGTAAAAGAAATAGTTTAGAAATGTTTGGTTTATATTTTAGTTGTTATTTCGTATTTTTAACCATTAGGTGGTTATAATGTCATTGAATAATCTGAATGTGAGTATTTAGAATCCATTATTAATCATGATGAAGTTCATTCACATGTGTTTACTCTTTTGTTTTTCACAGTTTCCATGTGTTACTATCTGTTTCATTTCAGAGTAATTTAGCATGTTCAATGTGATACCTAAAACATAATGAGAATGTTTGATGTGATCCTACACTTCATTCATATGTGTTTAGTATCAAATTATTTATCATGAAACCAAGCATTCAATGATATTAATCATAGTGAGTGAGTATCAGATCTGACTCTTTTACCAGCCAAAAGTATAAGTTAGATCAAATAATCAGAGATCCAAGGTCCTCTCTGCTTGGAGACCACACAACCCCTCCTCTGTCTCACACACACACACACACACGCCAGAGCCACTCCCAGTGTGAGAAGATAAAACCAGTGAAGTGGGGTTGCTCACTCTCTTGTTCACTCTTGTCCATCACTTCCTTCCTCTCTTGTACCCTCTCTTCTGCCCACACCCTTCTGTGGTGCGTTTCTTTGTTTTCTCTTAGAACTTTTTCTTAGTGTTCTAAGTTTTACGCCACGTGTTGATTCACGTTGATTTTTCTTTAACATCGTCTTAGTTCAAGTTTTGAAACTTCAACTTTTTGTGCACATAGCAATTCAAGATGAAGCCTTTGATTGATTTTTCTTTAATTTCGCGAAGCCATTTTTGAAATTTTTCTCTGCTCGAGTCTCGTTTTTCTGAGTTTTCTGCGTGATTTCAAAGTCACCTCTGAACGCAACCCAGCAGGCCCAGGTCATCCTCTGTGCCAGAGTTTTTGAGTGAGACCAAAGAAGTACCCAAACGAGCATCCACAGGATCCACAGGCGCTGGCTTTGCTTCGGGCCCGAGTGCTGCCACTCCTGGCTCATCCTTCGGCTGACTTCAGTCGTCTTCTGAGCTGAACCGCTCGAACCGCCAGTAGCCCCGGACCTTCGGAACCTGCTCCATCTTCTCCAAGGACCAGTCTCACTTAAGTATGCAAACCTCCAGAGCTCCAAAGAGGGCTGATGCTGTCTCATGCGTTCATAACTCAGATATCCACTTATTCTGGTAATCTTAGATTCCTCCAAATCCACATCCGAGTTTATCTCGACACCAAAGTTAGTGTAGGTTAATATGTTAGCGCATATTCACTCACTATCATTAACTTTAGTGCTCCTAGCCTGACTCAGAATCTTTATTTATTCACCTATTATTATTTATCTTCATTATCTTATCATCATTTATTGCATGTATGTTGTACCATCATTTATCCTGTAATAAACAGATCATTATTTTTCTAAGTTCCTGTCTGTTAGTGTTCTTCCAGAAGTGGAGTCCCTGAAATTAGAATTTCGACTTAAGATATGAGACTGATTAATTAAAACTGACTTGATGTTTGATTTCTGAATTAAACTTTTGTTTTCTTTATTTTCCCACCATTAAGGGTGGGTGGTGCCCCTTTCAACGAGTGCATAAATGTCATAATTTGAGATTATTAATCTCCAGACATTTATTATAAATTCCAATCCCTACAGTATTATTTTGGTGCGGCCTTGTGAGGCTCATTTCAAATCGCTACACTGTGTACAAGGTTAACAAGTGTCACTAAATTTTAAGGGGTGCACAGGGGAATAAATATTAACAGTAGTCGTTGATCTCAGGTCTGCAGGTAGACTGCTCTACAGATGGGGGGCGTAATATTGGAGCAATAAATCACTGTATCTTTTTGTTTTCACTTTGGGAAAAAGACCACTACCTGTAGACCTATGGGCTCTACTAGAGTAATTCAGTGAAAGCAAGTCGATAAATAAGAATGACGAAGACCAATAAGAGCTTTAAAAACTAATAAAAGAACCTTCATGAACCTTTTAGAGATGGTGACAAAGAACAACTTAAACAAGTGCAATAGGAGTTGAAAAGGAGACTGAAGATGGCAAAGCTGGAATACAAAAAGAAGATAGAGAGGAATCTACAACATAGCAACATCTGTGAAGTGTGGAGAGGAATCAGTACCATCTGTGGACACAACAATAAAAAGAAAAGACAGCCAGTGGTGGGTGATGTGAAAAGAGCTGATGAACTCAACCTGTTCCTCCACTGCTGTCACACCCACTTCCACTGCTACTCCACCTTCCTCTCTGCAACAAATCTCCACTACAACTTCTCCCCTTCCTCCTCCATCTTGTTCAAATGTCTCAACTGCCTCCTTCCTAGACCACCAGTCCTTGTCTGTCACAGAAACAGTGGTGAGGATGGAGCTTGGAAGACTTTGTCCTGGGAAGGCAGCTGGTCCAGATGGTGTGTGTCCAAGGCTGCTTAGAGACTGTGCTACAGAACTGTGTCAACCTCTCCACAAGGTCTTCAACCTGAGTCTACAGCTGGGGCGGGTACCTGCTCTGTGGAAAACATCCTGCATTGTGCCAGTACCAAAAACAAAATGTCCTGCTGAACTCAATGATTACAGACCAGTCGCCCTCACTTCACACATCATGAAAACCCTGGAGTGGCTGATTCTATGCCTTCTGAGGTCTGAGGTCAAAGACAAACTGGATTCCCTGCAGTTTGCATACAAAGAACACACTGGAGTGGATGATGCTGTCCTCTACATGCTTCACCATGCCCTGTCTCATCTGGAGGAACCTGGGGTTTATGTGAGGATCATGTTCTTCGACTTTTCAAGTGCATTCAACACTATCCAACCCACCATACTCAAAGACAAGCTCACAGAGATGGGAGTGGATCCTGCCTGTGTTTCCTGGATCACAGATTACCTGACAGGAGGGCCACAGTTTGTCAGGCTGGGCAACTGTGTTTCTGGGACATTAATGAGCAGTACAGGGGCTCCACAAGGGACAGTGCTGGCGCCATTCCTGTTAACACCGTATACATCAGACTTCAAATACAGTACTGAGTCCTGCCACATCCAGAAATACTCAGATGACACCGCTATCATGGCATGTATCAGAAATGAACAAGAAGCTGAGTACAGAGGTCTGATAAGAGTGTGGTGAGATGCCTCCTCCTTCTGTTTTATTTTGGCTGGACTTCCTGTGTTTCCGTGTTTGTCTGGTTGGCTTGACTTTCTTCCAGAGCTCCCCCAGTCGCTGAGGCAGAGTGAGACTACACACCTGCTCTACATCTGCAATCAAGGCACTTCAAGAAGCCAGCAGCCCTCAGTCTCAGCGCCTGAGTATTGTCTTCACTTCCATGTGGTATAGACGCGTCTCCTGGCCTCCTTTCTTTGAATTTGAATTCGTAACTCTGATCCTGATTCATTGTATGCTCACTCACTTCCCTCTCCTCTGGTTCTTCCTGCAGTGTCTCCAGCCCACACAACAGCCAGCCAACCAGCCTACCGGACTTCCTCTTTTTGCCTTTAAAACCTGAGTTTGGACATTAAAATTACACCTTAAGTTGATCTCTGTCTCTGTCTCTGCTTCTGGGTCCTCACAACTCACCAGTCACGCCACAAAGAGCCTTCAGTGACTGGAGTCACAACAACTGCCTCCTCCTCAACACCTCAAGGACAAAGGAGACGGTCTTAGACTTCCGTAGATCTAAACCCCCTCTTCAGCCAGTGAACACCTGTGGAGTGGACATCGCAGTGGTGACATCATATAAACATCGAGGTGTACACCTGGATACTAAGTTTGATTGGTCTAAGAATATAGACTTCATCTACAAAAAGGCGCAGAGCCGCCTCTTTTGCCTGAGAAGACTCCAATCAGTAGACATCTGTAGTAAGATGCTGCAGACGTTTTATCAGTCTGTGGTGGCAAGTGTTCTGTTCTACGCTGCAGTCTGCTGGGGAGGAAACATCAAACACTAAGATGTGAGACCTCTCAACAAACTGGTGAAAAAAAGCTGGCTCTGTGGTTGGATTCAAGTTGGACTCAGTGGAGGATATGGTGGAGAGATGTACACTGGGGAAGGTGGAAACTATTCTCAAGAACATGGATCACCCACTTCACAACACCTTGATGGACCAAAGGGCCAATGGTGTTGGACAGCTCCTCTCTCCTCGCTGCAGGACAGAAAGATTCAGAAGATCTTTTGTACCCACAGCCATCAGACTTTACAACTCTTCTATAAATAGTAGATGATTTTTTGAGACATGACAACTATACTAAAGACAATTGAATTTCCCTTCAGGAGAAGTTATTCTTATTCTTAAAATCTTATTCTTAAAATGTACTTTAAAAGACACAGGTAGCCAATGCAGAGATTTTAAAATTAGTGTGATGTGGGCTCTCTTTCCAGTCTTCGTCAGCATGTGTGCAGCTGAAGGAGCTGAAATTTGAGATGGCATTGTGAGATTCGTTTTTATTCAGACAAACAAAAAGACTCTCTTAGTGAGTTTATCTTGCACTTGATTTCTTAACTTGTGATGTTCAGTCAATGCAGTATGTCTTTTTCACTCATGGCCAAACTAGTGTGTAAACTAGTATACTAGTGTCCTATCAGCTGAGCACTTGATGGTGCATTCATATTCCAGCCAACTCTACGGGCTCTATTTTGGTGCCTCGCCGAAGATGTGCCGCAAGCGCAGCGTCAATCAGATCCGCCGCGCTGACAAGGCGTTCCCAAGCACATTTTGGTATTTTGGTGAGCCGCGCAGCCCGGCGTAAGTATCCCCCCTCCCTAACTCAGCTCCTCCCGGCAGCATAAGTCATAGAGAGGGCGTGGAGTCAGTTTAACACAGCCGAGACCTGTTTTCACCAATCACATAAGCTCCTCTCCTTGCCTTTAAATCCGCCACCGGCGAGGCGTATTACTATTTCCATGAAGTAGTCAAAGAGATCAAGAGATGTCTGAAGACAGTTATGCCACACGATGGCGACAGAGGGCAGCTGCTCAACAAGTGTCCTCCACACTCTCTCATCTGAGCACAGATGGATTTGGTGTGCGTAATGTTGGACCCACTGGTAAGACAAACACCCTTTTCCACAAAAAAGACACTCACACAAAGTTGCATATATTCAAACCTCACGTGACAAAGGTGGGTTTAGCGCACAGATCACAACATAAACTCCAAAAATGGCATTAAAATCGGAACCATCTGTGCGTAAATGACGCATCGCGCTCCGTGGCCTGGCTCTTTCTTTCATAGATGTTGGCATATAAAATAAATTTGGCCCACAAAACTGAATATTATAATATCCGTATGTCGGCTTAAAGAAGATCACGCATCTGAGCACTGAAACAAATCATCTGTTCAGCCGCAGCAGCTGCAGCAAGACGGACAGAGGACACGGAGACGTGTCCAGGTCGAGCTCTGCGAGAAATAAGAGGAAGAAAGAAAAGGAGGGAGACACATTACATATCTTGTTAACTTCATCATGTGTGTTTATTTACTAGATATTTAATTTAATTTGATGCAGTTTCAGCTGTATTGATTCGGTCAGGTTGTGTGCCCAAACGCGTGCCAAACGCGTGCCAAACGCGCTCATCAGATCAGATATAGATCAGAATATATCGATATAGATCTAAATGTATGTGCTGACTCAGATTAATAGTTGATGATGATTATTTATTGCACTGAAATCTGCCTGACACTGTGGAAACCTGCCGGTGAGGCATCGGTGACGTATGTCGATACGCCGCCGGTCTACCAAAATACTACTAGACCAGCTGCGTTCCGCCTTGCGCTGAAAGCTGACCAGGTTTGAATCGGCGAGCTTTCAGCGCACGTTACACGCCGGTGGCGAGCACGAAAATGTCACTGCGCCAGCTGATTCTGTCAACACCTCCCCCTGCCACGCCACCACGCCCAGCTTGGCGGATCTCGGCTCGCCTCCGTGCGACTCAGTCCACGAAAATACCAAACTCGCCTTACACCGGGCTCCGCCAGACGAAAATACAACTGCGCGGGGCTCGCCGCCCTCTGCTGCCTCACCGGCGCGAACGAAAATAGAGCCCTACATCTCAGTTTACATTTAGAAATCTTTGCCTCAGCTGAGATGACATGTCCTAATATTAAAACCAACTGCCAGTTGCACTTAGAGCTTATCATAAGTTATTATGACTGGTTGTTCGTATGGTGCAGCAACAGAAAGCATCAGGAAAAACACTCTGAAACTAAGGTTGTGGGGGCTGCCTTTGCCTTTTTGGACACAGGCCTTTAACTTGTGTACCCATGACATAGGCAGAAAGTGTATCATAACTCAAGGTTTTGAATTTGGCAACTGTCCCGTGCTATTTTTCAGTGATATATGGAAATGTGATCAAACTTATTACAACAAGATGAATAATCAAGAAAAAAAAATGCTGATGCGCCTACACTCAACATGTCCAAATCGGTGGGGGCAGAATGTACAAAATGTTTTGAAAAGTTAAACCTTTCAAAGCTAAAGTCCCTTTTTTGATTTTTTTTCTTCTCATTTTTGGAAACATCTGTATTGTATTTATTGCTTTTATTTTGCTTATTTTTGATATCCACATGAAACAATGTACAAACAAAAAGAAATTAAGGTCAAAATTAACCTCAAGCACCTTAGACAGGTAATTTTCTCTGATGGTATTCGGTCAACTTTTTCTTGTTCATTGGAGATATATTCAGCTTCTGCTTCAAAACAACAGTTATTACTCTCATTATGTTCTTTTATGGCTATAAAAAAGACAAGCATACTATATGTATCACTATTTTATGTTATATTTATTGAACAAAACATTTACTCACACAATTTACTTATCCTAAAACTGTTTAGGTAAATAAAGCACTACTCAGAATCCTAATTAATTCATTATCATCATATGCAATACTGAGTCAGATATTTAAAAAGTAACATCCTTCCAAATCAGATATTTTATGAAAGAAAGCTAGTATAAATAACAGGAATATACACATGGCTTATGAAATAAGTTTCCTTGTTTGGCTACTTAAAATTACTGCACTGGAAGGATACTGTAGCTGGCATTAACAGCAAAAGAACAAAACTGGCAAGTGTAAATTAAACAGTGAACTTCTCTCCTGATGCACACAAACTGAGTGATAAGTTGGTTAGTTACATGTATATACATTGATTCTGGACTTAAGCGGTTGACGTCTGGAGATTCTCATGGGAGTCAGTCACCATCAGAATCCTTGATATTGAGGCCGAGCATGTTGGTGAGGCTCAGTGACAATTTATCATTTTCATCTGGTGTGGAAATTCCTGGGGCTACAACGCTGAGAATTGGGTCTGGTTTTTCTATTTTGAATGTACTTCCTCTCACCAAAGAGGAATCTGCTTCTCCTACAGAGGTGCCAACATCAAGACCTGCAGAGGGAAGCTTCAGATCAATTTCCCCTTTTGAATCAGTTGGTGAGGTGCTGGCTGAAGAGACTTTTTCCATTGCCATCTTTAATCTCTCAAAAACATCAACTTTTTCTCCCGTCTTTGAGGTTGTATTTACTATCGGCAAGCGAACTCCTTTGCTGATGACATAATCCTTTTCTTCTGTGTCAAGGTTTGGTAAACCTAAAGTATCATCGCCATCTACTGAGCCATCTATAGAGCTGTTCCTGGGCAGTTTGTGGAATTTGAATGCAGGAACCCCTGATCCAACATTGGGTCCATCGGTTTCAGATTTTACTTCAATTCCTTCCTCTGCACCTGAAACCGACTTTCGGCCCCATTTGAAGGGCCATATCCCCTTACTTTTTGAAGATCCTTTGAGTTCAGCATCTGCATCAGCTGAGACACCTAGGCTAGGACCAGAGATGTCAACACCAGGTGGTCTGATTTCTCCATCAACATTTGGAGCGTTCAGCGTCACATCAGGAGAGACTTCCAGATCTACAGCTGTATCAACATCTGCAGCTTTTACACTGGATCCTGACAAGTTAAACTTAGGGAACTTGAAATGTGGCAATTTTGACTTTTCCATATTTGCATCTACATTTGGAGCTTTCAGATCTACTGTGGGTCCTCCAATATCTGCATCTACTTTTGGTCCACTGATGTCTACAGCAGGAATTGAGATGCTGGTGTCTGCTGTAGGAGCAGCTATGTTGACTTGTGGTGCATTGACCTCAGCATTGACTGATGGAACTTCCACTTTAGGATCTGGTGATCCAAATTTTGGTAGCTTGAAATGGGGAAATTTAAAGTCACCAAGACTTGAATCAACGTCAAGATCTGGGGTTTTTAGCTGTGCATCAGGTGCTTTGAGGTCTGCTGTAGGCAGATCCAGACTGGGGCTCTTAACACCAGCTTTTGGCAAATTTAAGTCAATTTTTGGTAAACTATAGTCAGATTTGGGGGCTTTGAGGTCAACATTTGGGTTGAGATCAGTGTTCAGAGTACCGATTTCTCCCTTGATTGTGGGGGCAGAAAAATTCAAGCCAGGTGTTTCAACACCAGGAACTGCGAGATCAGGGGTATTCAGCTCTGCATCAGGCAACTGAGCCTTTGGCCCTCCAATGCTCCAGCTTGGCAGTTTAAACCCAGGCTTTTTTCCAGAAACTTCAAGATCTGGGGTGTCTATACCACCTTTGACTTTTGGTCCTGATAGGGACAGATCTGATGGGTTTAACTCTATGCCATGTCTAGGTGCATCGATATCAGCTTTGGGTAAGCCAATGTTTGGTGCATCTATTTCAGTATCCACATCAGGACCTTTGATTTTGGCTCCCATGAATTTTGGTAGTTTGATTTTAGGTAACTTAAGTTTACTTTCTGGTGAGTCAAGGCTGAGATTTGGACCATCAACATCAACATTTGGACCTCTTATATTGGCATCAGGCAACTCCACATCAGGGGTCTTGACATCTAATTTTGGTGCAGCCACATCAGCATTGGCCTTTGGACCCCTCAGTGTGCCAATTTTGGGTAGTTTAAACCCTTTGAATTTCCCAAATGGACCTTCAACATCTGGAGCATTGATATCTAGGCCTGCATCTGGTGCTTCCACTTCACCATCAATCTTTGGAGCTTTGAAACTCATGTCAGGAGTGGAACCACTAGCATCTAGATTGACATCTGGACCATCAACCTTTGGACCTGAGAGTGACCACTTTGGTTTTTTAAGAGTTGAAATTTTGAACTTTCCAGATGGAGCCTCAATTTCTGCATTTGGTGCCTTTACATCTACACCAGGAACATCAACAATCGGAGTAGGGAGACTCAAGTCAGGTCCCTTTGCATCGCAGTTCATGTCAACATCTGGTGAATTGACCTTTGGCCCTGAAAACATGAACTTGGACTTTCTGAGGGTTGGGAACTTGAGTTTGCCTGAGGGGGTCTCAACATCAGCATCTGGAACTTCAATGTCAACGTTGGGTAGATTCCCATCTGGTCCATTGACCTTGAGATCACAGTCATGTGCACTCAGGTCTGCATTCAAATCTGCTTTGGGACCATGAAGTCTAGGTTTTTTCCACTTCTTCTGAAACCAGGGGAACCTCACAGATGGTTCAAGATTTGGACCATCAATATCTAGATCATGGCCTTTAAGCTCAGGTCCATTAATCTCACCATCAATTTTTGGGGAAGAAAGATTCAAATCTGGCTTTTCAGCATTTATGTCTACATCTGGGCCATGAACTTTAGGCTTCTTCCAGTTCCAAGGAAGCCAGTCCCACTTTCCAGATGGAGACTCTGCATCAATATTTGGGGCTTGCATGTCTAGATGAGGACCTTTGAGGTCAACATTTGGGGCATTTATTTCACCCTCCACTTTTGGAACACAGACATCCAATTCTGGGGTATTCAGATTTGGATCTATGTCCAGATCAGCTTTTGGGGTCTGGAGTTTGGCTTTTTTCATCTTCCAAGGCAAGTGAAATTTACCATGTGTGTGGCCAGTGTCAAGATTGGGGCCTTTAACATCTACATCAGGGCCTTCAATGTTTGCTTTTGGGAGGTTGATATCTACATTTGGTGCCTTTAGATCCCCATCAATCTTTGGTGTTGATAGGTTGACATCAGATGATTGCAGGTCTGCATTTGGACCTTTTATCTTGGGGCCTTTCCATGTATGAAGCCACTTTCTTTTGCCTGAGGGTGCCTCGAAATCAACGTTTTGGGTTTCTAACTTAACATCAGGGTTTTTTAGACCCAATTCTGGTAATTCTGGGCCAGACACAGAGAGACCAGAGGTGTTCAGATCTGTGTCTGCTTTCAGGGAACTGGTTTTTGATGCATTGAAGACTGGCATGGAGAATTTTGGAGCTTTGAATTTGTTGTCCCCTGTTTTGATTTCTGGCTTTGCAATGTCAACAGAGGAAGTGTTGAGCTGTGGTGTTGAGACGCTGACTCTTGGAGCTTTGAGGGTCCCATCTAGATCTCCCTTTACATCTGGCCCATTTACTGCAAGGGAAGGCAAAGCAAAACTGGCCCCAGTGTCAGCTGAGGAATTATTTAGATTGAGACTGGGAAGGTCCCCGTTTAGAGCAGGACCACTGATTTCACCCCCCAACCCTTGCCCAGTGGCTATATTTCCATCCAGCCCATTTAAGGAAACAACAGGAGCCTTAGTCTGTGTGTCTAGAGGGAGATCCTTCTTTAGGCCGAGCATCTGTTGGTGAAAATGAAAAAACAAAGTGGATTTTAAAACTTGTATGGAAGCAGATCTTGAGTCAGAATTTACCTGTATACTCATTATTTCTGGATATGATCAATAAAGGGGCAGATGGTTGTTGTAACAGTTAGAAGGGTTTTAGATGGTGGTATGTTAAAACAGGATAAATATAAATATATATTTATAATATAAATATGTTTTTTTTTCCAAAAATTCTGTGCATGTTTTCTTCCTAATCTGTTGTAAAGAACTGTTTTTATGCTTCAATATACAGTTTAGTTGATTTAGGACAAGGTTTCCTACACTCCAAGAAATCTACTGTAAAAGGGATACTGAACAGGGATTAACTCATCCCACCCAACTCTTCATGTCCACTTTTCCCCTCCTACTTATACCTCCCAACTTGAGCCCTCATTTTTGGCACCCCAATCCAGTCCTTTCTGTAACTGGACCTACAGTAGCCTACATCACAATAACGTTTTTAGCTGCCATGAAAGTCACAGACCAGCGCGTCAGTTGGTGCTGATCAGCCGATCAAATTTTTTGCAACTATTAGCGATGCAATTGACACAGATATAAACACACCCTGAGGAGCTGAGGAATGGACCAACTCTTATAATTCCCATTTGAAGTTTAAACCAGTGTGCCTATAGTGACTCGTATCACATTAAAATTGGACTAGATCCCCATATATTTGATCTATCAGATTCCAGAGACGATCATTAACTGACAACAGACAAATGTTCCCTCCAAGGTGTGCACATTAGGAGCCAAGTTAAAAATCTTAAGGCTGCCTCATACCAGCCTAGGTTGAAAATTTTAACTTAACAAGCTAAAACCGTCTCTCACTAAACAAGAGGAAATGTAGCCTTTGCTCTCAACATTTTCTCTTACCAAACCTCTTAGGGCCTGATCCACTAAAGGTTTGCATGTACAGAAACCTGTGCAAACATGATAGTGTGTGCAAAACTGATTGACTAACTGGGTGCAACAAGGATTGTGTCTGTCGAAGAAGCAAAGTACCACCTGCAATCCATTTAGCGTGTTGTATGCAGAATGTATGCAGAGTATCACAACACAAAAAATACTGGGAGGAGGAGATGCAAATACAAGCACCATCAGTTTTATTTGCAGAGGTTAGATTAAAAGAAAGTTTTATCCGTGAATATTTTGCTGTCTTTTTAATTAATCAGTAGATCATTTGATTTTGCTCACAGCATTCACCTTTTCACAGATGGCCTCCCAAATCGTGTTTCTTCTTCAGATATCTCTGCTGGAGTTAACCAGTGAGTTTATTTGCCTCCTCCACCAAGACCCCCAACTTTGTGGCCGTGAACTTCATTTTTTGTTTACGGTCACTCTGCTCTCCCAAACTCTCCATGGTGACAGCCGGTAGCGCATGCAAAATCCCCATTTACATTGAGTGGTATGCATCACTTTTGCACCTGTTATCACTTGCGCTCACAATCAGCGAGTTTTTTGGGACCTTAGCAGATCATGCCCAAAGACTTTTAACTGAATACCCCTGTTTCAGTATTTTTGTGATTACCTACTTTTATACAGTTTCATGGTGTTGTTGGTGAAATACTATCTTTAGCTGCTTTTAGCAGCATAAATGTGATGTTATTCCTCTCCTTTGCATTTGGGTGGAGTCAGGAATCCCATTATGACGCCATTTAAACACATATTTATAATCAGAAATGCCACTGGATGTTTCAAGCATGGCTGAACCACCTCATGTCATATACCTCTGCAGGTTCTTTGAGATCCAAGCCTAAGGAGCCAAGGCCAGCACTGGCATTGAACTCCTTCTTGGTCACAACCTTCATGTTGTTGTCATAAGGCTCCAGGACCTTCAGGATGTTCAACACTTCATTTTTGTTAAGGTGATCCAGGTGGATGGTCGCTGCAACAATTTCATCACCTACAACAAAAGGGAGAACTCATCAGTGCCAGCACATTTAAGCTTATACTCTTTCTACATACTCTATAGATATTTTAATGGTTGTGAAAAATGAAAGAGATGTTAATGGTCATTTTGTTACCTGCTTGTAGACCACTCTTTGCAGCAATGTTGTCATCTGTGATTCCTGCAATGACGACTCCACCCTCGGCATCATCCAGGACAAGGCTTTCTGAAATACCTCTGTTTCTTTCTCCACTCTGTGTTGAAGAGTTATAGGGGAAAAAAGAGAAATTATGGCACCACTTTCAAACTCTTTCACTGGGTCTTATTTCACATCTTTTTAATCTCATACATATGGCTAAAGGACTGTTCTCATTTTTTCATACTCACCATAGTTTATCAGGTTTATTTACATCCACATATCCTGCAATTTGTGCCAAAGAACGAAGATCAAAACTTGAAAACCCCAGTCACAGCTATCTGTAAAACAGCAGAAAAAGACATTATAGTCATCCGCTAAAAGTGAAACACGCCAAACTTTGTGTCTGACCTGGATGATGTCATAAATATCATGTTTTACTGTTTTTAAGGTCATTTTGAACTGTTATATTCTAAACTCATTCTCAATAAAAGATTTGAGCCCAATATTATTGAAAGCTATTTTAACCATCTGTTAAAGAGACACTCACATGCTCATTTGGATGCTAGTCTCTCAAAGTTTGAAGTGTGTCTTTTATTGTTTATATAGAAATTGCAGAAGTGAATAAAGACAAATGAGGATAACGTTTGAACCACTAGATAGGGGACAGCTTCAAAAATAGGTCCATCTTTTTGCATAATGTCTTCAGTTTACATAGAAGCTGACGTATAATCCTCATACTTGTTTTCACAGTTTCAGCTGTATCTGTCCATAAGTTCACAACTTATGGTGTGTTATCCTCTTCATAATAACCTGCTGTAAAGCTGTAAAATTCATTCTTAGTATTTGGCTCCAGGTAACAGCCTTCATACCCACAAGAGGTCATCAAACCAAAGAAGCACCATCAGGAGTCACAGTAAGTCAAAGCATCACATCCATTCGCTGTCTCTCGCTTTCTCTGGGGGTCAGCTCATCCCCTCACCCAAACGTCTCAACCTGTGGGAGTTTCTCCACCTGCCATCAGCCGCCCTTACATTTTCAGGGGGAGAAACAGAAACAGCAACGCCCACGCACCGTCTAACCTCACACTTAAGGAATTCAAAGCCTCTGCCAGGTTTGTTCAGAAGAATGCATGCATCGAAACCAGTCAGTCTGGATGCATTCTGACAGACATGCCAGTCTGTGCAGGACACACACACACGCACGCACCCCCTCACGCACACACACACACACACACACACACACACACACACAATCCCTCCCTTTGCCACACCCCAATGTAATCCCTGCTAACTAAATGTATCACAGTTGCATAAATAAATACAGCTAAGGCTTTCAATCAGGGGGGCATTAAGAGTGAATTAAGGATGTTTTCTTGCTTTACGAGCTAATTTGGTCTTTTAGTAGACAAATAAATGAGCAGCCATAAATTAGATACAACAGCTGAGCTCATGTCAAGTCACATGTCACAGATATGCTAAATGTTTATAGACTGAGGCATAGAAAGAGTGAGATCTTAAAGTGTCAGACAGCTGTGATTGTAATACCTTTGCACAAACATCACCATTCTCACAGAAATAAAAGTGAAAAAATTACATAACTGTGACTGGCTTAGGTGCCGAACTAGTAATTACCATCAATTCAACGTCAATAGGAAAGAGTTATCTTCAAAGTAATTAGAGTGGTGTGGTTGACAGGTGTATCCTCTAAAACAGGGCGGCAGCATCAGCAGGGTGTGAGTCAGATGACAGCAGTTAGGTATGTCCTCATCATGACAAACAGCACAACATTTGAACAGCACTTTTTATCAGAAACAGAAGATTTAAGACCAAATCCTACACAGCTCTTTGATTAGCATAGAGTTTGTGTTTTATTCTGAGGCCTCACCAGCTGTCAACACCAAAGAGTTAAAGCCATTTACTCGAGTGACTTCTCTGAAGCTAAGATTTCTGGTTTTTATGATTGTGTCATGACGCACCAAAACTCCAAGTTGAAAACCTCACTTTTTGGATACTTTAAAAAAAGTAGCTTGATCTTCCAATGTACACCAAGAATTAAAACTTTAAACCTTTGCAGCTTATGTGTCTGTTTAAACCCTGACTATAACCTTGCAGAACATCTCATTCACAAGACATACAAATATCTTTTTTTTTTAAATGAAACGTGAAACATCAGGTTTCACTTTACCTCAGTAAATCAAGCCTTTTTAAGAGGGCCGCAACCTCAACAGAAGTACCAGTGTAAATATGACAGGGCGTAAAACTACATCTGTGATGCATAAGCTTTCATTAGACTGGATCAATTTGCTGAAGCATATAATCATATACAGTATAAATAGATAATCCCATATCAGAGTTTCATATTCACTCAAAAGAAGCCAATGGCCAGTGTGTGATGCACTCACTCTTTTCTGCTGCGGGGACTCCTCCAGCCGAGGTGAAGCAGTATCAGAGATGTGTCTTCCCAGGGAATCACTGCTGTTCTGTCAGACAAGTCGAGAGGGATCAGCCAGTTAAAGCTCAGAGCTAACCTGGAGAACAGGTTATGCAGCATCAGCACCACCTCTCATATGCCCCCTGACGACACACACACGCACACACACACACACACGCCTTGACTTATGTCGCAGAGAGTGACTCGCAGGCTTTTTGGCAGCCGAAACCTGAATAAAGCGCAAGGCAGATCCACACCACTCCTTAACAGGACTAACCAGGTTTACAAAGAAACAAACTGCAGCAACAATGTGCCACACTCAATACGTTTCACATTTCACACTTCACACTTCATTACATCCACTTTAACATCTGTGTGTTTGCTGTTTAACTCATATTTTGAAACTTATATCACCGTTTGACACCGGAATCTGAATCAGACCGAGAGGGTTTACACTGAAGAGGAATATGTCTCTGTTTTGGTGAAGGAACAATAAACAAAACATAGGAAAAAAAGTTAAAAGGGGATCTACAAGCAGTCCTCCTACTGTTAAGTAACTTGAATAGAAGACAGCAATATCAGAAGCAGTGTAGGGTTATATAAGCATATAAACATGTACAGCTGTGCAAGGAGGAACAAAATGTTGGTGGGTGCTAAAATCCAATACTGTAAACTTCAGTGTGCAATTTAAGATTATACTAGCATCCTGTGTGTTACACATTAGTTTAAACGACCAGTCAGTGCATCCAAACATGAGGTTACTTTGATATTTTAGATGGTTAATTATAGGATCTACTGCATGACTTTACAATGATGCATGCATACATATACTTTAAATTTCCTTGAGGGAATCTCCCCAAAAGGATAAATAAAGTTGTATCTACAGATGATACAGATGCTGCAAAAAGAGTAGGATTTACACATTCAACTACAATATTGTTCAGAGTATCTGGAGGAATCTCCATACAAAGGCTGAAAACCAATACAGGATGGCTTTAATCTTCAATCCCTCAGGCTGTGCCACAAATAAGACATGTGTCTGTGGTGGAAATCCCTGCATGGGCCAAAATTACTGTCACTGAATATAGTGTAACACTGAACCCCCGAATGAAAAGAGGAAACCATATCTAGACATATCAAGACAGAGCCCATGAAGAAGCTTCAAACTGTTCCAAGATGTGACAAATCAAAACAGGACTTTTTTGCTTTTGGAAATCATGGACCATCCTCTGTTCTAAAACAGAGATGGTCAACCCAGTTTGTTATCAGCACAAAGTTTAAGAAACAGCATCTGTGCTAGTATGGGGATGCATGAGTTCCCATGGGTGGCTTACGTATCAAAATAGGTACCATCAGTGCAGAGCAATATATTCGGGTTTAAACACAACCGATGCTGCCACCCAGACAACAGCTTTCTCAGGAAAGACCTTCATATTTTAGCCAAAGATGCCAAACTACAGTACATTCTACCATTGCTCTTTAGTCCACGTGCAACTGGCCCGCCTGCAGTCCACATTAGCCACTAGCTGAAAACACTTGGGCCATCTTAAAATGAAAAGTATGACAAAAAAAAATATGAACCGTTGAGCAGCTGAAATCCTTGATCAGGTAACAACGGGACAACATTTCGCTTTCAAAGCTCCTGATATTTTACTACTTGGATCTCCAATGTTCACAGAGTGTTGTTATAGAACAGGTTATGTGTCCCTGTCCCAACAATTGTGGGAAATGTGGTTCTGGCATCAAATATAAAATGAGCACATATTTTTCATAAAACAAAAAAATCTTAGCTCTGGACAGATTTCAATCAAATATTGAAGTCCAATCCAATTGATTTAAAGCATCAGATTATATTTTTAGCAACATAAAATAAAATCAGACTGCACAACAAAAATTTCTAAATGTCCCCTTGAAGTCAACAACATAAATATTTCATGCAGTTTCCACAAACTGCATTTTCAGAAATGTAGTTGCATTAGAGTTGATTGTCAGAAACATTTTGCTGAACCTCCTTTCACATAAAGAAATCTCCATTAAACAAACATCTCATGTTATGAAAAAAATAAAAATCACAAATGTACAGACAATTCACAAAGAGCAAAAAGTATTTGACTTAGCAAACTATTTTGTGAACTGCAGAACAAAACATTTATAGAATAAAAAAAATTCGTTGTTTGAGCTTCATAAAATGTCATTTTTGTGTGTTGTAAAATGTTTTTGAGTGTTGGAAGATATTTTTACAATTGTGTTTGTGTTTCATGAAATATCTTATTCGACAGAATGTTTTTATGCTGTGCAATGTTTTTGGCATTTAACAAAGGTTTTAGTATTTATTCAGTGTTCCTGTGTTTAGTGCAGTGTTTTTCAGGATCATCAAATGTTGATGTTGTTGACCTGGCAACCGTGATGCTTGCCTCTTACTTTATTGTCTTTTTATATCATCTGTCTTGAGTCTATGTCACACTATAACTCATACTGTGTTTCAGGGTCTTAGTAGTTTATCGATTAATATGATATGCAGGTAATGATAATGGGGGGGGGGGGGGTAAGGTAGATACCATGTAAAAGAAGACAGTATTACAGTGCCAGAGTAAATACCACCTTTATAATTAATAAGCACTTTTACACAGACAGGCAGATTTCACTCTGTGGTCCACTAAAGAACCTCAATCTGGACTTCTGGTGAGTAACACTGGCTCTGTATCAGGAGCTATTTCACTTTTGTTGTCAGTAACTTTGCTGAACATTCTCATTGCCAGGATGCATACCGAGCAGTGCAGCATGACTCACCACCCAACCCATCAGACCAATTAAGACAATGTGATGACTGTGCACACAAATCAAGGAGGGCGTGAGACGATAGCTGAATGATGAGCAACAGAATCTTTAGATGAGAAGATCTGGGAGTTGGCAGGTGACTGCCTTGTTCTAAAGGAATGGTTTCAATGTTTACAGTAGGGTTGTGTGAAGTACTTGTCAATAATATCTGTCTCCCAGGCTGCACAATCGCTTTGTTGAAGCAGGAAAACCTGCTCAGAAGCTAGGCTATCAACCCTTTCAGACAAGGTTACCTCCACTTTAGCTCATTCAAGAAACTCCAACATAAACACTAATGTCCGTGTAAGAGTGGACTATATTTTCTTTACTCTGCCATCAGAAGGCCCTTTTATTTTTGCAAGCTTCTCAGACACAGCATATGTGTTCCCCTCCACCTGCAATCAGCTGTGTAGGTCTGCAGGTTTGGAGAGAAATAGAAACATCCCAGTACACTAAAACAATGATGTTGGCAGGACACTGTCATAATCTGAGTTCAATGAGTAAGAATGAGACTCAACTTGCTGAATGAGGGGGGAGTGACTGAAGAGCAGGAGCGATCTGAGTTACCTGGTGGTTCAGGTGTGTGGACTGTGAGCCTCTCTTGCAAGAATCAAATTATTGACAAAAGTATTGCTGGTATTGTCTTGGGCTCAGCAAGAAGTTGACCTCTGCTTTAAAATTAAACCAAGTCTTCATTAAAAGGTTTGTGAAAAGGACACAATTATGAGCAATTTTTGCTTGTGAGATTTCCTTTTAACATCTGAGATCCAAGTAGAGGTCCAACTTGCAACTGCACTTGCACCTGCTTTGACTGCACATGTGTTTACAGAGGTAAGCTAGAAACCAAAGTGAGGTAAATACCATGATGACCTATGATCCTTAAGAGCCAGACTCTTGTGGTTTTCCCTCTTAAGCTTTTAAGAAGGAGTTTTGTCAAGGTTTGTTTAAGACTTAAAGGTTTGTCATATTCCCAAAATTTTTTTTTTTTTTTAGACATCAGGATGTCCAAGTTAGTCGACCTTTATGGTCATCTATTTTGAAAAATGTCGCATATGCAAACTTATTCTTGTTGTTGCATCAGAAGTGGTCACTTTTTCTAAAGGTTGTCTAAAATATACACCTGAAATAAAGAAAAACTGTCACAAATCATCATTTGAATCAAGTGAATATTTTTATATGGCATATATTTTAAAAAAAGTCATGACCCACTTTAATTTTTAGAGATGAGGGTGACCTTTAATGTCTTAAAACAAATTGGTTACTGCCACCAAACCATTCCTCACCCTGGTGACCTCTGACTGCAGCCTTATGCATGCCTTAGTGCGTGTGTGTATAGGTGTGTGTAGGTGTGTCTGTGTGGAGGTGGGGTGGATGATGCTCTTTGAGAATTTTATTAGCATGTGTATGACCCCTGACCTTTGAAAGGTAAATGGCATTGCGCAATCTTTACTCCCAGTTTCTCTCCTCCTCTCCCCCAGGTAAAGACAAGAGTAGAGGAATGTTACATCTCCACCACATGCAGATTATCAGAGCTGATTGTTTCGCAGGGAACTAATCTGTGCCACATTCCTGCTCCAGATGAGAAAACAATCCAAAGGTACAAATGTCTGAGAATTCTGTGCTGTTAAAACTCCTGTAATGAGGTGTGAGGTGCTGAAAACAAGGACTGAAAACTAATGCTGATGGGTTATTTTTGTGTAATCATATTTATGCTTGTATCTGCAGCCACTGGATCACACACACAAGGCATTTTCAGACAACACGAACTTTTCCATAGTTCTGCGTTTCATTGATTCTGCATGACAGCAACTGTGAACTATTTTAATTCCAAGAAACCATGTTTAGAGGAACCTTTTTAGCTCCTGCTTCAGAGTCAGTAGTGAAACAACATACAGAGACTTAACTTTGAGTGATGTAAGTGCACAGTGATAGGTCTATAAGTAAGTGAACTTTACTGGAACACTAGTACCAATTTAGTAACACCAACAAACATTAGCAAAGTAACAGTAAATAATAGTGGGTAAAAGCTCTACAACAAACAGACCTAGGCTGGGGTTCAGGCTTTGCTCTACATTTGTTTGACTGAGGAAATCTGATTTCAGCTCAGCAAAGCGTGATGTTCAATCTTTCCTGCTAGCCTTCTTTAGAGCTAAGCAGTGCTGTGAGAAGATAGAGACACACAAATAAGACCAAGTCTGATCAATGAGCGAAGCCAACCAAAGTAAGAGCAGCAGCAGTCTCTTCTTTTTCCACAGTCCATCTCAATATGGCTAAAGCTTTTTTTTCTTTGTGTGCGCACGCATGTTTGTGTGTGTGTCATGAGTTCATGAATATTTATGATTACCCTACAAACACAAAGAATAAGTTAAACAGCAAAAGTGAAGTGAAGTAAGAGAAAAAAGAGGCTCAGACATACAAGATAGAAAATAGTATACACTAAAAAACAGGCAAACACTTCAGGTTGGTCTTAATAAACATAACAAAAATAGCTGCCATATCTTGTCAAAGATTGCAGAGTCAAGACAAAGGTTGATCATTTCTAACAGCTAGGCTTTAAAAGAAGGAACAACAACATCACTTTTCCAAAAGACTAAAATGTTCCGCTTACGCTGGACTCTACTGTCAGCTGAATAAAGAGTTATGGGCTGTGCATGAATCTGGTAAAATTTAGCAGTTATAATTATAATTTTGTTGATAATCATTGTGAATAATAGTGATATTATCACTATATTGCTGTTGGATATCTGCTTGCAAATTGTCCATCCATCCTAACTTTAGTTGTAAGCTCGTAGTGTTTGACGCAGCAGGATTTCCAGTTTTTGTTAAATCTTGATCCATGTCCAAAAACTGTGACTTTGTTGACACACCAACTTTAGACGTGAAAGGATGTCAGAGTCTTCTCAGCATTTTCTAGTATCTCATCCTGAACGGATGTCCATCAATGTTTGAGCTTGTTGCTGTCTTCTCTTCGGAGGTTCTTTTACACATCACACCTGCTCAAAACTTGGTTCATTCATGGTGCCTCTTTAGGCATCCTGACAGGTACTGATGCTGAATCAGAATCATAATACTTTATTTATCCCAAGGGGGGGATTCAACAACCAATGGAGACACCACTGCAGCTGGAGACACGTGCCAGCCTTTGCTCAAACCTAATGAATCGTCAGGGCATATGCAAATAGAAAAAGGCTTAAAGTACATGAATTCAAGTCCTGATGCAATTTGGGCTCAAGGTCTAGTTGAGTCTCAAGTCTTCAAATTCAGGACTCTACTTGGACTTGAGCACTATAATGCTGAAGCCCAATGTGAACAATAAAAGTGAAAGAAACAGATTAAAACAGCTGCACAATAACTCAGTGGGATTGCTGTCAACATTTTCACTCTTCGTGGTTCATCTCCAGCACCTAGACCTGCCCACTGAGATACTGCTTTACTAAGATCTGTGTTCAGCCCATAACCTGATAGCCGTTACGTGTGGATTGCAGAGAGCTACAATAGAGGCTGTTAAAGTTGCAGAGGCTCTCTGACTGCCTTCCATTAAAGATGTCAGATTGATGAAAGAACAAAAATTCTTCATTTGCATTGATGCAGAAACATGACTTTTTTTCTGAAAATCCTATTTATTTTTTGTCTTGAATGTAGTGAAAAACAAGACTGGATTCCTTCAGACTTACAATCCAATGACCCAAAAATTGACCATACACAAGGAGCAGGATGTTGGAGGCGAGTTTGTTCATACATGTCTGGTAGCTGAGGGCTGCTTTCACTACAAAGAAGAAAAAAAGTCCCCTTGATTCATGTCTCATTCACTGCCTCAGATTCAGGTCTAAACTTGTGCCACTTAGTGAATACCTGTGGATCAGCAAGGAGCAGGCAGGGGTCTATAAGAAAAAGATGCACGCACACACACACACACACACATACACCCTATCCTGTTTGCATCAGTCATCCTGACGACTATATTGTAGACCTTGTTGCTGAAGTTTTTGTGGTCCAGTTAGTCTGCAGCATTCCCCTCATAACTCGCCTTCCTCTAAATCACTCCATTCAGCCTATTAGAGCAAAGCTTCAGCCTCTCTTTAGCAGCAGCATGCATGAGGGTGGGTGGGAGCCTGTGAATATGTATGTGTCTCTGCTGATAGTTGAGAGCTTAAACATTGTCATTCTGTTTGTTGCCTTGCAGTTTGATCCACTAAGAGGAACCCGGTGTGAGGAAAGGCATGTAGAACATGTGGAGAGGGGAGAAGAAGCTTTCTGCAGCTCTACTCGCTACTCCAAGCTAACAGTGAAACTAACAGTCAACATCTCATTCATTCAAAACCATGAAGTGTGCCAAGGGTTACATACCTCAGGTTTGCTCAAGTCATTGAATCCATCACCCCTGTAGACAGCCATATCATACACAGGTAGTATATGGAACATTGTAAATGTTAATGGTATAAAGTACTTTTCTGGGCCTATCATTTTACACTACATTTCTTATTAACCCATTCACACCACATCGTAGCAGATAGTGTTGAGTCTCCAGCAGAATAAACTAATCCCATCCCCACACATCAAACTTCTAAAATGATAGTTTGAGTCAGACATCCACATTAAGATGCATGAACTATGTCTCCACATGATGTTCATAACTCAATTGAGATATGTGTCAGAGAAAAGGTAAATCAGTTTAGGTTTAAGGTTATGCAGTGTAGTGACATGACAGATGTTTCATATCAGGGATCGGTGTGTTAATGATGCAGAGCTTTGGTCTGTAAGACTGTTTTACTCTTGTATTCTTTTTCACTGACAATTCACTGATCTATGGATGAACATCAGGCTTCATAATCATATTAAGTTTTTTGTAATATCATCACATCGATCTGTAATGGACACATGAATCCGGGTCTCCATGTCTGTTCCATGATGATTTCCTTTATTTTCATGTCCTTTAGGGGCTAATCAAGGTGAATAAGTTTCTTTTCTTTGAAAGCCCTTTTTTATTCCTGCCAGACAGTTGTTAAATGTCTCTGCTAATAAGCTGTTTCACTTCTCAGTCACTCTGTCCCAGATGATCACTGTGTCTCTCCATCTTTCATCCTCCTGGTGCTGTAGTTGTGAGTGACTGCTGGCCTCAGTCATGACGGGCACACTTGCTTTACAAATCAGTGGCACTGAATACACATTTTAATGATTTAAGCCTGAATTTACAAAGAAGCCCACTTCTCTGTTGTATTTCAGGGAAAATGTGTGTTTTGTTTTTTAAAATGTATTACCTACCTTTAATTTTTTTGTGTGCAAAATAAAAAGGTATAACAGATTTAAGTGCTCCAAATCCCTTCAGGTATCTATAACCCACTAATATTTGCAGTATATCAAGAGGTGCATTACTCATCTTTGTTGTATAATCTCAAAAAGTAATAATCAAACCAACACATTGTAACATTTTCTCAAACATGATGTGAGTGAAGTCAAAGTTAATGCCTTGAAAATGTGGCATTGGCCTCAAAATGATAAATCCAGAAATGGTGCCTTCACTTTTTGAGGTCCCATGTTGCAGTAACAAAGCCAGAGCAGTGACTCTGAGAGGACTTACAATGCTGCATTTGCGCCTACCCCCCTTCTCTCAGGTTATGAGGATGTGGTTAATAGGTGATAAGAAGGCCAACTGGTTCCAACAAGGTGTCATTAGAAGATGGAAAGAATTTCACACATTTGTTTATGTGGGTGGTAAACCATTTTAAAGAGTTCTTACACAAATATTTTCAAAAATATTAAACATTGACCAGTTTGTAAAAGAAGCAGCCTGCCTTAATGGGAACCTTATGTCGCTCTACATATTAAGAAAATCTGAGTAAGGCTGCCCCCTGGAATCAAATTGTTGCTCTGTTCATCTCTCTAAAGTTTTCCTGAGGTGAGTGGTCTCTGATCAGCCTTTTTAATTTAACATAAGTGCAGCGTAAGTAAGGAGGACAACAATGATTAAGTCACTCTACAGCTGGTTAAAAAACGACAAACAGAGGTAAAAATGATGTACAACCTTCATCAATAAATCAACCCCTACTGTCACCTGATTTCCAATACCTTCCCATAACTCATGCTGTAATTTGACCATCATAATGAGAATAAAAATGAAAATAAATGTGTTATTATTATTATTATCATTATTATTGTGGTGATATATGTGCAGTATTTGACTTTTATCCTAGAAAACACTTTTGTATCTGTATATATGTATGTTTGCATATATGTTTGTATGTGTGTACACACACACACACACACACACACACACACACACACACACACACACACACACACACACACACACACACACACAATGTGTCAATATGGGTGTGAGGATGTTTCTGAGAAGACAGGCCATATTGCATATTTCATTTATTTACCATGCATCAAGAGAAACACAACATTCACACAAATCAACCAAAACAAAACAAAGATGCATAAAAAGGGCATCCTAGATAAGCTGCAATGCAGGGACAAGGCTCATGAAAAACAGGAATACTTCACCTTAAATTATCTGACCATTTCCCAGGATCAATCAAGAAAGAATTTATAATGGAGATTTTAGAGTTCTGAAAAGTATGTTCAATTGTTCACTTAGCACTTGGGCTCCATGACCAAAAATTACTTCATGAGTGCTTGAGACTATGGCTGTGTCTCAATTCAGAGACTGCACCGTCAAACAGCGCATTTCAAGTGCTGCGTGACATCATCACGCTGCGCTAACAGTGTCCCATTAGGCTCGTGATTCTGAGCACAATACAAACGCGTTCCCAAAACTGCCCCTTTTTAAAGCATGCATTAATGCACACTTTCATGGCCTTGGTATCCCAGAATTCTTTGCATGCCACTGCACAGCTGCACATTTCAGGTGAGAGGCCGGACTCGCTGGGAGACACAGCGCGTCTTTAAAGAAAATAAAAGAAATCTAAAAACACAGACAGTCAGCTCAGGCTCCATAAGCACATGAACTCTTAACTTACTAAAATCTACACCTGCAAACCAAACGTTATAGTTTTCAGAAAAGAACTGATCCACTCTGCCACCACAATCAAAAACATTAGAAAGCTGCCAAAACTACATCAGAGTATCAGGGCCACATTGATTTTTTTTTTTTTAAAGACTTGGAGATTAAAGTTGTAAACTAAGGAGAATAAAGTCATAAAGTAAAATCAAGTCATAAAGCTGCTTTGGTAGAGGGGGAAATGGCTGGAGCTGGTCAACTGCAGGGTTATCGGTGGATGCATCAGCGGTCCATTCAGACAGCTTTTGTGGTTTTTCAAGAAACAATTCAACTGGTGATCAACATTTGTGATCCAGAGGGAGTCCAGCTCCGACGAGCACCGCGTCTCTGACACCGGCAGTTACCTACACCTGCAGAGATACCAACACCTTATTAAAGCATATATCAGAGGATATATCCTCTGCATATCCATTTCTGCCTGCACAAAAGCAGCGATTTCCTCCAAGTACACCTGTTTTTTTTTTTTTCATGGAAAAGACTCATTTCTCATATATTCTTTTTAAAGTCCTTATACTTATGACAATGTAATGCTGATGTGCCAAAGGATGAAGTATCTCCTTGTTTGTGAAATCTATACTGAAGCACAATTACTTCAAAAGCTTTGTGGCCCTAATTCTAATAACTCTCCTTTGAAATAACAGGTAACCTTACGACATTGTTCTCTTAAATTAATGACTTTAATCTCGAAGTCTTTAAAAAAATTCTCTATATGGCCCTCATACTCCATACAAAACATGCAATCATCAGATGAATTTTGTGGAAATGATCTGTGCTTGTATGTATCTATTGTTTTGTGTCTGCAATGTCGCGCAATTAAAAAATAAATGCTGCGCTCCGCGGCTTCTCTTCAACTCAGTCGTGACGCGAGCCTGAGGGCGGGGACATTTGGTGACTCAACCAGGAAGTCCTCCGAAGGGTAGACCGTCCCAATTCACAAAAGCCGGACCATCTCACCCAGGGTACTCAATTCCACATACAGCAGTGCACTCAGCTAAGCGTGCTTGAGCACACTCAGCTGTTTGCAGTCTCTGAATTGAGACACAGCCAATGTTATCTAAGGTCATGCACGGACTATCAAATACCAATTTATAGGTTCTGAGATTTTGTCTTCAGATAAGAAGTCTCTCCAAGCACACAACACTACCATGCAAGAGGCATGAGTCTTTATTACTGCTGTAAAATGATTAGAATTTTTAATCAGATCACAGAGTTGCTGTGGATTCATTTAGAATAATTACAATTGAATATCAATTTTT
This sequence comes from Xyrichtys novacula, assembly GCA_962446985.1. Taxonomy (NCBI): domain Eukaryota; kingdom Metazoa; phylum Chordata; class Actinopteri; order Labriformes; family Labridae; genus Xyrichtys; species Xyrichtys novacula. The sequence continues at coordinate 1,546,226 of OY660874.1, read as the reverse complement.
ACAATCAATATTTTATTTCTTTTTCAAAATGAAAACAAAACACTTGTGCACCACTTATACAACATGAATCAGCATGTTAAAAAGGGTGTGTGTGTGTGTGTGTGTGTGTGTGTGTGTGTGTGTGTGTGTGTGTGAGTGTGTGTATTTTATTTTTTTTTATTATTATTTTTTTATTTTTTTATTTTATTTAGAAGGGACAGCGCATATTAATGAACACATAAATGTAAATATGCCAGAATTAGCCAAAGGCTACTTTTCATCTGTAGTCCCTGGCAGGTCAAAAGAAATAACATTAATAACGATACAAGGAGAAAATTAAACTGACACACATCAATGCACCAATGACAAAAAAAAAAACAAAAAAAAAAAACACACACACACCAAGAAAGCTTAAAGCTTGATTTGATTTAAAGATTAGTGCTGACAGATCTGCTTGTTTTTCAGCCACTTCTTTAGATTAACTTTAAAAGTGTTAAAGGTGGTACAGCCTCTTATTGGAGATGGAATCTCGTTCTAGACCTCCGTACCTCTGACTGATAACACCTGCTTACTGAAGGTTGTTTGTCTGTGTGGCACTGCGCAGTCACTTCTACTGGAGGCTCTGGTTGTTCTCCCACTGGTGCAGGACCTGAACATGATGAATTCACCCAGAGGTGGTGGAGCAAGTCCATGCAAGATCTTACATATGGAGCAAGCAAACTTTTTAAAATTATCAAAACTTAAAATGTCGTGTTGTGTAATGTTTTTGCAGGATAGGGCAGTGATGGGTGAGAAATGGTTTCCTATCCAATACTTTTACAGCTTTTTTGAAGAGAGATTCTATTGGTTTTAGTGTGCTTGGGCTTGTCAGTGACCAGTTGGTGATGCAGTATTCTATGTGGGAGAAAATCATACAGTGCAGAAACATTTTTGCAGCCCTCTCTGTGAGTGACGATCTGATATGTCTAAAATTGTTGAGATTGAAATTCACTGTATTACGTATGTATTAGTTTGAGTCAAGGGTGACACAAAGATATTTAAATTCATGTACAAGCAGGAGCTCCTCACCCTTTACAAATATATTTGAACTTAACCGCACTTTTGGACGCTTTGAGAATACCATACAGTTTTTTTGGAATTTAGAAGAAGACATGAATTGGTGAGCCACTTGTCCACTGAGTTTATTGCAGGTGTCAATTTTCCTGATACTTCTTCATCCGACGTTGCTTTTGTGAAAATTACAGCATCATCTGCATAGAGCTGTGTGTCAACATTTTGGCAGATATTTGGCAAATCGTTAATATATAAGGAAAATAAAATAGGCCCAAGTATGGAACCTTGAGGAACTCCAACTTGACTGTCAATATAGGGGGATTTGACACCACTGACAGATACACAATTTGTTCAATTAGACAGATATGATTTAATCCAGAGAATAGCTTGCTTTGAAAAATTGAATTTTATTAGCCTTGACAACAAAATTTTGTGGTCTACAGTGTCAAATGCCCTTTTCAGATCGAGAAAAACGGCACCTACAAGGGGACCAGAATCTAAATAATATTTAACTTTTTCCAGAAAAAGATTTATTGCAGTTTCTGTTGAGTGATTCGAACGAAAACCAAACTGCATAGAGTGAAGAGGATTTCCGGCAGTATTAGTGGTTTATCAATTGTTTAGCAATCCATTTCTCAATCATTTTTGAAATTACGAGTAAAATACTTATAGGCCAGTAATTCCTACCATCCAGTTTGTTTCCAGATTTAAGAATGGGAGTAATCGTGGCAATTTTCCATGCCATGGGAACAACAGAGTTTCTAATTGACAGATTGATCATATGCGTTATTGGGCATATTAATGAGTCTTTGTGTGTCTTAAGGAAATTGGTGTCTAGACCATATACATCTTTAGCTTTAGACAGTTTTAATTCATTTATAATAGAGACTACATCAGACTCATTTATTTCTGCTATTGTGAACAGAGGCAAGGACTTATTTACAGAGTAAGGTATAATTTCCTGTGGAGAAAAAAGTTGTGAGATTTCCAAAACTGAATTTTTAAAAAAGGTATTAAATTCAGTTGCCACAACAAGAGGATCTTTCACCAATTGATTATTAATTTGTAATTCTAATTCCATGCCTTTATTTATCTTACCCGTCATTTTATCCATTGTTTGCCAAATTCTTTTGCTGTTACCTTTGTTGGACTCAATCATTGACATGTAAAAGTTTGCCTTGGCTTTGTGCAGTAATTGAATTACTCTATTTCGCATTGATGTAAAGCAGTGTCTGTCAGAAACAAGACCAGTTTTAAGAGATTTTTTTAGTAATTGGTCCCTAGTTTTCATTAGGGCCCTGCATTCGTCATTGAGCCATGGCAAATCACTTTTACTGACCTGATTTGTCTTTATTCTTTTTGTAAATAGAGCAGTTACATTTTTTATTTTGGTGTAGAAGTTAATACTGTTTGTTGAAATATCATCACATGAGACAATTTCATTCCAATCAATCTCCTGTATAGCTCTAGCCAGATTGTGATGTTTGTTTTCGGGACTACTTCATGAAAAGAGGTAACATCTGAATTTCTACAAGACATGTGAGTTCGCATTTTGCTCAATTTCCTCAATTATGGTCAGAAAGGCCAGTTAAAAAATTGTAAGTTTTCAAGATTCTTTCGGACTTATTTGCAAATACTAAATCTATTCTTGTTTTAGACTGGTTAGTTATACGAGTGGGGTTTTCAATTAATTGGACCATGTTAAAAAGGTTTGTTATTTGTTTTAATTTGCTTCTTTCTTTCTTGTTATCCCAGTTAATGTTAAAATCGCCCATCAAGATCACCTCTTTACTGGAACTGCAGAGGTTTAGAAGCATTTTTAGTTGGTCATAAAAATCAATCTTTGATGATGGTTTCCTATAAATACAGATAACAGTAAAATTCATTTCCTTTGAGAGGACAATATTTATTCCCACACATTCAAGTGTGATGTCCTCAGGCCATACAATTTGTGAGCATTGAAGGGTATCTCTCACATAAACAAGAACCCCCCCCCTCCTTTGCCCTCACCTCTGTCCTTCCTGAATACACTGTAACCCGTCATATGTATAGCAGCCTTAGGTGAAGAACTTGTCAGCCATGTTTCTGTTAACCCAATAAAATCTATGTTGGACTGAATTATTAAGTGCTCAAGTTGTTCTCGCTTTGGAATCATGCTTCTTATATTCAAATGACCTCCGAGTAACCCTTTGGGTTTTAAATGTGGGTCCCAGATAGTCCTTGCTTGATTAAGTGTCTGAAAAATTTATGTTGTACGGTGTTTCTTCATAATTGGATTTCTCATTTTTGTCTTTATATTTGGCTGCTGGGACTCAGCTGGCAGTGGTTGAGGCCCGGCCAGCTGTGGTGGAGGCCTTGCTGGTGGTAGTTGAGGCCCAGCTGGCGGTAGATGAGGCCCTATTGGCGGTGGTAGAGGCCCTGTTAGCAGTGGTAGAGGCCTTGCTGGTGGTAGTTGAGGCCCAGCCGGCGGTAGATGAGGCCCTGTTGGCAGTGGTAGGAGGCCGGCTAGCGATGGTCGAGGCCCAGCTAGCTGTGATTGAGGCCCTGCTAGCGGTGGTTGAGGCCCCGTTGGCGGTGGTAGAGGCCCTGTTAGCTGTGGTTGAGTCCCTGCTAGCTGGGGTTGAAGTCTGGCTAGCGGTGGGTGGGGCCCGGCTAGCCCTTGTTGAGGCCCTGCTAGCAGTGGTTGGAGCCCAGCTAGCTGTGATTGGAGCCCGGCCAGAAGTGGTTGAGGCCCAGGTAGCAGTAATTGTGGCCCAGCTAGCTGTAGATGAGGCCCAGTTAGCCAAAGATGAGGCCCAGCTACCCATGGTTGGGGCTCTGTTAGTGGTGGTTGATGAGGTCCAGGTAGCATCCCGGGTAGCAGTGGGAGCAACCAAGCAGGGGGCCAGGCCATCATTGGATGAGACCCAGTGAAATTAGCCCAGGCTGCAGTGGTTGGTGTCCAGGTAGCAGTAGCTCCATTAACAATGGATGTAGCCTAACATCCAGATGGTTTATGTTCTGCTGTCATGGTCCTGGGTTTCTTTCAACATCCCCAGCAAGAAGCAGGATCAACAGAAGGTGTACAACTCCCAAGAGAGGTTTAGGAGACTGTGGCGGTTCATGTTTACCAGGGGGTGGCCTAGCATGTCCCTCATCCAGTAGTCTTGTGAAAAGGAGATGTTGGCTCACCTTTTCTGGATAGAGGACTTGGTCGTTGTTTTGATCCTTTTTTCGTGGAAATGTTAGGCTCAGCAGCAAAAAGAGAATTAGAAAGACAAGTAACAAATAAGATGATGGCAATAGCCGTAGTCCTTTGATGTTTTTGAAGCGCTTTTGTAATGCTTTTGTGACAGACACACAGGACCTGCCATGCTGTGTATCTGCCTCGGCGGCCATCTTGCTTTTTCACAGATTTCATATAACCTATATTTTCCAAACATTCTTTGATAAAGTTCCAGTGTCCCTTCATCTCCACTGTCAAAATCAGAGAGGGCTGAGGCTAACTGTTTCATTGACAATAAATCCATAAATTCTTTAGACCAATTGTCAATGAACTTGGTTTACGTATTTTCCAATAATATTTTCTTATACATTTAGACGCGCTGTTATGATTTTGACAACAGTCTCCCACTGAACAGAGGTCAGGGATATGCCTCTCACCCATTCAGGTTTGACGGAAGATAAGCTGTCCAAGGAGGCAGTGGGAAAACAAACTATATGGATTAGTACAGAAACAGCCCTCTTAAAAATCACCAATGACCTCCTCATAGCAGCAGACTCCAGTTTACTTTCCATCCTCATCCTCCCTGATCTCAAATCCTTCACATCTTAGCTTTCCCCTGTCACTTCAGGTGTCCCCTAGGGCTCTGTCCTAGGGCCCCTCCTTTTCATCATGTACCTACTTCCCCTTGGCATTATTTTCCATAAGTTCGACATCCACTTTTACTGTATCACGGATGACACCCAGGTCTCTCCAGCAAACCTAACTCCTCACTTCCACCCCCCTCCCTCACCAACTGCCTATCTGAAATCAAATCCTGGTTCACCTCAAACTTCCTTAAATTAAATAGTGATAAAACAGAAGTCCTCCTCGTTGGCACCAAATCCATGAGAAAAAGTGAGTTTTTAACTCATTAGAAGGCACCATTTCACCATCCCTCATTATCTGCTTTAATTGGTTTGTTCCTTCAAGTTGCCATGCTTCCCATGCTATTTGTATTGAAGGCACTTAACCTATATTAATAGTTATGAACTTACCTATTACCTCATTAATCAAGAACACAAACTCTTTGTCTTACAGTAAAGAATTGTTACATCTCCATTGCTTACTTTTATGGTTATTTACAGAAAGACAGAGGAGAACAGCTGAGGGGCTGTAGTCTGAAATAATCATATTGACTATTTTGCTGTCAATCGAATTCTCCACCACAGATTGTGATAAAAGTAAATGAGCAAGCCTTGAGGATGAGTTATAAGCATGAGAATAAAATGTATATTCCCAGGCTGTGGGATTTACAACATGCCATATATCATTCAATGCCAAGGATTCCTTTAATTCATTAAGCACTGCTGATGGCGCACCATCAGACGGAAGTGGCTGGCTAGACCTGTCCACAACTGGATCACTGACCAAGCTAAGTCTGAGTCTGCAGCAAATTGAGACAGAGTCACATTCAATCTGGAAAGAAATTCAGCTTAAGCTATATTTGGAGCAAAGGCATTTATGAGAGTGCACTTTACATTTTGTGAAAAACCTGATTTGATGATATACATGCCATCTTAATCATCTATTTCTTGAAAGAACCTAAAAGCTGTATGCTTTCCTCAATTCTTTTTAATCTATACTAATTGTTTTTCATTTTGCATGAGCAAAGAGACTGTAGAAAGCCAAAGCTAAAGAATCCCTTATTAATGTATGCTTGGCATTGATGTGGTATTTTAAGCTGGAAGTGCTTCAGTGAAAAGAAAACTCCACATAGTGAGCTCGCACCAACCATAGTCAATAGAAAACAGGCACTATGCCCATTTTTTGAGCACCCTATCATTGCAAAAACCGGCACATAATGAAACTAAATCATGTAGGATTTCCCTACACAAGTGAGATTAAAAACATATAATTTTGAATTTTTAATGTGTGATAGCATCTTGTATAATAAATGCGACTCTGACGTTTGTAACAAACCAAACCATGTAAAAATCCGGTAAAGTTCTGATTCATATAGTTGGGCATTCCTACCTTCCCCAGTAGAAATAAATGTGCTTGGGGCACTTATAGGACCTATCCAAGATGGTGGCCACGCTGATACGTCAGCTCCAATAGTCAGTGTCAGTCTATGAGGTTTCTACACATATTATGCCTATAGTTTGGAGCCTGTCTCCAACTGATTAACTGCCCATTTGCGCATGCGTGATGGTAACAATACTTGGACAACCCATCTGAAATGCATCGCCAGAGACGTTTAAGGGATTTTGAGTGAATCTGTGCTGCGGATGGGTTAATCATGATGATTAATCTGTGTTGATATGTTCATTTTGACAGCCCTAGTCTTTATTAATGAGCCAGAAAACCATGACCCTATTAAAAACCATGACCATCTATTAAATACATGAACCTGATAGGCCAAAATCCCCTAACAAAGGTGATTTATTTTTAGCAGCAACAGCAACACCAGGAAAAAATCTGTTTACCCTCGGATTAATTTTGCCTGAGAAGACTCTGATCAGTTGGCATCTGTAGTTAGATGCTTCAGATGTTTTATCAGTCTGTGGTGTCTACAGTGTTCTGTTCTATGCTGCAGTCTGCTAGGGAGGAAGTATCAAACACAAGGATGTCAGACATCTGAAAAAACTGGTAAAAAAGGCTGGCTCTGTGGTTGGATTCATGTTGGACTCAGTGGAGGATGTGGCAGAGAGATGTACACTGAGGAAGGTGGAGATGCACCTTAATGGACCAAAGGGCCAATGGTGGTGGACGACTTCTTTCTCTTCTCTGCAGGACAAAAAGATTCAGAAGATCTTTTGTGCTCACAGCCATCAGACTTTACAACTCTTCTGTAAATAGTAGATGAGATGAGACATTTGCCTACAAACAAATGAGTTTCCCTTCCAGGATCAATAAACTTCTCTTTCTTATCTTATCTAATCTTATCTCACCAGTGTGGCCAAAACCAATGAAAAGACAGTGTGGCACACTTCTTTCCTTTTGTTGGTGTACGTTATCACACATTTAAACCTGGTGAAGGTCTTTTAGACAGGAACGTGTGTCATTAAACATATCTGCAATACTGACAGGGTGTGTCAGAGTTACTTCTCATTGTTGCACAAGTAAACATAATGTGCCTACACCACTGAGATGCAGTGATCAGAGAATGGGATATTAGTAGGTGTCATTTATAAAGATATTTCATTGAGCATGTTTTTCTGTGTGTGTGTGTGTGTTAACACTGTGTTATAAATATTATTAAAAAGGGATAAGGCTTATAACCATAGACTGCAGACACTATGGACAACTTGGGTCCGCCTTCCCTTGTTATATGAATTTGAAGCCAAAAAGCTCTCTGTATTTCTGTTTTTTTTTCTCCATTTCCTGAAACCATCATTGCGCAGTAGCATTGTTCACTTTTGGTGGGAGAGTCGCAGAGTTGCTTTGATGAAGCTTGGCTCAAACAGCGTATCCCCTGAGTGAGCTAAGCAATCTTCGCACGCCCATAGGCTGTATCAAGTGTCCATCATAGAAAACATGAACCCCCTAATAACTTTTGAGAATGGTGCTATACAGAAAAAAGAGGACTTGAGCACAAACCCGTCTTACAATAACTACATGTCAACATGGCAACCGGGGGGAGAAAAAATTATATCCTGTGTAATTAACTTCTAAAGTTTGTCCACAGCTCCATAGGGATTGCTAGAGGAGGTGGAATTGATGACCTATACTGCAGCCTGTCACCAGAGGGTGCTGTTCTCGCAGTGGCTTCACCCAGCGAGGAGGCAGACAGCATCCATTTTATATGTTTATGCTTATAACCAAGATACTCCAGTCCATGTTATGAAAAATGTCATTTCAGAGATACTCACCATCATGTTTTAAGTTAAGGCTCTTCAGAGAACCTGTTGCTCTTTCCTGCAGCCAGCCAGAAACAAACAGCTGAGATCCCCAAAGTTCTGTCAACCTTTCTGTGGGTTCCTGCCAGTTTTTACTTAACTATTTAAGCTTAATAATGACAGTTTGGTTACATAATCCAGCTGTGTAAAACTTTTTGTTCTTAAATGTTATATAATGATGCATTTATAATGTCTGACTGATTTTGCATTGTTTGGCTTAGACTTTCTCAGAACAACAGTGTGTCATTCAGAGAGACAAGTCCTGACACAGTCTCTGCTCAAGTAATGTGTTCAGAGGGAATGCTGCAAGACTGCATTCTTACTGCAATGTTGTGCAGAGCAGAGGCACAGCAAAGTCAGAGTGATACTGTCGAAAGCTTCAACACTGCTGGATACACAAAATCTCTGCAGAGGAGCTCCATCTCATTCACTTTTCTTCAGCAAGATAATCATACCATTCAGTGTCAACACCAACAACTAGAATAGAATAGAATAGAATAGAATATTCCTTTATTGATCCCCCATGGGGGAAATTTTTTTGTCACAGCAGCATCACAGACAAAGAGTGCAAAAATGCAGTTATAAAAATAAAGATTGTTATATTAAGAACCTAAATAAATGTAATAATTAAGAAAAATTTTAGGAAAAGAAAAAAGGGAGAAGAAAACTAAAACTATATACAATATCCACAATTTAAGTACAGGGGAAAAAAAGTGGTGGTGGGAGTCCAGTTTTATTACAGTTCGTTGTAAAGTCATTGCAGAAGGGAGGAATGACCTGCGGTAGCGCAGAGTCACTAAGCTGAGTGACTAAGCTGTCACTCTGAGCATTCCTAGAGAAACTTAAACATCGTAACTCTATCTTCATCAAATCTGCAAGAGCATTGGCCAGGACATGTTGACTGAACTAAACCTGTAACATAAAACGATTGTCAGCTTCTTTGAACTTTAACATAAGACTCTGTAGTTGTATGAGTCAAATCAAACATAGATTTTCTCACAATAATATCTTAACTATAACCTTAATGCAAACACATGCTTCCTTTTTCATCTGACGCCTATTGTCTACCTGTGACACAATCAGTCAGTCTCCCTTCGATTGACTTCACTCCTACTTTAATTACAGCCAAACATTTCTGGGTGGAGCTCATCAAGTTCATTACCCAAAATAACTGATCGGCTCCAAATCAAAGCATCAAAGGAAAACTGTGTCATCTGTAACCAGAGCTATGAATTCAGTCTTTACCTCTGTTAAATATCTTATTATTGAACTTATATTTTCTATGAACCACTACACCATCTGTTCATGCAGCCTGGTGATATAACAAAATCATACTTGGGAAAATGTAGAGCAGATCATTCAGATTACAACCATGCTGCCACCGTCTCTTCACCTGTCCTTAAAAGGTATTGTGCCCTGGTTTGAGTTATCACTAGGTGTCAAGGTTAAGGCAGCCACTCGCCCTTGTGCAATAAATCAGGCTGGCTGAAATTGCAACTAAAGCATGCCAGGTATCTGGATTAGCTCAGGTATTCAGCCCAACAGCAACTTAGAGGAATGACTAATGTGATAAAATTCACTGCAGACATTCATTTTCTCTTTTAACACCTTGACACTACAGTAGCCATTACTGACAACAAAACAAAGAGCAAATCTAACTTTTATACGGCTGTTGTGGGATTTTTTGACTGGGATAACATTAAAGGCAAAGTAGGTAAGACATATTGTGTTGTGGGCTGATAGTAATATAAATTATAATCCCTTTAAGGTTGTAAATCCAGAGGTTTTTTAAGAAGTCTTGCCCACAAGGGGAGTCTTATCCACAAGTTTCTGCGATTGTGTTTATATCCAGTTTTCAGACTGGAAATCTAATCCCCCTCACTTTTGCATGTTAAAAAAAAAAACATCTATCTATTGCTACAGTCCCACTGAAAATGGACTTTTAAAACACATGTGAACATGCTCCACAGTTTGGCTTTGACTCAGGGGTGCAGCAACAAAAAGATTGGGTATCCAGGGTTTCCAAGGGACAGCAGATAAAATATAGATTTAACCAACTCTGGTCCAACACATCTGATGGTAAAATTAATATTTGACATTAATAATAATAATAATAATAATAATGCATCAGATTTCATATAGTGCTTTATCAGAGACCCTCAAAGCGCTTTACATTGGATACATCATTCATTCGCTCACACAGTCACACTTTGGTGGTGGTGGAAACGTGGCTGCCATTCTGCGCCTACGGCCTCTCCGACCACCACCACACAACACTCACAATCATGCACCAGTGGAGGACACACACTGGGAGCAAGGTGGGTTAAGTGTCTTGCCCAAGGACACAATGGACAGACTTGGATTAGATTGCACATGGTTCCTTTAAAATAAATAAATAGATATCAGTCACCAAATCAAGCCATAGTCCAAGCTTGACTAACCTGTGCGTGTAAACCTGTTGACTATGAATCTTTAGCTTATCTCACACCTTCCCTGCTGTAAGGTTTACAAGGATAAGAAAGTAACAGTATAGAAATACTCAATTTTCTGCTTCTGTTGTGGTCGGATATAAAGACGCATCACTATCAATGTCAGTGTGTTTCAGAGCCATTTGAAAACTCCTTTGAAAGCTTTGGTCACTTCTTTTTGTTTACCCAATTCTTTGTTGAAAGGTCAGTTGGACTTGTTTGGGGTTCTTAGAGATCTTCCTCCTCTCTTCCAAAAGGCTTCTTCAGTTCTAAAGTGACTGGGAACAAAGTTGGAAATTTATAGCCTCTGTTGATCCTCTAGCTGTAAAAGGGTTGGGTGGTCACCTGAGAGTCGTTCACAGCTGGTTTACTGGAGATGGTAGCGTTGTTGGTTACACCTAAGGGGGTGCCCTCCTGGGTTTCTTCAAGTTTTTATGCTTGCATGATGTTGGAGCCTGTGATCCAGCATGAGAGCAGTGTTTCGATCGTTGTCGAAAAGAATCCAAAGCTGAATTGTAAGTGGGGGATAAAAAGTGCCTTAGTCTACTGCCTCTGTTCAAGGATGGTTTCTCCAATCTAGGAAAGATGCCCCCGCCCCACCTCCAAGTGAAATCAGGTCAACCACCCTGCTATCTCCAATAAACCAACAAAGAATTGGATAACCATGACATGGGTAAGTGAGAACCTTTTTGTTTAAGTGGGTTTTTCCTGAAGTTCTGGATACCCCCCAACACATCTGTAAAATCTGTTTTCTTTTCTTCCTGAGTAAAACTGGGGCCTTTGTTAACCATTTGGAAATTTTCATTAAAAATATTAATATCTTTTCATAAGAAGCATTAATAAGGTGATATGATGCGACTCTAACACAGTATGTTTCAGTTTATAGAGCAGAAACAAAAAAAATGGCTAAATTATGGCTAAAACCATTAAAGTAAACAGCATTTCACTAAAAGTAAAATATCTGATTAAAAATTCTCAAAAAATACAAAAATTGCATTTAATAGATTAATTTGAAAGGTTTTTCCAAATGATTGTCATTCCAGAGGAAAATTTAATTGTCTGAGTTCCCATGTCTTAAGTTCTATGTCATCTATTATTTACGTTCTGTCCTGCATTGAAGTTAGAAGAGCAGTCCACCACCATTGGCCCTTTAGTTCATCAAGGTGTTATGAAGTGGGTGATCCATGTTCTTCAAATTGCCTGTCATGGAAAGGGAAGTGTCTGATCTGAAATATTTGCAGTCCATTCAGAGGAGAGCACATGTCCACGTAAAGACAAACAGATTTACAGACCCAGGGTGTATTCCATGAAGCTAGCTAAAGAAAGCTGGGCTATCACCAGTAAACGTGGCTTGAATAAGCAGCCACTTTAATCTTAGCTGCAACTCGTTCCACTAACGAGGCTCCGCGGTTTTTCATCAACGCTTATTCTAGCCAGGCTGATCCAAGCAGCGCCTATGCCCGCCTCCGCGGTACATAAAAAGCCCCGACGCATCCATTGTTGAAATGACGAGATCATGGGAAAAAAAAGGGCAGAGCAGAGTCTTTCTCAGCGGCGGAGCAAACACTCCTCATGGAGTTGTACGAAGAGTACAAGGGAAAAATTCAAAAGAAGGGCAACACTGTTGGCATTGTGAAAGCCAGGGAGATGGCGTGGCAAAGTATCACGGACCGTTTAAATTCGTAAGTTATTGTAAGAGGCCGAGAGTGTGTGGACCCAAAAGCAGAGGACGTGAGGCAGTGGTTCAGTTCCCAAAAAGGCAAACTCTTTTATTCCAACAAAAAACCCGGCAGGGTCAAAATCAGAGCAGCAAATAATCAGGCGACAAAAACCAGTGGGGCAGGCAAGAATCAGAAATCCAGGGCGATCAAAACAGGTCATACAAGGAGAGCAGAGATATATCAAAAAAACGTGAGAGAGCTTGTACTAAAGTGACAAAGACAATCTGGCAGGGAAGAGCTAGTGAGGAGGGGTTAAATAGAGAAGGGGACAAGACACAGGTGAAGCCAATGGAGTAATTAACTAAGGCGGGAAAAAGAACAAAGACCGGAAGTAAAGGTAACAGCAACACAGGGAAAAACAGGATCTTCAAAATAAAACAGGAAGTGGATTCACAAGCACAGATCATGACAGTACCCCCCCCCCCTCAAGGGGCGTCTCCAGACGACCCCGGAACATCTGGATTAAGTCTTTGAAAGTCTCTGATTAAAGATTTGTCCAGAATGTCCTTTGCAGGGACCCAGGACCTCTCCTCGGGCCCGTACCCCTCCCAATCGACGAGGTACTGGTGGCCCCTGCCCCTACGACGGACAGCCAGCAGGCGATTCACCGTATAAACTGGGCCTCCATCAATTAACCTGGGTGGTGGAGGCGGGTCGGAGGGTGGGAGCAGACGACTTGTCCTGACGGGTTTGATCCGTGACACATGGAAGGTGGGGTGGACCCTCATGGTCCGAGGAAGGCGAAGGCGAACGGCAGCAGGGTTGATGACCTCTGAGATGGGAAAGGGCCCCACGAACCTTGGAGCCAGCTTGCGACACTCCCCCCGAACCGGCAGGTCACGGGTGGAGAGCCAAACCTCTTGACCAACGTGGTAGCGAGGGGCTTGGGAGTGACGGCGGTTGGCGGACCTCTGGTATCCAATGTTGGTGCGGAGAAGGGCTGCACGGGCTCTCCTCCAGGTGAGGTGACATCGGCGGACCAAAGCGTGAGCTGATGGAACTATGACCTCCCCCTCGAGGTCCTGGAAAAGAGGGGGCTGGTACCCGTAGACACACTGGAACGGGGACAGGCCAGTAGAAGCCACAGGGAGGGAGTTGTGGGCATACTGCACCCAGAGGAGCTGCTGCGACCAGTTGGTTGGACTCCGGGAGTTGATGCAGCGGAGAGCTGTCTCCATCTCCTGATTGTACCTCTCCGTCCGGCCATTCGTTTGAGGTTGGAAGCCGGAGGAGAGGCTGGCCGACGCTCCGAGCAGCCGGCAGAACTCCTTCCAAAAACGTGAGGCAAACTGGGGACCCCGATCAGACACAATGTCCTGAGGAAGACCATGGAGACGAAACACATTAAATAAAACTGCCTTCGCTGTCTCCTTGGCGGAAGTCAACTTAGGCAGGGCGACAAAATGGGCCATTTTGGAAAAACGGTCCACAATGGTGAGGATGACAGTCTTACCCACCGAGGGTGGCAAACCTGTGACAAAGTCCAGAGACACATGGGACCAGGGGCGGCGAGGAACAGGTAGGGGCCTAAGCAGACCGGCAGGAGGGTTTCGGGAGACCTTGCTGCGGACACAAACGGGACAGGCAGAGACAAACTCCCGGGTATCCTCCCTGAGGGAGGGCCACCAGAAACGTTGTGTGATGAGGCTTAGTGTTCTACTCACCCCAGGATGACAGCTTAATAGAGAGGAGTACCCCCACTGCAGGACTCGGGAGCGGAGCGGGCCTGTGACAAAAAGCCGGCCAGGAGGGCAACCAACAGGAATCCTGGCCGTCGAAAGTGCTTGCTGGACCTCCCTCTCGATGTCCCAGGTCACCGCCCCGATCACACAGTCGGAGGGCAGGATAGGAGCTGCATCCTGGGGGCGGTTTTCTGCCTCAAACTGCCTGGACAGGGCATCCGGCTTGACGTTTCGGGACCCGGGGCGATAAGACAGGGTAAAATCAAACCTGGTGAAGAACAGGGCCCACCTAGCCTGTCTGGAGTTAAGTCTTTTGGCTCCACAGATGTACTCCAGGTTTTTGTGGTCGGTCCAGACTAGGAAGGGCTGCTCTGCCCCCTCCAACCAGTGCCTCCACTCCTCCAATGCCAGCTTCACGGCCAGCAGCTCCCGGTTCCCAACATCGTAGTTGCGCTTGGCGTGAGACAGCTTCCGGGAGAAGAAGGCGCACGGATGAACCTTTCCGTCACCCGCAGAACGTTGGGAGACCTGCAATTGAATGAAACTCTTCTTTGATGCGCTGCGGCTCAAGATGGCCAGGGAAAGTGATGAAGCTGTTGAGGTGTGTCTTGAGAGCGAGATATACGCGTCTGATTTCCCGGCACACGGTTGCCTTTGAGAGAGCCTCTGCATCACCAACACTGTACAGAAAAGTCCAACTGGCAAAAAAACGTAGGGCAATGCAGACAGACTGCACAGTGGTCAGGGCTCTGCTAGGTTTGCCTCACAATGTGGGGCTCCAGCAGTGTGCACAAATACACAATTCCCGGCCCGCTGAATCTGTACCTCTCCCACAGGTATTCCTCAGTGAAGGCCAGGGGATTTGTGCGGTCCCGGAAATTTCTGGGGGCGGCAGATTGAAAGCCCTTTAGATGATGGCAGCACCAACATCCACAGGTTTCTCATCAATGAATGGGCATGCCATGGTTGAGGAAAAGGTGGTGGTTCAAGAATGCCATGCTTATATACCGAGTCAAATCAACAATAAATGAGTTTCTGCTGTGTTTCATGAACTTTTTTCCTCCCCCTGAAACTGCTCTCACTACTGTGACACACGTGTGTGTGTGTGTGTGTGTGTGTGTGGTATTCACTATAGGCCTTATTCACTGTAGGCATAATTCATGTTCTTGATTTGACAAATAGATATCCATAATGGATTAGTATAGCAGCTACAGGTAAAACCTAAAACCAAAGTAGGCAAACTTAGACAAAAAGTGAAGAAAAACATGTACCTGGAGATGTCTTTTTTTTTTTTTTTTTTTTAGGGATGATAGTGGCACAGCGCCCTTCATTTAAATAAGGGAGAAGACACAAATGAGCTTGTACACAGAGTAGTCATGTCTCATTTGCCATCACCTTTACATTATCATCATAATCGGAATGGACCACTGGTGAAAGGAAGGTTTTTTTATTGGAAAATTATTGAATAAACATGAAAGAAATAATAAAAGACTTAAGGTCCTTACACACCAGCGAATTTGTGGAGCGAAGCGTAAAAGTGAGATGAAAATGCGAAAATATTCGCCGGTCCGAAAAATCGCTTTCACTTATACACATTGGGCGACCACTCTGTGGTACACACTCTCTCCCATCGTTGCTCTTGGTGCCAGTGGTGGTGTGTGTCGTGTGAACTGCAGCCACATGGGTCTGTGACGTCATCAACAACATGACTTTTGATTGGCCAGAGGTCTAGCAGGTCCAGATATTCGCCTGCGAATATCCGAAAAATTCGACACAAGAGCGAAAAAATAAGACGCTTTTCGCCCCGCGGAAAAATCGCCGCCGGTGTGGAAGCTTGCATTGACTTTAAGCTGTTTTAAAAAAAGGCGAATAATTCGCTTGGCGAATTCGCGCCTGGTGTGTAAGGACCTTAAGACAGAATAAAAGAAAGAAAATCAGATATTTCCAAATAATTACCACTGACGGGATCGAACCCACAGAGCAGTGAAAAACACATTTTACCGGCACTTCTCTTCACCCACTCAGCTACTGAATTTCTCCTTCTCTCTGAGGTTGGTGAAGTATTGGGCATGTCCGGATTCACGTATTCCTATGTTGTTTTAAAAAAGCTCTCAATTTATTTTTCCGAACAAGAGCATTATTTGTTACAGATAAAGATGAAATTACTGTGTGACATGTGGTTCACAAAGTGTCTTCTGCAAGCCCGTCGGACCTTCTCTGAGACGCAGCTAAGTTTAGCTTCACCGTAAGCCTGCCTGGGACCAGGGGCCTGTTCTACGAAGCAAGTTCAACCTAGCGCGGTGGCCAGCGGTCTGGCTAAACGGTTTTACGACGCTGGTTAACAACCTCGTAAGTTGATCCAGCTTTGCCATGAGCGCGTGCACGCATGTAAGGCGGAGTCCGCCGCATCTGACCAATCGCGAACACGGACCAGTCTGGAGTGTCAGAGCCGGCAGGAAAGCGAAGGACTGCGGACATAACAAACGAGGAGCAGGAGACAGACGATCATGAGAAAGTATGAAGAATTAAAATCTATCATAAACCTCAAAAGCAACACCGTCGCCGCTGCAAAAGCACGGAGTGAATGCTGGCAGAAAATTAATCTTTGATGCCATTATCACCCTGAAATAGCACTGTTCAACATGTGCTTTTAACTAAGGTGACCAGACGTCCCCGATTTCCGGGGACAGTCCCTGAATTGGATGATCTGTCCCCGGCTAAAGCTGTCCCCGAAAATGTCCCCGATTTAAGCGTTTCATGAATGAGAACAAAAATGTTGCATGTGGGGTAGAACAACAGTTATTACAGTAGGTAAGAAGCACAAGTAAGCAGTCCTGAACAACAGTATTTACAGGGGTTATTACAAGGGGCGGGCACTGCTACTAAATAGTACCGAGATGTTGTCTGTGATCACACAGCCCATGCCCATTTATTTCCAAAATGAATTCATTTATTTGTTCACTCCTATCGTGTTTACATGTTTTGTGTGATATGTGGGCCATATGAGCCTTTCATAAAGGTGGTCATCCGGAAAAGTAAGTGGGTCCGTGCAGTCCCTGAAAACTCTCGCGAGCCGGAGTGCTCCTCGGACAATGCGAGCACCGAGGTCTATAGGATCCTCCAAGAACAGACAAGCCGTTTTTCGAGAGAGCTCATTGGTCAGTGGGCAGGGTTTTTATACTCTGTGAGTTCAATCTGGAACTTTACCTGCCCCGGAGCAAGTTAGCCGTTTAGCATATGTTGCCATGGAGACTCACCTTGCTAAGAAGTGAACCCGCGTCGTAGAACAGGAAACCCCGAACTTATCCTCAAAGTTACCTCGCTAAGCAGTAATCCTGCTTCGTAGAACAGGCCCCAGGCTTGTCGCGCTGGCTGAGTTACCATGGTTACCAAGCCACGCTAGCCCTAAACCTCGTTTGTGGAACCGAACTCTCACTAAAACCGAAATAAGCCAGGCTTTGGGCTAAGCTAGCTTCGTGGAATACCCCCCCCCCCCCCCCAACCCTGGTCATTTGTTCGTTTACACTTCAACGTAGAGTAGCTCACACTTGGGCCAACAGGTGTGGATGCTCTGGAGAAGTAGGAGGCCAGCAGCTTTATCGCCACATTCCTTAGCATGCAGGCAGGTATGGTATTTTCAGTAAACACTCAAGTATGCATTGTGCACTTTTACTGGGTGACACATTCTTTGACTGCTGCACTGGAGCAACAGACGAAAGGCAGAAGATGTGATGCAACTTCATTTCAGATAACGTGGTTAGATAGAAAACTTTCTAACAGCTCAAACAAAACTTACTCAGATCTGAAGACAGTGTCTTTATTAATACTACACATAAAAAAACACATTTACAGTGAGAAGAAATCAAAAACATACATGCTCATGCTCTGTGTGGGGCTGATGTTTAAAAGCGTCAGCCCCACACAGAGCATGAGCAAGCTCAGCACTGTGTAAAACACTCATAGCACCAATCAGAAACTGGTGATTAAGTTTACGTCTGAGGGGAGCTGGTCGGCAGGTTGTCTATGACTGGAGACATGGGCTGTGATTTTGAGGAGGAAGCCATCTTTAGGGTTTCTCTGTAAAACAGAAGAAGAATGGTTTTACAGCTGTTTCATTAGAGACTGTGTCACAGCCAGGAATCTAAGCTGGTCTGAGGCCTAAAACTGTTCCCTCTCCCTGCTTTGAAAATGTTTCGAACAATGTGAACAGTCTGGTTTCTGCTTCAGCTGGGTTTGAAATTCCTCTAGCATGATAAACAGTTCAAATAAGGTCAGATAATATTTAATAAGTTGATACTTGATTTTCCAGAGACAACACACCGAACTCAATGCTTTTGATCATTTGAGTTTGATAAATCACTGAAAACAGCGGAGATGTCTGTCTGTCTGTCTGTCAACTGCCATCCCCCACCTTTTCTTTTCCATTTCTGGGCAAGTTCAGGGTCACAACTTGGGACTGTAAGTTATTCTTTACAGACTATGCTCTTAGTTTTGGCCCACATAGGACTTTTAACTGTTTGTGTTTGTAGCTTTGTAAATAGTTGTGTTTTAATTTCACTCATGCATGTGAACCTATTTCTACAGATATATTGGAGAAACTGTGGAATAATCTTGATGCATCTCTAAAATCAATATCATCCTTTAACTCCTTTAAAATATCATTAAAATCTCATCTGATCATGTCTTAAATACATCATTATCTGTTATGATCATATCTCTTTCCTTTTTATAAATACTTTATTTTCTTTATCACTGTTTGCTGATTTGTCTGTGTTCCAGTCTGTGTACTTAGTTGTCTGCACCTTATGTTTTCTCTGACCTGACGGGAGTGGAACTCTGTATAAGCCCACCGGCTTCGTTCCCTCCTTGCACTGTTTTTAATCTGTGCTAAATAAACAAAATACAAATACAAAATCTGCATTATCAAATACTTCTGCAAGGCCTTTCACTCAAGTATAGTTGTGTGAATAATCCCAATAGCATTTGTTTGGTCAGTCTGTCATCCGACATATCAATAAATCTATTACCATGCTAACCACATCACCATATAATGCAGGTTTAGGGGCATTTTCATGCACGTTTTCATGAAAACACTGTGTCGCTCTGTTTTGCTTCACATTTGGATTGTTTATAACATCAAACCTCTGGAATATAATCTGAAATAGGACCAATGCATGCATTAAACAGCTGTGTATAAATTCTATAACCAAGGTCACAACATAAACTAACTGTACCAGGAACAACTCCTGAAGCTCTTTCTGCAGAATCTGAGAAAGATTTTATTCCCACATCATATATACGATGTTCATCTACAGTGAGACCAAAACATTTGACTCCCAAATATTGTGATCTATTTCTATTATCTTTGATCTGCAAAATGTGACTAATACTGCACCCTTAAGAATTGGTTTAACAGACTGATAATTGAATGCCCGTGACAGTGACAACATTTAATCCTCAACTCAAGTTGCCCATTCTTCACATTCATTTATAAAATAATTTGAGTGTTTCTATTTTTTTACTTTTTGAAGCTGAAGTTCTTCCACAGGCTGCTGATCTTGGCCTGAACACCAGGGCTGTTCTCATTAATGACAGAGGTTTTCTTTGCAGAGCCAACAGACTTCTTCCTTAGACCACTGGCCCTGGCTGGGCCCAACATTCCCACTTTGGCTGCTGGACTCTGACTGCTGGACTTCTGCTTTGATAGACCTGAAACCTGAAGGGAGAAAGACTACATACTCAGGAGTGATTAAATGTAGTCCATCTGGATAGTTAGGACATTATTTGACTGTCACTTTGAATGCATTAAAGTCAATCAGCTTACTGTTTGAGCTAAAAAAGCTAGGGTTCTTTTTCATTTAAATTTAAATAAACTCAATCTTATGGGTCTTTTTACATACAGCTGAGCAGCTTGTAATACTCCTCCAGCATACAATGAAGAGGTATTGACACAATATCATATTCATCCTTTTTTGAATCCATATTCTGAATCTGAAAAGTCGCTGGCAGCAAAACTTAAGATGTTGCATAAATTCAAAGGAGTGCAAAGTTCAGTTTGTTGTTGCTCTCATTCCACTCACTCTGAAAACGTAACAAAGTAAGCTAGTCCTAGCTTGTTTAGCTATTATAACCTATCAAGAAGGTGTGGTTGAGTAGGTAGTTAGAAGTGATCTCCACTGGTTGCTCTGTGAAGCTGTTGTTGCTGTTTTATCACCTGCTGTGTAGACTTTTGACTCTCTGTCATGACGTGTATCAGTGTGGTGAGCTCTGCAGTTAAAAGCTCTGAGTGCACATGATCAAACCTGGCTCGTAACAAATCATGAAGTAGAAAGCCATCTAAAACCATGACAAGTACAGAAATGAAGCAGGAAAACCATGATAATAATCACTATCAAAATGAAAGCTTTATATACATTGAGAGTGGAGCATCATAACTGAAAACCGGGTATAAGAGTTCCCGATGAATACAGAAAAAAGTCACATGAACAAGGACATCCACAATATGATGTTATTAGAAAATATGTATCATTGACCAGTGAGTGCAGTTTTGATAGAATACCCAGATCTATAGCAGTCCAGGTTACATTTAAAATTTGAGACCTCTCACAGGTGAAAATGAGACCTTTGTTTTCTTCTAGATGTTTTATGGTCTGAGATAATGTTCATTAAGAGTTGGTAAGGATCTGTTGAAACCCTGTCTACAAAACAGAATCAAAACATTGTCAATTATCTGAAGAAAAGTTTAAGTCAACTTTTATAAAAAGACTTCAAACTGACTTTCACTGACAAATCTACTCAAGATAAGGCCTCACCTTTGAGCCTTTCAGAGCTGGTTTCTTATTTCCTTCTGGTGAGTGTGTGGGACTCCGTTCTATCTCTGAATCTTTGCTTGAGTTCATATCCTGCAGAGGCACATAAAAGACGCACATTAGAGCCCAATGTCAAACAACCAAACAAAGTTTACACCCCCACATAGGACAGGAAACTGGTGATGATGTATGTGTGATGGTTGACCGAACCACAAGTGAGGTGTAGACATTTAAGAAGGCAGAGGAGAAAAGAAAAGAAATGAACCTACACTTGCAGCATCCTCCTGCATGGTGGGAAAGCTGTAGGTGAGGACTTCCGCCTTATGGCAGGAAGTGAGATGATGCTGAGACTGAGAGAAATAAGCACTGTCCTGGGAGGGAGGGGAGTCTGGGAGCTCATTGTCCTTTTGGTCTCTTTCACATGGCTGTTGTGGTGGTGACGTGTCTACAGGTGATCTGGGTGTCTTTTTAGGTGATGAACTCTCCTTTTTATACTGGAACTGCTGCAAGGCACTCAGGCCTGAGGTGGACTTAGGCAGCCTTGATCGTTCAGTGGAGGGGGAGTTATCTGACCAGTGGAACAGCATGAGGCCCTGACTGGCTGAAATGGGGGAGGTGTTGCTTGGTGACTGAGGTGGGCTGGGGGTATCCACAGATGTAACATCAGGACCATCACTTTCAGTGGTCTTGGTGCTAGGGGACTTGTCCTGAGAGTGACTCACAACTATGGACTCCATTTCCTGAGGTGAATCCTGCTGAGGCTCCTGGGTGCTCAGAACTGCTGCTGGAGAGGGACTGCTGAAGAACCTACATGATGTAATAATATAAACAGATCAAGATTTAATGGACCAACTGCACCGCGTTATGAAGATGTCTGACTACAGCAAAAATGCTCCACTTAATGGCCCTCATTTATCAAGCTTGCGTACGGCAGAAAACTTACACACACCTTGTGTACGTAAGTTGCGACGTGAGGATTGGCATTTATCAATCTGCACGTGAGTGCACGCTATGACCAAATCTCACAACAGGTCTGACATCGTGTACGCAAGTTTGAGCAGCAAATGTCTGTCTCAAAATAATTAATAAACAAACCTCAAACCTGTCACTAAGCACAATCAGCCAGATTTCATTAAATATTAAGACGTAAATAAAATAAAAACCAATTAATTTGTCATGTCCTTAGTGAATAGACCTATTTGATAACTCTGCCCAGAAACACTGCCACAGAGCAGGAGCACCATTTTAACATTGCACACATATGCACACTGTGGAGCGCTGGGTCTGACTCCTAAAAGGCAGGTGTCTCGTCTTGGCCCAGCAGCGGAGGACGTTGTTGTACACTCCTGAAAGGGTGTGGGACATCATTTGCACCGGTACAGTTTTTCACAATGTTGCACTGGTGAATGGAGTGCCGTTGGCTGTGCCGGTGCAACGTAAGAACCCGATGCCCAGAGAACAATTACGAGGAGAGACTCCACAAAGGTGCTGTACAGAGGAGACAGGACCTTATCGATGGATGTAAAGTATACGTTTAGAAAGTGCTCTTCCAATAGAAATCCATAAAAATGTGCCTCAGGGGCAGCAACACATCGTTTGGTGACGTTGTTATTTTTGTTGAGCCTCTGTCAGACTCTCCAGTCTGCTCTACATTACAAAGACGCAACAAATTAAAACTAAATACTTTCAATAATAGGAGCAACGTATCCTATGTCATGGCAATAAAAAAATATGATGCATGTATGAGATATTAATTTATCATCATGAGCAACTTATTGACTAATGATTTATTCAAACTTCAGACACTGTCCACTATTACGCGGCAGCGCTGTTCACCGCCACCATAATCCTGCTCCAGACAGGAGTTTTCTGGACTGCTTTTATACCAGTTTTGATGCTTCCAAAGAGAAAATCCTTGTTAGTTTCCACCACAGATGCGAGAATATCCACCTTCAGCTCGGAAAAGTTTCGAATCTTTGTAATATTTTTCCTCTTTCATGTTTGACCTCAGTGTGCAAGGCGTCTGAACCACAAATATTTAAGGGCGTGACATGTTAATGACGATCATATGTACGCTGAGATTGTTCAGATACGAACCCTTTCATAAATCTCACGTGTGTCTTATCGTACTATGAATCCTGCGCTCAGTTTTACGCAAGATTGATAAATGAGGGCCAATGTGTTTTCACACTGACCACACATGTTCCTCACATGTAAACAATTCAGCCTCAGAGACTTTTTTTAAAGTTTGAATTAAACATCTCATTTAAGATTCACCACTGACACACATTTATACACAGCCATACAACTGTCTATCATGGTGGCAGAGATGGAGACTTGAGTTTGGGGGATTTTCTCAAATTGCACACCCATTAAAAATAAATAAATAAAAAGTTTTCACGCACTTAACCCATCTGCTGCGCAGACTGACTCTAAATCCCTGAAAATTCTCTGAAAACGCATTTCAGCCAGTTTGTCCAAGTAGTGTTACTGTCACACATGCATAAATGGGCTGTTGATTCGTTGATTAAGAAATATCTTGGGCAAAGGCAGCTGGTTTAGTGTATAAGCAATGTGTACTGTCCTCTAACTTGATTTGTCAAATTACAAGACAGTGAACCGTGGTCACAAATAATGGATTTCAGAAGTATAATGTCTATAAATTTGAATCATATGTCAATGCGTTTCAATCAATCTCACAGACAAACTTTAAACAACGTGTTTTTAAACTCTCTGAATGCTTGTGTTGCTTGTTGTGCAGTACTTCATAGTAAACATGTGTGTCTTGATCAAATACAGATCTGAAGCAAAGGCAAAGATTGATTTCTGTGTTATTACCTGCTGCGCGTGCCCTCGCCATACTCTACGGCGCCCTGGTTTCTCCTCTGCAGCAGGGTGGCAAAGCGGTTGTGTGGGTGGGGCTGACTGGTTGATGTCTGCTTGTCTGGCTGTTGATCTGACCTGGATCTCTTTGGACTGCAGCTTGTGTACAGCTGCAGCACATCCTGGTCTGATAGACCAGAGTCTATGGAGAGAAAAAAAAAGACCATAACACTTCTGGGGCCATTATTGGCTGCTTTTAGTGCTTTGTTCTTTGATTTCCATATTGCTTGGTATATAGCATGAAAAATACCATGAATAATGTGTGGTTATCTTACTCTAATCATGTCCTCAGTGGGCATGAAGGATAGTTATATTTCATGTCACAAAATGGGCAATGGTTAATGAAACTTGGTGAACTAAAAAACCTCTTCATTTTTTAAAACTAGAATATATCTCCACCTCCAGAAATCCTTCTGGAGGTGGGGGTTGAAGACCTCAGGGACAGGACCCTCCATCAGAAGTTCCCTGTTCAGCCACACTACGTGTTTGGGTTTACTAGGTCTATCAGGCAGTCTTCAGATGTCTTCAGCTTTGCACATGGATCATGTGACAGGACTGCAAAGTCTATCATCAATCTTTGGCCGAGGGTGGCTTGTACCAGGTACACGGAAGTACTACCCTTTTCTCAAGCATGGTGTTTGTTAAGGCCAATCCATGACTAACTTAGAAGTACAATGAAAAAGCACCGCTGAGGTTATCATCAGGCAGACCATTCCTCCCAATCACCCATCTCCAGGTGTCTTCATCATTGCCCAGGTGGCCTCAGAAGAACTTGTCTCCAGCCAGGATCCCTTCCAGTAATCCACCCAGAGGCTCCAGGAAGGCAGTGTGCCCAAAACTGCCATTGGGTTAGCCAGTGGTTAAGGGGTACCTCTCCATACCCGCCTGCCACCTAAAAACTAAACTACAAAAAAGCCCCATGTCTACCAAATTGTTCCGCATTGTTCATTCAGGCTGAGCCCAACCAGGTCCCATGGCCCCTCTAGACAAAGAGGCTCTTCTGCCTCTTTGCTTATTCACAGTTTTTTTTTTTTTTCCTTAATCGCTCTTAGTCTGGAACCTCCTTCAGGACCAATTTGCTCTGTTAGAGACTCTATTAGGGGCTAATAACCTTGACAGCATAGTTCCTGGGGGACAAACCCCTACACCACAATAAGGTGGTGATCCTCGGGGGGATGAACAGTTACTTAAAATTCTGGTATGTTTCTTACATTTCTGTAGAGATGTGACAGGCAGATGAAAGGGAATTCAAAGAAAAATACAGACAAATAAAACACAAAACAATTGTGACAAACAAAATTGTGGCCAGAATCAATCAATCAATCAATTTTATTTATGTAGTGCCAGATCACAACAGTCGTTATCCCAAGACACTTTGCAAAAGAGCAGGTCTAGACCACACTCATTGTTTGATGTATCACATTGACCCCAAGTTGAAGATTTGACCCATCCCATCCAACATGAGTGACAGTGGCAAGGAAAAACTTCCCTTAACAGGCAACCTTGGGAAGGACCAGACTCGTGGTAGACAGCCATCTGCTACTGCTAAACATTTATAACCATTGTTCAATTTATTTGACCAGTTTCTCCAACTTTGTGATAACTTGCTTTTCCTCTTTCTCTGCAGCCTACATGTGAAACTTTGTTTCTAACATGAAACTACAAATAAATAGCTTTCAATAGTCTCATCAATAAGGCTGGTGAGTAAGATATTTGTGATGTACTCTGAGTTACAATCCTCACAGTGATTCACACTTCGTTTAACACTAAAATCGTAATGAATGAGCTACTAAAACAGTCACAGCTTGTCAGGATCAATGAATTTGTTAGAACACTAACACATCTGAAGACCTTAAACTCTGTAGAAAGCTGGGGACTTTGTCAGTAAAATGTTCCAGGGGCCAGATTTCCACAATCATCAGCATTAGCAACAAACACTTTGTGCAGAACAGAATCTTTTTATGGGGAAGGTAAAACAGTAAATCATGTAAAAAGCTCACCTTCTCGTGGTCTCTTCACCTGCAGCTCTCTACAGGGCAGCTTCAGTCCATCCAGGCTGACAACTCTCTCCTTCCCTCTGGTGGACGGAGGCCTATCTGGGGAGGGAGCACTCTGGGACAGGGCAACAGATCCTGACTTGAAGTGTCTGCTCCAGATACTGGGTCCAGTGGAGGCTGACGAGCTGTTCCAGCTATGACTGCAGGGTTTAGACACCTGAAACAACCCGTGTGAGGTCTGAGTGACACTTAAATTCTGACATATGGACTGTGTCAGGTTTATAGTCTGGTACCTGCTGCAAAGGTTTGTCTGGGCTGAAGTCATCTATCTTCTCCATCGTGTTGATGTCAACATTCCCCATCGCCATCTGCAAACCTTTCTCATCCCCAAGGTTACTGAATTTAATAAAGTCAAGGGTAAATGACTGTAAAAGGAACCTACCACATGTTTAAAGCTGCCTTTTGTTTAATGATTGGATGTTTTATTATGAACTGTTATTCTAACTCTTTTTTTGTTTACATTTACACTTCTTTTCAGCTGCTTTTATCCTTCTATGTTAAGCCCAATCCCAAACTGCCCCCTACACACTCCCCCTTCGTTTGCGCGTCCCAGCAGAGGCTCCACCATATTAAATGCTGTCCCAAACCGCAGAGTCCGCTCAGCCTTCAAATAGCAGTCTGCACCAGTGCACACTTACAGTGGGATGCACCGGTGCAGGCAGTGCGCCAGCAAAAATAAAGGAAAAGGAGGAAACAACATACAAATGTAAGTTCCGTACATGTCCACCCCTGTCTCACTGACAAAAAAAAAAAAAAAATCACCCGTTTACGCTGCCATACACAGGACACATCTCCATGTTGCTATGGTGATGAATCTTTCCGTTTTCCGTTGGAGAGAGGAGGGCAGCCCGTCTTGTTTATACCCTCCCGTTTCAATTAAGGCGCACTCCACAGCTGTGAGTGTAACTTCATTACCTGTGACACTCAGTAGTGAAGGGCGAGTGTGTAAGGGGTGGATTGAGATTGGGCCATAACCAGGTGTGCTCCAGGACAGGATACATGCCAGCGTAGGTGAGCGTGGCTGGGTCGATGTGCTTTGGGTACGGGTTCAGCGGTACAACTTTCCTCCTGATAGGATCAAACACCAACTGGTAGAGGAAGGTGTTGTTGGCTTTGATAAATCCCTCCACATACTCTTCAGGGACGACCAGATTCATCTTCAGGTACTGGCCCATCTTTCTGACCACCTAATGAGGAAAATAAGCACTCAGAATTTTCTTGCACTGATCCTTCCACAGACTGTTTTTTCTATCAACAGTCATTTTTATGCAGGTGTAAGACTTAAAAGTGTTCTGTCAAGAACTTTTGACACAGCAAAATATAGAAAAATATTTACACTGGCAGTAAATACAAAAGACCAAACTGACGTGAAGTCAATCAGTACATGAAGGCAGAAAGACATCATGTTTAGGATGTGTACTCAGTCAGCTTCCTTATTTCTTTTGGAGCCATTTTTTGAGAACTTGAAGGTTAAATCCCTTGAGGTGAGACTTTTTAACCTCTTTTCTAGGTGTGGCAACATGTATTCTTACAATGTTTTAATATCACAACAAAAACTGTATGTTGCTGTATTTTTTGGCAATAATATTTTAAGAAAGGGACAACTTGAAAAAAAATGTCATAGCTGAGTCACTTGTGAAATAAACATGAATTGAATTAGTGAAATAAATACAGTAAAAAATGCGACTGGACACTGATTTTTTTGAGTCAGATTCTATTCTATATATGCTTTTTTGTTAGGTGTAACTAATTTATGATACAGGTCATGTATCATTGGTTATCAACCATTATGTGATATAAAAATATAGAGAAAAAAAATGTCATCATAAATTACCTACAATTATTATCATCAGAAAATGCAGAGGTCATGGGTTAAGTTCAGTAATGTGTACAGTTGCATCTCTTTGATTTGGGTTGGACTGTCTGTAGTAACTGTGTCATCTGTATTTAACCTATAGCAGTGGTAGTTGTAGTACAACAACTATGGGACTCTGCTGAGAATCGTAAGAGGGTGGTGGCAGCATTTCAGGTACAAATTCAGATGGGCCACCTCATTACACAGCAGAGAGACAGGTTTACAAAGAAAGAGGCCGTGCAAATAGATCTTACTGAAAATCTGTTACTCAACACAGATTTTGCTCTTACTGTGAAAATGAGAAAAGCACATAGGGTCATAACTACAGAAAGTTCTGGGACAAACCTTACTTTTGTTACTAGAACACAAGTTTCCACTTTGACCTATCATCCCTGTCCACATGGACCTCAGTTTCTCATTATCTGGTCTCACCTTGAGGATATCAGGGTCTTTGGCCAGCCGTAGCAGTTTGCAGGCCTTGCCGAGCCCGATGCCGTGCAGGGAGGCCAGATAGTCACAGCCAGAGAGGATGCACATGTGACGAAATTTCTCCTCAGTGAAAACATTTCCCAAAGAGCGACAACGGCCAAGGTTACTCTGATTGATCTCCAAGCCGTTGCCTTGCTGGTCCATTTTGAGGATTACCTGAGGATGATTGTAACAAGGAATAGATAAATGGCTAAGGGACTACTTTTTAGAGTCTATCGCTGTTTTTTATCAACTAATTGTTTGCTGCAAAAACTAAAACCTTTGATTCTGTGTTTTCACCCTGCTTTCATTTGCCTGTTACCTTAAAAACAGGTTAGCTATTTCATGTGTTTTTGTTGTTAACTGATCACTGTACAAAAATAAACTATTTGGTGTTCAAGAAATTTTGATCAGAATATTTCAGCTCCTCTTTGTACAATGATCTCAATCTTTGTTGATACCTTTTTACAGCCAAAAGCCAGCAGGTCAGAGTCTTCTGTGATGACAGCCTGAGCCAGACCAGATTTAGTGAGGTAAGCTAACTGAGCATCTGCTTCATATGGAGCAACAACACAGTCCACTCCTCTTGCCCTCGCAACCTGTCCCAAAAAAGGAGGAAACCATGAACATTTCTAACTATTAAGATGCAAGACTGATGAATTAGTCGGAAATAAAGAATAAGTAACACAACAATGAAAAACAACAACCTATTGTGCCTCTATTTTCTCAAACAAAAGAAGTAAATTCTTGATGCCTCTTTGGAGTCAGCCCTATGAGTTATGGTGATAATAATCTTTGCCATGAGGAAGTCCCCACCTTAATTAAGTTTTGTGCCATGGCTGGGGTGATGTTAACACAGCGGGTAAAACAGTCTCTGGCCTCAGACAATTTTCCTTCCCGTAGAAGCTGTCGGCCTTTATGAAGGTTAGCCTCTCTTCGTCTGAAAAGCAAGTTTGTAATTATTTCTGTTTGAATAATTAAGAAGTCAAAGCAGAAGTTTGATATGAATAAAAGGAGAGATAACACTGAAGACTTTGTGTCTAGACAGTACCATACCACTTTAAAACAAACATCCTGCTGCCTGACTTTAAATACAGGAAAGTCAATAATACAGCTTCTCTTCTCTGGAGTACTTTTCCTCATTAATGTTGTTAACTTTGTGTGTTGTGAGTTATGTTTCACCTTTTCACAGATTAGCACATTCCCCACACATAAGCAAAGTGTTAATGTTGCTGTTTAGGAATGCAGCTCTTCAGATAAACCAAGCTTTGTCTGAGCCTGTTTATTACAGTAATGAAAAACACTGTGTTTGGCACAGAGCATCAGTGCTCTGTGGATACAGTGGAAGATAATGTAACACAGAAACATTTCTGTCAGGATCACATTTTTCTGTCTAGAAATTGACCTCAAGACCCTAATCTGCCTTCTTCACCTAACTTTGGTTTTCATATTTGTTGTGTTCAGAGAAGCCAGTTTCAAACTGCAAATCCCTTCATGTGTGAGTGTGAGTGGTAAATTATTCCTAACATGCCACATAAAAAGCAGAACAATAATAATAATAATAATAATAATAACTTTATTTGTATAGCACTTTTAAAAAACTGGGGTTTACAAAGTGCTTGACAATAGTAATAAAGCTAATAATCTCACTATCACTCACAAATTTTCACTAATGTCTTCAAAGATTTTTATGAGAGTGGCAACAAACTTGGATCATATCTGTATGGACATATCCTATACACATTGTGGTGTCCAGTCGTAATGAACTTTTACACCACCAAGGCAATACTCACTCTCTGCGGGCTTTTTCCACTTCCTGTTTTGAAGGCAGGTTACGTCCATCAAACACCAGGATTGGTTTGATACTGAAGGTCAACAGCATGTTCACAAATTTCATGCAATACCACACATACCTGGGGTTGAACAAAATAAACATCAACAGAAATTATGAACTTTAATTCTTACTGAAAGAAGCTGAGCAGGCACAATACAAAGAACTGAACTTGTCTTTTTTATTGCAAAGGAAAAAAAGACTTACTGATCAGTTTGTTGTCCTTTAGCAAGCTTCTCAGCACATGAAAACGCTCCTTTGTGCAGCCAGCAGTATGTGTCCACAGCTACAGTCTGTCCTTTGTATTTTTTTATACTGATGGGTTCACCTGCATCTTTGATGAACTGTAGCAGTCCAGTAATTCCCATTTTCAGCAGCTGATCGGGGCCACACAGTGTCTGTATCTGCACAAGAATCAGAAAAATGGTCTTTAAAACAATCTGTCACCCTCAACGGGCTCATTTGAAGACAGATGACCTTGAAAACTCTGAAATAACCTTGACAGACAAACCCCTCTCAAAACTTGGGTCATAGACTCCTAGAAAATTAGATATCAATCTACTTTTTTTTAAATTCATCTATATTTTCAAAACTATGATTCTTTATTGTGATATGCTCAGCAAAACAGACAACCACAGTTAAGTAACTTCTTGTCAATCAAATGACAAAAACATCCTTTGGACAATTTGAAGCACTTGTTAATTTAACCCAAAGGCCTCTCTCTGAACAGACTTTTTGCTGTGATTGTCATCTCACCTTATCCCATTTTTTTGTTGTTTTTTTGGTTTGTTTTATAACTTCTAAAAATAAAAAAGCCATTAAACTGAAGAATTTAAGTTTCTGATTACTCAATCAATTCTATTTTATACTGGAATAGAAACCAGGTTCAAGGTGCTATCCAAAAGTACAGGTGAATCTCAATACACTCCTATATTTTTTGAAATTTCTTTTTATGTAATTTGATTCAAGAAGAAAAACTTTCCATTACTCTTGTATTTGTAATGTGTTAAGTGAAAATTTTTGTGCTTTTTTTGTTTGAATTTTGATGTTTACAAGCAACAAAATCAGCAACCTTGAATCTTAAATTGTTGGACATTCTTTTGCATGAATTACTGCATAAATGGGACATGGCATGGAGCCAACCGGTCTGTAGCTCTGCTGGGGTCTAGTAGAAAGCTTGTATCCAAAGGGAATCATGAAGAGCTCTCAAAAAAATCATGACCTTGAGCATGATGACACAAAGTGGACCTACAGCAGCAGATGAGAGGGCATCACAAATCATCACAGACTGTCAAAACTTCATACTGGACTTGGATTGATTGAGTACCACTACACTCATGCATGATGAGCATACTTATTCTTCTATGATTGCTTTGTTGCTCTTCAAACTGCAAATTTCCCTACCATGGGATGAAGAAAGGTTTATATTATGTCAATGCATGGAAAAAAACAAAGCAGCACAAGATAATTCACCCTGTCATAGACAGAGTAACACTGCTTTGAAAGTATGTGTATCTCTGTTGCAATTAACACCCGATTGCCTATTTTGGTGCATCTTATTTTATTTTATCTCTAAGATGAGCTTAATTTTGTAAAAAGATTTTCTCTTTCTGGGCATCTAGCGCTGTTTAACCAACATGTGCAGATACAGTTGGTCGAATATTACAATGCTGCAGTAGCTCACTAGTTCTATCACATTGAATTAAATAAATATTTTGATTATACAACACACGCCTTGATTAAGACCATTACACACACACTCTCACACGCGCGCGCGCACGCACACGCACACACACACACTAGTTTCAGGAGAACATCCTCAAAAATCACAGAGCCCTGTCCACAGCAAACTATATGAAGACAATATCATACCATACCTTTTGAGTGGAAGACGTCGTTGTTTCGTTTAAGCACCGTTCATCGATACTTGTTCTTAAAACTATTGGATATATTAAAGGAGCTGAGAACGTTTATGTTTAAGATAAAGAAAATGACAGACCCCGAGGGGACATGTGAATGACTTAACGTTTTTAAACTGCTGTGACTGAACTCCGTGTACCAGAGCGTTTAAGATACACTAACTGACCAAGACAGCACAGAAAAGTAAAAGTATTAAAAATTATAATAATTCGAAAAACAACAAAAACATAAAAAAAACAACTTACATATTCTGAAACAAACCCTCCTTTCTTCCTTCAACTTGCGTCCAAACATACAGGCAGTCTGTCGACAGTAGAGTTTGGTTTTAGCGGCAAGAGAAGTGATTCAGTATAAGCTGCTGCAATAGGCCAGACAGGCGGGATGGGAGGGATTAATGGAAGAATGGCGGATGTGCTTCATAAAGTAGCCGGCATACCCCGTTAAAATACTCGCGTGTATTCCAATTACTCTCTCGTTTATACTCCTTAGGGGAACATGCAATCCCAGGTGATCCTTATTTCTTTGCTACTCTGTGACCAACCTATCACAAAATTCATGGACAGACGGAAGCAGTAATGATGCTCATGTCACAAAAAACACAATCAGATTCACCGCCCTCCATTCTGAGTGAAACGCGACACGCTTGTTCTAATGGCGAGCTATGCCACCTCACAGACGGACATGCACCGTGATGAAAACTTCAAGACGTAAATCGTTTATTTACTTACTTACTTACTTACTTATCTATTTATTTACTTAATTCGCTTATTCAGTTACTAACTCGAGAAAAAAATAATTATAGAAATTATTACATTATGAGACATGGCCCAAAAGTAACATATAACTGCACCAGCCCCTACATGAGCCCAAGAAAAATAAGATTTAAGAAGATTTAAGAACTTTATTGATCCCCGAAGGCAAATTTAATGTAAATAATACAAAACAAAATAACAAATAAGAATTAACAAATAAATAACAAATAATTAACAAAACAAGACTACAATATAAACAAACAACCAAACAAAAAAATCAAATAAATAAATAAAAGCATGACTTTTATATCTTAATCGCGTTTGGATTCCATTACTTAAGGCCCACTTGGAGTTTTTCTCTTCAACTGGATGCAGGAAAGGCAACTTTAAGTTTGGCAATAAAAAGCAGCATCGAAAAAATTTATTAATTTGTTGTCAGCTGTAAACATGCTTTGTTAAAACTTTGTAAAAACTCATTTTGCGTCCACCAACACAATGTCACCGGTGGGCAGTAATAGTACAGCAAATTACTTTCACTTTGAAAAAAACTTTGTAATTTTATTTGAGAACAAGTTTGAAGTAGACATACTCAGGAATTTAGTGGATAATATGGCGTGGGTGCTACGAGGATGTTACTGGATGAAATGGACATCACTGGAGAGGAACTTAATGTTAAGCTTATTAAACACAGTAGGTGGCGGTATTTCACAATTTATGGTTACCGACCATAGACAGTGAGTAGATATTAAGGAGAAGAAGAACTTCATGGATCCCAAAGGGAAATTCAATTGTCTGTTGTCTCATGTCTCAAGTCATCCACGATTTATAGAAGAGTTGTAAAGTCTGATGGCTGTTGGTACAAAAGATCTACTGAATCTTTCTGTCCTGCGGCAAAGAGAGAGGAGCCATCCATCACCATTTGCCCTTTGGTCCATTAAGGTGTTGTGAAGTGGGTGATCCATGTTCTTGAGAATAGATTCCACCTTCCTCAGTGTAGATCTCTCCACCACATCCTCCACTGAGTCCAGCTTGAGTCCAACCACAGAGGCAGCCTTTTTCACCAGTTTGTTCAGACGTTTTGCATCTTTGTGTTTGATTCGTCCTCCCAAGCAAACTGCAGCATAGAACAGAACACTGTAGTCACCACAGACTGATAAAACATCTGCGGCATCTAACAGATGTCTATTGATCGGAGTCTTCTCAGGCAAAAGAGGCAGCTCTGCCCCTTTCTGTAGATGTACACCTAGATATTTACATGATGTCACCACTTCGATGTCCACTCCACAGGTGTTCAATGGCTGAAGAGGGGGTTTGGATCTACAGAAGTCCATAATCATCTCTTTTGTTTGAGGTGTTGAGGAGGAGGCAGCTTTGTGACTCCAGTCACTGAAGGCTCTTGTCAGATCTTTTAGTAGAGGGAGAATAGAAAAAGAAATGATTAAGAATAAATAAAAAATTGCTATGGTTAGTAATAAGTGCAGAATATTTGAAATAATGCTATTTCTAAATCGCAGTGTTTAAGAAATAAGTCATGTACAATCATAAGAGTGTATACAAAACCAGTTTGTGGGATATTGTACAGAAAAATGTACAGTTAACCAAGTATTGCACAGTTAAACTGCATATTGCACAGTTTAGCTTAATAAACAATGTTATCATCAGTATTGCACCCTTAGATTATTGAAGTTTTGGGCAGAATTCAAATAGATTGCAAAGTTGAAAGTAATTATTCGAAATGTAGACGGTAACACTTTGAGAGGGGTGCAGGGACAGCTATTGTGTGAAACTCAGAGGGAGGAGATGTCCACAGGTAAGAATGACTTCCTGTAACGTTCTGTGGCGCTGTGTTTACTCTGTTTGTCATGTGCTATTTACATAACTGTTAGCTTCAGGAGCTTTGAAAAGGAAAGGAGGGACTGCTACAGGGAGCTGTGATTCTACTCACAAGCACGTCTTTCTTTTAAAAAAGAAAAGAAAAGGAAAATGTAATCAATTGTGACTACTTCGAAACAAACACTCAAAGTACTCAGAACATGCTAATGGTAAAATGATTACTCTAATATAACAAACAAGTGAAAAACAAAATAACTAAAGTTGAGTGAAATTTCTGTTGAATAGATTTTAATTGAATAATAATTGGCTCAGTAAAATATTGTCAAAAGGGACTATTTTTTGTCCAATCTGAACTTGTCAAGAAAGAAAAACATTGGGGTGAAGATAAAAAGGGGAAGTCATGCTAAAATTACATGCACAATAAACAAACAAACACAGTATTTATCCATTTTCTAAAATATTTTTATTTTTAAAAAATGTACTTGTTTTCAGTATTTTATTGTTTTGACAATAAATTTGTGTTTCCAAAAATATTGGTTGTCAAAACCTATTCGCTTTTGTTCATATATATAAATATATATATACAAAAAATTGTCCTATTGTCCTCCCTTGTAACATTAACAAATTGCAATTAAAGCTCTAATGTCCCACTTTTATGGTAGCATGTGAACGCACCATAATACGTGTCGTCTTTCCCAGCTTCCTCTGCACTTCCTGCTTCAGACCGCAGAAGTGTCTGACTGGACGAAAACAAGATGCGACAGTTAATTTAGCGGATGAGCTGTGATCTATGACAGCGATATTGAGACTTTCGGACACGTTTATGACCGCTTAATTTAAGTGTCATCTCTGTGTTACCGGCAGTAATAAAAAATTAACCATGCAGTTCTCTCCCACCAATGGAGACTTTACGTTCGTCTCTTCGACGGAGGCTGAAGGTAAGCTTAAGCCAACACGGGTTCTCGGCTAGCAGGCCCTGGGCGGTTAATAGACAACCTTTATTTGACTTTCCACGGAACAGCTCAGTCGACATGGATAATGTATTATAAAGGATGGCTGCAGGCTTGTGTTTGCCGACTGTGCTTTTAGAAAGGCGTACCTTCATCATCATAAACTGGAGCGCTGTCCTCGGCTAACACTTCACTGTAACGATATGTGTCGCCCATGAACGAAGGCATCAAACATCATTAAAATCTTTCAAAACCTCTGCTACCGTCAAAGTTAAGAGGCTTTTGACAAGGCAGGGAGATATGTTTATCATTTAGCTCTGATGATACACAGTAGTGTCCACAGCTATCTTCAAAATGTTCGGATATGTTAACGTTGAGCGCTTGCTTTCACCTTGTTTTCACCGGTCCCGCAAACTTTCCACCACCTACCGCAGCCAAATATACTAGGATAGAGAAAATAGGAAACATAACATAATGACGTGCAACACATTTCAGCCCTAGCCTATATGTCAGCACAAAAAAGCACAAAACAATGTTGAAATGTTGAAGCTGAGAGAGTTTATTGTTCTTGGAAATGATATGCCTCTTAAAGCGGATGCCACCAACGTGCCCCTCTCATATCAACATGCAGAGCGGGGTCATAAAGATGAACCCTGCAGACATACGATCATTTTAAGTGAGGCTCAAACTGCTTCATGTGGAAGTGCTGCAACAAGAAAACTAGACAGACTCTCAGAGTCCAGTTTTCTGCATTAATGTTGTAGTTGAGTAAGAAAGAATGTCCACACGATCAGGTGTCAGTCAGAAAACAGCGGAAACAACGCTGACAGTAGCCACTCATTTTTACTTTACATAGATGGAGAACTTTTTAAATCCTTAAGTAAACATACAGAGCTGCCTCAGCTTAAGTGCAGAGGCCTAACGTCTTTAACAGAAACACTGATGTTATCAAAATTGTTACAACAAATAGTTTCAGCCCCAGGTTATTTCGATTGCAGCAAGAATGAAAGAAGACTTTAGCCCACTCTATATTTCAAATACCTTTAATCCCTTATTTGTCATTGCACGGCCATGTGTGAGTTCAGTTACAATCCCTCTCTGCGCCACTGATGAAGTGAGTGTTAGCTATTATGTCCATGCTATTTTAGTTTTCTGTAGAGATTGCAGTAGAGATTATTCATTATTTTTTTAAGATTTCCACCTAGATCCTAGTCAGTTTGGGTTGTGCGTTGGAGATGATTCAGTTGTCCTGATAGAATTAATAGTTAAAGTATGTATAACATGCTCCACAGCAGTTTTATGGTCAAAGAGAGTGCTCTAAAGCATACATTTTCTCAGCAGAGCTCAGCGGCACCATCAGTGCCCCAGACATCAAACTAAACATGGGCAATGAGGGTTGCAAAGATCCATACGCCACCACCTTCCTGAGGCAGCGGGGCTATGGATGGCTGCTGGAGGTGGAGGAGGATGATGGTGAGGAGAGCAAACCTCTTCTGTGAGTACATGTTGTGTTCTTGTCACTCTTGTGTCTTGTGCATGGCAAAAAAAAAAAAAACTGTTTTTTTTTTTTTTTTACAACCTGTACATAAAAAAGTCAACATTACTTAACACGTACCAACAGTAAACATACTGCTGACAGAAATAAAAGGAATGATATGCAGGATTTTTCTCAATATATAGACCCAGATGAAATCATTCGCTTGTGTGTAACAGGGTTGATAGTAATTTGAACATCTTTGTGACAGGCCAGAAAGAATGAATAAATGTTAATGTTTGCTTGCCTTCCTCCTCGCTGCCTAATGCTGGGCTTACGCCAAATGATTTTCACAGTCCCAGGCTAAAAACTGAAAGTCATAAGTAAATCTATGAGTTTTACTTGAGTCACAGCGGAGTCGCAGCTCGCTCCCTTTATCTCGAACAGCAAGTTTTTGTCCCTCTTCCAACTCTAAGATGTGAACTCTCGATTTGATGTGGATGTGGTGGCAATTTTTTCTTGTCAAATGATAAAAATAAAACTTAAAATCAGTCACAGGGCACAGTTGAGTGGATCAAACACAAGATAAAAACTGCAAAAATTCAATTTCCTTCTTTAGCATTTTATTTAGCAAAGAGGTCTTTCACCAAAGATTTGTCATCCTTGGACTCAAGTATCTCCTTTTCCATCCGTCCTATCTTGACTGCCCATCTTTCTCTATATTACCTGTCTCACTACTGTCCTTATGCACTATAACCACTGCAGTCGTTTTCACCACCAGGCCTTACCAATATAGGTGGAGGGTAGGGCTGTAACGATACACTAATCTTGCGATACGATACGATATATTTGGCTCACGATACGATATATATCACGATATTCCGCTCACGATACGATTCGATACGATTCGATACAATTCGATACACTTACATCATTTTCTGAAAGATTTGAAAGTGAAAGAGTGATTTTGTTAACATCTTGTGAGTGTTCCATTGACTTGGATTGAATATGAACAATATATGGCTCTGACTGGCAACTTGCAAATGCTGGACAAAATGAATCAAAGATGTGATGAGATCATTTGTTTCATTTATTGAAACTCAGTGCAAATATTAGCTTACAAGCTTACAATACTGAACGTGAGGTAGCTATTAAAATTGTACCCATCTCTTAGCAGACTAGCATAAGGCCTGTAAACTCTGACCAAAAAGTGAACACTAAACACAAAAACTCTCCACATAACTGCAGACCAAGTGATCTACATTCTCTTCAGATTTTTGTTCAGGAATAGAATCTGATCAACGTGCTCTGGAAGAAGTGCACTTCTCTGAGCAGTGATGATATCTCCGGCGGTGGAGAAAACCCTTTCTGAGGAGACACTAGTAGCAGGAATGCAAAGGTGTCTCTAAGCAAGCTTTGACAAGAGTGGATACTCAAACTGGTGCTCCTTCCACCAGACCAGTGGGTCTTCTTTCACTTCCAAGAGATCTGCCTGCTTGTAGCGGGTCATCTGCTCCTTGGCTTCATCCTCTTGCTTATTTGTCTTGGATGGTGCTACACCACCTCCTCCATAACGTTCACCAAGAAGGGCAGCCAGTGGACAAGATGGCCTTGGATTTCTGGGTCGAGGACCCTGACCTTCAAATAAATAAACAATAAAAACAAAAACACATTAAATATGAATAGTTAAGCACATTCTATAAGTCCTACACAGTGGTTCCAGACAACACAGTGCACTTCATTGGATAACGATGGGTGATACTGATCTTGACTGTTCTCTCCCTTCTTGAATTGCTCACCATCATCTACAGCCTCTTCTTCGGATGACATCCCCTCATCATCTGTTATAGCATTTTCTGTCCTTTCTTCCTTCACATTCTACATCAAATGAATCAACATGAAATGAAATTCATTGCTTTAACTCCAAAAAACTTTTAATTACTATATTTAATAACTATGCCATTAAAATTGTTAACATAGTATTTATACTTTTTAAACTATTTAATATTTATCCATTTTAAACTGTTAATAGTATTTATGCTTTTTAAACAATCAAATATGTACCCATTTTAAACTGTTAACATTGTAGGATTTGCCTTTTAAACTTTGAACAATGTATTATTTAGGCATATGCTTACTCTCTGGATTGCCTTACCTCAGATGGCTGCATGCTCAGTCTTGCAGCCTGAACAATCAGTTCATCATAAACTTCCTGTCTTTCGTCCTCAGTCAGGAAGGGAAGACTTTTGAATCTTGGATCCATTGCTGAAGATGCATGGAGAGTTGGCTTGAGGTTGATGTACCTCTTCTGAAGATCAGCAGCCATGGCAGCCTTCATCTCTTTTATGACTGGAGATTCACCTTCGGTTGTTTTCAGTCCGTTGATCAATGTGTCCTGGAGGGGTGCAACAACTGACAGTGTAGGGGTCTTCTCCTTGGACATGTACTGTGTAGCCTCCTTCATGGGCTTCAGCGCGCTGACTACTTCTTCAGCTGTTGTCACATCTGACTCGGTCAGTGTGTACAGATCCTTCTCTGTCTTCCTCACCTCACTGGTGAGCAGGGCTGCACATATGGCTGGCTGTTGCTCGAGGAATCTTTCCAACATGTGCGCACTGTTCCATCTGTAGTTAAATTCAAGTAAGAAAGTATTTATAGACCAATAGCAACCTTCACACGGCATGGCTGCACAGAATGCTGCTTTACATTAATGACAAAATAAATTAATAATAAAATCAAAATAAACAATTACAATAATGTTGATTAATGTGCACCATCTCTGTAAAAACAAAACTAAACAAAACAAAAAAATATATATATCAAATTTAGAAAAGTAACCATGCACAAACCTGGTAACCACGTCCATCATCAGTGTGTGTCTTGGTAGTTGTAGAAGCCTTTGCTTCTCTTTCAGCATGTGATTTGCTGTGGTGCTTCGCCTGAAGAAGTTCACAATGCGTCTCACTCTTCCCAACAGACGTGCGACTGCTGTAACTTTGAGGGCACGTTGTGCAGCCAGATTGAGGGTGTGTGCGTAACATTTTACATGCAGAGTGAACGCTGCCTCCTCAGCTGCTACAGTCATATTCGCCGCGTTGTCAGTTACAATCACTGGATCCTTCTCCGTGATTTCCCACTCAGCGAGGGCCTTTCGCAGAAGTTCTGCAAGGTTCTGTCCGGTGTGGCTCTCGGGCATGTCCCTAGTTTGTAACACATAGGTAACAAGCTCCCATTCTTCGTTTATAAAGTGAGCCGTGACGGTGACATGTGCCTCTGTTGTTCGCGAGGTCCACCCGTCGCACGTCAGGGCAACTCTCTCCGCACGGGCCAGGGAGGCTTTGACGTGTGCCTTCGTCTCAGCGTACAACTTGGGCACACAAACATTAGTGAGGTGTTGGCGGCTAACGATAGGATAGCGGGGCTCCATCGCGTTCACCATGCGTCTGAAGCCGGTGTTTTCCACCACCGAATAAGGTCTCAAATCCTGACAAATAAAGTAGGCGATGGACTCCGTAATTTTTTGCGCCCTCTGCGAAGATGCTGGGAACT
Source organism: Xyrichtys novacula (assembly GCA_962446985.1). Lineage (NCBI taxonomy): Eukaryota > Metazoa > Chordata > Actinopteri > Labriformes > Labridae > Xyrichtys > Xyrichtys novacula. Next base: position 1,505,859 of record OY660874.1, on the reverse strand, counting down.
TGTGGACCCAACTGCTGTCACTGCCCAGCGTGGTTTGTTTCGGGTCACGAGGCTCGCCCCGCAGCTTCTTGGGCTCAGTGTCAGGTAGCATTACCTTGTCCGGGTGGTGACCTTTTAAATGGGCTCGCAGGTTGGTAGTATTCCCGGAGTACTTCACATTTGTGTGGCAAAGCTTACAAACCGCCATAGTTTTGTCCAAACTGTCGCTCTCCTGCTTGTTTTTGAATCCAAAATGCTCCCATACATCTGCTTTTAAGCATGCAGGTGCTGGATTTATATTCGCCGCCATTCTCGAGTATCTCTCAGCTCAAACCGGATGAGAAAGGCGTCGGCGTTTCAGTAAGTAGACATGCGCTACAGCGACACTAGCGGCTGGCGGACCTAATTGCACATCCTGCGCGTATCGATACTCGCGGCTGAAAAATCGATACTCTCTGGGGAAACAAAAAATCGATATATATCGCAGAATCGATAAAATCGCTCAGCACTAGTGGAGGGCCAGGTTGAGATTTTGTGTATTTGAGCGATCCCTACCATGGGAGAACCTGATTTTTTGTGAACAGCATCTACATTTTTCAACAAAAGAAACAAAATTTGTTGCTACCCTGGTATTTTGCACATTTTCTGTTAATCGACAACTTTGTCCGAGTTAGCCATTCCGGCAAACCAACCGGGCAGCTATGCTTGGGGTCGGACAAGGATGAAGTAGTAGAGGTCATTATCCCGCCTGATCAGTTCCCTCCAGGCCTCCCTTCAGGAAACACTTCCCTGGGACCCTGCAAGCCCTCGACCATCATCGAGCTCCACACCGCGTGCTGGCTGGACCTGGAGCAAGGTCGTTGTCCGAGGTAAGGGAAAAAGCCGCCACACCGATGGCTCCCCAATCCGCATCACCCTGACAAGCCGCATTGAGACCCTACCACAGGCCACTGTGGATCCGGCCGTCGATCCGACGCAGGAGGAGAACTGCGACACTATCGCCGCTGGCATTCTGGGAGAGACGCCGACCGGCGGTCACGTGGCCTCCTCCTCCAGCCTGCTAGCTGCCCGGACACCCGACCATGTCTCGCCCGACGCCTCGGGCCGCCCTGCAGCTGCACCTGCGACCACCGCTAAATCTGGGCCGGCCCCCTCTGGCCCAGCTACCTCCCGGTCGCCATTGGATGTGGGCGTGAAGACCACCTCCCCACCACTGTGCAACGGCCCCCGGGTGCTGGCCTGTGCTAGCGGGGGGACTCCTCCCTGCCGGTGCCCAGTGGTGCCGGTTAGCACAGAGCCCAGCCCTCCGAAACTCGCCAGTCGGCTGCCACCACCACCAGTGTCTCCCTCACCGCCGCGTCTTTGTCACGCCACTAACCCCCCCCCCCCCGCCCCCCACAAAACGGGACCAAGCCTAAACAGCCCGAGGCAGCTCGTCAACACATCCCTGAAAACCCAGCCGCAGACTCCATTCAGCAGACACCAACTAGCCCACCGCACGCACCGCTCTTTCTGCCGACTACAGCCATCAAGGTATCCGTTTTTTCAACGCCATCACGCTGCCTTTTCCCGATGCTACGCTAGCAGACATCACGGACAAAATGCCCTCCCTTCTCCGTACACTCCCCTCCTCAAGCCACCGCATCATCCTCCATGTCAGTGTAAATGACACCTCTCGATACCAATGGAACAAAACAAAACAGGGCTTCAAAAAACTTTTACTGTCCGTCACAGACTGTGGCAAATCAGTATTCTTCAACGGACCCCTGCCTACTGTTCATAAAAGTCCATAAAAGACAATAACCTGGACTTCATCTGTCTCACCGAAACTTGGCACAAACCCACCGACCACTTCTCCCTCAATCAAGCCACCCCATCTGAATACAAATTCATCGACCAACCTTGCACAGAGGGGCGGAGGGGTGGCATCGCAGTAATCTTCAAGAAAAATATCAGTGCCACCACCCTCTCGCTCCCCCCTGCCCCCTCTTTTGAACACATCGCCCTCAAACTCCCCGGACCACCACCACTCATCATCACTGCCCTCTACCGTCCACCCAAACCCAACCCCTCTTTCCTCCAGGACTTCTCAGACTTTCTCCTCCAACTTAGCATCATCTCACCATCCATCCTCCTCCTCGGGGACCTCAACCTCCATCTTGACGACCCCACCTACCGACCTGCTCAAGACTTTCTGGACATCCTCAACCACTGCAATTTCACCCAACACATTAACTTCCCCACTCACAAGCATGGCCATATCCTTGATCCTGTCTGCTCCACCAACATAACCATCTCCAACATCTCCAGCTACAACCTCCACATCTCAGACCACCTCGCAATCACCCTGACATTCACATCCCCTAACCAAGCCCGACTACCTCAAGGACTATTACATTTCGCAAACTCACCCCCCTCTCCCCAGCACAGTTTGCACTTCAGCTGGTAAACTCCATCCCCACCTCCCCTCCCCCTCCTTCTGCCAATACTGGCGACCTCATCAAACTGTATAACTCCACCCTCTCGTCCTGCCTCAACAATATTGCACTCGTCCACCAAAGAACTGTCTCCTTCCGTCGCCCTGCCCCCTGGTACACCCCCGAGCTCAGGGAGATGAAAAGAAAAAAACGCCAACTCTAACGCCTCCATAAGAAAACTGGTCTCACCGTACACCTCCACGCCCTCACCGACTACATCCACAAATACAACAACGCCCTAAACACTGCCCGGACCTCCCACTACTCCAACATAATCCACGCCGGCTCCAGAAATCCCAGATCCCTGTTCTCTACAGTCAACTGTCTGCTCAAACCCCAGGATCATATCTCCTCATCATTCACCACCAGCAAATGCAACACCTTCCTCAAATACTTCCAAGATAAAGTGAACTCCATCTGCCACTCCCTCGCCCCCCCCCCCCCCCCACTCTCCCTCCCCCCACCCAATCTCTATGCCATTTTTCACCAGTAGCTCCCTCTAACATTCCTGCTCTGCTAAAAAACCCCAACCTGCATTCTTGACCCTGTCCCGTCCACTTTCATCAAACACTGTCTCCCTTCCATCTCCCCCCTAATTTCATCCATCATCAACTCCTCCTTCATCTCCGGCTCTGCCCCACCAGCCCTCAAACTGGCCGCCATCACCCTGATCCTGAAAAAACCTGGCCTTGATCCCAACTGTCCAAGCAATTTCCACCCCATTTCCAATCTACCATTCCTGTCAAAGATCTTAGAACGTGCCGTCGCCTCACAATTTACAGCCCACCTCCAATCCAACAACCTGCCCGAACTGTTCCAATCAGGATTCTGCAACAAGCACAGCACTGCTAAAAATCACAAATGACCTCCTGCTCGCCTCTGACTCTAACCAACTGACCATCCTCCTCCTCCTGGACCTGTCTGCTGCTTTCGACACCATCAACCACTCCATCCTCCTCAACCGTCTGTCATCCGACCTCCACATCAGCAGCACCGCACTCTCATGGATCTCATCTTACCTCTCCAACCATCAACAATTCATCCATATCAACCAGTGCTCCTCCTCCACCACCCCACTCCCCCAAGGTGTCCCCCAGGGATCGGTGCTTGGTCCCCTACTCTTCACCCTCTACCTACTCCCCCTTGGCAACATCATCCGGCAACATGGACTCAACTTCCACTGCTACGCCGACGACATACAGCTATACATCTCCTCCCGCTCCATCTCCTCCACCACCCTTGCCACCGTCACCTCCTGCCTCAACGCAATAAAAACTTGGATGCACCACAATTTTCTCAAACTCAACAGTGACAAATCAGACCTTCTTTTATTCCTTTAATTAATTCTTTTTATTTGATTTTACCTTGTTTTTAGCTTGTTACTATTAATTTTGCCTACTGTATTTTTAATATGTTTTTGTAAAGTGTCTTTGAGCTCCTGTAAAAGCACTATACAAATAAAATGTATTATTATTATTATTATTATTATTATCCAATGAAACACCTGGAAATATGCCAGCTTGCTGGTAAGCTAGTCCCCCGCAACTGCTGTAAACTAGTGTAATGCAAAGTTATTCAGTACATCAAGCATTTGAAGATTGCCCTGAATGCTGACAGACATAGCAAAATAATAATAGATTACTGTTGCAATCACTATTAATGACAGTCAAAGTTAAACGAAAGTGAAAGATCTCCAAATGCCATTATTATGCTTGATTAAAGGGGGAAAATTACCACTTAAAATAGTAATCCCTACCTTTGAGATCTTAAGCCTTCTGTAGCATTGTCCTAAGAAATGTTATTGTGAACTGTGGAATTAATAAATATGATTTCCCAAATCTGAAGTTCAGTGAGCTGTTTATGTACACCTGTCGATTATGTTTCAAAATGATGAACATTATCTGTCAGCGTCAAGTTGTAGAAAGAACATACTCACGGCACATGTTGCAAACAGATAGCAAACATTACAAAAATGGAGTGCGGCATGCATGTGGTCCAAAGAGAATTTATCAGTTCTATATTTCTAAGGAGAGATGTTGGTACACCTGAAAGTAAAGTGGCAGAAGAGGCAGTATAATGATTTAACCAGAAAAACCAGGTTTGTTGTTATCACGCTACACAAGAATTGTGTAAAATTCCTTGATTCAGACTGCACAGGGATTGAAGAAAGAAATTATCTTTAGCTGTGTATGTTAATTGATCCACATTGTCCCTGTTTTTTATTGAAAAAAAAAAACCCATAAATATACCCTTCAAATTTTAGGAGCCTGTTGTGATTCCAGTAAACAGTGGCTATCACAGGGACTGTTACTGCCACTTTACTAATGTTACAAGAATAAAACAAGCCCAGAGAAGGAGTGAAAAGGCATCTTTATTGGAAAACAAAGGTAGTTTTAGAGTCATGTCAGTGTACCCTCAAAAGACGGGCCGGTTGTCTAACAATTAGGGATCATTTAATAACAAAAAGTAATATATTTTAGTGTGGACCATGTGAGCCCTAATGATCTTTGATAAATGTGGTACCACTTAACTCACATTCTGATCTTTGATGAAGTAAATCAAATGAAAGAGGGGTGTACATTTTTTTAACAAATTGGAGCCTCAATGTGTTTTCATCTGCATCTTTGTTTAAGTGCACGGAATTGAAAAAAAAAAAAAACCAGAGGATAGTGAGGCAACTTCAGCAAAGACGAGGGTGCTGAGATCCAACACTGGTGACCTCTTTGCATCCAAGTGGGCAGCACACCTTTTTCCACTACAATGTATTATTTGCAAACAAGAACAATACAAATGAGTCATGCACTCGAAAAAGAGTCAAAGACAAACTGACACAGTGTTAAACCCTTTCTGCAGGGCAGTTGCTTCGTGCAGCTACTGAAAAAAAAAGATGAGAAGCTGCTTCTGCACATTCGGGACAGGGAATTAGTGGCCAATGAGGCACGATACCACCTGTTTCAGAGACTGTACTCGGTACCTGTTCATGGAAAAGAAGAAAAAGCAGAGGGAAACGGCTACAAGTATTTCTGTGAGACTGTTATTGAGGAAAAAGCTTTAAAAATTGCAAGGTGGTTTGCTTCTCCAACAGGAACCTGGATAACCCAGTCCCCACAAGTAATACTTCTCGGCTCTTATATCATTCAGCTCTCACACTTAGGGACATAATTAAAAACACAGCAAAGACCTCCCCAAAGCTCCCTTGGCCCCCACGATCAAAGGACCTAATTCTTGAGAGTGCGCTACATTAGGTGCCAGACCAACTTTTTAACTTTGTGGCTTGGACTTGTGGAATTTCAACCTAACCATTACAGACTGAGCGTGTAGAGGTCATTTCAGAAGACTGCAGGAACCTGTCAGGATATCATTACCCTTACAACCACTGGATAGTAGCTGATGCCAAAACAGTGTTCCCTGGCAATGGCAGTTCAGCACATGACAGGCTCAGCTCAGGTCATCAGGCCGCTGAATGGTCTTGGCCACTGCACATCAAATTCACAAGTTCTTGATCATGATACAGCCCTTGCTCACTTGCAAAATTGAGAGAGGAGAAATCTACATCCCAGAATACATCAGAGCTGGAGTACAAGCCATGCTTTTCTGGGAAAAGAATTATTCTGGAGAAGAGACACTTTCAGGCAAAGGAACAACACACAACACCAATGGAATAACTTTTCAGCAAGCCATAGTTGTTGACTCAGTATCGTTACCTGAGAGATCAAGAACGAGAGCGATCCGTTCATCCTCCTCCACCAAATCTATTATCATTAATATGGGGAAAGAGGTCTGGTCCACATAATCCTATGTTGAAAATAGATCTTCAGCAAATCAAATACACACGCCCTAATAACAGCAAAAACAGTTGATGCTGCATTTTTCCTCATGAAAGTGCCTGAGTCCCAAAAGAAAATCTCTCCTGGATGGACAGGTTTTACATTATGTTAAAGCAGGACACAATCCTCACTATTCGCATGTGACAGGGTCAATTATGCCAGGTATCTAACATAGGGATGTAATGATTACTGCTAAAATGATAAACCGTGGTAAATTGTCTGACAGTAAGTAAAACCGTTTCAAATATTAATTACCATTAAAACTTGATTTGTTCACATATTTATGTTATTTTAAACATCAGGGGTCCGTTTCACGTAGCAGGTCTAATGGAAACTCAGAGTCTGTTAACCCTGAAATCAGGGAAACTCTGAGTTTTCCGTTTCACAAAGGAGGGTCAGTTAAACCAGAGAGAGAGGGGTAACTCTAACCTGTTTCACAAAGAGAGGTAACTGAACCTCGCGGTCAGTTACCATAGTAACAGACTCGGTGAACCTAACCTGCTTGGGAGCAGGTTTAACTCAGTAAACCCAGAGTTTCAGGTGAGACATCTGCATTTTCTCATTTTGATCATGTTTTACATTGTAATGTTAGTATTAAGTGGCAGTTTGATCCCTTAAAAAATGCTCTTTTCACACTCAAAAATGATTAGGAATATTAAACTAACACAGACTTTCACTCAGCAAACAGAAAGAGGGCAGACGCCAGAAAAACGGGTGGTGGGCCAGCAGCCCCACCTTTAACGGAGGCAGAGTAGCTGCCCCCCCCCCCCCCCCCCCCGCAGTTCATTCTGCGTGTTATTTTGATTGTTTTTTTTTTTTCAAAATAAAACTTTGTTTAATGATTTCAGTGCGTGTATAAGTACTTTTTAAATATTTTGAACATATTTCAACAATACCGTGATAATATTGATAACAGTGATAATTTTGGTCACAGTAATCATGATGTGAAATTTTCATATTGTTACATCCCTAATACTGGGTTGAGATGACCAGTCTGGAAGACACACATCCCACAGCACATCAGCAGCTTCTTTCAGGTGACTTTGTAGTCAGATGGACCCTTACCCAATATGAGCGGGCAGCCATCACACTTGAATGCAAAACAATGGCTGGACAGTGCCCAGCATCATACCTGCATTCTGAGCTGGATGATGCAAAAATACAGAGGGATCAGGCTAATTGGAGGAACATTATAGCCACTGTCCAAAGTATGGTCAATCCCTTTGATCCTTTGCTTGATGGAGAGTCTCTGCATCAAATCTCCTCCGGCCAACAGGCACCATACAATGTTGATGAAGATTTACTGGGGGCAAAACAAAGAGGGCTGGAAACTCTCACTGAGTTCTGTGCGAAGAGGATTGTCACTGCAGAGAAATCCTTCCATGACCTATAAAGAAAATGAAAGTTAAATATTCAAAGATACTGGTCACACTACTAGCACCACAATTAAGGAAAAGAAATTTACTAAAATCACATCACAACCTGTTTGCCAGGTTAATTGTGGGAACTGTCAGACAAATTAACATTGATGAAATGCTCACCTACAGTTCGGGTCCTTTGCCACAACCACCTGCCAACTTGAATGGCTCTCTGGTAAAGACCAACAAAGCAAAGTTGATGCACATACTAATGGAGGACATCAGCACAACACAAACAGCAAGGGCTCTAGATGGCTCTATGTGGATATGGGATGCTATGGCTCTAGTGCAGCAGCTAAAGCCACAGCCAACATTTGGACAACACGCTGAGCGTGCTAAGAATAAGAATAAGAACTTTATTGATCCCAAAAGGAAATTCAATTGTCTGTTGTCTCATATAATATGTCTATAAAAGTTATCTATTATTTACATAAAAGTTATAAAGCCTGATGGCTGTTGGTACAAAAGATCTTCTGAATCTCTGTGTCCTGCAGCGAAGAGAGAGGAGCCATCCACCACCATTGGCCCTTTGGTCCATCAAGGTGTTGTGAAGTGGGTGATCCATGTTCTTGAGAATAGTCTCCACCTTCCTCAGTGTACATCTCTCCACCACATCCTCCACTGAGTTCAGCTGGAGTCCTTCCACAGAGCCAACCTTTTTCACCAGTTTGTTCAGAGGTCTTGCATCTTTGTGTTTGATGCTTCCTCCCCAGCAGACTGCAGCGTAGAACAGAACACTTGCCACCACAGACTGATAAAACATCTGCAGCATCTTACTACAGATGTCTATTGATCAGAGTCTTCTCAGGCAAAAGAGGCGGCTCTGCCCCTTTCTGTAGATGAAGTCAATATTCTAAGACCAATCCAACTTATTATCCAGATGTACACCTAGGTATTTATATGATGTCACCACTTCGATATATGCTAAGGACACTAGTCAACTTAGCCAAAGACACAAAGTCAACCAAGCTCCATTTTGTATGTGACATATACACTCACCAGCCACTTTATTAGGTACACCTGTCCAACTGCTCGTTAACACTTAATTTCTAATCAGCCAATCACATGGCGGCAACTTAGTGCATTTAGGCATGTAGACATGGTCAAGACAATCTCCTGCAGTTCAAACCGAGCATCAGTATGGGGAAGAAAGGTGATTTGAGTGACTTTGAACATGGCATGGTTGTTGGTGCCAGAAGGGCTGGTCTGAGTATTTCAGAAACTGCTGATCTACTGGGGTTTTCACGCACAACCATCTCTAGGGTTTACAGAGAATGGTCCGAAAAAGAAAAAATATCCAGTGAGCGGCAGTTCTGTGGGCGGAAATGCCTTGTTGATGCCAGAGGTCAGAGGAGAATGGCCAGACTGGTTCGAGCTGATAGAAAGGCAACAGTGACTCAAATAACCACCCGTTACAACCAAGGTAGGCAGAAGAGCATCTCTGAATGCACAGTACGTCGAACTTTGAGGCAGATGGGCTACAGCAGCAGAAGACCACACCGGGTGCCACTCCTTTCAGCTAAGAACAGGAAACTGAGGCTACAATTTGCACAAGCTCATCGAAATTGGACAATAGAAGATTGGAAAAACGTTGCCTGGTCTGATGAGTCTCAATTTCTGCTGCGACATTCGGATGGTAGGGTCAGAATTTGGCGTCAACAACATGAAAGCATGGATCCATCCTGCCTTGTATCAACGGTTCAGGCTGGTGGTGGTGGTGTCATGGTGTGGGGAATATTTTCTTGGCACTCTTTGGGCCCCTTGGTACCAATTGAGCATCGTTGCAACGCCACAGCCTACCTGAGTATTGTTGCTGACCATGTCCATCCCTTTATGACCACAATGTACCCAACTTCTGATGGCTACTTTCAGCAGGATAATGCGCCATGTCATAAAGCTGGAATCATCTCAGACTGGTTTCTTGAACATGACAATGAGTTCACTGTACTCAAATGGCCTCCACAGTCACCAGATCTCAATCCAATAGAGCATCTTTGGGATGTGGTGGAACGGGAGATTCGCATCATGGATGTGCAGCCGACAAATCTGCGGCAACTGTGTGATGCCATCATGTCAATATGGACCAAGCTCTCTGAGGAATGCTTCCAGCACCTTGTTGAATCTATGCCACGAAGAATTGAGGTAGTTCTGAAGGCAAAAGGGGGTCCAACCCGTTACTAGCATGGTGTACCTAATAAAGTGGCCGGTGAGTGTACAAACACCACAGCATCAAACATGCCGAGAGATATCGGCGGGCAGAGCAAGGTTTTCGAAAAATCCAAATATATGGAGATGACCAGAAAACACCAAGACAGTGGAGAAAATTCCTGGCTTGTGGTGAAAAAAAAGAAAACTTGCAGGAGTACTTTTTCCAAAATTGGAGCAGAGCAGCAAAAACTGTAATTGGAAACACAACAGTCATTATTGGCCATGCTGACAAATGCCATGCATTTAAGATGAATGAGACTAAAACTGACCTTGAAATACTGCAGGTTCAGGACTTTGAGACAACTCAGGAAGAGGCAGACACCAGACTTATGCTGCATGCCACTTATGCATCAAAATATAGCAGTGACCTGGTAATTAAGAGCCCAGACACTGATGTATTTGTGTTGGCCCTTGGATTCTGCAGCAAAGTTGATGGTCACCTTTACTTCCACACAGTCAAGGGGAAAGATTCTCACATAATTGACATTACAAGTCTACATGCTCACCTTGGGGAAGAAAAATGTAATGCCCTTGTTGGTCTTCATGTGTTCCCTGGATGCAACACTAAGTGCAATGCATGGGGTGGGGAAAGCCAAAACTTATAAAAAGCTTTTTTGCCGGCAAAAATACATCACCATGTTTAGAGAGCAAGGAATTAGTTTTCTCCAACACCAGAGCTCTGCAACGCATTGGAAACTTTCACATGCGACCTATACAACCATAACTGTCAGGATGTTAACCAGGTGAGAGTCAAGCTGTTCAAGTCAGGAAAGTGTACTTAGAGAGACTTACCCCCAAACAAAGACTCCTTATACAAGGACATCCAGCTTGCTAACTACCAGGCCACAGTCTGCAGAAGGAGCCTTGAGTGTATTGCTGCGTTCGAGTTACAGAAAAAAGGAAAATCGGAGGCGGAAACAAGATGGCTACATCTACAAAAGTTATTTTTAGCGCTTGCCTTGTCCTTGTTATATCTGGACAAGCTAAAATAACTTTCGTAGATGTAGCCATCTTGTTTCCGCCTCCGATTTTCCTTTTTTTCAACTCAGTAACTGAAACACTGGTAACTCAGCTGTGATGTCATTTTTAGCTTCGACATCTGACTTCCAAGGTAACTCGAACACAGCATAAGGCTGACATTACTGCCCCTGTTAATCACAGATGGAAGATGACAGGAGATTTCTTAGAGGTACACTGGATGACACTTCCCTCAGCGCAGGATGCAATATTAGAATTGGTGCACTGCTCCTATAAAAAAACAGCTGTGTTAAAGGTAGATGCAAATGCAAAGTGCATGAGCTGCCATGAACCAATCTCTGCCAGTGCACAAATTGTGGTAACAGACCATTTGAAAACTGAATTTTGTTTGTACAAGTGTCAGCATTTTTTTGTAATTGTTTACATTTTACTCAGCAGATATATTTTTGTCATAAATTGAAGGAAAAAACGATCTTTGATCCAGGTCTCTTAAACTTGTTTGAACTCTTAATGTTTGCTGGACAGTATGAGCAAGTGTGAATTCTTTTGTGATGCGAAAGCTAACATATGGCAAACAGATAGTGCTCCCTTAACAGTTTACTCAACTCAACTCAACTCAACTCAACTCAACTCAACTCAACTTTATATGTTGAGCACTTTAAAACAACCACAGCTGTACAAAGTGCTGTACATAACTAGACAAAACAACAAGATAAAAAACAATCAAGAACAATTAAAACACTGGATAAAATAAAAGCAGAATTAATAATAAAATATAGCTTCAATGTTTTTAAAAACTAATTTAAAAACATAGAAACAAATAACTAAAAACAAACCATAGAACACTAAAACAGGAGCCGAGTCTCATGCAGGGTTAAAAGCCAATGAATAAAAATGGGTTTTAAGACGAGTTTTAAAAATGGACAGTGTGGGGGCTTGTCTAATTTGGAGGGGTAGCTCGTTCCATAAAATTGGGGCAGCAACAGAAAAAGATCTATCCCCTCTGAGCTTCCGTTTGGACCTCGGTACCTCCAGGAACAGCTGATCAGCTGACCTGAGGCACCGAGCTGGGGTGTAGGGGTGGAGAAGCTCAGAGAGGTATGATGGAGCCAGACCATTTAAAGATTTAAAAACAAATAAAAGAATCTTAAAATGAACTCTAAAATGCACGGGCAACCAGTGGAGAGAGGCCAGGATGGGAGTAATGTGCTCCCTCTTACGTACTCCAGTTAAGAGCCGGGCGGCTGCGTTTTGAACTAACTGGAGACTTGAGAGGGAGGACTGGCTGACTCCAAAATAAAGTGCATTACAGTAATCCAGCCGAGATGTAACAAAGGCATGGATTACTGTTTCAAAGTGCGTACGTGAAAGAAAAGGCTTTGCCTTCGCCAGCTGCCTAATATGATAAAAACTGGATTTCACTACGGAGCTAATTTGCCTATCAAATTTAAAATCACTGTCCATCTTAAAACCCAAATTTGAGACGGTTGGCTTTAAATAATCTGCTAAAATACCCAAATCTACAGGAGGGGTTTCACAAGGGCCACTGGGACCAAAGACCATCACTTCCGTTTTTTTTTTCATTGAAGTTTAAGAAATTCAAAGCCATCCAGGCTTTGATGTCTTCAAGACATGCCAGAAGTGGAGTGAGGGAGAAAGCATTTCTCTTGTTAAGTGGCACATATATCTGACTGTCATCAGCGTAACAGTGAAATGAAATGCCATGCTTTCTCAAGATGGATCCCAGGGGCAGCAAATATAAAGAAAAGAGCTAGAAAAGAGTTTAATACAACTTTGTCATGTGTTCAGCATAGTTAGCATCTTCCAACAACATAAAACGATGACTCCCCTTCATGTTTTAAAGCTTCTTCTTTTACTGGTTACATTCCAATTGCCGTGTATCTTGTTGTTGTTTCACACCATGTCCACCAGCTGATTCATGTGATCTATGTCTGCATGTAGTGCTGGGCGATATGGAAAAAAATGTATATCACGATATGGATCATTTTATATCACGATAACGATATATATCACGATATAGCTATGGTATGCTTTCAGTTCTATGAAAAATTTAAGTGTATACAGCTGCACTAGTACAGTACCAGTACAAGACCAGCACTTAAAACTAGAAAAATAAATAAATAAATACGTGGCTGAAGTGCGTTCATGTCTGTGCTCACCCAAAGTTATGCAACACTCACAGAAAACGCCGATAGTGTGAGCCAAAGCACTCCATAATAATAATAATAATAATAATAATAATAATAATAAATTTAATTTGTAATGCACTTTACATTTACAAATTAAATCTCAAAGTGCTACAGTACACAGTAAAAAAAGAGCAGCAACAATAAAAAAGCAATAGAATGACAGTCACAGATTGGCATAAAAAAAGAATTAAAAAAAATAAAAAATATAGAGTTGCAATGTAAGAGGCAAGGTAGTAAAAGCATAAAGCATAGAGGAAAACTAACCAAAGGCTTTATTAAAAAGGTAGGTCTTTAGGGCTCTTTTGAAGAGGTTGTTCACACTGCTAGATGTTTCTCCTCCAAAGCTGCTCTCTGCCTCCATCATTGTTTACTTTACTCTTGAAGCACGTAGGAAGACCCGAGCATGAATCCGAGCGCTTTATTCGCCTATCAGGGGCAGACAGGTAAGGTGATTTGATTCGCCACGACTCCAGAAATGATTGAAAAACTACGGAATGTCACAAAATTACGTTTCCTCGCTGCTGGCTTAAAGGGTAGAAATGCGCAGCCGCGCTCCCAGCTGACAGGAAGTCAAACCACTGTTGTAGTTCTTTTGTGTTGCTAGCGCGGTCAAGAGTGTTGGCTCTCACTGAGAGATGACTACAAAAATGGACGCACCTGTTCATCTGGTTGTTAAACACGGCTGAAAATGATCATCTTTTAATGTTGTTCCCGCTCCTGCCCACTCCCGTGGCCTTTTTTCCAGTCCCGTCCCGATCAAGGGATTAATTAAAAAATGACTCCCATCCCGTGGGATTCCCGCGGGAATCACGTGACCCACGGGAATTCCCGAAAAATGTCATCCTCTACAGGGAAGGTCCCGGAGCAGATGAAACAGGTGACGGAGCGGCTAAAATAGGTCCCGGATCCGATCAAAAGAGGTCCCGGATCGCGCTCCGACTTGCTCCGGCACAAATTAAGCACTGCTTACAATGATCCCCTCACGTGTTTACACACGTGAGGTAACCCGCAACGGCGGGAGACGCTGAGAGGTGACCAGATGCAGCGCAAGATGGCGGACCCAAAGATAGAAAACCACATTTACAAAACGCAATAAGTTTCCGCATTACCTCCGATTGGCGGACCCAAAACAATTACTTCCGGTGGAAAGGCTTTCTCGTTGGCGGACTTCCGGCGCCGAAATACTTCAGGTAGTCGGATTTAGTCGCCGGATCCTTTTTTTTTTTGCTCCGTTCATTCCATAAGAATCGAATTAAATTTATTATTGAGCTAAAAATCAAAATAAAACGTTTATGTATTAATTATGACTACTGTTTTGTTCTGATTTAATTCTGAAGTTTACAGTAATATGTATATATAGCCTGATGTCCTCATATTCTGATAATTTGTCAGAATAGGTAAATGTATGTAGAAGTTATCATCTTACTCAAATTCTTTTGTAAGAGTTTGCTACAAGTATGGACTGTTTTAACCTCTCGTTACACATCATATAACAGTGTTTTCTAACTTTTCTCTCCAATAGCTTTATTACACAGCACATCAATGTTTCTTAACTTCTCTGTGACCTTGTTTCTCCACTCCTATTAGGACCTCGTTTAATGTCAACAATGTTGCCCTGACCCTCACATATTTTCTGTTGTTCATAATTATGTTTTATGAGAGTGCTTATGTTGCTGCACAAATTTACTCCCCCCATCCTTTAGTAACATTGTGTAACCAGGGACATAATTTATGAAATGGTGTGCTTCCTGGTGAACCTCTTCAGGATTGCTTGACTGTGCAAAATCCAAGTATACAATAGTTGTAGAGACACAAGTCACATGATCTCTTTAAGGTTCAGAAGAGCCATATAGCAAAAACAATTGAATAGCGATATCATTACAGACTGTGTAAAGAAATGGGAAATTGTCATACAACTGCTTTGAAGATTTCTTTAATTTTTTCCAAACAAAATTGTGAACAGTAAAAAAAATATATATATATACAAAATTCAGCACTGCTCTCGGTGTGGTGGGGGGCTTAAAACACGTTGCCACAGGCCATCATCAGCTCTGCTCTGAACCGGTTGATGCCATGCTCCTTCAGTGCTTTGATCAAAAGCTGAAAAACAGTCAAATAATGTGAACAATTGAAGTTATGCAGTATGGGTTAATTGTTGTTCTTGAGCTTTCCAAATGAATAAGAACAACCTCTTAACAATATCATCAATTTTCAAAGCAAGCTATATAGTTTGATCTACTCACCTCTGGGAGCATGACGTCAAAAACGAAATCAAGCAGATGAATCTCGCCTCTCTTTAATTTTTTTTAGAAATGTTTGTTGCCACCTCAATGAACCGCAGGAGCTCGAACATCTATTGAAGAAAAACACCGAAAGTAAACACCTTTCAAATGTAACACCCCTGAGAGTAAAAATACTCATGATGGATGGCATTTTTACTTACGCGCTGCTCACTCCAACTTAGTGTCCTTATCTTAAGATGCTGCTTTAGTCGGAGTGAGGTGGCGGGATTCCTCCAAAGGAACATTCTGTTGGAGCGGATCTTTCCAGACAGTAGATCATCGTGTAATGTCTGAAACCAAAGAGCAAGAGACAAAAATGTAATCATCTGAAAAAGAAACGGTGGCTTTAACAACTGATAGTGCATTCAAAAGCAACCTTGATCTGTGTCTTAGAAAAGACAGCATCAATTCCTCAACTGTCAACAGCATCCTTGATCCTGCAGAGAAATAAGAAAAGAGCAAGCCCTCATTTTTTCATCCTTTGAGCCTCGTATTTTTGACTGATACTATGTTTCCTTGATAAATTATGTTATACCGAGGATGCTCAATGGAGTCCTCGCACCCGCAGTCAAACGGCTCCATTTCAATCCCAGCACAATCCTGATGCAGCCAGCCCCTGCACGTCTTGCACTGGACCCATTTTATGACGTTTACCTCAGGGTAAAGCAATCTGATCAAATGAGAGACAAACATAATATTAAACAAACACGCTGTCCAATTGATTATACCTCTGCAGCACATTTGAATGTATAAATAATTTTCCTGCATGATTCGTGCATTTAAACTATATGTAAAAGTGGTCACTTCATGGAAAATCACTGAATAGGCCCCGATAATTGCATTTATTAAATTGAGTCTGCAACACACCTCTCTCCTGTGTTGTTCGATGTCTGGTAGACACAGAATTGCATTGAATCTGCCATGCACATTCTTTGGACATCCGATACCGTCTGCGTCATGGTTTCCTTGACAAGGCAATTTGAAAAGTAACATCAATTACCAAATACATCGAGACAATGTTGATCCATACAACTGTGTGCATTTTGAAGGACTCCCACTGACATAATACTGTTTTTACAAGGCAATTTTCTAACCTCTATGTCCTGCTGCTCTGCCTTCCTCTTTAGACTGAAGACCGGAGTATGCTTTCCAGCAATGAGCTCTTGACATTCTTTGGTCCAGTGGGCGAAGATTTTCCCACAACTGTAATGACAATATATCTTTAAGTACAATATATTGATTGTCTTCCAGTTAATTAGGACATCTAGTTTACTTAAACTGTCTACCTGTTCAAAGAATTGTTCTCCAGGAGCAACAGGCACCACCATCGCCGCCAAACAGGCATGTCATGCTGAAATTGTTGTTTGTATTTCATTTTAGTGCACAATACAAAATACAATCTTGAGGATGACACTGCGCACATAAAATGATGAATGAGTAAATAAATCAAAACAACAGAAAATGTGTGTGACATGTGACATTATTCCACCTGCGGGCACGCATCAACTCAAGCAAAAAGGTGTTCGCCACAAGTAACAGCATTGGAAAGCTGTTATACACTTTTCAACTGTAATATAGAGCATGCACAAATACCTCCAAATCTCTGCCCGTTTTCTCAGTCCATTGCCCAGGACATATCTTCTGCGCAATGTTCCTGTTAATTTGAGAGCGTCACTTAGATTTCCCATGATGGAAACAATGGAATGCAGGGTTAGGGTTAGTTTGAGTGGTCGGAGGTGAGATTGAATGAATGCGGACGGCTTGCTTCTTTTCAAACTTCCTGAGAGTTCTTCTTCTTCTGTAAATTTTGCCGTCAGAAAGTGTAGGTGCATACCGCCACCTACTGTTCTGGCATCGCAAAGCAGAAGTTCAAAGTTCATGTTTTGGGTCCGCCAATCGGAGGTAATGCGGAAACTTATTGCGTTTTGTAAATGTGGTTTTTTATCTTTGGGTCCGCCATCTTGGCGCTGCATCTGGGTACTCTTGGAGACACTGGACACGAAGAGGGCACGTAAAGTGGCGTCATGTCGCAAAATCGAAAGAGAAATGCAAGCCTACATGTCAACGCATCCTTTTCTTTGTAAGAAAATATTGTTTTCTTTCCCGTTCGACACCAAATATACTTACTGAATGTGCAATTATTGTTGTTGTTACTATGAATCATCTGATGGCACAAGCCCTATGGATAAAATACAGCCTATCGCCCGAAACGATAAAAATAAAAATGGCACAATAGACATTTTCTATCGTGCCCACGATATCTATCGTCCTATCGCCCAGCACTATCTGCATGTATGTCTGATTAAAAAAAAAAAAACTTTTAATATGAAATAGAGGTCCTCTATTGGGGATCTTTATTTTCAATAACTGAAGCAGATATGCAGCCTTGGCCCACCGCCTAATATAGGCCAGTTTCCTGAAAGCTCTGTTTACATATTTGTTTGTCCTTATTAATTTGATCACTGTCCTCTACTCTCTGTAGCTCACTACATGTATATTTCATTTTTTAAATCTGTCATTTAAAATTTAAATGTCAAAGTTTTAGTCTGCACCGCACCCATAGACTGTATATAGAATGGACAGTGATTGCCTCCCTGCTGGGTGAAGCCACTCTGAGAACAGCACCCTCTGTTGATGGGCTGCAGTATAGGTCATAAGTCCTGCATACACCAGCAAAGCTTATGGGGCTGTGGACAAACTTTAAAAATTAATTACAGAGAACATACATTTTTCTCTGCCCTGCTTGTGGTGTTGACATATAGTTACAGTAAGACTGGTTTGTGCTCAAGTCCTCTTTTTTTCTGTGCAGCTCCGTTTTTAAAAGATATTAGGGGGTTCATGTTTTCTTTCAATGACACCTGATACAGCCTATTGGCATTCAGGGATTGCGTAGCTCACCCGGGCGATGCGCTGTTTGAGCCAAGCTTCATCACAGCGACTCTCGGCGACTCTCCTGCTGAATGCGCACAACGCTACTGTGCAGCGCTGGTTTCAGGAAATGAAGAAAAATCCTGGAATTACCAAGAGCTTTTTGGCTTCAAATCCATATACAGGCAGGAGGCGGAACCAAGTTGTCCATAGTATATACAGTCTATGACCGCACCCACTGCTGCGGAGTTATTGCACTTGTCATATACTGTTTTAAGTATTTTATACTACTGTTTTTGCTCTCATCTTGTTTCACTGCTCTATGGCCTTTGAGTTTTGGTCTTTAGTCAGCTGGGTTTGATAAGAAAAAACAAATCATACATTTTCTTTTGAAAACATTTATGGGTAAATTCACAAGAAAACAAGAGCGACCTGACCAACACATTAATCAGCAGTCAGAAATTGTCCAGTGTGCACACTGAATCAACTGCAGACTGTGGGGCTTGTTTTGCAGACATGATGGACAGTTGAATCTATTTATATCAAGCCAGTAACATCTTGCTTATTTATTCTTATTGGCTGGAATTTTTTATCACAGTTCGTCATCATTTAACAATTGGTAAATGTGACAAAAGGGTGGTTTTTTTCATGTAATTTTGCTTCATAAGACTTAACATGACAACTTAATCAGTAAAGCATAAAGACAGAAGACATTCAAAGACAATTAGGGTTCTGTGAAAATATCTGTAATCTTCAGAGTGTCTTGTCTGTGTAAGCAGGGAAGAGCTGGATATCGACCTAAAGGACATCTATTACAAGATTCGATGTGTGCTGATGCCAATGCCGTCACTGGGCTATAACCGGCAGGTGGTTAGAGACAACCCGGACTTCTGGGGACCACTGGCCGTTGTGCTGCTCTTCTCCATGATCTCCATCTATGGCCAGTTTAGGGTGAGCAGTTAAAAACAGCACTCAACATCCTGAAATTTAAGCATGTTACCCACTCTGCTCTGTGGTTGTCTTAAAGTGTTCCCTTGTATATGGTGTTCCCATAACTTTAAGGAACCTTTAAGGGCTTTTAAAAAGGTTCCATCCTTGCATTTTAACTGTTTTCATATCCAATACATTCAGATACATGCCATAGAAAAGACCCCAGCAGGACCATAATTTGGGACTAATTTTTAAGGTTGTTCAGTTTTAAAAGGACAAAAGGGCTGTTTGCCATTTGAACTAGATGCAGCTCAGCGTCTTCCGGGCAAAAACACGCCAACTCGTCCACTCTCCTCCAGCAGCCGCTTGTTTGTGGGGGAGCCCTGACGAGTCAATCACTGAGTGCAGCTGGTCATTTCCTTGAAGTAATAATCATCATCATAATCATTTTACACTGCAGATGCGGTAGTTCTATGTAATAGAACTATGTAATAGAGTATGAGACTAGTTTTGCTTAACATGCAGCAGTTTGCCTTCTTGTCAAGTGTCAAGTTTAACTTTTAAGGGAGAGTGGGGTAAGTTAAGCCAAAGGGTAAGTTGAGCCACCCCCTGTTGCTTGGAAATGGTAAAAGAAATTGATCATGTGATCAAATATTTAGGAGATGGGTGTCAATTCATGGAGTCTGTGAAGGTTAGAAGCACATGGGTGAAGGGGTTAGAGATTTGTTTAAAAAAAAAAAAAAAAAAATTCACTCTTGAAAGTGAATTTAGTCCGTCATAAGTTTTATTAGAATTGTGCTCAGACCAAAAAAAGATCATTTTAAATTTGTTTTATACATCAATTGTGGTATCTATGAGCTACAACATGAGGTCAAAAACCTAGCATAAAAGTCCACCATTTTAGCTTAGAGGACCAACAAAGTCATCATGGTAGTTCTGGGGTAACTTGAGCCAGTGGCTCAACAAAGAAAGTAAAGTCTGATGAGAGGATCAGAGTTTCAGTTCAGGTTGTTGAAATGTTTTACTTTTTCTTTTCAGAAATAGAGCTGTGAATGTTCTGAATCACCAAAAGGTATTCTCATGTTAAAATGTTTTTTTACAAAACAGCTTTTTAGCAGTTATATCCAATAATAATAAAAATAATTATTGTACCTGTTCAATAGCATACAATAGATAAAAATACACATGAACGTAAAGAAGTGACTGTTATTTAGGGATGTCAACTAACCCAGTATGGGGTAAGTTGACCACAGGAGACCACTTTTTTTTTGGCCTGCTATATTGTCAAGACAGTTATGTTTACACCCATTCTGTTGGTTTTCTAGGATGCACAACATCTTGAAATGTATGCAGATTCACTAGCTAGAGACAAAACTATGATCGCCTTGATGTAGTGATCTGAAATATGAAAAATTGCTCATCTTATCCCACTCTCCACTTCCAACATGTTGAAGATGAGATGATGTGCTGCTCTTCACCCCTAATCTTCTGCTGCTACCCGGCTATATCAAATCAACAAAACAAAAACTTGAACTACAATCCTTAATACCAACACTGACCGACCACAAAATCTGAAATGAAATATCTGAATGTGACAAAAGGGAATATCTTTGATGACTTGTTTAACCTGACTGTTTCTGACGCACCACAATCTTTCCTATCATTTTTAAGTCCAGCCAAGTGTTGCATTAATTGAGTGTGTTCTTCAGTATGTGTGTAGAAGAAGAAATATGTGAACATGATTTGACTTAGCACAAACAGGCCTCAGCTGACTGTGTAACAAAGAGCTAAATATAAGATAAGACAAATATGAAAAAGTCAAACCGGTAACCCAGGCTTAAAGTGACACAGATGCAGCTGCAGGTGAGAGGACACACCGTGTTCATCTGTAAATATAAAAACTATAATCACAGTCAGTCATGGGTAAATATAATATCAGTATGATGTGCGGCTTTCATAAGTCCATGTGTTATGACAGCTCCATCTGATGACAATGTGGAATATCTTCTGTATCTCAAAGGCACAAATGTTAGAGGGTTTCAGCTCTTCAGTCTTTGCAGTTGGATCATGATATACTAGGGCTGGGTGATATGGACCAAAAGTTATACCCCGAAAGTATATTATTGTACTTATTTAGCTATTTATTGCTGATCCTGCTGATCTGTGAGTACTGACAAGGGAATGTAGTTGTCTACTGGCTGCTATTAATGTCTTGCACTTGTCTGGTTTGTTTGTCTGCTGATTTGTGTGTTTGGATGGATCAAACGGCAGGGTAACTGTGAACGGAATTGACCTTAAGGGATAAATAAAGTTGTCTGAATCTGAATCTGAATATATTTAGGCTGAATATTGATATACAATATATATCTCGATATTGTTGTTGCAAAGTGAGAGAAAATGTTTAGTCACAGTCAAAGCTAAATATGACATGTCACAAGTAGTTCTATTTAAACTGACCGGATGAAATTATGCTCAGCTGTTCAAAAAACAATAAAATGTAATCATAAATACTGTATAACTGCAGGAGTACCTTTTTTTTCTAATTGTAGCTCCATAAGGTGCACATTTAAATGAAAAATATATCTTAAATAAAAATAGTCCATAAGGTAAAATGGGCAGATCTTTTTTTGAAATAAATTTATTTATATAAGAAAAGCATCAACATTTCGACGACCATAAATGGCCTATTAAAATCAAATTGCAGATTTTCTTTTTCTCTGTAACAAATCCACAAATGCAAACAACGAACACTACAAAATAATTAAATATGACAAACCCTAGTAAGGGCAGCACTTACATAAAGACCGAACAAAATAAAGTGCTCAGTTAAAGAAAATTGTTTTTAAACATCATTTTGAGATTACCTATCTGTCTTTCATATCTTCTTAACAGTCTCAACCAGTTGCACAAGACTATGACAGATTATGAACTCAGTAAACATTTTCACTCTTCAAGCTGTAGGACTAGTAGCTTATCAAAATTTGTCCAGAAGAGGAATAAGAAAAAATGCACAGTATAACAATAGTGCCTCTGGGCTTTGCATCGTGACTCTAATTAAATGGTAGCAAAAACTCCTTTCAGCCAGACATGATCAGTTGGTGGAGTGTGTGATAATGAAGAACAGAGTTTTTCCTTTGTTTATATGTGATGAAGGATTTAAAGTGGTTTCACGTTGAAGAGCACTCAATTAATGCTACCTTGTTTACATACTGAATGCACAAAAAGTCAAACTATCTTAATGTGATTGTGGTTAATTATGCTGGATGGTATGCAATTAATACAGTTTGCAGTGATGACATGAGGTTTGCCTCTGTTTCACAGGTTGTGTCTTGGATTATCACCATCTGGATATTTGGATCACTAACGATCTTCCTGCTGGCACGTGTTCTTGGGGGTGAGGTGAGTGTCTCAGACATATCTCAGTCAGAAAAAATGATAATGTGAGTGTAAACTAAAGGAGACCTGTTTGTGAGCAGTCTTTTCTTGTTCCGTTGGCCAGGTTTCCTTTGGACAGGTTCTTGGTGTGATTGGATATTCTCTCCTCCCCCTCATCGTTATCGCTCCTGTGCTCTTAGTGATTGGAGGGTTTGAGGTGGTTTCAACACTAATCAAAGTAAGAAAGAGGCTGTACATCAACAAACAATGTATTATTCTTCACATTGTGTGACAGCTATTGTGTGTGTGATAACAGTTGTAGGGAGGTTAGGTCAAAGCCAAATGACTGAGTAGTAAATTACTCGAATGACAGAAAGTAAACTGAGGTTTCTGTAAATTACCTTCAGTTGATTTTAGTGGTAAGTCTTGTCTGAGGAGGATGCCTAAGTAGGGTTTTCTGAAAAATCTGAACCTGCTGACTTTTGTACTCACCATAAACTAACACTTTTCTTGATTGTCCTGAGCTGTAAGCCGAAATCAAAATAGTCTTGCACCTGTGTTTTTCTGTGATGCCTCTTTGTATTGTAATGTATCTAAACTGTCTGCTGCCTGCTCTGTTCTTTCAGCTGTTTGGAGTCTTCTGGGCTGCTTACAGCGCTGCTTCACTGCTCGTCGGGGATGAATTTAAAACGAAGAAGCCGCTTCTCATATATCCTATATTCCTTTTGTATATTTACTTCCTGTCACTATATACTGGTGTGTGACCGCTGGTGTAGAAGCCATGGACCTTTTCATTGACAGTGACCCTGGAGTACAGGGGAAAAGGAATCAAACAATGGACCCAGGACTTTTTTAAAAGGTGTTTATTTCTTTTATAACTCTGTTCAAATGTAGATGGTGGGGATGTTGGGGATATATAACAGTGTTTATAGTTTTGTCCTTTATGTCTTTGGTCAATAAAATACTAACTGCTTTTACAGCTTAAGGCTTTCAGTATGCAGACTCGTTTACAGTTGCAATACAATTCCCCTAGTGCTGCATTTACTTGTGGATGAGGGAGCTTGAAATAATCAAAGTTATTTATTTAATGATTTCTTTGGTCTTCTCTCTACCCCTTTGAAAAATGTGTTGCCAAATATTAGAGTGTACATAATCAATGAATAACCATGCAGCACTACACAAAATGAACGAGCATTATGTCCTCCAATGTTACACATTGTAATGTACTATGAGAAGTGTCCATTGATGCTTTCAGATGTATTTATTTATGAATCGTAGCCGCAGAAGCGTGTGGACTGGGCAGAGAGAGATAAAAACCATCTTCTTCAAATGTGGTGCCTAGTTTCCCCACCTTTGTGTCCTGTTAACTTTTTCATTCAGGAGTATAACCATTGATCAGTAAATCAACACCTGTCACTTGAACAGCTGGTATTTCATGACTTATTTGTGCATTTTACAGCTATAATACAGCTTGTCACAGTAATATATTAAACAGTTTTGTAAATTACAGGCTCTGTAAGATTGGTTATAAATGTCATAAATATGATCTGTCAAATCTTACTCATTACATCAGTTAAAGCTTTTTCTGCTACATCAGAAAACTTGCTAGACCTGCCTTTCACTGTTAAAGTTATCTCCTCTAATTTGAGAAATGACATAATATCATTAAGGCACAGAAGAAGGTTTGGAGGATTTCCAGAGAAGTGGGATTCAACGCCTCATTAAAAGAGAAGTAAAAGCTTATACCTGTGATTGTATGGAATTAAGTTGAACTTGATCAAGTGAAATTCCAGATATAGCAAAAAAGCGGTCCACCTTAACCTGAATTCCTAGAACTCTTGACAAGTTCATAAAATTATCACTCTAAAGTTGATGTAGTCTAGGACAGAAAAATAGCATATGACTCCAGTTACACAAAGAAGCATGACATCTATCACATTGATCTGAAACATGAGTATATAGTTCAGAAAATCTAAATTTGGTTAGTTTGGCCCTATGCAAGACCTTGAACTGTGTTAGCTGCAGCCTGGCACAAGGCGTTCTTGAACTTGTGCTATGCACCGCTTTATCCCACCATTGATCAGTCAAATTTACCCCTAATTCATGTTCCCAAGTCATGGGTAGAGGGAAGGGAAGGACAACACGTATAAACTGAGGAGGCACCTTGTCTAATTTGAAAATAAAGAAATAAATGGGATTTGGGTAAATTAATATTAGAAGATATTCAAAGGAAAAGAAAGTGCCATCTTTATAAAGGTCTTTAAAAGATTAAATACCTTGGTTCTGCCAAAATATATAGGATGTATTAAAAGATGGGGGAAGAGATGGTTGTTCACTATAGGCATTGAAGATGAAGGTGATGTATACTCAAAATGGCAACTAAACGAGTACCAGATCTTTTAAAAAGTAGAGCACCAAAGGGTTCTTGGAAAACTTTGAAGGATTGATAGGTAGTGAATATTTAAGTAGGTTAGCAGTTGAAAATGAGATACATGACTGAGTCTCTAGCCTACACGGAAGGAGGTCAGGAGATTACAGCCAGTAAATTAATTTACGAATATGGGCTGACCAATAACAAAAAAGAAAATTTGGTAAATTAAGGCCTCCATCAGATTTAAATGTGTGCAGTAATGACTTTATATTATTCTGGGGGATTTGCCGACCTACAAAAAAGATGTAATAACTTGATCAAGAGTTTAAACATTTGCTTGGGTAAGAAAAAAAATAGAAAAGAAATATGGGCAGGACATTCATCTTCACTGCGTTGATTCTCCCAATCAGTGATAAGGGGAGAGAGCTCCATCTTTGGAAATCTGTTTTTCCAGAGGGATAATATTACATTGCCACATGTGACTTCATACTGGAGTCAATTTATGGGAAATACTGTATTGCATGAAAACAGGCCTGGCTTTTAACTAATAGATACTTGATCACAAATAACGTTAAAGAAGTCTCCTTTATACTCATTCACAAATTCTATTCAGCAAGAGATTACATTAAAAAAAGATTTTAAAAAGAAATTGAAAGGAACTGCAGTTTTGTAAGGCATGCCCTGAGACTGTTGTTCACTTATTTTGGTATTGTCCTGTTGTTAAAAGATTTTGGCAGAGCTTGTGTAATTTTGTTTCTGAGAATATTGATGTTGATTTTGTTTTACTGTGGAAGAATGTTGTGTTTGGTATCTTGAAAAAATGATAATGTACAGAAAAGAACACACATACAGTATGGATTATCAATTTTATTCTTATAATGGCCAAGTCTCATATTCATCGTTGTAAATTCACAAACAGGAAACCCCACTTTATTGCCTTTGATAATGAGATCTGACAATACATTCACTCAATCAAATATGCTGAAAAACCCAAAGCAATGAAAACTATTACTGCCTGCACTTTGTTTAATATCTTTCGATAGCTTCTATATGGTTTGCTTGTACGTGTTCTTGCGATGTTCTTTCTGATACACTTTTTTCTTTTTTTTTTTCTCTTTTCTGTTTCTACAATATGGACTTTGCATTACCTGATTACATATATATTTGTCCTTTGTAATTACAACAGATGATAATAAAGTTGTTAAAAAAAAAAAAAAAAGCTTTAGCTCTGCTGAGAGGGACACAACTGCAGCGCAAGATGGCGGACCCAAAAGATGAACTTCCGCAATGAACTTCTGCATTACCTCCGATTGGCGGACCCAAAAGAATTACCTTCCGGCGGATGGGCTTTCTCGTTGGCAGACTTCCGGCGCCGAAATATTTCGCCAAAAGTTTGTTTTTTGGTCACATCCATGCGGTACGTTTCAAACCGAATTAATTCTTCCAGCTAAATAAAGAAACAACATGTGGGAAGGTTATTCCAATGATCGATTTTTTTTGTCAGAAGGGACTTCCGGTAGTCGGATTTAGTCGCCGCAAGCTTTTTTTTTTTTTTTTCGCTCCGTTCATTCCGTAAGAATCGAATTGAATTTATTATTGAGCTAAAAATCAAAACAAAACGTTTATGTATTAATTATGACTACTGTTTTGTTCTGATTTAATTCTGAAGTTTACAGTAATATGTATATATAGACTGATGTCCTCATATTTTGATAATTTGTCAGAATAGGTAAATGTATATAGAAGTTATCATCTTACTCAAATTCTTATGTAAGAGTTTGCTACAAGTATGGACTGTTTTAACCTCTCGTTACACATCATATAAGAGTGTTTTCTAACTTCTCTCTCCAATAGCTTTATTACACAGCACATGAATGTTTCTTAACTTCTCTGTGACCTTGTTTCTCCTATTAGCAGGTGTGTGTGTGTGATGTATCCTCCACTGTGAATCTATTAGGACCTCGTTTAATGTCAACAATGTTGCCCTGACCCTCACATATTTTCTGTTGTTCATAATTATGTTTTATGAGAGTGCTTACGTTGCTGCACATATTTTTCCCCCCATCCTTTAGTAACATTGTGTAACCAGGGACATAATTTATGAAATGGTGTGCTTCCTGGTGAGCCTCTTCAGGATTGCTTGACTGTGCAAAATCCAAGTATACAATAATTGTAGAGACACAAGTCACATGATCTCTTTAAGGTTCAGAAGAGCCATATAGCAAAAACAATTGAATTGCGATATCATTACAGACTGTGTAAAGAAATGGGAAATTGTCATACAACTGCTTCAAAGATTTCTTTAATATTTTCCAAAAAAATATATAAAAATATATCCAAAAATATATAATCGTATATACATAATTTAGAGCGTTGCCGTCGGTGTGGTGGGGGGCTTAGAATATGTTGCCACAGGCCATCATCTGCTCTGCTCTGAGTAGGGTGATGCCATGCTCCTGAAGTGCTTTGATCAAAAGCTGAAAAACAGTCAAATAATGTGAACAATTGAAATTATGCAGTATGGGTTAATTGTTGTTCTTGAGCTTTCCAAATGAATAAGAACAACCTCTTAACAATATCATCAATTTTCAAAGCAAGCTATATAGTTTGATCTACTCACCTCTGGGAGCATGACATCAAAAACAAAATCAAGCAGGTGAATCTCGCCTCTTTTGATTTTTTCTGATATGGTTGTTGCCTCCTCAATAAACCGCAGGAGCTCGAACATCTATTGAAGAAAAACACAGAAAGTAAACACCTTTCAAATGTAACACCTCTGAGAGTAAAAATACTCATGATGGATGGCATTTTTACTTACGCGCTGCTCACTCCAACTTAGTGTCCTTATCTTAAGATGCTGCTTTAGCCGGAGTGAGGTGGCGGGATTCCTCCAAAGAAACATCCTGTTGGAGCGGATCTTTCCAGAGAGTAGATCATTGTGTAATGTCTGAAACCAAAGAGCAAGAGACAAAAATGTAATCATCTGAAAAAGAAACGGTGGCTTTAACAACTGATAGTGCATTCAAAAGCAACCTTGATCTGTGTCTTAGAAAAGACAGCATCAATTCCTCCACTGTCAACAGCATCCTTGATCCTGCAGAGAAATAAGAAAAAGAGCAAGCCCTCATTTTTCATCCTTTGCGCCTCGTATTTTTGACTGATACTATGTTTCCTTGATAAATTATGTTATACCGAGGATGCTCAATGGAGTCCTCGCAGCCGCAGTCAAACGGCTCCATTTCAATCCCGGCACAATCCTGATGCAGCCAGCCCCTGCACGTCTTGCACTGGACCCATTTTATCAATTTTACCTCAGGGTAAAGCAATCTGATCAAATGAGAGACAAACATAATATTAAACAAACACGCTGTCCAATTGATTATACCTCTACAGCACATTTGAATGTATAAATAATTTTCCCGCATGATTCGTGCATTTAAGCTATATGTAAAAGTGGTCACTTCATGGAAAATCACTGAATAGGCCCCGATAAATGCATTTATTAAATTGAGTCTGCAACACACCTCTCTCCTGCGATGTCTGGTAGACACAGAATTTCATGGAATCTGCCATGCACATTCTTTGGACATCCGATGCCGTCTGCGTCATGGTTTCCTTGACAAGTCAATTTGAAAAGTAACATCAATTACCAAATACATCGAGACAATGTTGATCCATACAACTGTGTGCATTTTGAAGGACTCCCACTGACATAATACTGTTTTTAGAAGGCAATTTTCTAACCTCTATGTCCTGCTGCTCTGCCTTCCTCTTTAGACTGAAGACCGGAGTATGCTTTCCAGCAATGAGCTCTTGACATTCTTTGGTCCAGTGGGTGAAGATTTTCCCACAACTGTAATGACAATATATCTTTAAGTACAATATATTGATTGTCTTCCAGTTAATTAGGGCCTCTAGTTTACTTAAACTGTCTACCTGTTCAAAGAATTGTTCTCCAGGGGCAACAGGCACCACCATCGCCGCAAAACAGGCATGTCATGCTGAAATTGTTGTTTGTATTTCATTTTAGTGCACAATACAAAATACAACCTTGAGGATGACACTGCGTGTTGAAAAGTACTTACAACTGAGTAGTCAAACTGTGACTCCATAACGATGTACATGGCAGACTTAAAAAAAAAAAAATTATGAGACAACATGTGAGATAACTTTTAAAAAGTCCATGTTGGAAAGTTATTCTAGATACAATATTTGTGCATTACAGCTCGTTATGACCTACCATCAACATGAATATGCCACAGTCTGAGCCGAAGTCCTGGCTGGGGAAGCCCTGATTTAACAAAAGCAAACGTTAATCATCTTGTCACATACACTTTGTAGGAGCCAGATTGGGGTTTTGCAGTTTATTGTTATGTATTTTTTGTGCCAGCAGATAGTGCTATTGTGCCTGTCTATTTAATGGGTGGGTTGATTAGGACAGGTGCGCACACGTGGGAAGCCGAACAGTTTTTTGACCGTGTGAAGTGGTCTTGTGTCTTTGTCTTACATAAAATGATGAATGAGTAAATAAATCAAAACAACAGAAAATATGGACGTTGTGACATGTGACATTATTCCACCTGCGGGCACGCGTCACCTCAAGCAAAAAGGTGTTCGCCACAAGTAACAGCATTGGAAAACTGTTATACACTTTTCAACTGTAATATAGAGCATGCACAAATACCTCTAAATCTCTGCCCGTTTTCTCAGTCCATTGCCCAGGACATATCTTCTGCGCAATGTTCCTGTTAATTTGAGAGTGTCACTTAGATTTCCCATGATGGAAACAATGAATTGCAGGGTTAGGGTTAGTTTGAGTGGGTCGGAGGTGAGATTGAATGAATGCGGACGGCTTGCTTCTTTTCAAACTTCCTGAAAGTTCTTCTTCTTCTGTAAATTTTGCCGCAAGAAAGTTTAGGTGCATACCGCCACCTACTGTTCTGGCATCGCAAAGCCTATCGGAGGTAATTGCGGAAGTTCATCTTTTGGGTCCGCCAATCGGAGGTAATGCGGAAGTTCATCTTTTGGGTCCGCCAATCGGAGGTAATTCTGAGTGAGTATTGCGGAAGTTCATCTTTTGGGTCTGCCATCTTGCGCTGCAGTTGGGTACTCTTGGCTCTGCTGGAGAAAGGAAAAAAGTGGGAGGGGTGGGCTGGATCAAACCATTACCGAGGCAAAGGGGGTGCTGCTAAGTTTTTGTTACGGTGATACAATTCAATAATATATTGTATATGGTTTTGGCATTTTTTCAGCTTAGACGTGGACATACTGTTAAAATGCTGCTGTTTATTGCTTAGTCTGTTCAGAGTCCTGATCCTTACAAAAATGTGGAACTTAGGAGACAAAACATTAAAGACAGTTTAACCAGACACTCCACAATCTTCATGTTGGTACAGACAGCTGGCTGCTCTCTACGAACCCAAATTACCACTTTATTCTCACAACATGAGGACTGTATTCTCCTATTATGACTTAAATACCTCTTTATTTTTGTGATAGTATGACTTTATTACAATTTTCTTCTCATGACAACGTAACTTTATCTTTTTAATATCGTGACTTAAATTTCTTACAATTTAACTCTGTAGAAAAGTGTTTTTATCGTTACTTTGTTATGGTAAGAATTTTATATACTGTGACTTTTTTCTCATAAGATTATTACTTAAGTCTTTAAAAGTCTTTAATGTGGCCCACATGCTCTGTTGTAGCTTTTTTAACTTATATAAAGGAGACAAACACAACATTTCAGTCTGAAATTTAGCTAAGAAGAACTACAGAAGACGAGAACGGCCATTAATTTTTCTTTTTTTATGCACTGTTGTTTTGTGATAAAGATTTATTTTCTCATTATCTTGATTCAACAAAGTTTGTTTTCTCATGATCTGGAATTTTTTTTCGTTATCCCGACATTACAAAGATAATTTTCTTGTGGAAAAAGAAATGGCGTTTTAGTCGACCTCAAGTAGTAGCTTTTAAAAACGCCCTCCAGATTTGCTTCGACCGACTGGTGACGGTCAGTCACTACAGGGAGAGAGGTTCACATACCGAGGATCCTTCACAACCTTATACACGTGCGCACATATACTGAGCAGCAATCTGATGCAATCAATGGCATTAACTGTATAAACTTCATCACCAGAGTCTCCCTCATTCACACACCTGTCACCTCTCATCCACACAGACACTCCTAGTACTTGAGCCAAGGACCAAAATTTCACATATCGGTACCACCTGGGTGGGCAAATTCTAGTTGTGATTTTTTTATTGCTATACATCCCTACAATAAGTTTTTATATGATAGACCTTGGTAACTGGTAGCTTTATTGTAGTTATCACTCATTAAAGTAATAGAGTGCATGTGTTGCCTTTACGGCATAGTTTACATAGTAAGTTTGTACATGCCTTTATTTTGAAATGTATTTTTTTTTTGAAATGGGTTTTCTTTACTGAGGAAGTTGCATGCATACACTTCACTTCATGTTAGTTGGAAGAAGCTAGCTGCATCAGCTCTCCTGTGTTTTCTGTGTTCATCCAAAGCCATCCACACTGTAAACGCCACAGAGGCAATGTTGTAAGTACATAATTTCATGGTTGAATATAAATAATCGTTAAAAAGAATATATTTTTATGTTAAAAAGGATTTGATTGGGTTTATTAAGATATTTCATTTGTCATGTATTTGAATTGAGAAAAGCACATTGTGGAGAGTTAAAATGGTGATTTGTTTTATATTTTTGTGTTACAGTTTTCATTCTGCTTTGTATGACGATACAAAAGAGGACTAGTAAACAGCAAAGAAAGCTCACTACGACTCGAATTAATCATTTACAGAGAAGAGTTTAACTAGTTGTATAGCTGCAGTTGCTACACTGTGGTGTGGACAACATAGTGAAAAGACATTTAAAGTCTGGTGTTGTACATCGTGGTAAGATGGACGAAACAAAACGACAAGATTTCAGTGACTAGCAGGAGTAGCAGGAGTTCGCGGTCATCTGTATCAAGTGGATCATTAATACGTGCACGTGCCAAAGCAGAAGCGGCTAAAGCACGCCTTGCATTTGCTGAACAAGAAGCTAAAGCTAAGATAGAGAGAGCAGCTAAGGAGGCTGAGCAACAGAAAGAGATAGCTGACAGAGAAGCTGAGTATCAGAAGATAAAGGCTGATAGAGACGCTGCATATCACCTTGAGAAAGTAAAAAGCGAAGCCGAGCTCGAAGAGCTTGCTTTACGCCGAGAAGCGGCAGCAGCAGAGGCTGAAGCAGCTGTGTGGGAATCAGCAGATGCCCAGGCATGTCAGTTGATGCTAGATGAGGTAGGCCCATCAGAAGAAGACAAAATGGAGCGGACAAGTGATTACATTACCTCTCACTTTGACCCACAATCACACAAAAGCTGTCCTTCATCTGACCCTCCTGATCAAGAAGCCATTAAAGCTCACTCACCAAAAAGGGGGCCCCCAGTAAATGAGACATTATTCAGCCCTCGCAATCCCTTTAATCCAGAGTATCGGACCCATGCTTTTCCAAATGAAACCTCACATGCTAATGTCACTAGCCACCCTGACAATTTTGACGATATGTATGTCCCGCCAGCGGTCAAAATGGAAAATCAGGCTTCTTACAGTGCATCTGACCAACAGAGAGATTCAAAAGTGTGTCAGTCCAACCTGAATAAGTCAGCACAGCCCTTCTACCCCAAGTCCACGACTACGGCTTCCCACAGTGCACCTGCAACTGAGCACCTGGCGCAGTACTTGGCTCGGCGCGACCTGGTGAATTCAAGTTTATATCAGTTTGATGATAAGCCTGAACACTATCGTGCTTGGCAGTCTTCATACACCAATGTCACACAAGGGCTGGGCCTCACACCTACTGAGGAGTTGGACTTGATGATAAAATGGCTTGGTAGAGAATCCAGCAACCATGTGAAACGTATACGGTCAGTGCACATAACAAACCCAGTCATAGCGCTGAAGAAGGCCTGGGATCGCCTCCAGGAATGTTATGCAGCACCTGAAATGATCGAAAGGTCTCTTTTCGACCGTCTTGACAATTTTCCTAGAGTTTCAGGAAAAGAACATGTGAAGCTACGGGAGCTAGCAGATTTGCTAATGGAAGTACAGTGTGCTAAGGAGGACGGCTACCTCCCAGCTCTCTCTTACCTGGACACCGCACGTGGTATCGAACCCATAGTTGCAAAACTGCCCTATGTGCTTCAAGAAAAATGGATTTCAGCTGGTTCAAAACATAAGGAAGAAAATAAAGGGCAATTTCCACCATTTGAATTTTTCAGCCAGTTCATAAGTTATGAGGCACGGAAGAGAAATGACCCCAGCTTTTCTATCCCAAGTACGAGCAGCTCATCCACAAAGTTCGAAAGGGTCCTCTTTAAAGGCACAAGGGACCCTATTTCGGTTCACAAGACGGATGTTGATTCTACACACACACACATGCGAACAATGTGAAAAGTGTAAGTGACCCAAACAAAAGCTGCCCAATCCACGCCAAGCCACATCCCCTCAAACGGTGCAAAGCTTTTAGAGCCAAGAACCTGGAAGAAAGAAAGACCTTCCTCAAAGAAAGAGGGATCTGCTTTAGGTGTTGTAGCTCAACTGCTCACTTTGCAAAGGAGTGTCCAAATGCAGTTAAATGTATGGAATGTGAGAGCACCTATCACGACTCTGCCATGCATCCTGGACCTGCACCCCAAGTTAAGGCTTCCTCAACTTCACACAACGGCGGGGAGGGAGAAGAGAACAGCGCTACCACAACAGTTGTTAACTCAAGCTGCACTGAGGTTTGTGGCACAGGACAAATTGGTCGATCATGCTCCAAGATTTGCTTGGCTAAAGTATACCGCAAAGGTCAACCTGACAAGTACATTAAGGCCTACGTCATTTTGGATGACCAAAGCAACAGGTCATTAGCACGGTCCGGCTTATTTGCGCTATTTAATGTGGAGTGTGAACCATACTCCTACTATTTGAAGACATGTTCTGGCACCGTCGAAGCATCTGGGCGAAGAGCTGAAGCCTTTGTTGTCGAGTCACTGGATGGAAGGGCTACAATCCCTCTCCCACCACTCATCGAGTGCAATGATATACCCAACAATCGGTCTGAAATCCCGACTCCAAATGCAGCTCGACACCATCCTCATCTCTCCAAAGTAGCAGAGCACATCCCTGATAGCGATCCAACTGCTGAGATTCTCCTCTTGCTCGGCAGAGACGTAATAAGAGTGCACAAGGTGAGGGAACAGGTCAACGGGCCCCACAATGCCCCCTTTGACCTGGACCTGGACCTGGGATGGGTGCTAGTTGGAGAAGTATGCCTGGGAAGTGCACACAAGCCGACTATCAACACCTTCAAAACAACTGTGCTTGACAATGGTCGACCCTCACTCCTCCAGCCTTGCACAAGCTTCTTGCACATCAAAGAGAAGATTGATCATGGCACAGTAGCAAGTGGTGGCACGTCAGAGGTCAGCAAACCTGCAGAAGAGATGTTAGGACAAACTGTCTATAGTCACACTGAACATGACAACAAGCTGGCATCCTCAATTGAAGACGACATCTTCTTGAAACTGATGGACAAAGAAGTCTACAGAGACGAGTCTAACAGTTGGGTTGCCCCACTCCCATTTAGGCAACCAAGGCAACGCCTACCCAACAACCGGGAACAAGCAGTCAAACGCTTCGCCTCACTCCAGTGCAGTCTAAATAAGAGACCAGAGACGCAACAGCAATACATAGCCTTCATGGGAAAAATATTGGAGAATTGTCATGCGGAGGTAGCGCCACCGTTGGGAGAGAATGAAGAATGTTGGTACTTGCCAACCTTTGGGGTTTTCCACCCACAAAAACCAGGCCAAATCAGGGTGGTATTTGACTCAAGTGCCAAACACTCTGGAGTTTCCCTCAATGATGTGCTCCTCACTGGACCCGATCTCAACAATACACTCCTCGGAGTCCTGATGCGGTTCCGGAAGGAAAAGGTCGCTATCCTGGCAGATATACAACAGATGTTTCACTGTTTCTTAGTGCGACCGGACCACAGGAACTACCTGCGATTCCTGTGGTACAAGGATAACGACGTGACAAAGGAGATCATAGACTATAGAATGAGGGTTCATGTCTTTGGCAACAGCCCATCCCCTGCTGTAGCTATTTATGGACTTAGAAGAGCCATCAGAGAGGGTGCCCAAGAACATGGACCTGACACCATCAACTTTGTGGAATGCCACTTCTATGTGGACGATGGCCTTCTTTCTGTGCCAACTGATGCTGAAGCCATCGACTTGTTGCACCGAACACAGACTTCCCTTGCAGAATCGAACCTCAGGCTTCACAAGTTTGTGTCTAATAGCCAAACTGTCCTGGAAGCTTTCCCACCTGCAGACTGTGCTGCTATCTTGAAGGATGTGGATTTCTGTGGAGAGGCAGTCCCTACTCAACGCAGCCTGGGCCTCCTGTGGGAGATAACGAGTGACACGATCACCTTCTCTGTGGCCCATGACATCAAGCCATTCACTCGTCGTGGTGTCCTCTCCACAGTGAACAGTGTTTTCGACCCCTTAGGGTTTCTGGCCCCAGTAACCATCCAAGGAAGAGCCCTCCTCCGAGAACTCACAGCAGAGCTGTCTGAATGGGACGCAGCCTTACCTGCAGATAAGCTCAGTAAGTGGCAGGCGTGGCAAAATTCTCTTATGGACCTGAGACACCTCCATGTACCCCGTACATACACCGCAGCTTCTCTTGCCAAGGCAGTGCATGTAGAGCTGTGCGTGTTTTCTGACGCATCTACCAAAGCCATTGGTGCTGTAGCATACCTGAAAGCTGTGCAAAAAGATGGAGAAACCCATGTTGGATTCGTCATGGGAAAGGCGAAACTTGCACCCCAGTCGGAACCAACGATTCCAAGGCTCGAACTTTGTGCAGCAGTCCTAGCCGTGGAAATGGCAGACTTAATTCGTGACGAATTGGATTTGAAGCTGGATTCCACAAAGTTCTTCACTGACAGCAAAGTGGTTCTGGGTTACATATTCAATGAATCTAGACGCTTCTATGTCTATGTTCATAATAGAGTACAGCGCATTCGCCAAACCACCACGCCTGATCAGTGGCACTACGTGCGCACGGAAGATAATCCTGCAGACTATGCGTCAAGGTCTGCTCCTGCCTCACTCCTGGCGCAGACAACGTGGTTCACAGGACCTGACTTCCTGCTCAACCCTCCCAACGAACCAGAAGCAGATCAGTCCTTTGATTTAGTGAAACCTGAGCTAGACCCAGATATCCGTCCACCTGTAAGGAGCTATGCTATACACCTCCAAGAGAAAGGTCTCAGCACAGAACGCTTTCAAAGGTTCTCTAGTTTCAACTCTCTTGTTCGGGCTATAGCACTCCTAATTCACATTGCAAGGTCTTACACTCTTTCCAATCAAAAAGACAAGTGTAAAGGATGGCATAGGTGTGATCTACCCCGTACTCCAGAAGAACTCTCTCAAGCTAAGGAAGTCATCATCTCTGCTGTTCAGAAGAGAGCATTTCCAAAGGAATTTGACGCTTTGACGTCTAACAAGCCAGTCCCTCTAAGCAGCAGTCTCCGTTACCTCAGTCCAACCTTGCAGGGCAGTCTCATCTGTCTCGGAGGTTGATTGAAAAATGCTGACCTGGAAATTGGAGAGAAGAATCCAGTAATCCTCCCAAAGGATGATCATGTGTCTTTGCTGCTTGTCAGACACCATCATGCTCTAGTCAAACATCAAGGCCATCATCTAACAGAAGGAGCTGTCAGGGCAGCAGGATTATGGCTCTTGGGAGGAAAAAGGCTCATCAACTCAGTCTTACACAAATGTGTAACATGCCGTAAGCTTAGGGGAAAAATGCGGGAACAACGCATGGCAGATTTGCCACCCCAGCGTCTACAGACCTGTCCTCCTTTCACGTACGTGGGGTTGGATGTATTCGGACCCTGGCTCATCACCACTAGACGCACAAGGGGAGGGCAGGCTGAAAGCAAGCGCTGGGCAATGCTGTTCTGCTGCATGAGCTCTCAAGCTGTCCACATTGAGGTCATCGATTCAATGGACACCTCAAGCTGCATCAATGCCTTAAGGCGTTTCTTTGCAATAAGAGGACCTGCGAAACAACTGATGTCTGATTGCGGCACTAACTTTGTGGGTTCATGCAAGGAGCTTGGCATGAGTGAAAAACAACCAGACCCAACTGTGCAGAGATACCTACACCAGCAAGGATGCTCATGGGAGTTCAACCCCCCACATGCTTCGCATATGGGCGGGTCTTGGGAACGTCTGATTGGCGTGGCCAGACGAATTCTGGACTCTGTGCTTCGTGAGCAGCACTCTCGCTTAACCCATGATGTTTTGTGCACGCTAATGGCCGAAGTGACTGCCATTATCAACGCAAGGCCTCTGATCGCAGTTTCAAATGACCCAGAGGATCCATTCATTCTGTCACCATCAATGCTTTTGACCCAGAAGGTAGGAGTCCCACCTCCACCAGGTGACTTTACAGACAGAGACCTCCTCACCAAGCAATGGAGACAAGTACAAGTTCTTGCCAACAAATTTTGGAGCCGTTGGAGTCGAGACTATTTGCCAACCTTGCAGTACAGGAGGAAATGGGATAAATCACGCCCAAACCTGCAAGAAGGAGACCTCGTTCTTCTCAAAGATAGTCAAGCTGCCCGCAACAACTGGCCAATGGCTATGATCACAAAGACTTTCTCTGGAAGTGATGGAAGAGTGAGAAAGGTGGAATTGAAGACCACAGACCAAGGACATTCAAAAACGTTCTTCAGACCAGTCTCAGAAGTTGTGTTACTTCTTGCTAAAAATGTTCAGAAACCCGCTTAGTTCATGTGGTGATTAGTTAGTGACCTCTCAGAGGTCAGGCGGGGAGTGTGTTGCCTTTACGGCATAGTTTACATAGTAAGTTTGTACATGCCTTTATTTTGAAATGTATTTTTTTTTTGAAATGGGTTTTCTTTACTGAGGAAGTTGCATGCATACACTTCACTTCATGTTAGTTGGAAGAAGCTAGCTGCATCAGCTCTCCTGTGTTTTCTGTGTTCATCCAAAGCCATCCACACTGTAAATGCCACAGAGGCAATGTCGTAAGTACATAATTTCATGGTTGAATATAAATAATCGTTAAAAAGAATATATTTTTTCGTTACAAAGGATTTGATTGGGTTTATTAAGATATTTCATTTGTCATGTATTTGAATTGAGAAAAGCACATTGTGGAGAGTTAAAATGGTGATTTGTTTTATATTTTTGTGTTACAGTTTTCATTCTGCTTTGTATGACGATACAAAAGAGGACTAGTAAACAGCAAAGAAAGCTCACTACGACTCGAATCAATCATTTACAGAGAAGAGTTTAACTAGTTGTATAGCTGCAGTTGCTACACTGTGGTGAGGACAACATAGTGCAGCTGTTCAAAAACGAAAAATCGCCTTCCTTCAAAATGAGCTTTCTTTCATTTTAACCTCTCATTTAGGTGTGTTTGAACTATTGGCTAGCCATAGAGACTTGTAATAACCCCCTAAGTAGTATTTCAAGTAATTTATCTAATACAGGTGTGTATATATAAGCTTCAATTAGTCAATTGTCAGGTCTAAATCAAAGTCTAAATTAAGGATATTTTTTGACATAGAAGTAGAAGTAAAATAAATGCAGACTAATAGCATTATAATAACACAACTTTAATATGACACTGACATATATACGTCTAGGCGTGAACACATCACCCCTGTGCTGTCTTCGCTACACTGGCTTCCAGTTCGTTTTAGAATTGACTTTAAACTTTTATTATTTACTTTTTATGCCATAAATGGCCTGGCCCCCTCCTACCTGTCAGAGATTTTAACTGTTCGCGATCATGGCAGGGCCCTCCGTTCCTCCAGTCAGCGCCTGTTGGAGGTCCCGAGGTCAAAACTCAAACAGTGGGGTGATCGTTCTTTTGCTGTTGCAGCTCCTAGGCTGTGGAACAGACTGCCGCTAGATGTACGCACCACCACTGACCCCAGTTTATTTAAATCAAAGTTAAAGACGCACCTTTTTAGACTTGCTTTTAACTCTGACTAGGTAGTCCTGTACTTATAGGTTTTTAGCACTTCTACATACTATTTTATTGTATTATTTTATTTTCATATTCATTTTTATTATTTCATCGTTCTTGTATTATTCTATTCTATTGTATTATTTTATAATGGTATTTTTTCTTGTGTTATTTTATTGCTTTTATGTAAAGCACTTTGGGTACCATTTGGGATATTGTAAAGTGCTATATAAATAAAATTTGATTTGATTTGATTTTGATTTGATATTATTCCTGTTCACTACCCATTTCTCGTGGTCAGCGATATATCCACAGGTATATACACTACAGACACACATACACACTGCAAATACACACACTTTGTTGTGGCTGTTAGGTCATTGCCTGTTTGTGTCTCTTTCTCTCCATGATAGAAATGGACATTATGTCTCTGGAGAAAGAAGAATCTATCGTCTCTACCAACGAGAGCTACCTGCATGAAGCTGGCGTTCCACCCCACGCAAAATTACGGGAAAGTAGTCTGTTTTTATTTGTGCTTCATTTGTGCTGGTTTGTGCCATGAAAATTTTGTTTGTGCTGCTATGGTTTTTAAGCTTAACTGTATATTGTTTTATAGGTCATCTAGAGGTCACCTAGCCCCCTATTTGTTCCGAATGGATCCCAAATGGTGCTGTTCGTTGGTGCTTTGTTAGTGCTTCATTTGTGCTGGATTGTGCCGTTAAAATTTCTGTTCGTGCTGCTAGGGTTTTTAAGTTATTATACACTTTTATTTTCGGTGACGATAGCACTCAGCTCTACATTGGCTCCAGAGGGACCTGAAATGGTTCTGTTCGTTTGTGCTCTGTTTCTGCTGGTCTGTGCCGTAAAAATTTTCATTTGTTCTGCAACAATTTTTAAGTTATTACACACTTGAATTTTTGGTGATGACGTTAACCTGCCCTCCATTTGCTCCAAAAGGCCTCTCTGACTGAGGCTGAGGCTGAGTGAGATGACTGTCATTAAAAAATTGTTTATCTCTTGAAGAGAACTGAGGCTAAACTAAAACAGGCCCTTCTTTGATAAGACAAAGTGTCTGCTATTGGACTGTTAATGAAATCAGATTAGTTTTTAAGAGAAAAAAAAAAAAGCTTTGTAAATGCTGTGTCAATTATGCTCAGGGTAACTTGTCAGCTCTGCTGGATATCAGATAATACTGCTCATACTGATGAGAAACTCCTGTCTGACTCTATATTAAAACAGACAGTAACTCACCTTCTTTCAGACAGCCGCAGAGACCGTTTATGACCCAGACTCTCAAATGTCCTCACAGTAAAAACTGATCATCTGATTAAGTGATAGATAACCTTAAGCAAATGTTATTTGGTTCTCCAAAGTGGACTCTGATGCTGTCATTCTTCAGTCGTTTTTAGAGTGTGGTTTCCCATAAATGCTCCAAAAGCTTCATCAAGCCTACATTATACAATCCTGAAATGTAATGTACACATACAAGTCCTTTTAGTGAAGTACTAGAAAGGGACTTCAACTCACATCTGATTTAGTAACAGTAGGAAAACTTGGATTTGATCCTAAATTCATGAATGCCAGTCAATCCTGAAGTGACAGAAATCAGACTAGCCTTTGAGTGCCGTATACGGAGGTGTGGACATGTCCTTCCTGTGGACCAGTGAGCACAGTGCAGAACAGACAGAGAGAGAAAGAAAGAATAAGAATAGGAATAAGAATAAGAAGAACTTTGTTCATCCCCGAAGGTAAATTCAATTGTCTGTTCTCACTTGACATGTCTCTAAAAGTTATCTACAATTTACACAAGAGTTATAAAGTCTGATGGCTGTGGGTGCAAAAGGTCTTCTAAGTCAAGTCAGTCAAGTCAAGTTTATTTGTATAGCACATTTCAGCAGCACGGCAATTCAAGGTGCTTTACATGAAACAAGCAGGCAAAACATTCAACACAATTTGAAAAATAAAAACAGCGTAAAAGACATTTAACAAATTAAAAGTTACATTCAAAGCTAAAATAAGGTTGGAGATAAGAGAAGACAAAACTTAAATTGGAGAGAGAGAAAAAAAAAGATCAAGACAGGCAAATGATGACGATGTTGTTTAGAAGCCTCAGGTTTGATTTAATGATAGGCCACGGCAAACATATGGGTTTTCAGCTGTGATTTAAAAGAGCTGAGAGTTTCAGCAGACCTACAGTTTTCAGGGAGTTTGTTCCAGATATGAGGAGCATAAAAACTTAAAGCTGCTTCTCCACGTTTAGTTCTGACTCTGGGGACAGAGAGCAGACCTGCTCCTGATGATCTGAGCGGTCTGGATGGTTCGTAATGTACCAGCAGATCAGAAATGTATTTTGGTCCTGAACCAGTCAGTGCTTTATAAACCAGTAATAGTATCTTAAAATCAATTCTTTGACAGACGGGAAGCCAGTGTAAAGATCTGAGAACTGGGGTGATATGATCTACTTTCTTGGTCTTAGTGAGGACTCGAGCAGCAGCATTCTGAATCAGTTGGAGCTGTCTGATGGATTTTTTGGGGAGACCTGTGAAGACACTGTTACAGTAGTCGAGTCTGCTGAAGATAAATGCATGGACAAGCTTTTCCAAATCCTGCTGGGTCATCAGTCCTTTAACCCTTGATATATTCTTCAGGTGATAGTAGGCTGACTTTGTAATTGTCTTTATGTGGCTGTTAAGATTCAGGTCTGAGTCCATGACAACACCAAGGTTTCTGGCTTGGTTTGTGCTTTTCAACATTATCGATTGAAGCTGAGCGCAGACTTTTAATCGCTCTTCTTCTGCTCCAAATACAATTACTTCCGTTTTATCTTTGTTTAGTTGAAGAAAATTCAGACACATCCAATCATTGATTTGTTCAATGCACTGACTCAGTGTTTGTATTGGATTGTAGTTGCCTGGCGATATGGTTATGTAAATCTGTGTGTCGTCTGCATAATTATGGTAAGATATTTTGTTGTCTGCTATGATTTGAGTTAGAGGGAGCATGTAAATGTTGAATAGGAGTGGCCCCAGAATGGAGCCTTGGGGAACCCCACATGTCATTTTTGTTCGCTCTGATGTGTAATTACCTAGAGACACAAAGTAGTCTCTATCCTTTAAGTAGGATGCAAACCAGTTTAGTACTGTTCCAGAAAGTCCCACCCAGTTTTCCAGTCGATCGAGTAGGATGCTGTGGTCAACCGTGTCGAAAGCAGCACTGAGATCGAGCAATACTAGGACTGAAATTTTGCCATTGTCTGAGTTTAAGTGGATGTTGTTAAAGACTTTGATAAGAGCAGTCTCAGTGCTGTGATGCGGTCGAAACCCTGACTGGAAAACGTCAAAACAGTTGTTTAGGACGAAGAAGTTGTGAAGCTGTTGGAAGGCTGCTTTTTCAATGATTTTGCTTAAAAACGGGAGGTTCGATATAGGCCTATAATTGTTCATTACTGAGTTGTCTAGGTTGTTTTTTTTTTTTAGGAGAGGCTTTATGACAGCAGTTTTCAGGGCCTGTGGAAAGACACCTGACAGAAGTGACATGTTGACAATCTGTAAAAGATCTGAGGCCATGCAATTAGAAACTGTTTTTAAGAAACCTGTTGGCAGAATATCAAGGCAGCAGGTGGAGGAGTTCAGATTTAGTATGATGTCTTCCAGGGTTTTAATGTTGATCGGGTTGAATTGTGTCATGCTACTGGGGTTGGTACGCATGGACAACACATGTCCTGTACCGGATATTGAGCTACTGACTGTTTGTCTAATTTTCTGGATTTT
The DNA here is from genome assembly GCA_962446985.1 of Xyrichtys novacula. Lineage (NCBI taxonomy): Eukaryota > Metazoa > Chordata > Actinopteri > Labriformes > Labridae > Xyrichtys > Xyrichtys novacula. Next base: position 1,463,080 of record OY660874.1, on the reverse strand, counting down.
GTTATTGAAGAAGGAGGCAAATTCATTACAAGCCTTGGCGGACAGAAATTCAGAGGCTACTGATACTGGAGGGTTTGTTAGCCTGTCGACTGTGGTAAATAGGGCGCGTGCATTATTTTTGTTTTTGGTGATGATGTCTGAGAAGAAGGATCGCCTAGCATTTCTCAGTTCTAGGTTAAAGATACGAAGTCTCTCTTTACAGATCTGATAGTGAACCTGAAGGCTTGTCTTTCGCCATCTGCGTTCGGCTTTCCGACACTCTCTTCAGCTCTAACCAGCGCGGCATTCCTCCATGGAGATCTTTTCTTGCCAGAGACTATTTTCACCTTGGTGGGCGCAATGGCATCCATCACATTCGTGATTCTAGAGCAAAGGTCTTTTACAAGCTCATTGACCGAGAGCTGTGAGAGAGCTGGGAGAGGAGTCAAAGCCTAATTAAATATTTCACTGGTGTTGTCAGTGATAAGCCACTTGGTGATTACCTCTGTCTGAGTAGTAGTGAATAGCATAGAGATAGTACTCTCAAAAAATACACAGGAGTGATCAGAGATAGCAACATCAGTAATCATGATTTTGGGTATGTTCAGGCCCTTGAAAATAATTAAGTCTAGAGTGTGATCTCTATTGTGTGTGGGCTCTGTTACATGTTGGGTCAAACCATAGTTATCAAGGAGACAGCACAATTCTTTGGTGCCTCTGTCCTGGGGGTTGTCAACGTGAATGTTAAAATCACCAACAATCACTACACAGTCAAAGTCAATACAGATTATAGACAGCAATTCAGTAAAGTCATCAAAAAAATTCACAAAGTATTTAGGAGGTCTGTAGATGTTAAGGAATATTGCTCTAGTAGCAGAGTTCAACTGGAAGGCCACATATTCAAAGGAAGGAAAATTCCCATAGTACATCTGTTTACATTGCATTGAGTCCTTGAATAAGATAGCTACTCCACCTCCTTTTCTATGCTTCCTCATTTCACTCATAAAGCTGAAGTTAGGGGGGGCTGACTCGATAAGAACAGTCGCACTGTTATCTTGTTCTAACCAGGTTTCAGTTAAAAACATTAAGTTGAGATTGTGCTTGATGATAAGATCGTTGATTAAGAATGATTTTCCAGCTAAAGATCTGACATTTAAAAGAGCTGAGTGTAGTGTGCTAGAGAAATTATCTGTACTGTTTTTCATGATGGGCTGACGGGGGATGGAGGCTAAGTTTGATAAATTCTTAGTTAGGTACCTTCTGTTCCTAGGCAGATTATTATGTCTATTACTTATTATGACTGGGATTGATGACGTTATCTCATCGGGCCGCAGGTTGTCCTGGGAAGAGATATAACTGTAGTTATCCTTGCCTGGACCCAAAACATTTTAGCAAGAGCTTATTGAGAACGAGGTGTTCCTCACTTCTAAATCTTTCTGTCCTGCAGTGAAGAGAGAGGAGCCGTCCACCACCATTGGCTCTTTGGTCCATTAGGGTGTTATGAGGTGGGTGATCCATGTTCTTTAGAATAGTCTCCACCTTCTTCAGTGTACATCTCTCCACCACATCCCCCACTAAGTCCAGCTTGAGTCCAACCACAGAGCCAGCCTTTTTTTTTACGAGTTTGTTAAGACATATTTGCATCTTTGTGTTTGATGCTCCCCCCCAGCATACTGCAGCGTAGGACAGAACACTTGCCATTAAGATGTGGGTGATGGCATTGTGTCTCATCAACAGCCTGTAACAGGGCTGAGTGTACATCTGCATTTCTGCAACAGGATGCACACCCTAAATCATAGAAATGTTTTTCTTGTAGGGGAGCATTATAACATGCTGACAATGTGACCCTCATTTAAACTGAGTGCTACGGGATATACTACATTGAGGGGTGGCATTTGACTTTTAAATATTGAATGATAGGATATAGAGTCAGCTATATTAATAAAAAGCATGGTTGAAAAGTCACAAATATAGCTGAATTATTGCCAAGTTTGTCAAGAGGATTTTTAAAAAAAATCTGTTTTCAACTATAATCAAATTTGATCTCCATATATTTCCAAAAGTTTACAGAAACCTAGCTGCAGCACTTTCAAAAGGGGGACACAGATCATCAAAAAAAGTGCAACAGGCTGTTCATCACATTAGGTATGAAACACTGTTTAGAGCTTATAACTGATGGTTGTTTGAAATTCTACAAAACCAGACAAACTAAACGAGGAACTCTGCCTTACTTCAGACTCATGTGTCCATAAAAGCATTGAAAAACAAAAGGAAGTGCCACACAGTACAACACATGGATAGTATCACCATAGTTTAATCAATCAATTCATCAAACCAGTCCCACCTGTGCTGCTGTGGAGGGTGCACGTTTAGTTCCTCCTAACAGTTTACATGATTCAGGAGAATTTTCATTATTCCACTGTCATCATCATCATCATCATCATCATCGTTCTCATTTATGGAAAGCAGTTTGAACATTTAATAGCTAAGTTTAACTATCCAGAATTAACATTGTAGATATCAACAACTTCTTTCTGACTAGTTATAACTACATTTCGTCCATCAATTGATCTTTAGCCGCTTATAATAAAAATAATAATGCATTTTATTTGTAAAGCGCTTTTCACAAACTCAAAGAGGCTGTACATGAATAAAAGCAAGAGCAATAAAACATACATCAATATACAATAAAATATACATCAATATCAAATAAAATCAGGTAAAATCCACAAGGGGGGGGGGTTATGGAGCGGAAAAGGTGGGTTTTGAGCTGGGTCTTGAATCTGGTAAGGTCGGTGCAGTTTCTGAGGTCCAGTGGGAGTGAGGTGGTAGTAGGCTGTTTTGGTGATTTGCTTGACGTGCTGGGTGAAGGAGAGGTTGCTGTCAAAGAGAATACCAAGGTTGTGACAGTAGGGGGAGGGGGAGAGGGAAAGTCTGTGACTGTGGAGGTGAGGGAGTCTGGGCCAGTGATGTGGAGATCTGTTTTGTCGTAGTTGAGCTTGAGAAGGTTGCTGTCCATCCAGTGTTTGACATCAGAGAGGCAGTTTTAAGAGGAAGTGTTGGGTCTGGGGGGTGATGGAGGTGGAAGAGATGTACAATTGAATGTCATCAGCATAGCAGTGGAAATGGAGATTGTGTTGACGGAGGATGTGGCCAAGAGGGAGGAGGTAGATGATGAAGAGGACCGGACCAAGCACCGAACCCTGGGGGACACCTTGGGACACAGGGGCAGTTGTGGAGGAGCAGTTGTTGATGTGGATGAAGTGATTCCGGTCTGTGAGATATGAGTGGATCCAGTTGAGACCGGTGTCTGTGATATTGAGGAGGGAGTGTAGGCGGGACAAGGGGATGGCGTAGTCGATGGTGTCAAAAACGGCGAAGAGGTCAAGGAGGATGAGAATGGAGAGTTGGCCGGAGTCAGCAGAAATGAGGAGGTCGTTGGTGACTTTGATGAGGGCAGTTTCGGTGCTGTGGTGGGTGCAGAATCCTGATTGAAACTGTTTGTAAAGATTGTTATTGTTGAGGTGGGCTTTGATTTGTGATGCAATGACACGTTCAAGGATTTTTGACAGGAAAGGGAGGTTGGAGATGGGCCGGAAGTTGTTGATGTCGTCAGGGTTGAGTCCAGGTTTTTTTTGACAGCGGCCAGTTTGAGTGAAGGGGGAACAGTGGCAGATGTCATCATCTAGGTGGATGATGACATGGAGCAGGTGATGTTGGTCACGTCGGTTGGAGAAACAGGTGAGAAGCGGGAGAGTGCTGATGGGATGAGGGGAGGAGCTGGGAATGTAGGGTGGGGGAAGGGAGTTGTAGATTGTGTTGATTTTGGATTGAAAAGAGGAGAGGAATGAGTTGCACTTTTCCGGGGTGAAGGTGATGGAGATGCTGTCTATGGGGTGGCGCAGTTTTTTGACTGTGGAGAAAAGAGCCTTTTGGTTACTGGAGCCGGAGTGGATGAGGTTGGAGTAATAGGAAGAACGGGCGGAGTTGAGGGCTGTTCTGTACAGGTGGAGATGGTTGGTGTGGGCTTGGAGATGGACGGTGAGGCCGGTCTTGTGGTAGAGACGTTCCAGTTGGCGTTTGTGTGATTTCATTTTGTGCAGTTCTGAGGTAAACCAGGGGGCAGAGTGTCTAAATGAAACTGTTCTTGTTTTGAAGGGTGCGAACTGGTCCAGGCAGGAGGATAGAGTGTTATTGTAGTAGTTGAGTGTCCTGGAGGGTTGCTTGTAGGGAGAACAGGTGGAGGGATTGCTGGTGGGCCACATCCATACAAGTTGTTAGTAGCGTGGAGTTTGATTTGAGCTCCTCAGACAGTTTTTGAATACGGATTTTGAGTGTGGTAATTGTTTTATTTGCCTCATGAAGCGCTTCAGTCTCTAGGAGTAGGGACTCGCTCTCTCACTCATGCTCGCTCTCTCGCTCATGCTCGCTCTCTCATCAATACTCACTTATCTGGACTCAGGTCGTAGGGGCAGCAGACTAGGCAAGGAAGCCCAGACTTCTCTCTGCCCAGCCACTTTGTCCAGCCTGTCCTGGGTCTTCCCCGCAGCATCCTACCACTGGGACATGCCCTAAAGACCTCACCAGCGAGGTGTCCCAGAGGCATCCTGATTAGATGCTCAAGCCACCTCATCTGACTCCTCTCAATGCAGAGGAGCAAAGCTCTACTTTAAGCCTTTCTTGAATGACTTAGCTCACCACTGGTGTCCACCAGCAGATTTGGGTGTCTTTTGACCATAGCTCTGATTGGCCGCCTCAACAATTGAAGCGCAGAACATAGCCTACTTGGACTCAATGTCCCCGCCTCTTTGGGAACATGGTTGAAGCTCTACCGGAGGGAGCCACTGCCAGATGTTTCCAGCAGACCCTCACAATGCGCTTGGGTCTGCTGTGCACATGTAAACACCCTTATGTCTGAACATGGTGTTTGTTACGGAAAATCTGTGATGAGCACAGAAATCCAATGACAAAGCACCACTCAGGTTCAGATTGGGGGGGGCGTTCCTTCCAATAACAACCCTCCAGGTCTTACTGTCACTGCCAACAATGGGCGTTGAAGTCCCCCAGTAGAACAAGGGAGTCCCCCGAAGGAGCCCTCTCCAGCCCCCCCTTCCAAGGACTCCAAAAAGGGTGGATACTCTGAGCTGCTGTTTGGAGCATAGGCACAAACAACAGTCAGGATCTATCCCCCACCTGAAAAGCGAAGGGAGGTTACCCTCTTGTCCATTGGGGTGAACCCCAATATATAGGCACTGAGCCAGGGAGCAATAAGTATAGCCACCCTAATCCAGGTAAATGAACTTGAACTGACCTTCTTCACCCTCAGGAACCAGGAGGAGCTCAGGAGACCATGTAAGACAAAGGTGAGATAAGACAAAGATCGGTTTGCAAGGAAGTCATTAAACTATTATTCAATAAATTATATGAAACAGATTTAGAAGCTTATACTTACTTTCTCCAGCCTTGGTGTATTACAGCATCACTGATTTTAGACTTTCGACTCTGACTGCAAACCAGCAGCACTGTATGTAAACCACGGAGGCCAGGATCTACAGTTTCGGGTCATTGTGCAGGTCGGTCTTCTGTTTCAATCCAGATCCCCGTGCCCATAATTCTGACCAGAACTGAACCATGCAAGATTAACCTCAACAGCCCATGCTAATCATCACAGCTGCTTTTTGCACCTATCACAGATCCCTTTCACAGCCTTTTTTTCAGTGCATCTAAATAATAAGAGCAAGAGTTGAGGAGATGTGCACAGTGGCTGCTCCACAAATCCAAATCTCATCTCCTCACTCCACACAGTATGAACCTGCAAATCCCCTAGACACACCTTCCATTATTTTAATAATATAATTCTTAAATCTATGAATTAAGTTTAACAGCCACGGCAAAAATATTCATCCTCCTAACAAAGAAACACACAATTAAATGCCATCTCAATGCTTACTCTCAAAGTCCTGAATATTTGGACATCTGTGGTTCTGTCATATCCTCTTTTAGTAATTATCCCACCTTCAACACAAGTTATCTTATAACCCAAGTTTACAAAAATCCTAAATACCATTTTAGATGTTGTTAAACTAGGGTTTGGCGGATGAAGTGCAAAGACAAACAAAGCAACCTTGATTTTTGCAGATTAACGGTACACATCGCTGTCACATTAAGTTTCTACTGAATTCCAGCGCATCGAAAAACAAAGAAAATTAATTGTTGTGTTTTGATGTTTAGGACACTTTTCAGTATTAATTAGAGTTGATTTTTTTCTTGGCGAGTGGGAAACAGTATCAAGGCGCAGGCATCATCTACCTGCAGCTAGTAAAACCTGCCTAAAATGTTGGAGTTTGCCAAAAAGTTCACCCATGTCACGAGCTCCATGTGTAAAAACGTACACCAAAATATGTGGGAATTTATCAAAATCTTGCACATTTATTGTATTTAAACAAGGTTCACAGGGTAGCTTGATAAAGAGGTCTACCATTTTCAAAACAGGCATGGAGGTGACACTTGCGCACATTGGCTGTATTACAATTCAGTCGCAACACTTCAATACATATCTATTGATTATTTAAACAGACTTCATACTATTAAATAACCTAACCATCACAGCCATGGCATAAATGACGAGTTTTGCAAGGCACTAATGTGCATTCTTTTTTATCACAGTTTGTTTATTGACTTTTTTCATCTTTATGTAAATGCATTCACAGACATATCAATACAGCACACAAAGAACAGAAACCCTATCACCCCCTCCCCTCCCTCAGTAAGATCTACAGTAGATGAAGTCTATAATGCGGTCCTCGTCTTCATTTCCACACTACACAATACCAACGCTTCAGACATGGAACTAGTTGCAAGCCGTTATGAAGTCAGTGATAACTGTTCTTGTCCAGGACCAGGCACTTGCCCATTGAGGTTATTCATAAAGGATAAGAAAGAGGACCACAGGACTGCTGAAGTCCTCAATTTTTCCTTTTGCCATGTAAGTCAGTTTTTCCAGTGCCAGGTCAGATGCCATTTCTGTAATCCATCGACCAGCAGGGGGTCCCTGGTTCTCCTTCCATGCTAAGGCAACCACTCGTTTGGCTTGTAATAGACAGACATTAATTAGTTTGTCTTCTTTACAGTCACTGCAAAATCCTCAGGGTATATGTGTAACAAACACAATTTTAGCCCCAGCCGGTATATTTTTTCCTGTCAGTTTGGAGATCAAATCTAGAACCTCTTTCCAAAATAACTTTCGACAGCTCCACATACAATGCAACAGTGTACCAACTTCTTCCATACATTTCATACAACAGTCAGGAATATTAGGATTAAAGTGGTGTAGTTTAACAGGCATGATGTAGGTCCTAAGCAACCATTTATACTGTGGGAGTTTACATCTCGTATAGTTTGAGTTGAAAGACACGCCTTCTCCCAGTCGTCAACACTTATGGTCGACTCAAGATCCTTCTCCCATGTCAATAGATGAGAGAGTTTTCTTTAGAACCTGCCAACAGTGCACCATAAAAGATAGATATTTGACCCCTGCCCTGTAAGTGGTTCACCATCAGTTGTTCAATGGTAGATAATGACAGTTTCAAGGTAGTTTTTGTCTGGGAGTAAATAAAGCTTCTTAATTGAAGATACTTAAAGTGATGTTTCCCAGGTAAGTCAAAGTTGTCTTGTAGTTGTGTAAAAGACATTAAAATAGCTTTGGTATAAAGATCTTTTATTTTACTTAAGCCTTTCTCCATCAAGTGTCTAAATCCCATGTCACGCCTCCCAGGAGTGAATTTTTCATTTCCCCATATAGGTTTGAAACAAGAAAGTCTGGGGGTATCATTTAAAAAGGCATGGGCTTCATGCCATATTCTCAGTGTTTTTGAGGAATGGATTACATGTGTGTTTCCCTAGTTTTTCAGCTTGTGACGAATAAAGGTAAACATAATGGAAGTTCGATTGCATTGTTTTCTATCTCTACCCAAGCTGGAACATCTGTGTCATCGAAGTAATATATGGCTGCCCGGAGTTGGGCTGCCCAGTAATATAGGTTCATATTCAGAAGTTTAAGCCCACCGCGTTCATGCGGAAGGTAAAGAAGAGAAAGACGCAGTCTAGGACGCTTATTCCTCCATATAAAACGGGTGAAGTTATTCTTAAAGAGTAGAGAATAGGGAGGTTGGTAAAGGAAGCGGAATCGCTTGAAAGAGATATAGAAACTTAGGCAAGACAGACATTTTGATGTTTAAGAAGAAGAACTTTATTAATCCCCGAAGAAAAATTCAATTGTCTGTTGTCTCACATAATAAGTTATCTACTATTTACACAAGCTCGGTAATTCCAAGCTTTATTCATCACAAGCTGAATGCATCCTATCATCGAGATGGGCATTAAGCTCCACTTCTCTAAGGATTCCTCTATGGCTCTAACAAGTGGGTTATAGTTATTTGGCACTATGTCATCAATGGCAGGCGATATTCTAACACCTAGATAAGTAAATCCTTCTGGAGTATTAGTAACTGAGCATGGATCTGGGGACCTTCTTTCTCTTCCCTGTTCAGTAATAGCAAAGCACTTTTTTTTTTACTGTTGACTTTGTAACCAGAAAATTGTCCAAATAACATCAGCAGGTGGCTGAGGGCTTGCAGTAAAGTTTCTAGCCTTGTTAAGAACAAAACAATATCATCAGCAAAATGAGACAAACGGTGTTCTGAGTTACCAATAATCATGCCCGACAGCCATGGCCAAAGGCTCAACAGCAAATAAGAACAACAAAAGGGCTCATAGGACAGCCTTGGCATGTAGATCTGCCGAGATTGAAGGGCAATTTCTGCTACTGGGTCTGAATATAATAATTGAAGCCATTTAAGTTTTTTTTCCCCAAAGCCAAATCTTTTTCAAAACATCAAACAGGTAGCCCCACTCGATCCTGTTGAATGCTTTTTTCAGCATCTAGTGACAGAAGTGCATGGTCTTTGGCATTTCGTTTGGCATATAAAACATTTAGAAGCCTATGTGTATTGTGAAAGGCTTGTCTGCCAAGTACATCATTGGCGATCAGGTTGGGTATCGGCGACTCTATCCGCCTGGCCAGAGCTTTACATAATATCTTGGTATCGCAGGACATTAAAGATATGGGGCGATATGATGTTCTATCTATGGGACATTTGCCTGGGTTTAAAAGGAGAGAAATTACTGCAGCTCATAAAGATGGGGGAAAAACTATGGGAAGTATTTTACCATCAATAAACTTTACAAAGTCCGGGCTTGAAAGCAAAATCTGGGTCATGGGGACACAACATTGGGTAATTCCATTCTAAAGGAAATCGGTGCATGGTCCAATAACAGAATACCGTTGTACCAATATCTTTCAATTTTCAACAGTAGTCTGTGTGAAATTAAAAAATAATCTATTCTAGAGTATGTCTTATAGGAGCTGGAAAAGCAGGAATAGCCTCTTCCGTTCTGTTTTCTGTTCAACACCTGTTTCAATTTTACCAATTTGTTCAGCCCTCTTATGTTCCAGCTGGAGATTTTTAACTCTGATCTGGCAGTCATTTGTATCTACAGAACGTATGCATATTTGGAAGATATGATTGAGAAACTGAAAACACAGAACCAAAGACATAGCACCGAGATCTTATTCCCACCCAAAACCCCCTGATGCACTTCCCCAAATGAAGTACATATGAACTAGAAAAAAGTGACTAACTCCAGATATGGTCAATGTACGATCCACACAATAGGGAGCAACGTTGCTCATGCATTCATACCACATCATAAGGCTCACTGACATGTTGAAAACAGACTTCAAGTTCAACCAGCAGTGAATATTATGGTTAAAAAATAAAATAAATAAATCCCTAGGGGATAAAGAAAAGAAGAAGAAAGGGCGAGAGAAGGGGAAGAAACAAAACACAACAAAACAAACAAAAAAGGCAATAAAGAAGACAAAGAAAACAGCAAATATGTAAATAAATACTAATAATATAAATAATATAACAATACAGATTAGCCACTTTTAACAGACAACCTGTTGGCAGAGTATAGCTCACAACCCATACAGAAAAGGACGGACACATAAACGCCTCCCAACCCTGAATGTAGTTCTCAAAATAAGGGTGTCCCTCTAGTGAATAGAGATTAAAGAAAGAGTAAATTGCCCAAAGCACAAGTCTCCCGTCATATAACCATGACGGTTTTCAGATGCACTGTTACCTCATTGGGACAGTGTGATGCTCATGGTTGTGGTCAGAAAGGGAACTCATCGGCTCCCGGAGCTCGGGGATCCTCAAGGAGTGACCATGTCGGTGGATTGAATGTTGTGGAGAAAATCCTCTGCTTGGGAGACGGATGTGAATACCCGGTGCTTGTGTTGCATGTAAAGGAAGGAGAAGGAGGCTCCTCTTGGTGCAGCACAGTATTTTTTCTTTAACTTCTATGGGAACATCAGTTAACAATCAGTTCTCATGTTCGTGCTTACAATCTCTCCGTCTGGCTTCTCACTCGATTGTACTGAATAGGTCAGGCACCTAAACAAGTCAAAATATTCACAGTATCGTAAAATATCGTACACTGAACACCTTTCTTTCTTCTTTTTATCAAATTATTTATATTCCATGAACTCTATTTTTAACACAAAGGGCTCTATTTTCGTTCGCCCCGGTGAGGCGGCGGAGGGCGGCGAGCCCCGCGCAGTTGTATTTTCGTCTGGCGGAGCCCGGCGTAAGGCGAGTTTGGTATTTTCGTGGACTGAGTCGCACGGAGGCGAGCCGAGATCCGCCAAGCTGGGCGTGGTGGCGTGGCAGGGGGAGGTGTTGACAGAATCAGCTGGCGCAGTGACATTTTCGTGCTCGCCACTGGCGTGTAACGTGCGCTGAAAGCTCGCCGATTCAAACCTGGTCAGCTTTCAGCGCAAGGCGGAACGCAGCTGGTCCAGTAGTATTTTGGTAGACCGGCGGCGTATCGACATACGTCACTGATGCCTCACCGGCAGGTTTCCACAGTGTCAGGCAGATTTCAGTGCAATAAATAATGATCAACAACTATTAATCTGAGTCAGCACATACATTTAGATCTATATCGATATATTCTGATCTATATCTGATCTGATGAGCGCGTTTGGCACGCGTTTGGACACACAACCTGACCGAATCAATACAGCTGAAACTGCATCAAATTAAATTAAATACCTAGTAAATAGACACACATGATGAAGTTAACAAGATATGTAATGTGTCTCCCTCCTTTTCTTTCTTCCTCTTATTTCTCGCACAGCTCGACCTGGACACGTCTCCGTGTCCTCTGTCCGTCTTGCTGCTGCTGCAGCTGAACAGATGATTTGTTTCAGTGCTCAGATGCGTTATCTACTTTAAGCCGACATACGGATATTATAATATTCAGTTTTGTGAGCCAAATTTATTTTATATGCCAACATCTATGAAAGAAAGAGCCAGGCCACGGAGCGCGATGCGTCATTTACGCACAGATGGTTCCGATTTTAATGCCTTTTTGGAGTTTATGTTGTGATCTGTGCGCTCAACCCACCTTTGTCACGTGAGGTTTGAATATATGCAACTTTATGTGTGTCTTTATTTGTGGAAAAGGGTGTTTGTCTTACCAGTGGGTCCAACATTACGCACACCAAATCCATCTGTGCTCAGATGAGAGAGTGTGGAGGACACTTGTTGAGCAGCTGCCCTCTGTCGCCATCGTGTGGCATAACCGTCTTCAGACATCTCTTGATCTCTTTGACTACTTCATGAAAATAGTAATACGCCTCGCCGGTGGCGGATTTAAAGGCGAGGAGAGGAGCTAATGTGATTGGTGAAAACAGGTCTCGGCTGTGTTAAACCCCCATACGCCCTCTCTCCTCCCCTTCTATGATTTATGCTGCCGGGAGGAGCTGAGTTAGGGAGGGGGGATACTTACGCCGGGCTGCGCGGCTCACCAAAATACCAAAATGTGCTTGGGAACGCCTTGTCAGCGCGGCGGATCTGATTGACTCTGCGCTTGCGGCACGTCTCCGGCGAGGCACCAAAATAGAGCCCAAATAGTTATTATTCTTACTGTTCTTCTAATCAATCATGTTTACATTTTTATCATCAACTGTCATGGTCAACCGGAAGCCCAACGTCACACTCCGGTTCTGCACGATAATGAGCCGACAGTTAAGAAACACAAACAAACACGGCACCCACGCACACGAGCCGACCGCGAACGGGTGCTCGATAACATGCGAGCCGAACTGCCGGTTACCTGACAATACACGGATGAAACAACTAGCCACTAGCTAGCTTCGGGCACGCTAGCCAACTACCTGAGAGCTGGTGCCGTATGGCATGCGAGTTCCTAAGAGTTTAACTTGCACCATATGTCACGGTCACTCATGTTTTTCTTTCTCATCAGTTCTCATGTCCGTGCTTACAATCTCTCCATCTGGCTTCTCACTCGATTGTACTGAGTGGGTCAGCCACGGAGAGCGCGTGCACACAGCGCCCTCTGCTGACGAGATGCCCCCACTGTATACACAGGAATTCAACCATGCAAACCATTACCAACAGGTAACAAAAAAATGTTTTCATCCTGTTCTTGTTTTTGTGCGTGTGTGTGAAGTGTATTATGTATATAAAACTAATAACGATAATAACCTTTGAAAAATGGAAAAATAGGGCGTGCACACATGTAAGGCGGAGCCCGCCGCATCTAACCAATCGCGAACATGGACCAGTCTGGAGCGTCAGAGCAGGCCGGAGAGCGAAAGACTGCATACTTAACAAACGAGGAGCCGGAAACGATCATGAGAAAGTATGAAGAATTCAAATCTATCATAAACCTCAAAAGCAACACCGTTGCCGCTGCAAAAGCACGGAAGGAATGCTTTCAACATGCGCTTTTAACATGCACCAGATATGTCTAATTAATTTCCGAGATGAAATCATTCATTTGTTCATTCGTATCGTGTTGTTGTTCACCCCCCCCCCCCAACACTCTGAACCCCCACCCCACCCCCCACCCCCGCCAACCTACCATACCTAAGGATTATATAAAAGTTTCTTTCTGCTCTTCCTTCTTGCAAAGTTGTCCACTAACTCATCAAAGTTGAACTGTCAAACTCTGATTCTATTGCAAGAAGGGAGAGTGAATTCAACCCATTTGGGCACATTTTCATCCTGAGCTCATTTTTTATTCGAGCCAGTCTGGAGAATGACCATTCCCCTTCAGAGTTTGTTATTGGCAGGGTCAAAAACAGTCTGAGTGCTATGTAAACATTTGGGAAAGCATTTTTGTTCTTCTGAAATGAATGATTTGTACTGAACAAGTTCATCTGCCAAGCTCGTCAGATCAGTGGGATATGCTGCAGCAAGAGATTCTGCCCTTAAAGTGAGCTCACTGTTGGACATATTATCAGGCATGAAAAGAACATGAAAAAGATTGGTCAAGTGTGTGTATGCAGTTAACCGATGGTTAAGACAGGACACAAGTTTGTCAATTAGAACATTGAACGTTTCAATCCAAAACTTTACTTTTCCACTAAATGCAACACCTGGCTCTGCACTTTCATCAGCCATACATTTGCGCTTCTTTGTGCGCTGGAGGTCATGTCTGTAGTCTTGGGAGACTGAATCGGTAACAGTTAAAGCTGAACCTTCAAAAAAGGCAAAATTGTCTCTCTGTGCTGCCACAAAGTCACGAAGTGAAAGCAGAAGCTGTCTAGCCGTGTGTATGTCAATGTTATGTTTCTTCAACTGCAGGGTCGTGGCTCGGAACCGCTGCAGTATTGTATCCCAAAAGTGTGCCATGAAAGCTATCTCTAGGGTGTCCAGCTTGCCACAGAGTGCAGAGGCCTCGCTTCTAGTTTCACATTTCTCCTGTGAGTCTTTGGAAATATTGTTCAATGCCTCTCTCAATTGTGTAATAATATATAACATATAATGCATAATAATGCATTCCTCAATTATTTGAACAAAGTAAAACTTATTCAAACCTTTCTAATACTTAAAAACTTTCTAATACTTGAGGATTTTTAATTATAAAAATTTTCCCTGTTTTAAATAGTTTTAGTATTCATGCATTATTCACCCCTTAAACAAAATCTCACTTCTTCTACTACAACTACTGCTAATATCAATTAAACTAGTACTTTGACTTATACTTCAACTACTATTGCTACTATTTCTACTTTCTCTACTGCTAGTTCTACCACTAGCTCTACTACTTCAACTTCTTCTATTCTCAAACTATTTCTACTGCTTACATGACTACTAATATCACTTCTATGACTACTTATCATACTACCACTAGAACAACAAATTAAACTTATGCCACTTCTCACCTTCGTGCCTTTTAAGGTAATTTACTTCTTCATTCAAACTTTGTGCAATTTCAGTCATTTTTCTGGCCTCTTTCAGCATGAATAATATTTCAATTTATGGAGCATATTCATACTGTTTGTCCTTCAACCATTTTCACAATTATTCAACTTATATTTCTTTTTCACTGCTTCAACAGCTTTTACATTAATATCTTTCTCCATGTTTTATTAGCAGTTTAGCATTGCTTTTTCAGCTTTCAGCACTCAGCATTTCCACGCATTTTCTGCAAGGAAATGCAATTTTTCTAGTTCCACTTAGACTTCCAGATTTGTTCACTGAAAATACAGTAGCCCTTACAATGGCTTTAAGTCTAGTTAAGGTACACTGTTATTACAATACAATTTAAACGTCAATGAGCTTTTTACAATGACAGTTTTGATGCACTCCAAGGACCATGTCATATTGTGTACACACAATACTATGCGGGAGCGAAATCACTTCATAGAAATCACTTCACTCTCATAGAAAATAGGTCCAGCTTCTACTAGCTGTCTACTGGGGCCAGCGTTAGGCCCAGGATATGCTTGCTGTGTGCACATTTCATGCCTGAAGGCGTTGCCATGCGTATTTTATGTCCACATTACGCGTGATAGCACACCTGAACACAAGGTATGCAGACATGTGCGCATGATGCAATATTGACACAACCACGAGGGGCGATCTTCCGAACTTCCGTGTTTAGCTCATGGTAGAGTCAAACAATGGTGGAAAATATTAATGAGAGCCCGGTTGGCTATCTGCCCCCTACATGAAACCGCCAGTATCCAATGTTGCCAATTTAGCGACTTTGTCGCTAGATTTACAACTTTTGGCCGTCTCTGGCGACTAAAACCTCATCTAGCAACTTAGCGGCTTTTTAGGTGAATCTGGTGACTCTAAAAAAACACATCTCTCGAGTATCAAAATCATTGTTTTTCAATGTAACTTCAGCTCTGCACCGCCACCAAAAGTTAATTTCATGGTTAAGCAGCACTGTGCATTAGCCCCGATCTCGAAACTGTACCCTTTGGGATTGTCAACATAGCCATGTAGACACATTTTCTTGAGCTCAGTGAGTCGTGTCTGATGTTATGACATCATAGTAATGTCATGACGTAATCTAGCGACTTTTCAGAGAACCAATAGCAACTTTTGGTGATTTGTTTTTGGCAACACTACCAGTATCGTGCATAGTGCTCTGATCGTTCTGCTGCAAGTATGTGCGGTTGCGCACGTAAATTAAGTCACACAGCTAGCGTATCCTGGGCCTTAGGGCTCACTGAAAGGACTTTCATTCAAAGCCCTTGGTAAATCAGAGGTTGTCGTAGCGCACTTCCCTCTGTCTTCTGGCTGCTTTAAGTGCATTTTCATGGTCCTCATAGTTCAGAAATTTAATAACGACTGGTCTGGGTGCTGAGGACCGGCTCAGGTTGATACGGCCGACCCGGTACGCCGGCTTGAGTACCGGGGTGGGAGTAAAAGTGTCGCCTAGTACCTTAAGAAGCCAATTTCCCAGAAAACTGCACATGTTAACAGGGCTCTCAAGTTTTGAACTAAGCTTAGAGTGAGATTTCCTTGGGGGGGGGGGGGGGGGGGGTGATTGAAGATATTAGTATAATTATCTCTTCAATACAACGGAGTATAAGGGGCACAATTAGAAAAAAAACGTTTTTGAATCTTAGAGAATAAAGTTATTTGGGAGAATAAAGTCATTAATATATAAGTATTAAGTCGTAAAGTTACCTGTTGTGAAGGAGAGTTGTTAAAATCAGCACTGTGAAGCATTTAGATGAATTGTATGAATTTAGTATAGGTTTCACAAACATGGAGATACTTAATCCTTTGGTACATGAGCATTACACTGTCATGAGGATCAGAACTTATGTTTGAGATATATGAGAAATGCTGCTTTTGTGGAGGGGAAAATGGCTGTACAGAGGCTAAATCCATCAATACAGCTGTTAATAGCAATAGCATAGGGCTTTAGTTTATCATATAAATTTATCTGCCGTGAGGTGTTGAGGTCTCTGCATGTGTAGGTTACTGACTTACTGTAATCATCGGGTCTTTCTCGTCCTTATAAAAACCTGCTCTATCTCGGCGAGTGTCTGTCTTCTTCTGTAGTCAAACCGCAAGATATCAAAATCTACCCGGATACAGCAATGCTGCTTTTTGATTGGCTGTTCAGTAGATATACTTTATTTGATTGGCTTGCGCGTGGCACGCAGCTTCTGAACTCTCGGAGGAACTCAGTTGATTCCTACCTGTTCCATAGTTAAAGAGGTGCAACTTGGTGGACATCACCATGTTCATTTAAATGCGTGAGAAATACAATGTGTGGCATGTGAGCGTGTGAACGGGTGGGAATGCGTGTGTCACACGCTGAATGCGTGAGACTTGAGAGCCCTGCGTTAAGGCCCTCAGCTTTCTCAGGGAGACCGCCCAGTCTCAGGTTGGGGCGCCTTGCCCTGTCTTCTTGCTCTTGAACTTTTATTCCGCCTATTTTTTAAACATAGTACGAGTTTTTAGCCTTCGAGTGTGGTCACACTAGCGAGCCGGCAATTGTAAAACTTTTAACGATGATGGCGGTGTGCCAGTCCTGCCTCCCCACCGTCTCTAAATTAAGGAAGAGCATCACAGGACTAAGGAAAGACCTTCAGGAAAAGATTAAGACTCTGATGGATTTTTCCAGCGTGGCTACAATGCAAACCAAAGTGATAGCTCACCTCGGGGCGTACGGCGCAGGAGACCGGAGCTTGGCGGGCACCACAAACAACACCACCCTCCCATGGACTGGCTCCGTCACTACCGGGACCCCGGCAGATGCTCGAGCCGACTTCCATTGGCATCTCCGGTGAGCCAGGCCCAAAGCATCGGCACCCTTCACCTCCTGCCACCGTTCCACAGACCCACGGCACTCCATCAAAGAGGACGCATCTGCAACTCCGGCGACATCAACGCCCATCAGGCCGAGGGAGCCCTGGTCAGTGGTGACCAGGGGCGCCGCGGCTCGCTCACCTCCTGCTCCTCCACCTCAGGACCTGGCGCTGGAGAACAGGTTTCAGATCCTGAGCCTGCATGACTTTCCTCCTATGGGTGCCTGGTCCCCTTCCATCGATCCAGCTGGACCTGGCGCCCACCAGCCCGGGGACCGGGCCCCGGTACCAGCCTGGCCTCTCTCCAAAGTCCCGGTCAGCTACGGCCGCGGCAACAACCAGGGCGTCCAGCTCCGGACCGACTGCGGCCGCTATCGGCGGGAAATCCGTGCGTGATTGGCAACCCATGGCCCCACATAAGCCGCAGGCCCTGTCCTGCTACCTCCGTGGAAGAGAAGTGGCCGCAACCATCAATAATACGATCCACACTGTCCTCTACTCGTCCTCTTTTATAGGTTAATTCTCCGAACTTTTATCAGTTATCCACACCACCTACAACAGGATTTTAATAACTGGTGATTTTAATTTACACATTGACAACACCTCAGACCCAGTGTTTCGAGAATCTTTAAATTGTTTAAAGTGCTTTGATTTCCAGCAGCATGTGACACAGCCAACCCACAGCAGGGGGCGCACGCTGGACCTGGTCATAAGCTATGGCCTGTCCGTCGGTTCGCCCTCTGTTGTGGATCTGGCTGTGTCTGACCATTTTTGTGTGTTTTTTTAAATCAGCAGTTTTACCAGAGGGGAAGCCCAGTCAGAATGGTGAGAAAACGCTACCTAACTTCTGAAGTGGCTGCAAATTTTATTCATATCCTACAGAACACTTCTCCACAAATTTTACCAGCACCCTGTGATTTTATCGCTGACAATTTTTACAGCAATCTAAGGTCAACACTGGACTCAGTTGCTCCACTTTTAACTAAAACAATAAAAAAAAAGCAAGACCCCCATGGAGAAACGAGCATATCAAGCAGCTCAAACGTAACTGCAGGAGTGTTGAAAGGAGATGGAGGAAATCTAAATGAACAGTCCACCTTGAAATTTTTAAACACTACCTCAAAACCTTCAATAGCACAGTCAAACAGGCAAGAACTTCCCACTACAAAAAAACAATCGCTGACATTAAACATAACTCCAGACTTCTTTTTACAACAATTGATCTTTTAACAAACAACAATTTTAACAGAACCCCTGGGTCATCCTCTGATACCCTCTGTGAGGATTTTGCAGACCACTTCAGAAGTAAAATTGACAACATCAGATTCAGGCTTTTATCTCAACAGATTTTAACTGCTAACATACCTGGATCACTGCTTTTACCCGAGAAAACACTGGAGAGTTTTGCACTGGTTGATATGCAGACACTTGGTCGAGTTTTCTCCCAAGTAAACCCCACAACCTGCCTTTTAGATCCAATTCCCACACGTTTTTTTTTTTAAACAGTTTTATGGATTCTTTGAGGAACAGCTTTTAAACATTGTAAATTGCTCTCTTCAGACAGGTGTCTTTCCCACCTCCTTCAAAACGGCGCAAGTGAGGCCTCTTCTGAAGAAGAGCAATCTGGACCCCAAGATTTTTAACAATTACCGACCTGTATCCAACTTACCATTTTTAAGTAAAATCTTGGAAAAACTTGTTCTTCAACAAGATAATCGCAAACTCACAGTCTTGGTCCTGCTGGATCTAATCGCTGCCTTCGATACAACAGACCATCACATTTTATTAAATCGACTTAAGCACCTGGTCAGCCTCTCAGGCACTATTTTTAAATGGTTCACCTCTTATCTCACTGATCGACACTTCTTAGTAAGTATGGATACATGTTCCTCACGAACCCATAAAATTATGTGTGGGGTTCCCCAGGGGTCAATTTTAGGTCCAACTCTTTTTAATCTTTACATGCTTCCCCTGGGAGACATCATCAGGAGGCACGGCATCAACTTCCACAGCTATGCTGATGATACACAACTGTTCATGGCCGTGTCTCCTGATGATAGCGGGCCAATTGATGCCCTTTTAAATTGCATTTTAGACATCAAGTCCTGGATGGCAGCCAACTTCCTGCAGCTCAACCAGGACAGAACAGAAGTTTTAGTTATTGGTCCTGAAGGCCTGAGAGAGACACTTTTACCAAAACTACAAGATTTTAAAGTATCAACATCTGTAAAAACCTGGGCGTGATTTTCGACTCTGAGCTCAGACATTTCAGCTATTACAGAATTCAGCTGCAAGAGTGCTGACGAGGGATTTAGTTTTTAGCTGTATTAATGGTCTTGGCCCCTCCTATTTATTTGATTTTCTTTTACCATATCAACCCTCGGGGACCCTTAGGTCCTCCGGCACAGGCCTTTTAACCTTACCCAAAGTCAAAACAAAAACACACAGGGAGGAAGCTTTCAGTTTTTATTGTCCCTGGTTGTGGAACAGCCTGCAGGAAAGCCTTAGGGCTGCAGAGACTGTTGATGTTTTTAAGAAGAGACTCAAGACTCACTTTTTTAACCAGGCTTTTTACTAATTGCCATTTTAGACCTCTCTTATTACAAATGTTCATTTTAATCAAAGTTCTTAATGTTTATTTTATGTCATTCTTTTAATTATCTCTATTCTTAGTCTTTTTCTTAATTTCCCGTCAAAGGTTTTTATTTCTTTTACCCCTTTTTTATATGGTATCTTTTACTTATTTGTTCATTTAATATTATTTTCTTGTTTTAGTCCATCAGGTTTTACTCTTTTCACCATTCTTATCTCTATTTTTATCTCCATTGTTTCCTAAAGCTAGCTCTTGCCTCATGTAATGTCTCGTTGTCAGGGCCATGTCTCTCTATCAATATATCTTAATTCTCACACTGTGTGCGGTTGTGTGTGGGTGAGTGAGAGTGGGTGTGTGCCTTTGTGTGTGTGTGGGTGGAAGGGTTGGGTTTTTGTCATTATTGTTGTTTATAGCCTCTGTGAGGCACTTTGAATTGCATTTTCTTTTGTATGAAAAGTGCCATATAAATAAAGTTGAATTTGAATTTGAACTTTATTGCACAGTGTATTTGTAGTTTCTCCCAGTTGTTTCACCCTTTGCTGGAGAGCGATGACATTGTCCCCTGTCTGTGATATTCACTCCTCCGTTTCCCCAATTTTCTTTGAATGGGACACCAGATCCCCCTTGATGCTGTTACTAGCCTCCAGCATGTCGGCTGGCTGCTTGCCGAAATTCTGCTTTAGTGGGCGTATTGCATTCAGTATCTCAGTATTTGAAGGTCCGCTAGCAATTAACCTTGCTGTCATGATTTCATGTTTCCTGCAGCATCTCCCTATGTAGCTGAAACTGATAAAAGGAAATCCCACCTGAGATAGATTTCTTGTCAGAAATTCTGTATCTCCTCAGAGAGCTTTGACAGAAAACTCACAATAGTGTCAACTCATATTAACAAGTTACTTGTGTGGACAAAAGATGATCTGGTGGAAAGCAGCTCATTATCTTTTGAGCTTTAAAATAATTATCTTATGGGAATTAGTGGCTATATTTTAATGCACAAAACATAAACTTGTGTGAATAAGTCATCAAGAGCCTCATGTGGACAGGTGTTGGGTCCTACTAAAAATAATGTGCATGTAATGGTTTGAATTTATAACAAATGTCTTCAGATTAATATTTGATCATTGACTTAAAATATGACATTGATGCATTTAGATATAGGGATACCACCCAATTTTAATAAAAGGGAAATAAAAGAATCAAAAGTTTAATTCAGAAATTAAACATAAAGTCAATCTTGAATCAATTTTTTAAATCAATTTCATATCTCATAAAAGGCAACAATCTGCATGCATTCTTTAAGTAGTTCCAATTAAGGAGTTTTTGAGTGAATCCTACAATTCTATAATAGTTCAACTTACTTGATTAGTTTATTACAACCAACATAATTAGTTTTGCGCTCTACAAGCTTAATTAAGTTGGACTAACTTAATTTTAAGTTAAAAGTATTGGTGATATTTAATTGTCCTCACAACTAATGGACAAGTGGTCTGAAGGGGATGCAACTCTTTTTTATAAAAGAATATTGAACAAACAACAACTCTAAGTACAAAAGAATACATTTTGTTAGAACACGTTGTAGGAAAATCATAAACACACTACATGCCCTAAATTTTCCTGAAAAAAAGGCATTTAGAGGCTGTGAGAGGCACATTTTCCAAAGCCAAAAAAAGTCAGAAAAACTTCATATGTTTACTTTATATATAAGGATTAAAAGAAATAAAAAATGAACATGAACACTTGATTAGTCCTGCCTTCAAGTTTTTGTTGAAAATGCTTCAGAAACTCGTGATGAAACTGATTTATGCTTGTTTTAAAGCTTTTCTGCATGAAACTGCAGTGTTTCAGTGTCGACATCATTCAGTAAGCTATCAGCAAGCCATCCTTGCAAATAATCACAGAGATGAACATTGTATTTTTCTATTTATAATTTATGCAATGCACGGGAAACATGCTGGAAAATATATCGTAGGATGACTCCCACTTCAAAACAACTCGTTTCTAGAGGATGGACTCACTGTGGCAGAGCGGCTGTGATGTGTTTCTATTATTTAGTCAAACCAACCTCTCGTTCGCTCTTGGTATTATCGCGAGAGTTGACACATACGCTAGCGCCGTCCACCTAACGTCGTTGTGACAGAGAGCAGAGCCTGGAGTTCCTCAGCGCTGATGGTGAATAGCCACTGCTGCGGTAACGGGCGGAGGAGAAGAAGCCGCAGAAGGAGTCAGCAGCGGCAGGGAGAGATAGTTCGGAGTTAGTCTCTTAGATTTAGCAGTATTAAGTGCATTGTCGGATCCTTACAAACATCAGAAGGGAAGGGAAGGAAGAAAATAAGGAAAGATGGCGGCCGCGGCCTCGCCGGGCTCCGGCTCGTCCACCTCCTCAGACTGGATTGTGCTGAGAGACGGTTGCCTGCGTTGTGACGAGGAGGGCCTGCGAAGCCTGTCCTACCACCCGGCCCTCAACGCTATCCTGGCAGTTACCAGCCGCGGGAGTATCAAAGTGATTGACGGCACTTCGGGAGCCATTCTCCAGGCTTCGGCGTTGCACGGTAAGCACCGGGGCCCTTTTAAGAGCCCTGATAGCGAGACTTAGAGATTGACAAACCAGCCGCTGATTGTCAACACACTCCAAACACGACACAGGAGGAGCTGTAACCTCTGCTGCTAACGTTAGCTGCTCCTAGCTGTTATTTTTGGGCCTTGTTAAATCATCTGGCAAAAATGCGTCTTTTAGTGAACAACAAACACACAACCTTCGGATCAAAATGATAGTGTGATGAAGTGTAAAGTTACGTTAGCGCTTGATCTTTGCTTCTGTTTGCACAATGACATGCTTATCTAGACGTTAGTTGGTAGCTAGTTAGCACAGCGCTAGTTAGCCGCTGTCTTCCCTGTCAGTTTGTGTCACTCAGGTTCTCAGTCACGATGTCATTGTGTGGACAGCTCACATTTAGTACTATAGAGTACCATACATATGTCCTCCAAGTTAACTCAGAGGTAATGTGTGTTTTGTGTATGTATATTGCTGTAGTTGCAACTGAACTAGCTTGCGGCTCTTTGGCTGTCTAACTTTACAGCTTACAGTGCACACAGTCAGTCTGATATCAGATACTGAAAGTAAACTGAAATCACGCAGGTTAGCTGGTGGAGTACGAATTGGGTACTTTGCTCAATTCAAAGCATTAAAAGGTCCAAGTCTATACCTGTTTTGTTGGTGTTGAATGTCAGCACGCAATGTCCTGTTATTACGTGCTGACAGGAGGCAGCAATTGTCCTCAATATTTACAAATTAGTCTTCTAGACTAAGCCCTAAAGTCACCACAGTACTGTTACACGAAACATGACCCTCTTCTGTGCTTACATCCAGTGAACCATAACAGTTCACGTGGCTGATCTTTTCAGTTATGTCAGTTACTATTTATTTACATCCTTAACCATGCCAGGTAACCGATGGATGTAAGTTTGTCAGTTTCATCAGGTGCTGTATTATAATGAGAAAATAAACTTGAATAGAAATCTTAGATCTCCTGAAAAGTGGCGCAAACCACTCCACTTGAAATCAACAAGAAGTCTGTTATCTTTTGTATATCCCTTGTACTGTGCACCCACAAAGTTGCTGAGACTGCAAGACTGCATGCTTCAACTTTTAAGTGCAGAAAGCAGTCCAGTGGACAGTAAGGCTCTGCAGGGACATGGGACAAACGGAGCTTCAAGTCTCTTTAGTACAACTAACAGTTGTTTAAATCACTTTGTATGTTGCCACAAACTTTATTTGGCAGCTCTGGCAAGGCAGTTGCTAAAATAAAGTGTTATGAGGGCGCAATATATCCAAATGACAGTAAATATCTTCGCCTTCTACCAAGGGGAGGAGCTGGTGGTCTAAAGGAATGAATTCAAATACCTTCTATGTAATCTTTGTGGCTGTTTTTTTTTCTCTCGAAGATTTTTATCCCTTCTTTCAAAGTCCAGTATTTGTTGCTTTGGTAAAGCAGTCCTTTCCCCTGTTGCTTTAGTGAGCACACTGTATATGTTTTTGAACACATATCATATTGGTGATATTGAATACAGCTTTACTGCCACCGCCTTTAAAAACAACATTATTATGATATTGTTGTAATATATAATCTTATTCAGGGAGTAACTGTCTGACTGTTTTTGCCCCTGAAAATTTTTCCACACAGCTGACACTTTGGTCATGAGGCTGATGTTAGGTTACTCACGCATTTGCTTTCTGCTGCCACCAGTGCTCAGTTTATGACAGTGACCAAGAGCTGACAAACAATTGGGGTGAGATGATCCAGTGTGATAGTTGAGCTAAGGATCATTCCTGATCACAATACCAGCAACAACAGTAAAATCTGTGTACATTAGTATTTAAGCCCTTTTTTAAGAAATGTTGGGATGGCATGCAAATACAAACGGAAACAGAACATGATCACCACTGCCTTAACTGAAATGATGGCATATGCTCTGACAGATTGAACGTGAATGTGCTGAGAAAATGCTCAAATTTTCCGAAAGATACCTGAATTTATTCCCTAGACTGTACACCACACTCAGCTGGGTACTGCAGCACTAACAGCGCACTCTACCATCATTTCACTTCAAATACATGCATCTTAATCACAGTTGATGCAGCTGTCTTGTACAACATTTTTAATGGCTATCTTTTATTCCCATCTTATATCATAGGAATCAGTTAATGGATGTGAATGTGGTAGAGCTTTGAGCCTAGCTTTTATCATTGAAAGAAAGTAATACTAAACATAAAATAAATGAAGATAAACTAGAGCATCTCCAAGCACATGGTTTCATGCATGGCATGATTTTAGAGTAATAATACATGAAGTGTATGCCATGAATATGTGACTTTGCTAAACAATTTCTCACCGTTGATGCTGCCTGTTTTTAAAAAAAAAAGTGAAACTGTGCTTTTCTCAAAAGGGACTTTGAGTCTTACTGAGTTCATGGACATCTAGTTTACTTCATGTTTGCTTTAATTTCTGGCAGAGGCTTTTGGGTTTTAAGTCTAGGGTTTTTGTCTGCCAGTCAGATTGATGCCACTTGGCTACAATGGATACAATTTGCCGTCTAGTTAGGACTGGGCGATTATATGATCGTGATCGATGATCGCGATCAAATTCAGTTCGATCACGGTGATCAGCTGTGAGCTTATTTACTCGATAAAAGCTGGCGGAAATGTGCGTCACAACAGCCAATCAAAGTCGAGCTTTTCCTGCTCACTTCTGTAAGTTACCGGAAAAATAAACATGAGAAGTGAACAGAATGACCTAACGTGGAGCTACACGCAGAGCTGAGGGCAGCAAAGTAGATGTGAGCCGTGACTTTGAGTCATCCTCAGAAGATGGTATTGTTGAGAAGTTATTTAACGTCTCTCCAAAGTGACGTAGAGCGATAAAGCCGATAAACCGGCAACACAACAGATCTATTCAATCATTTGAAGAAGCATGAAAATGCGAGCGGAGTCTGCACAGCCTGTCACTGCTGACGGTACGAGTA
Organism: Xyrichtys novacula; assembly: GCA_962446985.1. Lineage (NCBI taxonomy): Eukaryota > Metazoa > Chordata > Actinopteri > Labriformes > Labridae > Xyrichtys > Xyrichtys novacula. The sequence goes on along the minus strand of OY660874.1, from coordinate 1,437,770 downwards.
GCATTAACAGTTTAGCCACAACTAGCGGTGCAGCCACCGGACCAAAACAGCGATCAATCGTATCCATACCTGCCAACACACCCGTTTTTCACTCTCCCGTGTTTCAGACCTCTCTCCCGCCCTCCTCCCGTATTGTCATTTCTCCCGGGAATCTCCCGTAGTTTAATGGTCCACGTTCATTCATGAATCTGATCACTATATTTGTCCAAAGTTTCCAGACAACCGAAGATTGTCCTGTGTTTCTGCTGAGCCTCACAGACAGTGGATTGATACTTTGACGTTACAAATTGGGATGATTCAGGTCGGTTTCAGTTGTAAACTATATTTAAACAGTGTTTGTATCAAAATGAACGTTTTGATGAAAGGAAAACAAACGCAAGATATGCGAGAGTGATGCGTTCAGGGCAGCCTCGGATTAAAGAGTGCTGTATTTCATGCACAGATGTTCAGAGAGCCTCATTCAGGAGAGAGCATGTAGAACGTGTAGTACTGTTGAGTTAAAATGTTTTTTAGATCTTTCTAAGTGTATCTTATTCAATTTGCTTTATTTACTTTATATGTTAATAAAATGTTGAACTAATTTTTTAGTTTTTAGTACAGGTGCTTTAAAACTGGCACTTCAAAAAAAAATCGTGATAATAATCGAGATTGGACGATATGACAAAATTTATCGTGATCAATTTTTTTTGCCAAATCGCCCAGGCCTAGATGCAGGTGAGTGGATAAATGACAAGAAAAAACGGCCCAGACTTTAGTAGGCAGACATCCATTCGTACCTGACCGGGACACCAAGTCTCTATTCCCGGGAGAGGCTGAAATCCTACCAGATACTGGATGGCTACAGCTACAGACAAATCATGCCCAGGATTATTACATGATTATAACACTGATAACTTTGTGGCTCGTAAGACTGAGGTGCTGCCTCGTCAAGACAAGAAAGAGGACGGAGATAAAGTCTGGATCATTGTGAATAAGGAAAACAACTGCATCCTGACTGCGAGCTGCACCGGCATGAAGAACTGGGCGATTATATGATCGTGATCGATGATCGCGATAAAATTCAGTTCGATCATGGTGATCAGCTGTGAGCTTATTTACTCGATCAAAGATGGCGGAAATGTGCGTCACAACAGCCAATCAGAGTCGAGCTTTTCCTGCTCACTTCTGTAAGTTACCGGAAAAATAAACATGAGACGTGAACAGACTGACCGAACGTGGAGCTAAACGCAGAGCTGAGGGCAGCAAAACAGCTGTGACTTTGAGTCATCCTCAGAAGATGTTATAGTTGGCGGAAAACTTCCTACATCTGAATGAAACCAAAACGGAGGCTATATTATTTGGCTGTAACCCATCTGACTTCCCAGCCAATTATCAAGGCCCTCTCACACAGAATGTCCGTGCATTGGTAAAGAACCTTGGCGTGACCTTGAACAGTAATTTTAAACTCGACAAGCAAGTCAACTCTGTGGTTAAAAATAGCTTTTTTCAATTGAGAACTCTGTCTAAGGTAAAGGGTTACCTCTCTCGAAGAGATTTAGAGACAGTTATACATGCTTTTATCAATTCCAGATTAGATTACTGCAACTCCCTGTATGTTGGCTTGGATCAAAATCTGCTCCATTGACTTCAGCTGGTGCAAAATGCAGCTGCCCGCCTCCTTACTGGGAAACGTAAAAGAGAACATATGACCCAGAGCAGTAGATTAAAACAGAGTGGCGACAACTTCAGATCTCGCCGCCGGAGCGGTCACGTGGTTCATGTACCCCTCCATAGTTCCAAACGCAGCCTGCACTGTCCATGCTCTTCAATGGGGCAGACTGCAGTGAGCGCGCATTTAAGAGGTAAATATTAAAATTAACCGTAAAAAGTCAACATTTGCAACTCTTATTGGATTACTGTGTACACGTCAAAGTCACGTACGCATATTTAGCGGCTGGATGACAAATAAAAGTGAAATAAGACAAGTTTGTTAACACGTGTTACTTTTTAATAAGAGAAAATAATACAATAAAGTGGTAAGTAACAGGTGTTACAAGCTGTTTAAACAATTGTGCAATGTTTTGGTCTTGCAGCATGGCCTGCATAACATTTTGCCATGTTAAACATACGCCTTAAATGCTGACAGGATTTAAATAGTAGCGGCCCCTTAACTCTATCATCCCATAAGCAGAAATCAAATTACATAGCACTTATGTTAGTCTAAAAAGAATAAACTGCATATAACATCGGGAACTGATAAAGGCTGAAATCTAAAATAAAGCCCATAAGTAACCTTCGCAACATATGATTGATGATGATGATTTATCTGTGATTCATAACTCAGTCACACAATAAATTTTGGCAGGCCTCTACAGCTGACGACGTCCAGCTAGCAGGCCGTGGCTAAAAAATCGAAATTACATTTGTAATTACAATTTGAGCATACTAAAATTAAAATCATTTTACATATAAAGGGGTCCCTCGATACCATTTACACACGTATTGGCATTACATTCGTTGATACAGTTGTTACAGGCTCAGCCTGTGACTGTGACTTTATTATGTGGGAGAGGTTAGAGTTCACAGGGGTATGTCAGCGGGGCATTGTGGGAAACGGTGTTCTTGGTGTTCGCGGGGGATGCGATGCAGGGAGTTTTGTGTGAGAGAGACAGACCCCGCAGCAACGAGTGTGATGCTTTATGTTTTTCCTTCTGCGAGGAGTGCTAGAAAATAAAAGTACAGTTCTTTCAGCGTGGTCCCGATCATCTTTTTATGTTACCTCAACGAGTTAAACCGAGAGCTGTCCAAGAGTGGTCCACCTACTACGGTTCGAGGGTCTACAAGCTCAAGTTTGGTAACACAGTACTTTACCTCGGGGAGTGTGGGAGCAAACCGTGGCTAAAAAATCGATCCCAATTCCTGACTAAAATAACGTAATTACATTTGGGATATACATTTTTACATATAAAGGGGTCCCCTCGATATCAATAACACATGTATTGGCATTAAACTTGTTGATATTTTATCATTTAACCTCGGTGAGCGCTTGCCTTGTGGCCATAGAAGCGAACGGCGTCCGACGTGACAGGCGGCCATGTTGGAACTATTACGAGTTCCATAACCCGGAAGTGGGGTCCGTCGGGCTGTACAGCGTATGTCTATGGGAGTGTCGCCACTCTGTTTTAATCTACTGCTCTGATATGACCCTGTGCTCGCTTCTCTCCACTGGCTCCCAGTCTCTTTTAGAATAAATTTTAAGATTTTATTGTTTGTTTTTAAAGCTCTTAATGGACTGGCCTCCGGGTATTTGTCCGAGCTCTTACACATTCATGCCCCCGCTAAAGCACTGAGATCTGCCAATCAGCGGCTCTTGGTCGTCCCGAAGACTCGCCTAAAGAGTAAAGGTGACCGAGCCTTTGGGGCGGCTGCTCCAAGGCTCTGGAACAGCCTGCCTCAGCACATCCGTTCAGCTGAGTTGATAGAGGTTTTTAAATCCTCTTTAAAAAGACACTTTTTCTCCCTAGCTTTTACCTAGCTCTTGATTGGTATTTTATATTTGTTTTTTATCTACTTACGTATTTTATATTTGTTTTTATTTATGGTGTATTTGTAACTCAATTTTACTTTGCTGTATTTTAATCTTGTATTCTGTGTTTTTTTTTAAATCATATTGTTGTCTGTTTTTTGTATTTTGCTGTGCCTTATTGACCTGTACAGCACTTTGGTCAGCTTCGGTTGTTTTTAAAGTGCTCTATGAATAAAGTTTGAGTTGAGTTGAGTTGAGTAGTTGAGAAGTTATTCAACGTCTCTCCAAAGTGACGTCGAGCAGTTGAGCCGATAAACCGGCAACATAACAAATCTGTTTAATCATTTGAAGAAGTACTTCCTGGGTGAGTATGCGGGAAGCATGAAATGTGAGCGGAGTCTGCACAGCCTGTCCCTGCTGACGGCACGAGTAGCATTAGCAGTTTAGACACATCTAGCGGTGCAGCCACCAGACCAAAACAGTGATCAATCATATCCATACCTGCCAACACTCCAGTTTTTCACTCTCCTGTGTTATCCCTTATTGTCATTTCTCCCGGGAATCTCCCGTAGTTCAATGGTCCACGTTCATTCATGAATCTGATCACTGTATTTGTCCAAAGTTTCCAGACAACCAAAGATTGTCCTGTGTTTCTGATGAGCCTCAAAGACACTGGATTAATTCTTTGACTTTACAAATTGGGATGAGTTAGGTCGGTTTAAGCTGTAAACTATATTTAAGCAGTGTTTGTTGGAAAATGAACACTTCAATGAAAGGAAAACAAACACAAGATATGAGAGAGTGATGCTTTCAGGGCAGCCTCAGATAAAAGAGTGCTGTATTTCATGCACAGATGTTCAGAGAGCCTCATACGGCAGAGCATGTAAAACATATGAGGACTTTAACACTAATATTAGTGGACTAAATAAGTTCAAGGCATATCGTGACTTTTATCTGTTTTATTACCATTTGTTATTGTTAAAACAAAACAAAAGTGTGCACCTTCACTTTTGTTTTATTTTAACAATAACAAATGGTAATAAAACAGATAAAAGTCACGATATGCCTTGAATTAAATTGCTCATCCAAATAAGTTTAAGTGTGCACCTTCACTTAAACTTATTTGGATGAGCAATTTAATTACAAATACTCTCATAATTAGCTCATATCCACCATACGAGGTCACCCCAAAACTGCCCAGCGTGCGCCGCAAACAAATCCTGGATTTTATAACCCAAATGTTGACAGGTATGCATATCATCTACGTTTATATTTTAAAGCATCTTCATTATCCCTGAGGGGGCGATTTGTTTATTTTGCATCTTGCATACCTGCAAAAACACTCAGGACTGTAAACTAGTTCACTGTATTACTTAGTATTTATCTACATTTGAGTTAAAATGTTTTTTTAAAATATTTTTCTACGTGAATCTTATTCAATTTGCTTTATTCACTTTTGGATGTTAATAAAATGTTGAACTTAAAATAGTTTTTTTTTAGTTTTTAGTACAGATGCTTTAAAACTGGCTGTTTAAAAAAAAAATTGTGACAATAATTGAGATTGGACGATGTGACAAAATAAATTGTGATCTTTTTTTTGCCAAATTGCCGAGGCCTACCAGCATGGCTGGGTGTGTAATTGTTGACTCCTCAGCTTTCTCGTCCCTAACCGTAGTAAAGGACACCAGGGTGAAGTTGGTTTAAAGTTGGAAATTGGACAGACATTCGCCTCAGGGAAACGCTTCCTTTATATATGAAAATTAATGACAAATATGAACTGATTTGAAATATAAAAACGAGGTGTGTCTCATGTAGCCAGTAGAGTACCATGACCCCACACTGACTTTGCATGGTTTGAATGAGGGCGCTAACAAGAGCTCTTCTTTTTGGATGAAATTTCTGAACTTCTCCATGAATTTTTAAATCATATTAACTTTTTAAGAACTTTACTATGACTTTCTCACAGGGCTATTTTCAACCAGTATATAAATATCAATTTTTGTTGTCAGGTCGTTTGTCTATGAAAAAGTACAAGGGCTAACGTTAGTTGGATATTTAAGTTTACTCACGGTACTCAGTACAATTTGTTTACCGCTTCAATGTTAGCAGAGGACAGAAGTAATTTATTGTTTCACTTATCTGATCCTGACTGGTTAGCGGAAGACAGGTGTTGTGCTGTAGAATGCACCCCTGCCGCAGAATGCCTCCCCATCACTCATTAGCTTCTTAAAGTGGAAGACAATGATCTCATATTTAAAAAAAAAAAACACGAGTATTAGATCATGAAAACATGTCAAATGGAGCAGTAAACTTTCGTTTTGTTTTTATGTGTCTCAAAAATGCACACATAGAGGTGTACTTGGGTATATAAACTGTACAGTAAGCTGTTAAGGTAGAGAACATTATATTTTCGGGACAGTAAATATTTCGAATCAGAGGGCTATTGTTTTCGGCATATCTGAATAGCCTGAATGAAATCATTAAAGGCACACGCTTTAGATTCCGTTCAACGGTAAGGAAAACTTGGATTGTTTCGCCTTGTTGTGTACTTTCAACCGCGCTCCCGTCAGGGGTGCATTCTATGGCAGGGGTTCATTCTATGGCACATCACCAGCAAAGTGCGTCAAAGATGAGCACTCGGGTATTTCTCCTCCATGAGTCCTGAGGTGTTTAATCATGTTGGTCGTTTACCCTCCTTGGCATGATATAACTGTATTGCACTGTGTTGCAATGAGATAAGAATTCATTCTTCCTGCTAAAGTTAGCCAACTTTTTGACCAACGAAGAAGAAACTGCCGAACACCAACAAGGACGGAGCGTATGAGACGAAGCCACACACAGAGAGAGGAGAGAGACAGAGAGATAGAGTGCATTGTAACCCACAGCGGCTGCATTGCTGTGGGTTGCAATGTATTTTCTCTCTCTTCACTTTCTGTGTGGCTTCGTCTCATACGCTCCGTCCTCGTTGGTGTTAAGCGGCTTCTTCTTCGTAGATTTTCGGTGGCTATTTCTTCCGGTCGGCGGACTCCGGCATCGAAACTTGGAATCGAAATTTTAATATTTGAACGATACTGGAAGAATCAAAATGTTAGTCTCGGTCCCCATCGATTCTCGATACCCAACCCTAGTGAGGAGAGGTTTCAAGTTTAGTTTCAAGTTGGTTGCAACTCAGTTTGATTCTCTCCAACATATTCATCTTTTTCTCTTATTAAGTGAAATTATGATTTTACATCACTGTAATGCATTTGTTGTTTCCAATGGTAAATTAAAGAAAATATGTTATTTAATATACAGATTTAAAAATGTAACATTAATATTAATGCTTAGTATATGGACAAGTAAAGAAAATGTTTCTGAAAACACTTAAGTTTGGATTTTATTTACTGTATGCAATATATACAACGTGTCTTTTGCCAGTCACACAACCTGTCTTTTTAGGTAGACATGTCATATATTGTGCTACAAGTTTTTGTCTTATGCTACAAGATTTTCAACCTCTGTAGCACCAACACTATGTACAAAGAAAGTCAACGTACAGCCCTGCTACAGTTTACACTCAAATTTGTTATCTATAAATGTGGCTTCATCAGTGTAGCTACGATTTAGTTCCTCAGAACTGCCTGCTTGCAGGTTGAGCTAATGCGAATCTTAACATTTTCATTCACTTTGGAGCCAAAACATTAGCCACTTGACAAGCCTTTTCACCATACAGTCAAAACATCAGCCTTTTTCAGCTGGCTGTCATTTTTGTCATGCCATGTCATCTCACTTAACCAGTCTTGTAACATAGCCAAAGCCCAGCTATTGTTGCAGTTTGTGGTTGTATTCAGTCTGTTGTCTTCCATTTGAGCAATGTCTCTCTCACTTAATAAATAAAGAGCAGTATTAATTCAGTCCTCATGTTGTTTACCAATGCTATTAAACACCAACATTTTTTTCTACATTGTCAATTGGAAAAGCTTAAATCGTAATCTTGTGATCTTTGTGCTGATTGATGCGTAATTAGTGATCAGGTTGTCTCTGGTGTTGCTGTTGCTCTCCAGAATCAATTACTGCTGTCAAGGGGTTTGACCTATCAGAATCAAGTAACACCGCTGATTTGTAAGAAAGTCAGGTATGAATTATCAGGGTTTTTCCTGGCTCAAATTGAGGCAGAGGTGGCACCACCCTGACCATGCGCCATGACGTGCATGTATTTGTAAATTCAACTGACTCACTTTCTTTTACAGGCAACATACTTTAAGTTACGAGTTCAAAAAAGAGTGTGACCATTATCATGTTAAAGCATTCATTTATTAAAACTATATACATACACAAATCAGCTGGCAACTTTAAATTGAAAGTACACTTCATCCACACATCTCGCAACCAGACAGAACATTTCAGCCTCCTCTTTTTCATTCTGTAGAACCTCCTCATTAGTGCTGGACGATAATTCGATAATAATATATATCGATCGATAGACGTGTGGTGCGATAGAAAAAAAACGGGTCGATAAAAAGTTCGATAGAAAAACACAGTTTCCCTTTCTTTTTCATCATAGCCTATCATGTAGCTTTTACTACAGCCATTACTTCCTCCCAACCAATCACAAACGCAGACCCATGTACGCTACGGCACCAGGCCCAGCCCCTATCAAACCACAACAGACAGCACGTGTATTAGAAAAATTGTTACAGCAAGGAGAAGCGGAGGAAATTGCCCCGAAAAAAGGTTTCAGTAGTTCACCAGCATGGCAATGTTTTGGTTTTTAGAAGTCTGACAAAAAGCAAACAGCGGTCGTTTGCAAAATTTGCAGAGAATTAGTAAAAACGAAGTCTGGTAACACAATCAACTTGTTTTACCATCTAAACCGACCGGTCGCACCCGCAGGAGTACGAGCTGTGTCGGCCGCGCCGCGGCTCCACGTCATCGGAGGAGGAATCCTCTGGAACCGCTGCCAGCACCAGCACAAAGCAAGTGAAGCAGACCAAACTGGACTTTGTTTCTTGCCAAAAATACGACAAAGCGTCCAAGCGGCATAAGGACATCACCCATGCAGTAACATGCTCCATAGCGAGGGACATACTGCCAATAACTACCGTTGAAAAGCCTGGCTTCGACCAGCTTCTAGCCACTCTCGACCCGCGATATGATATGTGCCCGGCCGCAAGTATTTCTCAAACACAGCGCTTCAGGCATGAAAATGGGTCAGGGGTTGAAAAGGTGAGAAGGGTGCGGAGGAAAATGAGCTCATATTCTACAAAGACGCGAGTATTTGGATCATGACTACTAGCAGGGGGGGCATTCGGCAGGGGTGCAATCTACGACACAACACCGGCGTGGATAAGTCCTGCTTCTCGTGCTTAGTTTGTGTATTAAGTCAATCACATGATAATTAAAAAAAATAAATCTCCCGACCCCGGGAGAAATATTTCAGTGTTCAGACACCAGGCTGTGGGCAGTTTCCCACACAGTTAAAACTGGTAGTATGCTATTCCCACCTAAAGCTATTCTGTTTATTTATATATTTGTTTATTTTCATCAAAAGACTATTTAAATATTTATTTATCAGATTTTCTGGTCACTTTAGTCTTTATGTTTGTCAGTATTTACTGACGTCACTCAGGCCACTTAAGTTGATTTCTTTTTTTTTTAGTTCTTTTTTTAAAAAAACTTTCAGTTGTGGTAAAATAAAAAAGGTGGTTGAATAAAGGTTTGAATTTGAATTCAGTGCTTGTGTGTTCTTTATTAAAAGTAGGTCATTAAGCAATAGCATAAAACATCCAGGGCTACAATTAAAATATATGTTAAATAATTATAATAATTATATCGATAATTATCGATATCGATCAATATGATTTATTTTTTATCGATATGCTTTTTTTCTATATCGTCCAGGCCTACTCCTCATGCACTCCTTGTAGTCCAAGGCCTCCTGGCCTGGTCCATCAACGGCCACCTTACAACAGACATCCAAGTGCCTCTCCTTCAGTCTGTTCTGCAGAGGTGTCTTCACCTTAAACAAAAGAATTCATCATGCATAGGCCTGTCGCGATAATCAATAAATCGCCTTATCGCTCGATAAATAAAAACGAGGTCGGTCATTTTGCCAGCCTCGATAATTGACGTGCGTTTGTTTTCCTCCTCTCTCGCTACCAAACACGCTGGTTGAGAGAAGAGGTCTCACTCTGCGCATTTTTCTCGGCACCTGGGGGCGTTGGCTCTATAGCGGAATGAACGGAGTTAGTGAACCCTCCTGTCAGTCATTCAGTGTCTTTGTCACGAGGGGGCTGGCGCGCACAGGCACACAGACACGGACTTTTGGATACAGTGCTGCAAGTGAGCGTCGTGAGTGAAAAGCAAGCAAACAGAATGAACACGACAGCTTTGGTGTCTAAACCGAACGCAACAGCCCAAGTGTGGGAATATTTCGGCTTTAAACCAGTTTTGTTTTCGTCAACCACAAAACTCCACGTGTGTGTGCGCGCGCGCGCGTGTGTGTGTCTGTGTTGGAGGAGCACAGCAGGGTGATGAGAGCTGTCAGAGCGGACTGAAGCTGCTCCTATATGTTTAGCGTTTAACTGACTGAGTTTTGCAACTCTGTTCGTCATTTTCGTCTCGTACCATCAACGTGAACGCACTTTCGTCTCATCACATTTTAGTCATCTCCGACTTATGTTTAGCTCGTCAACGTTACGTCTTCGTCGTGGGTGAAATTAAAGTTTATCACTTTTGACACGGTGTACTCTCATTATTATGCCATTTAATATCATTATCTATAATTTAAAAAACGGTGTCAATAATATCGTTTATCGGCAATAATTTGTTGCACAATTATCGTCCAGCAAAATTTGTTATCGTGACAGGCCTAATCATGCATTAAGTATTTTTGTTTTTATTCTGATACAGACATGAAGAGTGATAGTGTTTTCAATCATATATTATATGTATGTATGCGCTGCAGTGTCCTCCCTAAAAAAACGACAACCAATTATTTCTTAAACCGTCTAAACTATATTATTTAAGTTTTTGTAACTTTATTAGTTGAGTGTTTTTAGGTACTACCATCTTTAATATATTTCTCCTTCTCTTCTGCTGCTTTGTGAATGGCTGTCACCTCATGTCTTTTTAATATGTCCAGCCTGTAGTTGGTTGATGGCTGTCTCACTAAGGAGGCAGCAATTGCCTGCTGTGTTGGGGCACAGTGCTTTTGGCATAAATAGCAGTGCATGCCTTCCTCAGTATGCCTGAGCCAGGTCAATTGATTGAGCCACTGCTTGTCAAAGCCACTGGCTCTGTGTTTTTGAGAAGATCTAGAAAGAGGAATAAAAACCACGTACACGTTGGCTTTGCGTTGTTATGCTCCTAATTGGAAACTAATTAATTCATTACCCTCACCTCGCCGACTCGTCCTGTCCTGCATTCTGACCCTCGCTATCACCAGTCCCTTGTGAAGTACTTTCAGACCTGACACAAATTTCCACGTTGACACCACCATGAATTATAGCATTTTAACTCCCTGTTACGTTTTTTCTCTGCTGTGTTTCACCTGGACTCTTGACTTTCCTCCTCGCGAGGTCGCCATATAAAGTACTGGCTGATTATGCCTGCCATATCTACAACGCTAAAAATCAAAAACGTTACTCTGAAACGGAGGAAACTTTTTGTTTTAATAAACACGACATGCTTGGATGCAAAAAAGACAAGCAGTATTTACCTGTTTGTACCATCCGCCAGGGAAAATCAGGACGCCGATAGCACCAACTAGCGGGAAAAAAAACTTGAAAAAACATGATTCGATCAGTTTCTTTTTCGGTAGATGCTTCAGGTCTTTCTGGTGCACTGCTGTTGATATAGCGCCTCTATAGTGGCGCAACGCTGCAACTGCAGTTAAAATACGTTGCTGCTGCAGAGAGACATCAATTGCTCAATCAACACAGCTGGAGCTTTACGCTGTATTGAGCGAAATCAATCGCTCTGGCTGGGGGCGGCACAAAATTAGGTGGAGGCGGCCGCCACGCAATTTTGAACGCAGGAAAAACCCTGATTATGTTCTGTAATCTGATCCTAGTCTGGGATGATGTTTGCGTTCTTCCAAAGAAGGGAAACAATATGTGGATGTAAGCAACCAGGGGCAGTCATATCTGAGACAACCCAATCAGCAGGTATGAGTTGTGTTTGTACTAGGACTGGGCGATTTGGCAAAAAAAATTATCAGGATATATTTTGTCATATTGTCCGATCTCGATTATTATCACAATTTTTTTTTTAAACAGCCAGTTTTAAAGCATCTGTACTAAAAACTAAAAAAACTAGAGATTAGTTCGTTTTATTAACATACAAAGTAAATAAAGTAATTAAAATAAGATAAACTTGGAAAAATCTAAAAAACATTGTAACTCAACAGTACAACAAATGTAGATAAATACTAAGTAATGCAGAGAATTAGTTTACTGTCCTCAGTGTTTAAGGCAGGTATGCAAGACCCAAAATAAACAAATTGCCCCCTCGGGGATACTGAAGATGCTTTAAAATGTAAACATTAGGTGATGTAAACGTAGATGATACGCATACCTGCCAACATTTGGGTTATAATATCCAGGAGTTGTTTGCGGCGCACGCTGGGCAGTTTTGAGGTGACCTCATATGGTGGATATTAGCTAATTATGAGAGTATTTGTAATTAAATTGCTCAAAATAAGTTTAAGTGAGGCTGCACACTTTTGTTTTGTTTTCACATTAACAAATGGTAAAAAAAAGATAAAAGGTAGGATATGCCTTGAACGTATTTAGTCCACTAATATTAGTGTTTAAGTCCTCATATGTTTTACATGCTCTCCCTTATGAGGCTCTCTGAACATCTGTGCATGAAATACAGCACTCTTTTATCTGAGGCTGCCCTGAACGCATCACTCTCTCATATCTCGCGTTTGTTTTCCTTTCATTGAAGTGTTAATTTTGCTACAAACACTGCTTAAATTTAGTTTACAGCTGAAACCGACCTAAATCATCCAAAACTGTAAACTAAAAGTATCAATCCACTGTCTGTGAGGCTCATCAGAAACACAGGGCAATCTTTGGTTGTCTGGAAACCTGGAAACTTTAGACAAATATGGTGATCCGATTCATGAATGAATGCTGACCATGCTACGAGAAATTCCCAGGAGAAATGACAATACTGGGGGTGGGCGGGAGATAGGTCTGTAATACGGGAGAGTCTCGGGATAAACGGGAGTGTTGGCTGGATATGATCGATTACTGTTTTGGTCTAGTGGCTGCACAGCGAGTTGTGGCTAAACTGCTAATGCTATTCGTACCGTCAGCAGTGGCAGGCTGTACAGACTCCACTCGCATTTTCATTAGAGATGCACCGATTGCAATATTCTTGGCCGATACCGATTTCCGGTTTTAAAGGAGGTCTGACCTGCCAAAACCGTTTTTTCCGATACCGATTTTCTATCTAAGAAATAATTATAATCATATAATAGACACCATATTTGTTTGGCTTGAGTACCCATTCCCAATTTTAATTTAAGTACCCCTCTCCCAGACAACATTTTGCTTAACTGCAATTAAAAGCACAACTAATGGTAGGCTATATGCTATCATAACCCCCCTTTTCAAGAATAAAACCTCACAAATAAGAAATAGAGTGAGAGTTTCAACAGTGCCTCCTGAGCAGATTTATTTTCAACACTGACCATAACATTCAGTCCAGTTTACAGGTCAATAACTAACTTACATTCAAACAACATTCAAAAACGTCCCAGCATTTGCCTGGTACAATGTAATTTATTGACTACCCCTCCAGTACCTCTCTCAAACGACTCTGGCAGCGCTGTGTCAGAAAATGACCGCCTACTTGGTAGTTTGTACCAATCAACGCCTAAGACATTTGGAAGAACAAACTTAATACGCCACTTGGAAAAGAAGCACCCAGGCTTGTTTAGCAAATATAAGGAATACACTGCCGCTAAGAGGAGGGATGCAGCAGAGTCGCAGCGACCACAACAACCCTCCGCCGTGGCTCCTATGTTCGACATCAACACTGAAAAGTCCAAAGCCACCACTAGGAAAATAATGGAGTTCGTGGCACTGGAGGACCAGCCGTTTAGCGTAGTACAGGATAAAGGCTTAGTAAATCTGATGAAACACCCTACTTGGTAATTTGTACAGTGGACTCAGGTGTTTCACCAGATTTACGAAGCCTTTATCCTGTTCTACGCTAAACGGCTGGTCCTCCAGTGCCACGAACTCCATTATTTTCCGAGTGGTGGCTTTGGACTTTTCAGTGCTGATGTCGAACATAGGAGCCACGGCGGAGGGTTGTTGTGGTCGCTGCGACTCTGCTGCATCCCTCCTCTTAGCGGCAGTGTATTCCTTATATTTGCTAAACAAGCCTGGGTGCTTCTTCTCCAAGTGGCGTATTAAGTTTGTTGTTCCAAATGTCTTAGGCGTTGATCCTCCACGGCTGACTTTTGACTTGCAAGCATTACAAAGAGTGTGTTTTGGGTCGCTCTGGCACACAGTGTCAAATCACCAACATGTTTTCCTCCTGAGTCTTGCTAATTTTCAGCAGTTTTGCTCTGAGCTGATACGCTCCGCGCATGCGGGTCAGTTTGCTCGGGGAAAACCGGCAAATTACGACAGTGACCGGCCGGTCACCGGTTTGGGCCGGTTGGATATAAAACCGGCTTTTTAAATCGGCGGCCGATTTATCGGTGCATCTCTAATTTTCATGCTTCCCGCATAATCACCCGGGAAGAACAGATATGTTGCCGGTTTATCGGCTTAATTGCTCGACGTCACTTTGGAGAGATGTTGAATAACTTCTCAACTATAACATCTTCTGAGGATGACTCAAAGTCACGGCTCACATCTATTTTGCTGCCCTCAGCTCCGCGTTTAGCTCCACGTTCGGTCATTCTGTTTACTTCTCCGGTAACTTACAGAAGTGAGCAGGAAAAGCTTGACTCTGATTGGCTGTTGTGACGCACATTTCCGCCATGTTTGATCGAGTAAATATGCTCACAGTTAATCACCTTGATCGAACTGAAATTTATCGCGATCATCGATCACGATCATATAATCGCCCAGTCCTTGTTTGTACTACTTCAGTTTAACTTCAATATCAAGTTGGCAGCCTTTCTGAAAGCCTCAGTTTCAGGGGCTCTGAAATGTTGGCATATTGTGGGTCTTAACACATGCACATCATTTCAAAACCAATTACAACCACTATGGATATAGTCAAGCTTTTGGTAAACAGGTAGCATAGTCAGCTTATTGTCCCAAAGCATAATAGTGTTTAAATCACGGCACCCAGATATTATAATGAGTATTAAAATGAAGCCACATAATGCTTAAATAGTAAACTAAAACCCCAAGAAAGAATGCAGCCTGCAGTTTTCTCTTTTTGGTTTTGCCATAAAGAACTAGATTAAAGTGTAACTTAAGAAATGTGATAAAGTTTAGTCAACTTTGATATGATTCATAAAGTAAAGAATAAGAATAAAAAGAACTTTATTAATCACTGAAGGGAAATTCACTTGTCTGTTGTCTCACACAATATGTCTTGAAAAGTTATTTACTGTTTACACAAGAGTTATAAAGTCTGATGGCTGTTGGTACAAAAGATCTTCTAAACTTTTCTGTCCTGCAGCGAAGAGAGGTGTTGTGAAGTGGGTGATCCATGTTCTTTAGAACAGTCTCCACCTTCCTCAGTGTAGATCTCTCCACCACATCCTCCACTGAGTCCAGCTTGAGTCCTACCACAGAGCCAGCATTTTTCACCAGTTTGTTCAGATGTTTTGCAACTTTGTGTTTGATGCTTCCTCCCCAGCAGACTGCAGCGTAGGACAGAACACTTGCCACCACAGACTGATAAAAACATCTACAGCATCTTACTGCAGATGTCTATTGATCAGTCTTCTCAGGCAAAACAGGCAGCTCTGCCCCTTTCTGTAGATGAAGTCTATATTCTTAGACCAGTCCAAAGAGTCCATCTATCTTCCCAAGTATTTTGTGCTATCAGCAAAAAAAGTGACCACACTTGTTTGTCAGGGCAAATGTTAGGCTAGAAAATGTTAGAAAGTGTTTTTTCTGTATCATACTCAAACTCCATTGGTATCAACTTTCTCTGCAGTTCTCCTTGATATCTCCTGACACTGTGTGCTGTCCTCTGTTTGTGTCACAGCTAAACCTGGTGGCCGTGTCAGGTGTCAGTACTTTCCAGCAGTGGACAAGGTGCTTTTTGTGGACGACTATGCAGTGGGATGCAGGAAGGACCTGAACGGTATCCTGCTCCTGGACACGGCTCTGCAGCCTCCTGTGGCCAAACCTGAGGACATGGTTCAGCTGGAGCTGCCGGTTACAGAGGTAAGACAGGACTAAATGTGTTACTGCACCTCATAGGGATGGTTGCTGTCACCTGATATTTGACACCAGTTGTTGTGTTTGGCCTGTAAAGGCGTGTTTACACTGAGCTCTTTGTTCAACAGTAAAAAATTAGCCCTTGGCTGGAATAACTTGTTCAATCTGTGTATATAAAATCCTGCTTAAATCTATTGATGATAGTTTGTCAGCAGGTGAAAACCTTTAGTGTAACCTCTCCCTCAGATTTCTGTTAACTCCTCTCGCCCTCTCATACTCCACAACTCTGATTCGATTACTGTGGAAGTGATACAAAAGATAAGTAGAACTAAAGAAGTAAGTGCAATTTCAGAGTAATAGGAGAATGACTGTGCAATAAACTCAACCTGAAGTCTGGATTTATTTAGATAAAAATGAAAATCTATTATGCCAAAGAACAACTTTTTCTCATGGGACAGGTCCTGGTTTACAAAAGTCATACTTCCACATCACTATGATTAGGGCTGAACGGTTTTGGAAAATAGTCAAATTGTGATTTTTTTTCCTCAATATTGCGATTTAATATACAATTATTTTTTTCAAGGTCATCTTCTAATGTATTTTCCAACAAACACAAACAATAAATCAATCTGTAATATAGTAAACAATATCAGATTTATTATACATAAATGGTTCTTTCTGGCAATTATCTTTTCACGCACACACACGCACACACACACACACACACACACACACACACACACACACACACACACACACACACACACGCACTTTTACTCTAACAGATTATTTCCATATTGATATCACCAGCAACCTTGTTCCAGGTGATAAAGTTAGCAGTGCAAGTAAGCAGATCTGCCCCTTATGTTTATTTAACGATGTTGTGCTCACAGTAATGTTGCTACTAAGTGTGAGTTGTAGAGGACTGGGATGTTTATTACAATTTTGGGAAAGTCTGCTCTCTTGACTTACCTTTAAAACATATATCTGCCCTCCAAAAACTTTTCCTCCTCTCTGCTGTTGTGTTGGAACTATGCATGAACAGCTTTCATTGCTATTTGGGTGTTACCCGTGCCGTGGCTCTGTGTGTTCTCAATCAGATGGTGCTTCAGGTGGATCAATGCTGGAGACAGAGTAGTGACTGCAGACGGAGAGGCAAGAGCTAAAATAATCTAGTTTTAAATTCGATCACTTACTGGCCATCGGATTAAAGAAAAAAGGCTGATGCCAATAGGCATCAAAATGCTGATAATCAGCATGGTCAATGATTGGTCTGTTCAGGTGGGTATTGAAAAGATTTTATTCATATCAGTGCCACTGTTGATTTTGCTTATTAATCTGATTCTTTATTGATTCCCTTTTAATTCCTCCTGTGAATTTTCTTTGTACAAAAAGTAGGCTTTACAGGTTTTCTGTGTTAACAACATCTTATTGTGTTAGTAAGAAAATAAATATGAGATTGGTCACTGGATCTTGATATCTCTGACGTGAATAAAGAAAGATAAGTAAAAATCTTTGCACATGGTCACTGGATCCTTGATCTCTGGACATACATCAATATATTAAAACAAATCATCAGTTCTTGTTTACAAATATAAGCATATCTGCTTCCCCAGGAAGGATCGTTTAACTTCAGGGCCGATAGTATCTCCAGCCCTTGAAAAGACCCTCTCAGATGGGGTTGGAGGTGCTTAGACACACAAATAGGTAGCAGAAAGTGCTGAGAACAAGGGCAGGCAGCAGAGGTACTTGGTCCACCGCTGATATCTTCTAAAATGGATCAATTGACAGAAAAAATGTAGAACATTTGTTTCATCTGTGTCAAATAACGTTATAGAATCTGTCGTTGAAAGCACTCTGCTAATATGAACAGGACAGAAAAGAAAAGAAAACTAACCTCATCAGCTTTGCTCTGCAGTTGTTCGAAGTTTGTTGAACACATGACACTCATGGTAAAATGTTTTGACATGTTGGTTGTGCTGGCACCCTTGCATGATATTCAGGGGGGACAGTTACTTTTATGTACAGCTTTGAAGTCAGCGGATGAAATGTCTTCTCTCTTCTAAAATTAGTCATTAGTAGTCATTAGTAAAGTTTGTACTAGAGAATTAAGCGGTTGACAACATTCATCTCTCGAGGGGGTGACTAACTCGATGTTACGGTGTGTTTGACCCTAAATTAATTTTACACCAGAATATCCCTTTAAGGACAAAGTTGACACTGCTGTGCTGTTCTCGCTCTCCGACATTGTCGTTGTGTATGCAGTAGGTAACGTCATACATCATCGTGTCCCTACAATGTAAATACCGCGATACGACAAATAATGTCACCAAAAAATGTACACCAGTATTACCATAAATGGTATGATATGGCACACCCCTAATTGCCGGTGTACTAGTGCTGGATGATTAATCAAGTTTTGTTCATGATTTCAATTTTGGCTTCTCACGATAATGAAAACATTATAATCAGAGAAAAACGATTAATGCGCCGCAAAGCGCAGCGTCTATGTAAGTTCCTGTGCTGGAAAAACACCTTGAATGCACCCGTTTTGTGCAGCTGCAGCAAGTGTGTGATGTGTGTGGATCAATAATATTAGGAGCGAGTGATTGAAAACAGCGGAAAGCAAAAGGAAATTGTTTGCAAAGTTTGTCACGCTGTCATGTCTGCTCCCCAAGGCAACCCGACCAACTTCTGCACGTTGCAAGTTTTGCAGGAGTGCATGTAGATTTATTATTTTTTTTATATTTTATTGCTATCATTATTTAAATGCACATGCATTATTTTTTTACTTGTTACTTATTTTTTTCTGGCTGTTCCTTTAAGTTATATTTAAAGTAAAGTTTTGGTGGCTCAATTAATACTCAAATTTTAAAGTCAATGAATAATGTTATTAATCATGACATCAATATCAGTCATAATAATCATGATTATTATTTTTGCCATAAACGTCCAGCCCTACGGTGTAGTAGAAGTGGCAAGTAATATAGGAGCTATTCGGCCCTTGGACACTTTTATCTTTGGGCATGATGGATATCATAATAAGCTTCCTATGAGCATTGCAATCTGCTAACGCACACACTTGTTCCACGATCGTCCTCTCTACTTCTCAGAGTCTGGCCTACAGAGCAGGGCACCGGTGGCAGAGCTTGCAGTTGTGATGTGGGAGATCTGACTGTATCTGAATTAGGACTGGGCGATTATATGATCGTGATCGATGATCGCGATAAATTTCAGTTCGACCAAGGTGATTAACTGTGAGCATATTTACTTGATCAAACACGGCGGAAACGTGCGTCACAACAGTCAATCGGAGTCGAGCTTTTCCTGCTCGCTTCTGTAAGTTACCGGAGAAGTAAACAGAATGACCGAACATGGAGCTAAACACGGAGCTGAGGGCAGCAAAACAGATGTGAGCCGTGACTTTGAGTCATCCTCAGAAGATGTTATAGTTGAGAAGTTATTCAACGTCTCTTCAAAGTGACGTCGAGCAATTAAGCCGATAAACCGGCAACACAACAGATCTGTTTAATAATTTGAAGAAGTTCTTCCCGAGTGATTATGTGGGAAGCATGAAAATGCGAGCGGAGTCTGTACAGCCCACCACTGCTGATGGTACGAGTAGCATTAGCAGTTTAGACACAACTAGCAGTGCAGCCACCAGACCAAAACAGTGATCAATCATTTCCATACCTGCCAACACTCCCGTTTATCCCGGGAATCTCCCCTATTTCAGACGTATCTCCTGCCCACCCCCCGTATTGTCATTTCTCCCGAGAATTTCTCGTAGCATGGTCAGCATTCATTCATGAATTGGATCACTATATTTGTCTAAAGTTTCCAGGTTTCCAGACAAACGGAGATAGTCCAGTGTTTCTGCTAAGCCACACAGACTGGATTGATACTTTTACTTCACAGTTTTGGATGATTCAGGTCGGTTTAAGCTGTAAACTATATTTAAGCAGTGTTTGTTGGAAAATGAAAACTTCAATGAAAGGAAAACAAACGCGAGATATGCGAGAGTGATGCGTTCAGGGCAGCCTCGGATGAAAGAGTGCTGTATTTCATGCACAGATGTTCAGAGAGCCTCATACGGGAGAGCATGTGGAACATATGAGGACTTCAACACTAATATTAGTGGACTAAATAAGTTCAAGGCATATCCTACCTTTTATCTTTTTTTATTTACCATTTGTTATTGTTAAAACTAAACAAAAGTGTGCAGTTTCACTTATACTTATTTGGATGAGCAATTTAATTACAAATACTCTCATAATTAGCTCATATCCACCATACGAGGTCACCCCAAAACTGCCCGGCGTGCGCCGCAAACAACTCCTGGATTTTATAACCCAAATGTTGGCAGGAATGCGTATCATCTATGTTTACATCACTTAATGTTTACATTTTAAAGCACCTTCATTATCTCTGAGGGGGCGATTTGTTTATGTTGGGTCTTGCATACCTGCAAAAACACTGAGGACAGTAAAATAATTCTCTGTATTACTTAGTATTTATCTACATTTGTTGTACTGTTGAATTAAAATATTTTTTAGATTTTTCTAAGAGTATCTTATTCAATTTGCTTTGTTATTTACTTTGTATGTTGATAAAACGTTGAACTAATCTCTAGTTTTTTTAGTTTTTAGTACAGATGCTTTAAAACTGGCAGTTTAAAAAAAAAATTGTGATAATAATCGAGATCGGACGATATGACAAAATAAATCGTGATCATTTTTTTTGTCAAATCGCCCAGGCCTAATCTGAATCTGCCGTTTTGGTCTGTGAGAGGTTCACAGCTATTTGAATGCAGAAACACTCAGAAATGCAATTTTGCTCTTATTTTTCTCATGATAGCATCTGAAAAATGCCGCATGAACATGTAGACAACAGGGAAAATATGATTTTAATTGGAGTGGGTCTTTAAGGTCTTTTCATTGAAGATTTTTATACTGTACAAAACAAATAGTGTACTGTGTTATCTAATCCTAGGTGTGTTATTTGAAATTTTGACACAAAAATACACATTTTTACTGCAAATGAATATCTGTTCTAAAGATCAGTTATCGGTAGAGATGCACCGATTGCAATATTCTTGGCCGATACCGATTTCCGGTTTTAAAGGAGGTCTGACCTGCCAAAACCGATTTTTCTGATACCGATTTTCTATCTGAGAAATAATTATAATCATATAATAGACACCATATTTGTTTGGCTTGAGTACCCATTCCCAATTTTAATTTAAGTACCCCTCTCCCAGACAACATTTTGCTTAACTGCAATTAAAAGCACAACTAATGGTAGACTATATGCTATCATAACCCCCCTTTTCAAGAATAAAACCTCACAAATAAGAAATAGAGTGAGAGTTTCAACAGCGCCTCCTGAGCAGATATATTTTCAACACTGACCATAACATTCAGTCCAGTTTACAGGTCAATAACTAACTTACATTCAAGCAACATTCAAAAACGTCCCGGGATTTGCCTGGTACAATGTGATTTATTGACTACCCCTCCAGTACCTCTCTCAAACGACTCTGGCAGCGCTGTGTCAGAAAATGACCGCCTACTTGGTAGTTTGTACCAATCAACGCCTAAGACATTTGGAAGAACAAACTTAATACGCCACTTGGAAAAGAAGCACCCAGGCTTGTTTAGCAAATATAAGGAATACACTGCCGCTAAGAGGAGGGATGCAGCAGAGTCGCAGCGACCACAACAACCCTCCGCCGTGGCTCCTATGTTCGACATCAGCACTGAAAAGTCCAAAGCCACCACTCGGAAAATAATGGAGTTCGTGGCACTGGAGGACCAGCCGTTTAGCGTAGTACAGGATAAAGGCTTCGTAAATCTGATGAAACACCTGAGTCCACGGTACAAATTACCAAGTCGGGTGTTTCATCAGATTTACGAAGCCTTTATCCTGTACTACGCTAAACGGCTGGTCCTCCAGTGCCACGAACTCCATTACTTTCCTAGTGGTGGCTTTGGACTTTTCAGTGCTGATATCGAACATAGGAGCCACGGCGGAGGGTTGTTGTGGTCGCTGCGACTCTGCTGCATCCCTCCTCTTAGCGGCAGTGTATTCCTTATATTTGCTAAACAAGCCTGGGTGCTTCTTTTCTAAGTGGCGTATTAAGTTTGTTGTTCCAAATGTCTTAGGCGTTGATCCTCCACGGCTGACTTTTGACTTGCAAGCATTACAAACAGCGTGTTTTGGGTCGTTCTGGCACACAGTGTCAAATCACCGACATGTTTTCCTCCTGAGTCTTGCTAATTTTCAGCAGTTTTGCTCTGAGCTGATACGCACCGCGCATGCGGGTCAGTTTGCTCAGGGAAAACCGGCAAATTACGACAGTGACCGGCCGGTCACCGGTTGGGGTCGGTTGCATATAAAACCGGCTTTTTTAATCGGCGGCCGATTTATCGGTGCATCTCTAGTTATCAGTTTTCTTGATTACTAATAATCGGAATCGATATAGGCCCTTTAAAAAAATACATACCGATTGATCCTTAATATTCATGGTACTGATAAACTTAAAAAAATATAAATGAAATTTAAAGGGACAGTGTAAAAAAGTAACATAAATTTAGCCATTTGATGCATTGTAAAGGCTTAAAGCTTAAGCTAATTTACATCTGCAGTTCTAATGTGCCGCAATATTCTCTAGACAAGCTAATGTGAGCCTGAACTCAAATGATGCTGTATCCATCATGCCCTGAGATCATTTTGATAAAGCTTCTCTGACTCGTGACTAACTCCTTCGACAACTAACACTTTAATACCTGTGTTTGTTTGTGTGTGTGTGATTTCAGGCCCAGCAGATGTTGTCAGCCTGTCAGGAAAAGATTGATGTGTCCAACACAGAGGGCTATGAACTCTTCATCACCCAGCTCAAAGAGGGCCTGAAGAATACCTCACACGAGACGGCAGCCAGTCACAAAGTGGCCAAGGTCAGTCTGACAGCCTTCTTTTTGTGCATCCAGGTGAATGAAGGAGCTCTGTTTGTGCTCAGTGCAGAAATGTGACAGTGCCAGGGTTCTTTTTTTTGTATTGGGCCATTAGCGACACAGATTCATAACTTGTGCTTCAGCGTATGGGAAGTCATGAGAGAAGATAATGTGAGAGGAGTCTGTCAAAAAAAGTAACAATGTGTTACCGCTCCAGGGTCAGTCAAAGGACTTCGGAGTGATTCTTTTTCAGTAACCCAGAGTGTCTGTTCTCCCTCAGTGCTGCAGCCTCTCTTACAGCAGAATCAGAGCGGCATTTGTTGTGGGTTGGGGTAGGACTGGGCGATTATATGATCATGATTGATATTCGTGGTGAATTTCAGTTCGATCGCGATGATCAGCTGTGAGCATATTTACTCGATCAAATATGGCAAATGTGCGTCACAACAGGCAATCAGAGTCGAGCTTTTCCTGCTCACTTCTGTATGTTACCGGAGAAGTAAACAGGAGAAATAAACACAGTGACCGAACATGGAGCTAAATCCAGAGCTGAGGGCAGCAAAATAGATGTCAGCCGTGACTTTGAGTCATCCTCAGAAGATGTTATAGTTGAGAAGTTATTCAACTTCTCTCCAAAGTGACGTCAAGCAATTAAGCCGATAAACCGGCAACATAACAAATCTGTTTAATCATTTGAAGAAGTTCTTCCCAAATGATTATTGAAGCATGTAAATGCGAGCGGAGTCTGTACAGCCTGTCACTGCTGACGGTACGAGTAGCATTAGCAGTTCAGCCACAACTAGCGGTACAGCCACCAGACCAAAGCAGCAATCAATCATATCCATACCTGCCAACACACCCGTTTTTCCCGGGACTCTCCCGTATTTTAGACATATCTCCTGCCCACCCCCCGTATTGTCATTTCTCCCGAGAATTTCTCGTAGCATGGTCAGCATTCATTCATGAATTGGATCACTATATTTGTCTAAAGTTTCCAGGTCTCCAGACAACTGAAGATTGTCCTGTATTTCTGCTGAGCCTCACAGACACTGGATTGATACCTTTACTTTACAGTTTGGGATGATTTAGGTCGGTTTAATCTGTAAACTATATTTAAGCAGTGTTTGTTGGAAAATGAACATTTCGATGAAAGGAAAACAAACGCGAGATATGAGAGAGTGATGCGTTCAGGGCAGCCTCAGATAAAAGAGTGCTGTATTTCATGCACAGATGTTCAGAGAGCCTCATACGGGAGAGCATGTAAAACATATGAGAACACTAATATTAGTGGACTAAATAAGTTCAAGGCATATCGTAGCTATTATTTTTTTTTATTACCATTTGTTATTGTTAAAACAAAACAAAAAAAGTGTGCAGCTTCACTTATACTTATCTGGATGAGCAATTTATTTACAAATACTCTATTAATGAACTCATATCCACCATATGAGGTCACCCCAAAACTGCCCAGCGTGCACCGCAAACAACTCCTGGATTTTATAACCCAAATGTTGACAGGTATGCATATCATCTACGTTTACATCACCTAATGTTTACATTTTAAAGCATCTTCAGTATCCCCGAGGGGGCAATTTGTTTATTTTGGGTCTTGCATATCTGCTCAAACACTGAGGACAGTAAACTAATTCTCTGTATTACTTAGTATTTATCTACATTTGTTGTACTGTTGAGTTAAAATGTTTTTTATATTTTTCTAAGTGTATTTTATTCAGTTTGCTTTGTTATTTACTTTGTGTGTTTATAAAATGTTAAACTAATCTCTATTTTTTTTTTGTTTTTAGTACAGATACTTAAACTGGCAGTTTTAAAAAAAAATCGTGATAATAATCAAGATCGGATGATATGACAAAATATATTGTGATCATTTTTTTTTTGCCAAATCGCCCAGGCCTAGGTTAGGGTTTACACTGAATAGCCTCCCTTAGAGTGAAAGCTACTTAGAAGAGCTAATAAGCTAATTAGATAAATGCTTTTCTTATCTATTGCAGTCCAGTGCACTAGCCTCAGCAAAATATGTTTTGTAAAGCTTCAGTTTCACTATTTCCAGCACGAAGCTGCTAAGGCAACTTATTTAAATATTTTGGATATGGTGTTAAAAAATCATTTTTACGATTTCTGTGTTTATGTTTTTTGATCCCTTTTATTTGACATGATAAAAAAAGCACAAAAATTGACCGAGCAGTCTTATCAGGTGTTGTGTTTTAAGTGTTTGTGCTGTGTTAAATGGGATGTAAATATTACAGAGGCAGGCCGTAATGACATGTATCCTCTTCAGGGCTCAAGACTCATTTTTCTTACGAGGAGCACAGTGGTCCCTACCTTAAAATTTTAGGGGCACAAGCAGAAATTTCAGGAGGGCACACCAAAATTGACTTACAATGTTTTACTATCATATACACTGTATTACTGTTAGATACTTTAACAATAAATGCAGAAACTACAAGCTTACAAACTCAAATTGTAATGTGCAATGGTTTTGACAACAGAAACCAATTATACAGCTCAATAATACGTCTCCCTGAAATACCTCTGCCAAGTGAACAGCCACTCATCACGAAAGCTGAATTTCCAGGAACTTTTCGTCACGACTGTTTCCTCACAGTCTGAGTTGGACTCATTCTCAAGATTTGTCTCTTCAGAAACATTATTTTTACTGGGAAGAAAGTAAGAAGTGATAGTTCTCTTCGCGCTATTGTTTACAAAGGAAACTGGTATGTGAAATCTGTAGCTGTGTCTCAATTCAGGGTCTGCACCATCAAAGTGCAGATTTCAAGGGTGAATGACATCATTACGTGGCACAAAGGGTGTCCCATTTGGCTTGCGATTCTGAGCGCGCTTAAAATGCGGTCCCAAAACCACCCTACCCCTGCCCCTTTTTCAAGTGTGCATTTCTGCACGCTGTTATGACTAGCTCACGGCCACAACAAATATGAAGTATCTCCTTGTTTGTGAAACCTATACTGAAGCACAGTTCCTTCAAATGCTTCATGGCCCTAATTTTAACAACTCTCCTCTGAAATAGTAGACAACTTTGCGACATTGTTCTCATAAATTATTGATTTTATTCTTGTGAATTCACGACTTAAATCTGG
Organism: Xyrichtys novacula; assembly: GCA_962446985.1. NCBI lineage: Eukaryota > Metazoa > Chordata > Actinopteri > Labriformes > Labridae > Xyrichtys > Xyrichtys novacula. Next base: position 1,411,849 of record OY660874.1, on the reverse strand, counting down.
AAGTCTTTTAAGAATTTTTTTTTTGTTTGGTCTGAATTTTTTTCTCTAATGCCCCTGTGCTCACATGTGACTCAGTTCACATCAACAGTAAATGCAAAGGACTTTGGTTTTGCTGACAGAGTGTCTGGCTGAGATTTGAAGCTGTTTCAAAAGACCTGTTTCTTTTTTGTTTGTTTTTTTGCTTTAAGAGGTTTTTTTCTGCTTGTCATCCACAACATTACTGTTTCATGCATGGCCTTTGATTTCCCAAACCACAAGGTCTTAACTACAGAGCGTGCATTTGTAAGATAAAATAAGAATAACTTTATTGATCCCCGAAGGGAAATTCAGTTGTCTGTCGTTTCATTTGTCATGTCTCAAAAGTCATCTACTATTTATAGAAGAGTTGTAAAGTCTGATGGCTGTTGGTACAAAAGATCTTCTGAAGCTTTCTGTCCTGCAGTGAAGAGAGAGGAGCCGTCCACCACCATAGGCCCTTTGGCCCATTAAGGTGTTGTGAAGTGGGTGATCCATGTTCTTGAGAATATTCTCCACCTTCCTCAGTGTAGATCTCTCCATCACATCCTCTTCTGAGTCCAACTTGTGTCCAACCACAGAGCCAGCCTTTTTTCACTAGTCTTGCATCTTTGTGTTTGATGCTTCCTCCCAGGGCAGACTGCAGCATAGAAGAGAACACTGAAGACACCACAGACTGATAAAACATCTGCAGCATCTTACTACAGATGTCTATTGATCGGAGTCTTCTCAGGCAAAAGAGGCGGCTCTGCCCCTTTCTGTAGATGAAGTCGATGTTGTTAGACCAGTCCAACTTATTATCCAGGTGTACACCTAGATATTTATTTGATGTTACCACTTTGATGTCCACTCCACAGGTGTTCACTGGCTGAAGAGGGGGTTTTGAAGTCTATGACCATTTCCTTTGTTGTTGAGGTGTTGAGTTGGAGGCAGGAGTAGGAGTAGAAATCCAAGTTGTTTTGATTTAACCAGGTTTCAGTGAAACACAGGAGACTGCACTCACAGTATGCTTTCTCAGTCTTCACCAATATCTCCAGCTCATCGCTTTTGTTGGGCAGAGTTGATGTTTCCCATAATGATTGATGGAAGAAAGGTTTTATATTTTCACCTCCTAGTATTTATCTTTGCCTTCACCTTTGCACCAGCACAGAAACCACAATAACACCTCCTGATCAAATCAAATCAAAGTTTATTTTTAAGCGTTTTTCATACAAAGGATGTTACACAACATGCTTAACACAAAGTGCTGACATCCTCTAAAATTGTATGTTGTGGTCAAGCTTTGCTTTTTCTCAGTGAAAGGAGCTGTTTTCTCAAGTAAACTCTTTACCCAGCAGAAGTATCCGACAGCAGCCAACAAAAAGACAACAAAAATATGAAAAAAAATCTAGCAAAAATAACAGATAATACAGAGAGACCAGACTTGCAGCAACCTCTGGGATCAAGCGCATCATTTGAATGATGGTGCATCAACTCATTCAAGTGTTAACTAGTGACAGACCTAGTGACAACCGGGTCATGAACTAGAACTGACTGATAACAGTTGCAGAAAACTGTTGGTTTTATATACAGTCCTGTTATTTTCTGATGAGTATTTTTTTTCCTATTGTGACCTTTTGCTTCTTTCTTCTTTCAGTGGGCGACGGTGACCTTCCATCTTCCTCACCACGTGCTGAAGCTGGTGGCCAGTGCAGTTGTTAATGAGCTGAAGAAGATCAACCAGAACGTTGCTGCCTTGTCTGTGGCGTCATCCATCATGGACAGGCTCTCCTACCTCTTGTCAAGTGCTAGGCCTGAGCTCGGGGTGGGCCCTGGTCGATCTGTCGACAGGTGAGCAATCAGTAGAAAAAATCTTCCCCTATCCTGCTCAAAGAATGGCCATTATTTAGGGGCATTTATTCCATTTAAATTAAAATTATGACTTAAGGCTCAGGCAGTATCACCAAACTGTTGGCTTGTGCCGCTCAAGATAACTGTAATATGTACCATTCATCATATATCGACAGAAAGCACATATATCTAGCTGTCTGTCAGCATTGGAATTTTTCAGATTGAGCAAACTTTCAAGGAGTTATGGTATTGAGAAGCTGTGTAGCGCTCTACCACTACTTCCTGTGTTTAGCAATGACTGCCTACCTATTATGGTTACAACTACTGTAGTCAGTCCTATGTAGGTGCATTCCCACAACTCTCAGCTTTCCAACACCATTGAAATTTTTCTGATCGGACAAACTTTGATGGAGTTATAGTCTGAAACATTGCTTTTGAAATAGGGCTGCACAATATGAGATTCTGGTCATATCCCGATATTGCTCATTTTACATCCCGATATGATATACATCACCATATACTACATTTTTTGTAAATTCAATTGATGCATAGTTTATATAAAATTGCCAGCTGGAAATGTAGTTTAAATGATATATTCATTAAGTTACGCTACTAAACAAGACTTATTTTATTTAGAACCCTCTGAAAAATATTGAAAACACTTAAATATTTTCAACATTTGTGTAAACAACAATTAGTTACAATCCATACATTCCATAGGCTAGCTCATTCACATGACATCGGCATGTAATGTAGAATGGATTTTGAGTAACTAAATATTTGAGTGAGGGAGGAGAGAGGGCGTGGAGTGGGTTTAACACAGCCGAGACCTGTATTGAGCAATAACATCAGCTCCTCTCCCCGCCTTTAAATCCTCCACCGGCGAGGCGTATTACTATTTTCGTGAAGTAGTCAAACAGATCAAGAGATGTCGGAATACAGCAATGCCATCTGATGGCAACAGAAGGCAGCCCCTCCACAAGTGTAACTGTAAGTGCTGCAGAGGGCGTCCTCCACACTGTCTCATATAAGCACAGATGGATTTGGTGTGTGTAAGGTTGGACCCACTGGTAAGACAAACATCCTTTTCCACAAATAAAGACACTCACAGAAAGTTGCACATATTCAAACCTCATGTGACAAAGGTGGGTTGTGCACACAGATCACAACATAAATTCCAATAATGGCATTAAAATCAGAGCCATCTGTGCGTAATGACGCGTTGCGCTCCGTGGCCTGGCTCTTTCTTTCATAGATGTTGGCATATAAAATAAATTTGGCTCAGAAAACTGAATATTATAATATTTGTATGTAGGCTTAAAGTAAATAACTCATCTGATCACTGAAACAAATCATCTGTTCAGCCGCCGCAGCAGCAGCAGCAGGACAGAGAGAGGACACGGAGACACGTCAGGTGTTGTGCCATAGAATGCACCCCTGCCGTAGAATGCACCCCTGACGGGAGCGCGGTTAAAAGTACATAACAAGGCAGAAAAATCCAAGTTTTCCTTACCGCTGGGTGGATTCTAAAGCGTGTGCCTTTAATGATTTCATTCAGGCTGTTCAGATAAGCTAAAAACAATAGCCCTCTGATTCGGAATATTTGCTGCCCCGAAAATATAATGTTCTCTACCTTAACTGCAGTTAAACTGTACAGTTTAAATACCCAAGTACACCTCTGTAAGTGCATTATTTAAATACCTAAAAACAGAACGAAAGTTTGCTGCTCCATTTGACATGTTATCATGATCCAATACTTGTGTTTTTTTAAAAATGAGATCATTTTTATCCACTTTAAGAAGCTAATGAGTGGATGGGATGCAGGGGATGCATTCTACGGCAGGGGTGCATTCTACGGCATAACACCTATCAAGCTGCACGAGGAAGGAGGATAAGCGGGGAGACGAATTTAGTATCTTGTTAACTTCATCATGTGACTGATTACTGGATATTTAATTTAATGCGGTTTCAGCTGTGTTAATTCGGTCAGGTGGAGTGTCCAAACCTGTGCCAAATGCGCTCATCAGATCAGATATAGATCAGAATACATCGATATAGAGCTACATGTGCTGACTCAGAATAAAACTACAGTGGTCTGCTCCTTGTCGCTCCTTTTGAAACCAAACTACGACCACACAACCGACGTTGCCCCCCGTTTCGGCAGCAGCTCCTCTGTCTGCGTTGGCTCGTCTGCGTTTGATGCACGAGAATTGTCATCTCTTTCGCCACAATCACCCGGCTCCTCCATGCTTGTTTGTGTTTTTCACAGTGGCAGTAGCGCGTGTGGGCATGCCATATATCGAGCGTCATGACGTAGAACACTGCTGTAAAGTGTGTTTTTGCGACACCGCGATAGAAACGAGGAGCTCATGTATCCCGATAGAAATTTTCTATCGTTTAGACGAAACATATCGTTATATCGTGAAGCCTTATTTTGAAAGACACCGCCGGTATACCTTATGACCTTATTACCTTACCAACCCTACTTGCCATAGTTTGACTTTGTTCAGAGGTTCCACAGTTTTTCTGTCTGCTGACCAAATTCCAAAGTGGCTCCAAACACAGCTCTTTAGATTGCTTGGAGTTAAAATCAGACTCTCTCTGGGGCCCAGCCATCATTAGTGGAGTTAAAACTCCTCTGGCTGGTACTCATGCAAAGCTTTTAATGCTGTGACCAAGCCCCAGTAGAATTACAATGACAGACAGCCACAAGGAAGTTCCGTTGTATACCATTAGATATTAATTTTCCACAATCAAATATCCATTTTTGAAAAAGATATGTTTTATATTCAAGTTTTAAATGTTCTTTGACAGCCTCGGACTGTTACCAGTGTTTTTGAAAGATATATGACACGCTTTATGGAAATATCTGAATCAATGATTCATGATAAAGATTCCACATATTGTCCACTGTTTGTAATACGTGACAGAGTTCCCTTTTAGCACAGGAGATAAAAGGCATGTTTTGTTCTTTGCAGATCTTTGATGTACAGTGAGGCCAACAGGAGGGAGACCTTCACATCGTGGCCACATGCTGGGTACAGGTGGGCTCAGCCTGATCCAATGGCTCAAGCTGGGTTTTACCATCAGGTAAGTTCTGAGAGAATTGAGAGAAACATAGAAGTTTGCAGGCAAATACAGTTTTTTAGCATTTTCATGTATTTAGCAATGTTGGCCTTTTAGTAGGGCATGTTGACTTTTTAGGATCTGTAAGATTCTCCAATATAACAATAACGTTGTTGGCAATAGCTTGGGATGTAGAATTAATGCTAGAGATCTTAATGGTATTCTTCAAGCTTCAAGACTGTTAGGATTTTGGCTGTTTGATTATCAGATTGAATGACTTCTGTCTTTTCACAGCCTGCATCGACAGGGGACGACAGAGCTATGTGTTTCACCTGCAGTGTCTGCCTGGTCTGTTGGGAACCTACTGATGAACCATGGTCAGTTCAGAGCATTGGTCATTTTAAATCTAACGTAGTAAGTCTTGCCACTGATACAAGATCTTTCTTTACTGCTTTTTTCAGGTCTGAACACGAGCGACATTCCCCTAACTGTCCATTTGTAAAGGGTGAGCACACGCAAAATGTGCCACTGTCAGTGACACTGGCAACCAGTCCCGCCCAGTTTCCCAACAGCCTTGACAGTTCAGACAAGATTGCCTGCTACGGTTTTGGCAGCTGTCCACAGTTCCTGGCCGCTGCCACAAAGAGGGGCAAGATCTGTATCTGGGATGTCTCCAAGATGATGAAGGTCAAAGATTCAAATAAGAAATGTGTAACACAATATTGTGTGCTTTGTGTTTCCTTTTAAAGATGCCGAAAATGTTGACTGAATCCCTTTGTAATCGGGTGTAATTTAGGTGCACTTAAAGTTTGATATCAACCCGTACGACCCTGCCATCCTGAGGCAGCTGATCCTGTGTGGGGGTGTGCAGAGCCAGCAGACTCTGACAGAGTCTCGGAGACCGACCCTAGCTTGGCTTGAGGAGACATCCTCCTGCTCGGACCTGCCCAAGCTAGAGGGGGACAGGTGAAAAACATACATAAACCCTCCCCATGAATGCACTCATCTAGAATCAATTATGTACAACTAAGGTAAAATACACAGTAAATAGGTCATTAATGCAGAAAAGTCACAGGTTTGAGCAGGAGCAGAAAGGTCTAAAAAATAGGGATGTTCTGGGGTGACTGTTATCCTAGTCATTGACTTCTTAACTTTCATTTTATTTCATCCCTGCTGACTGCCAGAAGGCGGTGCTGGAAGCACTTAATGACTTATACCAGCTAAATCACAAGGGATCCCAGATACCAACCTCAATGACAAGCCTCTGAAGATTGAAGGACCACACCCAGTGGACAGGAAGTGGCGAAATTTACATTATAGAGTCTGAAAAATGTGCCAGGTATCGTCCACAAGGCCGCAGCACATATTTCCTCCAGTGGTACTCCCTTCAGGGCAGCCTTGGAAGTGGACACACCCCTGGTACAGTGAGAGCACACACCTGATGGTAGTGAACGGTCTGACTCCTGATATGAATGGTATCCATGATCCAGTGAGACATATGCTGCTTGGAGAGAGCTGAGCTCTTGTTAGGGGCCCCAAAACAAACAAAAAGCTGTTTGGATGTACCAGTGCCTGCAGTGGCTTCCATATAAGACTTCCGTGCTCTCACTGGGCACAAGAGTTCTGGTTGGTCTCCACCAGCTCCTGATGGAGGTTCATATTGTCAAAGCCATATAGGTTGATTAAAATGGGAATTTGACAGAACCTCTGGGATAAAAGCAGCGTTTGGCCATAATGTGACTCCCATACCATCAGGGTGTCATCTCAAGCATGATGGGCTGATTGACAATGCGTGCAGCTCACTGACATGCTTTGCCGAGGTAATGGCCAGCAAGAACGCAGTCTTACGCGTCAACCATTGTGGCTCTGCTTTTTCAAGAGGCTCAAAGGGAGGATGACACAAGCCACCCAACACTAAGTGCAGCTTCTATGCCGGTGCACGTTAAGCTCTAGGGGGGGTAGAGCCTCAGAGCCCCCTTAAGAAATAACGACACTAGGTTGTGGCTTTCCACTGTGCCATTGTCGGTCTGACCTTAAGAGTGGATGGAGATTGTCCTTTAGCCAAGAGTGACTGCAGGAACTCCAGAACCGTGGGAACCTGGCAAAGCATTGGGTCCTCCCTGCGGTTGTTGCACCACTTAACAAACAATTTCCACTGATTATCATATTGGAGCTGAGTGGACGGTGCCCTAGCATTTAGAATGGTTTGCCTGACATGTTCCACACAGCTGCTAAGCTGTGGTTTGGAACTTTCAGGAGCCAAACACATAAGTGAATGTGGTGTGGATTGAAATTCCAAACTCAACCCCTTTGTTGGGATAACAGGTCTTTCCTGTTGGGGAGACACCATGGTTTACCGCATCTGAATTTGCGTAGTAGGGGAAACCATGTCCAAGTTGGCCAGAAGGGGCCACCAGTAACAGTATGTGGCCTTCCTGAAGAACTCTCCTAAGTGTTAGCGAAATCAGAGGGAGCAGTGGAAAGGCATAAAGGAGAGCCTCTTGCCAAGAGTGGGCCTGTGCATCTTGGCCAGGAGGGCTGGTGGTTTCCCTTAGAGGAAACCAAAGGGGACAGTGGGTCGATTCCTCTGAGGCAAAGAGATTGACTCCTGCCCTGCCAAAAAGACCCTAAATCTGGAAGAAGAGGGAGTCTGCAATCTGGTTCAAAGCCCACGGTAGATACATGGCCTGCAGACTGGCTTAGACGGGGGGCAGCCCACCTAAGAAGGTGCTGAGACACCTGTAGCAGCCTTTCTGACCTGGTGCCTCCCTGGTGGTTTATGTGGAAAACAGTTGGGGTGTTATCTGACCATAAGAATATGTGCCTTCCCCTGAGGTACGGTAAAAAGTGCTCGAGAGCCAGGTACAGCGCACGGAGCTCCAGCACATTGCTTTGATTTGTGCTGTCCTGCATGGACCACCATCCCTGAGCTGTCCTGTTTTGCCAGATCGCACCCCACCCTGAAAGGCTGGCATCTGTGGTGACTGTACCATGGCGGGCTGGGGCCACACCCAATGGGTTGTCTCTTGACAGGAAAGCCCTGTCTCTCCAAGGGGACAGGGCAAGGAGACACTGCTGAGACACCCTGAGCTTCTGGTGACGATGCTGCTTCGTGTCCAAATGGAAGCTGTTCAGCCACCTCTCCAGGGGGCGCAATGACAGCTGACCCAGCAGGACCACAGCTATCATGGATGTTGAGCTTGCCCAAAAGCCGCAGGAAAGTGACATATGGCAACAGTTTGAGTCCCTGGAAGAGAGTGAGGATGCAAAGAATGTCGTCCTTCTAGTGAGAGGACAGCGGGGCCCTTATGGCAGAGGTGTCAGAGGTCACCCCAGTAAGGGTCATTCTTTGAGAGGGGTTCAGACAAGACTTCTGGAAATTGACCCTGAGGCCCAATTGGGGAACATGGGCAAGAAGCCTGGTGGTATCCTGGACCACTTCAGCCTATGATGGTGCACAGATCAGCCAGTCGTCTAGATATGGCAACACCTTTATGCCTTGTGACTGAAGGGGCCCAAGAGCGGCCTTCACACATCGAGTGAAGACCCTTAGGGAGAGGGCCAGCCCAAAAGGGAGCACTCAGAACTGCTAGTGGCGGCTTTTATAGGCAAAATGGAGGAACTGCCCGTATTGAGGTGCGAGGGGGATATGGAAGTAGGCATCCGCAAGATTGATGTACTTGAACCATTTCCCCTGGCTGATAGTTTGTAGAACATCCGCTGTAGTCAGCATGTGGAACGGTAACACTGATTAAGCTCCCTCAGGTCTAGTATGGGGTGCCAGATTTTTTTAGCACAAGGAAATATTATGAGTAGAAACCCACTGGGTGTGCTAGAGGATCTACGGTCTCGATCGCCTTCTTGGCCAGGAGGGCAGACAGCTCCTGCTCCAGGGCTGAGGCCTTTGCTGGGTCACTGATGACAGTTGATTTCACCCGGCAGGAGACAGAGGGCCAACTGGAGCTTGTACCCATGGGTCAAGGTTGAGGCCGCCCGGGGGTCTGAAGACAGAGCAGCCCAGTAACTGAGCTGCTAGTGGGAAAAGTAACCAACGGCCAGCCCAAAGGCCTCAGCCTCTGGCTCTCTGGCCCCTAGGGGCCCTGGAGGGACAGTGGGCAGGACCCGAAGCTTGGGGCTTCCTGGATGCAAAGTGGGTAGGAGTGCAAAAGTCCTTAATCAGCCTGTCTGAAGGTCTATGGCGACCATAACTCCTTGTGGGGTGAACCTGTGGTGGAGGGCGGAATTGGGGAACAGCAGAGGGGTCCCTTGTCCTACTTGGGGGAGCCATGCTCCTAATAAGACCTGAGAGATTCTGCCTGGTTTCACAAGCCCTAACTGTTCTCTCCAGTGCCTCCACTGCAGCCGGACGGAAAAGTTCCCCTGTTTCCACAGCGCTTGGAGTCTTTCTAGATGTCACTGTCAAAGGGGACTGCGCAAGCCACACCTGGCAGCGCATCTGAACTAGGAAGGACATCATCTGCCCAAGCTCTCTTGACATGAGAGCGATAGCTTGTAAAGCTGCATCACTAAAGCTTACAACAGATGCATCAACGCTGCTATCTTGCAAGGAAGCAGAGAGCGCCAACTTAAGATGAGCCAAGAAGTTTCCAATACGTCCTGCTCTTGCACCAGCATTATAGGCTCTCGTGATAAGGTCGTCTGTTAACCGACATTGGGGTTGAGGGCAATGTACAGCTGGGTTGAGAGACTCCTCTGGAGACGTAATGAGAGATGCCATCTGCTGAAAGCTGGGAGAGAGCTGCAGTATCTCTCCAGCTAGCATGTAGTTCTCTGAAATAGTCCCCTGAAGGGGGGATAGATAATGCAGAAGAGGGCCGCCTGCGTCGGAAGAAGGCGCTCTCAGGAGCCAAGTGAGTCTGCTGTGGCAAGTCCAACTGCAGATGCTCCAAGGCTGTGAGCATGACAGCCTGCATTGAGCTGTCCATTGTCTTGCTCGATGAGTTCTGAGCAGAGGACGGGGACCCCGGCTCTGAAATCATCGAGGCCCGACCAACTTCAACGTCATGGAAGTCAGAGGCTGGAGTGGCCAGAAAAATGACATCATCCTCTGGGGCAAGCACTGGCATGAGCAGGGGGACATCCATACCCCCTCTGAGGGAATGGCAGGTTGACGCTCTTGTAGGAGAAATCTCATCTTAGCCAACTCCACATATAAACAATCCACCTCGGAGGTGAGTCGTCGTTCAGCTTTTGCCTTCTTCTTAGAGGGGCCAGACACAGCAGCAGATGTACTGTGGCACTTTGAGCATCTTGGTTGGAAAGAGGGCACCTGACTGGGGGGGGGTGGGTCATCCCTACCCACAGAGGACACCTGCTCCAGTCTTGCAACCCTCAGTGCACAAGGCATCTAGCTGCAGTTCATACATGGTCAGGTGCCGAGGCACCTTGGGCAGAGGTTATGGCCATCATTGGCTTGAAGGAGGGCACCACAGGCAACACAACAGTGGGAGCCTTCCATAGTGAATGACTATTCAGAACCCTAGATGCGATAAGCTGAGGGAAGGGGGCGCAAACGCTACCTACACAGCAGATGCAAGTTGTACAGCACCAGTGGCTTATGCTCAACAAAAAGCCAATCATGTGCTAAAGTGGACAACACAATTGCATTGGCTGAGGGAGGGGGATACAACACCACCTACTCGGCAAAAGCCAGTCAGCTGAAGTAACTTCCTTTTTTTTTATTCCCGATATAGAGTTTGAATAAAATGCAGGACAGTAAGACAATTAAATGCTTAAATATGAACTCACACAGAGTGTAAGCTGATATTACTTCGTGATTATAACTCGCATAGGATGATAGTTCACAATCTAATGCTCGAGTGAGCCTAGCGCACAATGGAATGTGTGAGACACTATTACAGTATTACAGAACCCAACATAAGATAAGATATCACTATCTAAGGCTTTGATACAACTCAAAGTAGTGTGTGTGTGCGTACAACAAAAGAGATGTGAGCCTCTGCAGCCCAGGCACCAACGCTAGGCTAACCAGGCTAACAATAGAACATGCGGATGGAGAAAACACTGACCGTCACCCTGCAGGGTTTACGGGTGCACAATAATCAAACAAAAGACTGGTAGCGGGACGAAAATACTGCCGTCACTGTCTTACCAATGCCAAGGAATTCGCATGATTCTTTGGCAGGGGTGGGCAATTATGTGCCATGGAGTGCCGAGAGGCTGCAGGTTTTCTTTCCAACCCAAAACTCCACCAGGTGATTTCACTGATTAGTCCCTGCTCTCTGCTTGGAAGTAAGGTCATCAGTGAAATCACCTGGTGGAGTTTTGGGTTGGAAAGAAAACCTGCAGCCTCTCGGCACTCCATGGCACATGATTGCCCACCCCTGTTCTTTGGGGAAGAGAGCGCGAACGCTGTCTACACTGACAAAATCACAACTGAAACACACACTGGCATTAATTATGCATCTCACTTAAAGAATACTCAAATTGATTCAATAACCTTACCTTATGTCGGGTGAGGTAAGAGAGACTTTTGACTACACTGGTCTTAAACAAGGAGAGACGCCACATCAGCATTAAACAAACCTCTAAAATAAAATAGAAGAAATGAGGCTGCCATCGCAGCCTTTGGAGGGCGAGTCTTCGCTGCTCCGACCAACCTGGTACAAAGCTCACAGCGACGGACTTTTACCTGTCTGGGGTCATGCAGGGGTCACAAGTGACATTGTTGGTATGTATACTCGAACTTTGCATGCGTGAAGGAAACATTCAGTGCCTTCAGCATAGCCCTCTGGTGGTCAGAAGAGATGAAACAGAACAGAAATGCAACATCTCCCCTACCAACTGGTCTAACTGTAAGAAAACACCCAGAAAGGGATTAAAATTCAGCTAGATTGATTTGACAGAGTTTAACACAGTTTATGGATGCAGAATTGTTTTGTAGAGTTTGGTTAACAGTAGCAGAGCTGGCACCACCAGCCTTCTTCAGGCTTACCTTATAGGTTAACTCCAACATGCCTGTAATGGTCCCATATTGATCTGTTCAAGTGGTTATATGTCAGTTAAACTAGGGACAGCCTACACAATGTTTGATCTTTGCTACCTAGATCAAAATACAACCCCCGATAAACCCCGGTCAGGGAGTGAGAGAGGGAGGGAGCATCAGATTGAAAAGAGTGGTCACATACTCTGACACAGCCACTACAGCCTTATATTGCTTTAGGACTTCAGTGTGACAATGTGTGAGTCACAGCTTACAGTTTGTGTCTGTGGTGTCAGTCACGTTTTTTACCACCTCTTTTCTTTCTAGCGATGACCAGTTGGAGGATTCTGACAGTGATGAGCATTCCCGATCAGAGTCTGTAACAGGTATGAGGCCTGTTAAAAATTATATATTTTTTTCTCCTCTCCTCATTAAACATCCAGGTTCTTTGATAAAGGCTTCTCAATTTTGAGACAGAAAAACCTCAGATCCTTTCTTTTTACTTCTGTTCCAGGCCAGCAGTCCCAGTGGGAGAGTATGGATGTGAGCCTCGGGGTGACGGCGCTGAGTGTTCTCCAACAGCCAGAGAAGCTCCAGTGGGAGGTGGTGGCCAGCGTGCTGGAGGACACAGTGAAGGACCTGGAGGAGCTAGGGGCAAACCCCCCACTAAACCAAGCTAAGGCTCACAGTCAGGCCAAAGCAAAGGACAAGGTCCCTGACCACCACAACATTCCCTTCCCCTGCCTTTTGGCTGGAGGCCTGCTCAGCTACCGCTCACCTTCCAGCACTCCAATGGCAGGACACCCACCCACAGGCCCAGCTACAGCACACAGGACTGCAGATGGTCCCCTTAGGACTCATGGCCCTGAGCCCTTCCACCCTGGTCCTTTGCAGGACCAGGGCCCTATGGAGATAGAGACCTGTCACCCTCAGGCTGCAACCCAGGAGCAGGGCTTCTCTAACCTAACAGGTTCTCACCCCCCAAGCCCCTCCTCTTTACCAGCTGTGCGCAGGACTATTCCCGTGCTTCTGCTGTACAGTATCAGAGAAGTGGATGACAAGTCTTCAGGGCAGGTGTTTGCTCAAATGAACAACCTCATGAGCAAGGGGCTCCATGAGGAGGGCTTCACTGTGCCACAGATTATAGAGATGGAGTTTGACACTCATGAGCAACTGCTTCTTCAGGACCCTCCCATCACTTACATTCAGCAGTTTGCTGATGCTACCACTAATCTTGCAGGGTTGGACGGTCATGTGGATAAATGGAACACGCTTTCTGCTCCGCCTCGTCCTGGAGCACTGGTGCAGTGCTTGAGGCTGCCCAAACAGCTTGAGGAGGAGAACCTTTATGTGGACTCCATCACACCATGCTGGGACGGTGTGCACCTTCTGGTTGGCCTGCAGCCGTGTGGCTCTGAATCCCTCAGTGCTACAAACCAAGTTGAAGCTCTTAACAACCTCAATCGCCTGCACTCTGCCCTATGCAGTCAGAGAAAAGGTGACCCCCTGCACCCGGTGGCCAATGGAGTGGAAGGACACCACCCAGGGGGGTCACCGCCTCAGACACCTCTTATCCTGCCCCCGGGAGACCAGCAGCAGCAGCAGCAAAGGTCCCCTAGTGGGGGGAGTGGAGGCTATCTTGCACTCTACAAGCTCAACTACTCCACCCGTATAGTCACCTTGGATGAGGAACCAATCAAGGTGCAGCAGATCTGGAACCCCTCTGATGCAATCACCTCTCTTATTTTGCTTCCTTCAGATGTGCTGGACAGCAGAGAGGATGACGGTGAGGAGAATTCTGAGGAGACTCTTCCCCCTTTGTCCAAAAATGGCTCATCTGGGTTTGGATTGGGCTCAGCAGGCTCTGCTGTTTCTGGAACTGGGACTGCATGTGGAGCAGCCACAGCCAGCAGCAATGCTTCTGTCACCAGCCCCTCCACCTCTGCCTTGGGCCACAAAGAAGGCAAACGGTTAGAGGTCACAGGGTTGGGTCACTTAGTGGTGACTACAAGAGCTGGGTACATTATGATACTGGACCTGTCCACATTGGAGGTCCTGGCTAAGGTGGAGCCCCCTAAAAAGGAGGGATTTGCAGATGAGCCTGACCCCTTTGTCTCAGTAACTTATTGCTCTGGGACTGACCGCCTTTGTGCCTGCACCAAAGGTGAGTTTTAAGTGTACTCTGTCTTAAATAGCATGGCTTTGTTTTATTCTTCTTATTGGACCCTTAGGTAAATGCTTTTGATTCCAGATTTCAGAAGTTCAGCTCTGCTCTACTTTAGGTACTTAATAGTTTTTTATTCTGCGATCCCACTTTCCCCCCTCTGTAATGATACAGACATAGAAACAAAACAAAACAAAAAATAGAGATAAGACAAATGTACAAAATAATAGAAACAAATAAATCTGTAAATGCACAAACACGTAAGATAAAAAATAAAAAACTCCTTTACTTATTGAAGCATTACGTTAAAATGCGATTATTGACATTGTGGAGCGAAAAAACTGTAGGTGGTTTTACAATGAAAACTTTGATTTTTGTGACTGGTGGATCAGTGGATGTGTTTTTTCATGGAATGGCTGTAAAGTTGTGTCAGAGTCCTCAGAGTGCAGGGTTTCCCCCTATGATTTTTTTAAGCTGTGGTGGTGGGCTGCATGGGAGGCGGGCAGCCACGCTATATCGTGTAACTGCTGCTTCGCTGGCGGCAGCTAAATTGTTTTATATCATGACAAATAAGAATTTTTATGAATAACAGTTACTTATTTTCTGCAAATCTTGAACAAAAACAAGAAAATTTCTACCATTTCAACCATTCTATCATTTCTACTGGCAAAGCTTGCATCCTGTCTGAGAGCACTTAATTTTTCTCGATTTAAAAAAAAAAAAACTATTTGAGGGCTCTCTCACATGGGAACTCAGCAAGAGGTGGCCCATTTTTGGTCATTGTGAGGCATGCTGCCAGATGGTCCCCCTGCAGCCTGTTCCTCAGGTCTGTCTTCACCAGGCTGCACCGAACAATTATTTTCCTATCGATTAATCTAACGAAAATTTTTTTGATTAGTCGACTAATCTATCGACTAATTTATCGATTACTCCAAAGATTATTTTTTATTTACCGATTAATATTACAATGAATTGAACCAAAATAACAAGTAAAAACTTGTCCTATTCCTATTAGTATTGAATTCAATGATTTAGTCAAGAATCTCTTGAAATCAAACAAAAATAAACATTAAGGTTGTTATGAAACCTGTTATTTTAAAGGAGAGTTGTTAAAATTAGGGCCATGAGGTAATTAAAGGAACTGTGCTTCAGTATAGGTTTCACAAACAAGGAGATACTTCATCCTTTGGCACATCAGCATTACATTGTCATAAGTATAAGGACTTTAAAAAGAATGTACCAGAAATGAGTCTTTTCCACGGAAAAAAAACAGGTGGACTTGAAGGAAATTGCTGCTTTTGTGGAGGCAGAAATGGATATAAGCTAAAGATAAATCCGTCAATGCAGCCGTGAATGGCATTGAGCTTTAGTTTATTATATGGATCCATATCCCATAATAAGGCGTTGGTGTCTCTGCAGGTGTAGGTTACCGCCAATGTCAGAGACGTGGTGCTTGTCAGAGCTGGACTCCCTCTGGATCGGAAATGTTGATCATCAGTTGGATTGTTTCTTCAGAAACCACAAAAGCTTTCTGAATGATACATCCACCGATAACTCTGCAGTTTACCAGTTCCAGACTCCCTGTACCAAAGCAGCTTTATGACTTTATTTTCTTTATAACTTTATTCTCCTTAGTTTACAACTTTGATCTCTAAGTCTCTAAGCCACCATCTGTGGCTGTCTCATTGTAGAGACCGCACCGTCAAACGGCGCATTTAAAGTGTGTGTGATGTCATCACGCGGCGCTAAACCACACTACCCCCACCCCTTTTTCAAGCGTGCACTTATGCACGCTTTCGTGGCCTTGGTATCCCAGAAATCCTTGCATGCTGCTGCACAGCTGCACATTTCAGGTGAGAGGCCAGACTCGAAAATAAAAGAAATCCAAAAACAGATGACAGTCAGCTCAAGCTGCATGAGTGCATGATATCTTAACTCACTAAAATCTGCAGCTGCAAACCAAACATTATAGTCTTTAGAAAAGAACTGATCCGCTCTGCTACCACAATCAAAAACATTAGAAAGGAGAAAGCTGCCAAAACTACATCAGAGTATCAGGGCCACACAAGTTTTTTTTTTTTTTTTTTTTTTTTTTGAAGACTTGGATATTAAAGTTGTAAACTTAGGAGAATGAAGTCCTAACGCTGCTTTGGTGGAGGGGGAAAGGGCTGAACTGGTCAACTGCAGGGTTATCGGTGGATACATCAGCAGTCCATTCAGACAGCTTTTGTGGTTTTTCAAGAAACAATGCAACTGATGATCAACATTTGTGATCCAGAGGGAGTCGAGCTCCGATGAGCACCACATCTCTGACACCAGCGGTAACCTTTACCTGCAGAGACACCAATGCCTTATTATGGGATATGGATTCATATCATAAACTAAAGCTCAATGCCATTCACGGCTATTTACGGCTGCATTGACGGATTCATCTTCAGCTTATATCCATTTCTGCCTCCACAAAAGCAGCGATTTCCTCCAAGTCCACCTGTTTTTTTTCCGTGGTAAAGACTCATTTCTTGTATATTCTTGTGAGACCTTATACTTTTGACAGTGTAATGCTGATGTGCCATAGGATGAAGTATCTCCTTGTTTGTGAAACCTATACTGAAGCCCAGTTCCTTTAATTACTTCATGGTCCTAATTTTAACAATTCTCCTTTAAAAAAAAATAGGGAACCTTTTGACTTTATTCTCATAACTTAATTACTTTATTCACGTAAATTCACAACTTAAATCTCGAAGTCTTCAAAAAAATTCTCAATATGGCCCTCATACTCCTTAATACAAAATATGCCATCATTGGATGGATTTTGTGGAAATGAAAATGGTTGCAGGTCTTTGAACATATATTTAGTGATACATCCTGTGATCTCTTGGCTGGATTCTTTTGCTTGAGTCTCCTTGAATCTTTTAGGGTGACCATTTGCGAAGTGAATTTCATGATGTGGTTGCATCCCTATTTGTCACATTTTGTTTGTCAACCAGTAGAGACTGTAATTTCAAGAATGGACTTCTGTCTCTAGGTTTAGATGCCGAAGCCTGCTGTAAAAATCATGTTCTCTGTATTAACTGTATTCTGTTGAAATATCCCACTGTACACATTCTGACTAAAGGCTCAGTGATTGCAAGTGAAAAATAATGTCAAAATAATGCAAGTCTGCATATAAACAAAAAAAAGGTAAGTATTTAAGTAAGAGCGAGTGACCCGGTGGATGTTGATTTTGTTTCTGCTCGCCTCAATAGGTGGAGAACTTCATTTCCTTCAAATTGGAGGCGTGTGTGATGATATAGATGATGGAGACATGTTTATTGATGGCCCCCTTTCTAAAGGGGCTGAACTGCTGCTTGAGGGGGCCAAGCCCTCCTCCAACCCCTCTAGTCCTGGGATCACAGGTAAAGCTGGCACAGGTAACACCTTTGCTTGATGTGTCGGACACAATGAGATTTTATTTTACTGCTCAGTCTTTTGATCATTGTCTCACTAAAGCTGGTCACCTGATGTCTTCTATGTTGCCCTGCTTTGTCTAGGAGTGGACCTCCTGGTGGATCAGCCGCTGACCATAGAGAGCCTGATGTCGCTGGTGGAGCTAACACGTTTTGAGACACTGACCCCCCGCTTCTCAGCTACAGTGCCACCATGCTGGGTGGAGGTACAGCAAGAACAGCAGCAGCGACGGCACCCACAGCACCTTCACCAACAGCATCACGGAGATGCAGCCCAACACACCCGCACCTGGAAGCTTCAGAGTGACAGGTATCTTTGTTCCTCTGAAGAGTTGCTTTAGTTTGGATGTGAAGTATTTCGTAATGCTGATGTTTCCAGGGAAAAAAAGTTATAAATTCGCAGATTCGCAACTGTGCTCGCACAGTTACCTAGAAAAACATCCTCTAGACACAAATGTTTTTTCTTAGTCTTAAACGCATTGGGTTTATTTAAAATCTCCATACATTTGCAGTGGTGACTCATTGAAAGAATAAGGAATTATGTAAAAAGCCTTTTGGTGTTTTAGCTCTATATTTACGGAAGAAGAATGTTCAGGCCCTTTGGGTGATATCTTTAAAAACAATATTATGGATCTCTGACAAATGATGGAAAGACTCCCTCTGTAATGACTTATGTACACTGCTGTAAATGAGTGTCTGAACAGTTGGTGACCTGTGATCCATCTGCAGTTCCAGCTGGGACGAGCATGTGTTTGAGCTGGTGCTGCCCAAGGCCTGCATGGTGGGTCATGTGGACTTCAAGTTTGTCCTGAACGCCAACATTGTCAACATTCCTCAGATCCAGGTCACCCTACTGAAGAACAAAGCACCCGGGCTGGGCAAAGTCAGCGGTGAGGACCCTAAGATTTCTCTGATAAAACTTTGAACTCATGTATCCTGCTGAAGAGATGCACAACGTTGATTAGTTTGAGCTGATAATGAACACTGATAGTTTCCTGCTCCTAATAGATTGTACAGACGATATTACACATTCATTTTTTTTACATTTGTGCATTTCAAAAAGGTTCAAAATATTAGATTGTCAAATCAGACATGTCTGCGAATAAAACATAAAACGGGTGTTTTCAAGTTTTCATCCAGCTGTCAACTGCACAAACTCACTGGATTACTGTCACAATATCTTCTATCTATGCTAAAATCAGTGTCACTGACATTGAGGATCACACTGTGAATGTGTGCAGATGGCAGGTAGGGATACAGAGCAGCTACTTGGTGACTATAACCCTTTTTGTTTTTTTGCAATGACAACATTTCAAGTGACTTGCTATAATTAAACTTAATCACTCTCTTCCCTCCCCCCAGACTTAGGGCATGTTTCTTAAATTTCCATTGTGTTCATCATGCACTTCATTTATATTCTTGTTGTTTCTCTCTGTGCTTAATGGTGGCTGTTATCAGAAGCTATTCTTGATATTTTTTCCTAGTAGAATAATGAATTATGGCACAATTTTTTTCATGATCATGGTCGATAAACTGCATATTGTTCATCCTCACTCTGTTTTTCTGTATGAAGAAATACTGACAGTTGTTTGTGCCATAAAATGACCTATTTGTCCCTCACTTTTCACCAAAAAGGATCTCAGACTTTGTAGACATGAAGTCCTTATCTCCATCTCAGTGATTGGTTTTCATGTCTTGAACAGAGACTGCTGTGGACAGACAGATTTCATTCCCCCTCTCCAACGTCCTCCATGCAAACGGGGAGAGGAACGGCCAGCCTCTTCTGCATGACTTCTCAGAGGATATCCAGTTCATGGATATAGAGGACACATCAGGTAAGTGTCATCAGTTTGAGATAAGCTTTCAAAAACTTGACTAATTTCAAAAGTAAATAAATGAATTCAGTGTGAATGAAACCATTCCCTGTTTTAGAAACTTCACTGAACCGTGTTTCTTGTTTTGTAAATGTTAGTTTTTATAGCTTCAATTTGTTGAAGCTGTTGAGTAATTATTATATTAGGGATGTGCACTCGTACTAATTTGGTTAGCTGCTGCAGCACCATGCTAGAAGACAAAAGTGACATCGTTACATCGTTATCCACTACTTGTTTCAAGGCTTTATTCAAGGCCATGTCAACTCAAAACGACTGATGAGAACTTATCATAGTGTCCTCTTCATAAATACAGCAACATACAAATGAAACAAGAAAGATCATTGTACATATATATCAGGAAGAACAAAAAGCATAAATGTGTGGTGTGCAATAAATGGCTGAACCTTAATCAAATGAAGCCTAAAACTCAAGTTTATTTCAAGTAGGAAAAGCATCTCAGAGAGACTCCAGCGTTTCTTTTGGACTGATTCATATTTTTGTTGCAGCTTGCCAATAAGAATGGTGATATTAGAAAGAATGCTTAAATAGTTCCTTTCTTGCAGCTGGATGTCTATTTTCTGACCTTGGTGTGAAACTTTTGCCCTTGTGTTTTTTGTAGGCTCCATGCTGTGTCCCTTCCTAGAGGACCACAAAGAAGATATCCTGTGTGGTCCGGTGTGGCTGGCCAGTGGGCTGGATCTCTCAGGTCATGCAGGCATGCTCAGCCTCACCAGCCCCAAGCTGGTCAAAGGTAAGGAGCAAATCCACCAGTTTCTGTTCCTTAACTCACATGTTACCAACAGTGGAGAGGGTTTGAAGCTGTTAGTTTGTTTCTCAGCTGTCTTGTCTATCCCGCAGGCATGGCAGGAGGGAAGTACCGCTCTTTTCTGGTTCACATCAAAGCAGTGAGTGACCGGAGCATGGAGGAGAGCCCCCGGCCTGTGTTAAGAATGCCCAGTGCCAAACCCCAGGGCACCAAAGCCCACTCACTGTCTACACTGCTGCAACGGGCCCAGGCCTCCAAGGTACAGAGGAGTAACATGTGATCCTTTTAACTAATCAGAGTTTCATATTCAGGCTGTCGCTGATTGGGTTGGATCTGAATTTTCTACATCTTTATAGTCATGTGACAGTATCAACACTGCTAACAGTTTTCACTTCCTCTAACCCTGGTCCTACGAGTCATTCTTAACCGTCCTTAGTTTCCCCTAGTCACACTGACAGTTTCTTCATGGTGGATTTCCACCAAGCAGTCTAGTTTGGTTTAGTCAGTGTAGTGTGGTGTGGTACAATTTCGCAGTAAAATCTGATCTTGCATATCCACAGCCCATCACGCCCAGGGTGGCTGTATGTTTGCTGCCTTATGGCTCTGAAACAGCTTGATTTTCATTCCAGGGTGCATGTTAACAGATCAGACCGATGTGAATGGTGCATTTAACATCTGTGTTGACGTCTGAGTCAAAAATCTAGAAAAAACAAGGCTTGCTGATTTTTTTATCTGCAGGGATTGTAGACAGAAAATGATAAGGTGATAGCTGTATTGGCTATGTACACACTACATTAGTATCACAAGTACGAAAAATGTTCTTCTCAAAGCAAATCTTCGTCCTTTTTTCTGTGGAGAGTTCCCCTTGTCTTGTGCTTTTAACATGAAGTTGTGTCCAGGACAGTTGTTTGGTTGAAGAAGTAACTTTTACAGCCCTTTATTTTAGCCTGTTGAAAGCTTTTGGAGGAAAAATCAGTATCAGTAAGCTTGATACCACAAAGAAGAGTGCCAACAAAAAAAAACTAAAAAAAAGTGATATGTGCTGTACCAAACCGTACTCTACAAGATGGCTTGGTGGAAATGCAATTGTGCAATAATTCCCTTTTTGACAGTCAGTATTTCAGTGCTTCTGAACAGTGTAGCATCACCACAGTAACACACTGAAAGACTTAATGTCTTTACACAAAATGACTAGGGATGTTGCTCACCTTATGTGACTAACTTATGCTGGGCTTCCACCAAATGATTTTTACAGTCCCAGACTAAAAACTGAAAGTCTTAAGTAAATCTAGAAGTTTAACTGGAGTCACAGTGGAGTCGCAGTGCGCTTCCGTCATTCCGATGGTTAAGTTGAAGGTGGTAATCTGCGCAGTTTTATATCAGTCATTAGATGAGAGAGCCTCACAGTAAAATTCAGATGATTTTGTCTGCTTTGTGAACACTTACAAATATACACTTACTAATCAGGCTCCTGTGGCACCAATAGCAGACTGTCATTCTCACTTTACAGTGTATTTTTGATCTATCAGGGTTCATCTGTTTGTGTTTGTTTAGGAGAAGGTCTCTGCAGTGAAGACAGAGAGCCCAGCGCCCTTGAAGAAAGTGGAAAACTTGCGAGGATGTGACCTGCTGCAGGAAGTTTCAGTCACAATCAGGAGGTTCAAGAAGACATCGATTCCCAAAGAAAGGTCAGAGCTGTAATTCTTCTGACATGCTAGTGAAACTTAGTCATAAAGACAGAGCCAAAGTATACGTGCAATAAAAAACACATCAAAAGAGCATTCATGTTTAGTGTGTTAAAGTATTATACATCAGTCAGGTGGCAGTTTATCCTTGGCTTGTTTTCGTTTTGTATTAATGGATTACCTTGGTTCACATTCAACCTGATTCCTATTAATTCAAATATTGATCTCTGATGTTTAGGGTCCAACGCTGTGCAATGCTGCAGTTCCTGGACTTCCATGAGAAACTGCTAGATGCGTTGTGTCGGAGGACAGAGGGCAGTGCAGCCACCGAGCATGCCCAGAGCCTCATCCTGGACATCTTGTGCTGGCTGGCTGGGGTTTTCTCAAACGGACCCTGCAGGTAGGACAAAGGCATCGGCACAGAAAACAAAACATCATCATGGCAGTACTGTGCATCCACTTTGACAGTTTTTAAGACAACTGCAATGTGGGTTTTTTCTTTTAGCTTGAGGGAAGGGAAGGAGGGTTTGCTTGCGAAAACCCGAACACGCCTAACTGAAATAGTACGGATGTGTTTCTTCGAGGCAGGCCGGAGCATCGCTCACAAGTGTGCTCGCTTTCTTGCACTTTGTATAAGGTAAGGACCCCCGAAACCTGAAATTTTTGACAGCCCCAGTCCCAGTTAAGTGGGGATGCTGAGTAAAATGCTAACAAAAACAGACTTCTTGTTTTGCCAATCATTGTAACCCTTTAATTAAAAAAGTACAGGGGCTAAATATAAAATGTTGTAACTGAAGAATTGTACAGTTACATTGAAACCATTTGATGCCAGCAACACGTGTCTGAAAAGTTAGGACAGGGACATTTTTAACCTTTGTGTTGCATTATGTGACTCTTTATATGACATCACTTTATAAAAGTTTGGAAACTGACAGACCAGGGACGACTGATGGAGGATTTTGGCTGCTCAACACTTCAGGGTCTTTTTTTTTTTTTCAATATTTTTTTATTTATTTATTTTTTGCCTTAATTGATAGGATAGTGTAAAATGTGGGGAAATGGGGGGGCATGCAGCACATGGTCTCAAACCCGAAACCACTGCGGGGACTGTGGTCCCCATGCATGGGGTGCGCTAACCCACTCAGCCATCTGCTCGCCCCTTCTTCAGGTGCTCTTTAGTTGTAGTCTTCAAGTGTTTTCAGTGGTAGCAAGTTAAGACTGGGGGCAGAATGTGGTCCAATATTGTCTTGCTGAAAAACTTCAGGTTTTCCTGACAAAGGCATTGTCTGGTTGGCAGCATATGTTGCACTAAAACCAGTCAACATTGTCAAGCATTAATGTTGCCATCCCAAATGTGTGAGCTATCCATGCTACAGGCACTGTTGCATCCCCATAAAAACACAGATTCTGGCTTTTGACTTGAATGCTGATGACAAGCTGAATGGTCCCTCTCCTCTTCAGAGAGGCGAACACAGCGTCCATGATTTCCAGAAAAAATGCCAAACTTTGAGCCGTCAGAACCCATCATTCCATCTTAAAAGGGCACAAGCCCAGAGAAGCAGCAACCTGTGTCCACAGACAATGATATTAGAGGTGACTTTGTTCAGCTGTGGTTGTTTTAAAGTGCTTTACAAATAAATTTGAGTTGAGTTGAGTTGAATGACTTTGATCCCCTGCAGTGAATACCACTCCAGAGTCATGTTTGTTCTGCTATGTTGTAAAGTCTTGGCTAAAGGCATAAAGATTGTAGCCATCTAGTAATTCCAGACTTGTTCCTTTGAACAGAGATTTCTCTTAACTCTCAAATTCTTGTGCTGTAGACAATGAAATCCTTCAATTCTGAACCATATTGTGTCAAAGAACATGATTCTAAACTATCTGCTCATTTAGTTTCTCACAGAGTGGTTCATTTTGCAACTTCTCTCTCAAGCCTAAGTCTCTTTTGAGTATATCCTTTTTTTTATTGGCCCAGCCATTGTACTGACCAGTTCCAAATGAATCTTATTTGTTGGAAGAAGTCCCTCCAGGTGTTTTCTTTTTTAGCATCATACAAATCATTTTAATATTTTGCTGTTCCAACTTTTCTGAAACATGTTTGTGGGATCCAACTTAAAATAAGCATATACTTGAGACAAAACAGTAACATTTTTCAGCTTCAACATTTGAAATATATCTTTACTGCACTATTTCGATCAATATAGAACTGTAACAGTTTGCAAATCATCAAGTTCTTTTTTTTTATCAGCATTTTAAACAGCTTCCCAACTCTTTTGGAATTTGGGTGTATAATCTCATCAAGAAAAATCTTTGTGCTTCATACCATGTATGACTTTATAGAATCTTAAGGATGCTTATTTAAAATATACAAATATATGATATGCAGTATTTGATATCCCATATTGTATAATAATATGAAAAACCTTAATATGAGTGGATTCCTTTGATTAAGTGATGTCATAGAGTTGAAAATAAACATGCTGTTCTATCTGTAGTAATGGTAAAGGGGACCCCAGTCAACAGGGTTTTGGCATGAGTCTGCTGAAGGCTCTGATGGACAATATGCCTTACTTACCTGCAGCAGCAACAGGTGGTAAGTGACTGGAATAAAAAGCATACAGCAATGTCTGCTGTTTTCTTGTCATGATTTTCCAGTCTTTTCTTTTTTCACCTGTCTTTGTGCTTTTAGGCTCAGTATTCTGGTACTTTGTGTTGCTGAACTATGTCAAGGAAGAGGACCTGGCAGGCTGCAGCACAGCCTGCGCCTCCCTGCTCACTGCTATCTCTCGACAGCTGCAGGACCGCCTCACCCCACTGGAGGCACTTCTGCAGACTAGGTACATTCAAGAATAGCTCACGAATACTTGGCGTGCTGTAGTGTTCTTTTTTTTCCCCAGATGTATGCAGTTCTTGCACGTGCTTAATTAATATTTGACTTTATAGCAGGACATTGTCTTACCTCCTCTGAATATCTTTGCTGAAGCCTCTCGCTAACTTTTGTCCTTTAACCTGCAGGTACGGCCTGTACAGCTCCCCGTTTGACCCCGTGCTCTTTGACCTGGAGGTCAGCGGTTCCTCCTGTAAGAATGCCTTCAACAGCAGCATAGGAGTCCAGTCAGATGAGATCGACCTCTCTGACATTCTCTCAGGTATGAGCTCTGCTTTATTTTCACACCCTAGGTTTTAAATGAAAAAAGAAGACCAACCCAAAACCAACTGAATACTTCAACAATGCGTTTTGTTTTGTTGGAGAGGCTGATACTATGTTTTCTACACTGCTGTTTGTCCTGCAGGGAACGGAAAAGTGAGCAGCTGTGCAGCAGCAGAAGGTAGCTTTACAGCTTTAACAGGACTTCTGGAGGTGGAGCCTTTGCACTTTACTTGTATCTCCACCAGTGATGGCACTCGGGTGGAGCGAGACGATGCCAGCATGTTCACTGGTAAACACTGCACTAAAGTTGGACTGATTTTGTCTACAATTAGGTTGACCTTTCCTAAAATTGTCTTCTCTAACCTCAGTGAGTACATTTGGTGTGACACCGACGGTGGGCGGCCTGTCAACAGGGACTGTGGGTGAAGCTTCCACAGCTCTCAGCTCTGCAGCCCAGGTAGCGCTCCAATCCCTGTCCCACGCCATGGTTTCTGCTGAGCAGCAGCTGCAGGTCCTGCAGGAGAAACAGCAGCAGCTGCTTAAGCTACAGCAGCAGGTCAGGCTTTGCATTGTATAAAAAAAAGAGAGAGAGAGCAGAGAATTTTTATATGGAGATGTCCCAACAAAAAAGTTGAACCAGTTTTTTAGAAACAGAACCATCAACAGTGTGTTTAGTGTGATTAGCTAAATGAAGCATGCTCTCTTTAAAACATAAGTCCAAGAAGTCCCTTATCCAGAACAGAGGTTAGAAGTCAACACCCAATGAAGAGCTGATAAAATTGTGACGATGGATACCTTTGGCAGACACAGATCCAAATGTCCACGTTGGTTGTAGCGATTTAAATTTATAATAAATGTCTGAAGATTAATAATCTCAAATTATGACATTTATGCACTCGTTGAAAGGGGCACCACCCACCCTTAATGGTGGGAAAATAAAGAAAAACAAAAGTTTAATTCAGAAATCAAACATCAAGTCAATCTTTACTTAATCAATCTCATATCTTAAGCCGAAATTCTCATTTCAGGGACTCCACTTCTGGAAGAACACTAACAGACCAGAACTTAGAAAAGTAATGATCTGTTTATTACAGGATAAATGATGGTACAACATACATGCAATAAATGATGATAAGATAATGAGGATAAATAATAATAGGTGAATAAATAAAGATTCTGAGTCAGGCTAGGAGCACTAAAGTTAATGATAGTGAGTGAATATGCTCTAACATATTAACCTACACTAACTTTGGTGTCGAGATAAATTGGGATGTGGATTTGGAGGAATCTAAGATTACCAGAATAAGTGGATATCTGAGTTATGAACGCATGAGACAGCTCTTTGGAGCTCTGGAGGTTTGCATACTTAAGTGAGACTGGTCCTTGGAGAAGATGGAGCAGGTTCCGAAGGTCCGGGGCTACCGGCGGTTCGAGCGGTTCAGCTCAGAAGACGACTGAAGTCAGCCAAAAGATGGGCCAGGAGTTGTAGCACTCGGGCCTGAAGCAAAACCGGCTGTGGATGCTCATTTGGTTGCTTCTTTGGTCTCACTCAAAAACTCTGGCACAGAGGATGACCTGGGCCTGCTGGGTTGCGTTCAGAGGTGCGTTCAGATAACTCAGGGAAAAAAAAGAGGCTCGATGACCAGTGAAAACTATTTCAAAAATGGCTTCGTGAAATTAAAGAAAAATCAATCAAAGGCTTAATCTTGAATTGCTATGCGCACAAAAAGTTGAAGTTTCAAAACTTGAACTAAGACGATGTTCAAGAAAAATCTACGTGAATCAACACGTGGTGTAAAACTTAGAAGACTAAGAAAAAGAGCTAAGAGAAAACAAATAAGAGGAACGCAGAAGGGTGTGGACAGTGAGTGAAGAAGCGGGTGTAAGAGAAAGGGGTACAAGAGTATAAGGGCCAAGAAAGTGAGCAAACCCACTTTACTGGATTTATCTTCTCACACTGGGAGTGTCTCTGGTGTGTGTGTGTGAGGAGAAAGAGGTGGGGTCTCCAGCTGCAGAGGAGACCTCGAATCTCTGATTATTTGATCTAACTTATACTTTTGGCTGGTAAAAGAGTCAGATCTGATACTCACTCACTATGATTAATATCATTGAATACTTGGTTTCATGAAAAATGATTTGATACTAAACACATATGAATGAAATGTAGAATCACATCAAACATTCTCATTATGTTTCAAATATCACATTGAACATGCTAAATTACTCTGAAATGAAACAGATAGTAACACATAGAAACTGTGAACAACAAAAGAGTAAACACATGTGAATGAACTTTATCATGATTAATAATGGATTCTAAATACTCACATTCAGATTACTCAATGACATTATAACCACCTAATGGTTAAAAATACTAAATAAACAACTAAAATATAAACCAAACATTTCTAAACCATTTCTGTTACTTAGAGTAAAGTTATGATTCATAGTCAATAAATTTAACCCTTAAGTTCTTGAAACAGTCTGAAAAGCTGTTGGTCTAAAGAAACTAAAGAATAAAGGATTTATTCTGTCAGAGTAATAACTCGGCTTCTGGAGCACATAGAAAAATGGGAAACATCTCATTTTAGCACAAATTTCATGATTAGACAGATTATTACATTGCTGAATGCATAAGATGTCATGATCAGTCATTTGTATTCTTTCACCAAAGGAATGTAGTCTTTATCAGTGTATGTTCGAGCAGGGTTTTACGACCGAGGTCTGGAGGTCAGTGTCCTGTTCCTCATACCTTATCTTGGGGTCCGTATGTTTAAGACGGTAAATCTCAAATGGGAGACCTGGATTGAAGCGTTAATGTTTATTTAGATGGTCAGCGATGGAGTCAGTTTGAAAGGTGATAAAAACTCTGTCTCTGTTCTCTAAATTGACCAATCGTGAAGAGTCAGAGGTTTGGTCAACCTCCGGTCGTGTCAGATAGGTAACCTGAAAGTGCAAAACAAGTCTGGAAAGATTTATATCCTGTGTACTGGGACCAGATAAGAAAACTTTCCTGCGAGGAATGTGTGAGTTTCACATACAGGGTTGTCTTGATTGCTACATGGTAAAATTAGACCTGACAGGCTCATGATGTTTAAGGAGAAAGTTTTGGAATGTGAAGTTCTTACATTTAGAGGTGTGTTAAGTTTAGCAGAAAATTATTTTGATCATCTAAAAATACCTAATATAGAAACTCTTCCTCAACACCATGTGTTTAATTTTTAATCTATATTCCAGCAATCAGAGCGATCTGCAGGTCTGTCACATGCTTTCTGATCCAGCCATGGTGCACAGTCAATTCAGCTGGATCTCTGTTGTTTCGTTTCTTGCTGTTTTTTCAACTGTTTACCAAAAGAACACACTTGATTAAGTAGCTCTTATAATTTTAGTGCTGAGTTACTGCATTGTGCTAGTTGAAACCTTTTCGTCTGTGCTGTGAACAGAAAGCCAAGCTTGAAGCCAAACTGCATCAGACCACCTCTGCCGCCGCCGCTGCCTCAGGCGTGGGGCCCATCCACAACTCTGTGCCTTCCAACCCCACCTCTGCTCCAGGCTTTTTCATTCACCCCTCTGACGTCATCCCTCCAACACCTAAAACCACGCCTCTCTTTATGACCCCTCCCCTCACGCCACCTAATGAGGCAGTGTCAGCAGCCTTCAGCGCCGAGCTGGCTCACCTGTTCCCTGGCTCCATGATGGACCCTGGGCCTGTCAACCTGGCTGCACACAAGAACGCACAGAAAGCTAAACCGGTGGGTTGCACACAGTCTATTTCATCAGATTGTTGAAGTTTTTGTTTAACACAAAAATATATTTTAAAAAGTTTTTGAACTGTGAATTCACCATGGTGTGTTTTCTGTGCAGGGCCCCATGGGCAGTGGTCTGGCTTTGGCTATTTCCCAGGCATCTCACTTTCTGCAGCCTCCTCCACACCAGTCCATCATCATAGAGAGGATGCACTCTGGTATGTCGTTTCACAATATTTTGCTTTTCTATCTAACTTTTGTGCTTCGAATGTTTTGTAAATGCTCCTGAGAGGGATGTTTGGGTTGTGCATCAGTTCTGGCAGCCCTTGTGGATAAAGTGATATGTCCTTTCTCTTTGCTGACTACTCTAGCTTGTAGGAAATATTTTCTGACAGAAAATCTGTCTCCTTAGATTAGAAAGTTTTATGTGCACATAGCAATGACCTTTTGTCGTAGAAACTCTGAGACAAAGGTTTTTTTGCTTTAGCTGCTTCATTTGACTTTTGCCCTGCAGCAGCATTTACAGGCACAAAAAGGACTCTCTCGCTGATTTCATTGCAAAATCAGCCAAATACCGCTGATTATTGCGGGGTCAATATTTTTCAAAAAGGCTGCATATTCACAGCAATAATCACATTTTTCCGTGCAAAATATGCCAAATATGCAGGACTCGCTTGATTTCACAATCTCCGCACTTTTCTGCATAAAGTTGGGGAGAGGGGGAAAAATAGTCAATATGAATGGTGATGTAATTCATTGCGATGTCATTGACCTGCGCCTACACACGCAAATCAACACTGTAGCGTGAGTATGTGGGTTGATGGAACACCACGTATGGAACATACTAAAATGAAGAAAGCTACTGGTAATCAATCTCATCTACCGATGCATATTACTGCCAAAGACTGGGCAAACCAGTACCCCGGTGTCTTGCACGAAAGTGGGGGGAAACTATTCTGCACCCCATGCAACTGTGTGTTTGAGCATAGACGAAAATCGTCGGTGACGAGCCACTTTGCCAGCGCGAAAACATTTGAAAATGCTTTCTGCAGCTGCAGAAAGGAAAGCCAAAGCCAGACAGTTGACGTTCACCGAGGCATCAACCTCCAAAGGGAGGAGAGGGAGAGGGGAACGGAGATAGAGGGGGAGGATATGGAGGAGCTGGATGTTGAGGGAGAGGGGATGGAGGATGGTGAATAATTGGACAGTGCCACAGACAAAATGTTATGAATATAACTTCTGTTCCCTGAAGGAGAGGAACGAGGTATAACACATATAGTATGGGATATCACGTCCTCGCGTGGCCTGACTGAAGACACCTTTATTCACGCCTTTATGGCAGATGATCTGTGGAACATCTGGGAGGCTCCACCTGCACATATATACATGTAACACCACAGTCATCTTTCAGTTCGATAGCCGCTCTTCACTAGGGTTGGGTATCGAGAATCGAGTATCGATGGGGACCGGGACTAACATTTCGATTCTTCCGGTATCGTTCAAATATTAAAATTTCGATTCCAAGTTTCGATGCCGGAGTCCGCCGACCGGAAGAAATAGCCGCCGAAAATCAACGAAGAAGAAGCCGCTTAACACCAACAGAGCGTATGAGACAAAGCCACACAGAAAGTGAAGAGAGCAAGAGAGAGAGTGCATTGCAACCCACAGCAATGCAGCCGCTGTGGGTTACAATGCACTTTCTCTCTCTGTCTCTCTCCTCTCTGTGTGTGGCTTCGTCTCATACGCTCCGTCCTCGTTTGTGTTCGGCAGCTTCTTCTTCGTTGGTCAAAAGTTTGGCTAACTTTAGCAGGAAGAATGAACTCTTATCTCAATGCAACATTAGCAACACAGTTATATCATGCTAAGGAGGGTAAACGACCAACATGATTAAACACTTAAGGATTCATGGAGGAGAAATACCAGAGTGCCCGTCTTTGACGCGCTTCGCCGGTGTTGTGCCATATAATGCACCCCTGCCGTAGAATGCACCCCTGACGGGAGCGCGGTTGAAAGTACACAACAAGGCGAAACAGTCCAAGTTTTTCTTACCGTTGAACGGAATCTAAAGCGTGTACCTTTAATGATTTCATTCAGGCTATTCAGATATGCCGAAAACAATAGCCCTCTGATTCGGAATATTTACTGTCCCGCAAATATAATGTTCTCTACCTTAACAGCTTACTGTACAGTTTATATACCCAAGTACACCTCTATGTGTGCATTTTTGAGACACATAAAACAAAACGAAAGTTTACTGCTCCATTTGACATGTTTTCATGATCTAATACTCGTGTTTTTTTAAAATATGAGATCATTGTCTTCCACTTTAAGAAGCTAATGAGTGGAGGGGAGGCATTCTACGGCAGGGGTGCATTCTACAGCACAACACCTGTCTTCCGCTAACTAGTCAGGATAAGATAAGTGAATGAATAAATTCTGTCCTCTGCTAACTCTGAAGCGGTAAACAAATTGCACTGTGTACGTTGAGTAAACTTAAATATCCAACTAACATTAGCCCTTGTACTTTTTCATAGACAAACGACCTGAAAACAAAAATTGATGTTTATATACTGGTTGAAAATAGCCCTGTGAGAAATTCATAGTAAAGTTCTTAAAAAGTTAATATGATTTAAAAATTCATGGAGAAGTTCAGAAATTTCATCCAAAAAGAAGGGCTCCGGTTAGCGCCCTCATTCAAACCATGCTTTTTTAAATTTTTTTTATTTTGATATCCTGCCTTTTAAAAGAATCGAAATAGAGAATCGATAGGAATCGGAATCGAAATGAGGAATCGAAATCGGAATCGTTCAAAATCAAACGATACCCAACCCTACTTCACTGAGCCTAGCTGCGCAGTGGGGCAACCCAGTGTCATAACATTTCGTTCCCTTTCAATCGATTCACTCGGTACAACACATATAGTATGGGACATATATACATGCCCCGCAGAGCAGCCGCTGAACAGCAGTCAAACCTCCAAAACTTTAGTGCATTGTAGACCCAGCAGAAAGGACAGAGTGAGCCACTAAAGGGGCTGTCACGTCCAAATGATAAAATCAAACAAAAGTATGCGGTGATGATAAACTGGCTCCAGTGCAGATATCACTCACAGAAACCCCTTTAAACAAGGCCCATGAGGCCGCCATTCCCCTGGTTGAATGTGCCCTTACACCTTGGGGCAACAAAAGACCCCTGCTGCCGTATGCTAAGGAGATAGGCTCCACAATCCAGTGGGAAAGGCCCTGTTTAGACAGTGCCTTGCCTTTGGCTGGATTAGCAAAACAGACAAACAACTGGTCACATAAACGAACATGCGGTCTATGTAAGTGCGTAGTGCACGCACAGGACACAAGGAATGCAACCTCCTCTGCTCCTCAGATGCAAATGGAGGAGGGCAGAAGCTCAGGAGTTTTAAACTCAGAGCTATAGGCTATGGGGATAATCTTAGCCAAATACACCGCGTTTGGGCACAATGTAACCTTAGATCCATCCAGAGTGAACTGGGTACAAGAGGGATGCACAGACAAAGCATGAAGGTCGCCCACTCGCTTTGCAGATGCCAAAGCAAGTAGCAGTGCCGTTTTGTATGAAAGAAATTTCATGTCTGCTGACTCAATAGGCTCAAATGGGGGTCCACCAAGAGCCTCAAGCACCAGCGCTAAATCCCGTGAGGGAACGCTAGGTTTAAGCACAGGTCTCAGCCTGTGGACTCCCTTTAGGAAGCGCATAGCAAGAGGGTTAGCGCCTGGCATCACACCATCAAAGCCAACATGGCATGCAGATATAGCCGCAAAATAGACCTTAATTATTGAGAAATAGAGACCCCTATCCAGCAGCTCCTGAAGACATGTTAAAACATCCACAATAGAACTCTGAAATGGGAGTACATTTCGGTCCTCACACCACTGCTCAAACACCCGCCATTTATAGGCATATAGGCCCCTAGTAGATGATGCCCTTGCACTCTGGATTGTTGACACCACATTTGGGGGCAGACCCTGAGCTATTAAGTTCGACCTTTCAACAGGTAGGCATGAAGTCACCGCAGTTCTGGGAGCGGGTGAATCACCTCTCTTCCCTTCTGGGAGGGGAGGTCCCATATCTGAGCCATCACTAGTGGGTGCAATCTCCACTCTCTCACAAGAGGACCCCCCCCCCCCCGGGACGAAAATGCAAGAGCTAAAAGGGTAGCTAATAGCTCCAGATAATTGATTTGGAGCTTGCATCGGGCTGGCGTGCTCGGCTTGAAACAGAGCATATTTCCAGCCCGAGAAATGATACCCATTGACTCAGAGCCAGTGAAATTTTCTGTAAATTTACCGAAAAGCCCAGTGTTTGGATGTGCGATAGGGTCAATGACAGCTGAGCTGCTGCTCGCTCTCTGGAGCTTGCGATTAGCGCCCAATCGTACAGATAGGCTA
Source organism: Xyrichtys novacula (assembly GCA_962446985.1). Taxonomy (NCBI): domain Eukaryota; kingdom Metazoa; phylum Chordata; class Actinopteri; order Labriformes; family Labridae; genus Xyrichtys; species Xyrichtys novacula. The sequence continues at coordinate 1,378,724 of OY660874.1, read as the reverse complement.
AGATGCGAACACGTCTCCCGTAGCAGAGCCAATGCCGCCTCAACATATTTGGTGAATGTTCGGGGGGGCGAGTGATAAGCCGAACGGAAGCACCATGTATTCGTAGACTATGCCCTCAAATGCAAACCTTAGAAAGTGCCTGTCGTCTGGATGAATCGCTACGTGAAAGTAAGCATCTGTCAGATCGATAGTTGTAAACCAATCTGCCGGTCTGAGCGTGCCTAATAGCTGTCTGAGTGTTAGCATCCTGAACCTGTTGGTATTTGTCTAACACTCCCAAGTCTAGGATAGGACGGAGCCATCCTCCTTTTTTCGGAACAACGAAATAGCGGCTGTACCATCCTTTGTTCGTTTCCAGAGCGGGAACAACTCGTATTGCTCTCTTGTTCAACAAGTTGTTTATTTCTTCCCTCAGAATTGCTACTGCTTCTTCTGCTACAACTGTGTGTATTACACAGTGGAAGCAAGGCGGCCCGGCCCTAAACTGTAAGCGGTAGCCCATGGCAATGGTTCTCTGTACCCACGGTGAGACTGCGCATTCGCACCACCAAGGGAGTTGAACAGTCAGTCGACTGAACCTCCAGCACTGTGGGGGAGGGGTTGTCGCCCTCTGGCGTGCCGGCTGGGAATAGCAACACTTTTCCGCCCAGACTTGTTTTGAGAACAAAACAAAACCTTTATTTGACTCGACAAACGCACATTTGTTACATTCACACAGTGAACATCAGGCGCCATTATTGGGGCATGTGTGTGTGAGGGAGGGTTGCACTTGGGAGACAGTGTCAGGGGAGTGCAGTGCTTCTTGGGACCGGACCCCCGAACAAACTTTAAACATGGCCTTTTTGGCGGCAAAAACTGAAGGGCTGCAGTGTCTCCGTGCAGCTGGGCCCGAAGCTAGGATGACTGCTGTGTCTTTTTCTTGGGCACTGAGCCCCTCTGGTGGCCCGGTGGTGGACCCTTATTCCAAGCCGAGGGGCGTGGGTTCTGATCGGGGACATGCTGCTTCACCGGCTGGGGCCGGAACTAGCTGGCGCCGCAGTCCTCTTGGGAGGAGGCACCGGTGCCGGTTTGTGCATGATGCTGCTCAAAGCTTCAGTTTGTTTCTTCCTCAGCTCAAACTTGGCCTGAATGTCGTCGAGGGACAGCCCAAACAAACCGCTGGCCGACACAGGCTCGTCAAGATAGACCGCTCTGTCCTCTCCGTAACGTCGGAGAGAGTCAGCCACAGGTGCCTCTGCACCACCACAGTGGAAGCCATGCCTCTACCTAGAGAGAGCGCTGCACAGCGGGACACACAGAGAATGTAATCTTTGGCAACTCTTACTTTGTTGAGGAGGAAAGCGGACTGTCAAGAGGCATACACGGGCTGATTTCCGCCAGACACATAGCCTGATATGTCTGAAGCACGGTGACGGAGCTCAATGCACGAGCCGTACTTGCCTGTGTCCTGTAAGTCCTATCCAGCTGTGACGCTGAAAACCTGCAGTGCTTGCATGGGAGCGTGATGGGGCCATGGGGGAAAAAAAACCCAGAGAGCCGCAACGGTTTTTGAGCCGGTGGAGGAGAGGGCCATTCTACTTCCAATTTCTCAGCTGCACAGCGGTACAGTGAGAGGAGGGATGTGTTGTTCAGATCAACCAGCGCAGCAGCGGCGTACTGACCCGACAATGGCTCCTGCCCATCCTCTGACAAGCCCTGCACGTCCAGGCTGATGTCCATCGTCCTCCTGGTAACAGGCTAGCCTGGATAGCGGCTGGCCAGCGCCAGGGGCCCGGCTCAAATCCAGCTGACCTGTCAGCACACTCCATATGGTCTGCCCAGTTTCCAATTGAGCCTTTGACCAGAAAGTCCTCACCACTGGACTCAGACGAAGCCGGCTCCCTGGACTTGGAGAGGAGGGGATTGTGCAACGCAATAGCGGTCTTTCCTAATATTCTCTCCACAAACTTGACCCGCCTTTCCAGGGTTGAGCTCCGAAGCCGGTGACAGGACTCACACGGCTCGGGCTCAGTCAACGCCCTCCTGGCGTGGATAATCCCCAGGCAAATAGGACAAGCCTCATGGAGATCTTTCTCGTGAAGGGAGAGCCTTCAATTTCTTAGGCTCAGCACTCATAAAAAGACGCAGAAGCCAAACGAAATTAGCGCTCCGCGAGTAGCTGCAGGCTAACACCAACAGGGGCAGTTAAGCTAAAATCGATCAGGCAGTAGCCACAGACAAGACCAGGCTAAGCTAGCAGCAGCTAGTTAGCCCAACTCAGTAGAGGTGTTCCCAGCAATGTGAAGAGCGTAAGAACTGAAGGATGACTGTGTTGTTACAGGCATATACACTACAGGCCAAAAGTTTGAAAGCAAGGGCATTACAGGCCGAACAGTTGGAGGTAACTTCAAGTTTTTGTTCACAATGCTTTTTTTAAAATCCAGCATGTTTATTTATGTATTCTGGGATGTATTTACTCCATGATCAGATGTTGCTTTCATGGAAATGCACCATTTTACTCCATTTACATTTAGATATACATTAATGTTAACAGACTATTGCTAAATATATGTCAGCAAAAGAAGCAACTGAGTAAAGAAACAAAAGTACAGATTTGTACATGGTGGAAAGAAGGATACACAAAGAGAAAATTGCAAAACGCCTAATGGTGTCTAACAAAGGAGTCCGCTACACTCTAAGGAGACTAGAGGAACCTGGAAGTTATGATGATAGAAAAAGACCTGGACGAAAGAGAGTTACTACAAAAGCAGAGGATAAACATGTCATTGTCACCAGTAAGAGAGATCGGCCAAAGACAGCACCAAAAATAATGGAGGAAATCAACATGACGAGGTCGAAACCCATATCTCTGACAACGTTGAAAAGAAATTTGAGAAAGGCTGGTCTGAAGGGTTGTGTATCTGCAAAAAAAAATCACTATTTCGTCCACAGAACAAGAAAAAGAGATATGAGTGGGCAAAAGCTCACAAAAATTGGACTTATGATGACTAGAAACAAGTTCTCTGGACCGATGAAAGCAAGTTTGAACTGTTTGGTTCAAAACACTGAGTCAATGTCCGCAGACAAACTGATGAACGTCTGAGAGCACCATGTGTTACACCCACAATTCAGCATGTAGGTGGCAGTTCCATGGTATGGGGGTGTTTTGCAGGTGATGGAGTAGGAGATTTGTTTGAAGTAAACGGTATCATGAAGAAGGAACAGTACCACTCCATCCTCCAGCACCATGCTGTTCCATCTGGACCCAGACTTGTGGCTTATAAGTTTGTTTTGCAGCAAGACAACCCTAAGCACTCTGCCAAGCTCTGTCAGGGTTACCTAGACAAAAAAGAAGAGAAAGGTGTTCTTCAAAAGATGGTTTCGCCCCCTAGTCTACATACCTTCCTCCAATGGAGCTTGTGCGGGATGAATTGGATCGATCCGTCAGAAAAACGCGTCCCACGAATCAGCAGTCTCTTTTTAATGAACTTAAGAAAGCTTGGAATGCAATCCCTAGAACATACCTTAAAAAACTTGTGGAACAAATGCCTGGAGTATGCTATGCTGTTGTTAAAGCCAGAGGAGTTGACTTTAAAGAAAGCAAAGTCTAAGCAACAATAACTCAAGTACCTAATAATTATAGTCAAAATGTCTTCTGATAAGTTACTCTTTACACAATAGTCATGTTTATTGTGTTGTAAATTATATATATGAAACCATGATCTTTTTTTGTACAAATCTGATCTTGCTTTTGGCCTGTAGTGTATGTGCCACGCGAGGTTGTGATATCCCATACTACACTGCTCAAAAAAATTAAAGGAACACTTTAAAGAAACACATCAGATACATCAGATCTCAATGTGAAGTTGGATATCTATACAGATAACGACAGGGCAATGTCTTTGGAACAAAAGGATGCCAAATCTTTTAATGGAAATAAAAGTGTTCAGCCTACAGAGGGCTTAATTGTGTAGACACCACAAAAATGAGAGTGAAATAATGATGTGGCAGGCTAGTCCATTTTTTCAAAACTTCATTTCTGCAACTCAAAATGCTTCTCAATATCTTGTGTGGCCCCCATGTGCTTGTATGCATGCTTGACAACGTCGCGGCATGCTCCTAATGAGACTACGGATGGTGTCTTGTGGCATGTCCTCCCAGATCTGTGTAAGGGCATCCCTGAGCTGCTGTAAAGTCTGAGGAGCAACCTGGCGGTGCCTAATGGACCGAAACATAATGTCCCAGAGGTGTTCCATTGGGTTTAAGTCAGGGGATCGTGAAAGCCATTCAATTGTATCAATTCCTTAATCCTCCAGGTACTGCCTGCATACTCTTGCCACATGAGGCCGGGCATAAGGAGGAAACCAGGACCTACTGCCCCAGCATAGGGTCTGACAATGGGTTCAAGGATTTCATCTTGATACCGAATGGCAGTCAGACTACCATTTTCTAGCCAGTAGAGGTCTGTGCGTCCCTCCATGGATATGCCTCCCCAGACCATCACTGACCCACCACCAAACCTGTCATGTTGAACGATGTTGCAAGCAGCATAATGTTCTCCCTGTCTTCTCCAGACTCTTTCACGTCTATCACAAGTGCTCAGGGTGAACCTGCTCTCGTCTGTGAAAAGTACAGGGCGCCAGTGGCGGACTTGCCAATTCTGGTGTTCCCGAGCAAATGCCAGTCGAGCTCCACGGTGCTGGGCAGTGAGCACAGGGCCCACTACAGGATGTCGGGCCCTCAGGCCACCTTCATGAAGTCTGTTCCTGATTGTTTGGGCAGAGACATTCACACCGGTGGCCCGCTGGAGGTCATTCTGTAGGGCATGAGCAGTGCTCAGCCTGTTCCGCCTTGCACATAGGAGCAGGTATCGGTCCTGCTGATGGGTTGAGGACCTTCTACGGCCCTGTCCAGCTCTCCTACAATAACTGCCAGTCTCCTGAAGTCTCCTCCATGTTCTGGAGATTGTGCTTGGAGACACATTAAATCTTCTTGCTACAGCACGTGTGGATGTGCCATCCTGGAGGAGTTGGACAACCTGTGCAACTTCTGTAGGGTCAAGGAATCGCCTCATACTGCCAGTAGTGATAATGACTCAAGCCAAAACCAGCACTAGTGGAAAAATATTTAAGCCATGGTTAAGTTGCTAAAATTAAAAAAAAAAACTTCTCTGAAGTAACTTGGTTCTAGTATGCTTGTTTATCATATAGTCTTTAAAATTGTTCTTTTTCATTCAGTAGTAGCGTTGTAACAGGGCGTTGGAAAATAATCTTTTGTTTTTTTTTCCCTGCATATTTTGCAACTTTGCATAATTCACAACTTGTCGTATACTTCGCAACTTTCCGCAATTTCACTGCATAAAATTATTTAAAAACCCTGCATATTCAATCGCAAAACAAGGATTTTAGCCCACGAGATCAAGGATTTATGCCCGCGTTTTTCTTGAGGATCTACCTTTCTTTCTGATGGTCACAATGGCTTTTTTTTTACCTCATATAGAGGCATCAGTATTAATTTCAGTCTGTTTCAGTGTCAGCTAGAAACTTTTCATAGGGACTTTAATAAACTCTCTTTAACTTCACTTTGCCCTATTTAGATCTGACAGTTACAGAGAGACAGGAAGTGTGGGTGGTAAAGTTTTGGTTGGACACGCATCTGAGGGTTACAGCCTGCAGCTGGACACAGGGCTCTACACTAACTTTTCCACTGAAAGCACTGGTGCAACCAACTTTCTAAGTTGGTTTCACCAGCACATGATTTGGTTGCACCCTGTTTTGGGGGGGTACAGCATGACCATACATGCTGATGAGTAGTTGTCTTAATTGGTGGAGGAGACTAACTAAGCCAGTGAAAAAGGGGGCAACTTTCAACCACAGTGTCCAATACAGATGAAATTCTTACTTGCACACAGTGAAATAAAGGTCGCATATGCAACCATTTTGGTTGCTGTCTCGAGCTCTAGAACGTGAGATGTGAAGTTAAGCCTCTGTGCTGCGCCTGCGCGACCAACTCAGTTCAAGTGGAACTTCAAGACACTCTGATATAAATGTTTCAAACTGATAAAAGAAGTTAGAAGAATGTGCATTATGGCTATCTAAACATTAGATTGTTATATCTAACACTACTTTTCTGTGAGGACATCTACAGTATGACAACCTCAGGCTGGATAATGCTGAAAAATCAAACTAAGTTTTCCCTGCATAATCTCCCCTTCCCTCTTTCTTTTCTCCCAGGAGCTCGACGCTTTGTTACACTGGACTTTGGCCGTCCTGTGCTGCTGACTGATGCTCTCATTCCAACGTGTGGCGACCTGGCCTCTTTGTCCATTGACATCTGGACGCTGGGGGAGGAGGTGGATGGCCGCAGGCTGGTGGTGGCTACTGACATCAGCACCCACTCCCTCATTCTGCATGACCTGCTGCCACCACCGGTTTGCAGGTTCATGAAGGTCTGTCTTTATTTGTTGACAAATGCAGGGTGGGCTGATGTATTTAGAGTGTTTTGCTTTTGTTATTCAGCCAGGATAATTTTTTCCCATGGTTAATACCCTCCTTTTTATTTTCTTAACAGATCACTGTGATCGGCCGCTACGGCAGCACCAATGCTCGGGCAAAGATCCCACTGGGCTTCTACTACGGCCATACTTACATCCTACCGTGGGAGAGCGAGCTCAAGTTGATGCATGATCCTCTCAGGGGAGAGAGTGATGCAGCCAATCAGCCTGACATGGATCAGCACCTGACCATGATGGTGGCGCTGCAGGAGGACATCCAGTGCAGGCAAGGCTGAATATAAATGGACTTAACAGTTACAGTCTGTTGAGTTTGGCTGACTCTGACCTGTGTATAAGAACCAGTTCCCTGGATTAGTTTTGCAATTTTTTTGATATTCCTCCATGACAATATAAGCGTCTCCATGTTGGCCCACATTGCCCATCTTGTTTCTGTGTTTCAGGTATAATCTGGCTTGTCATCGGCTGGAGACCCTGCTGCAGAACATTGACCTGCCACCTCTTAACAGCGCTAACAATGCCCAGTACTTTTTGAGAAAGCCAGATAAGGTGGTGGAGGAGGACCAGCGGGTTTTCTCTGCATATCAGGACTGCATCCAGCTGCAGCTGCAACTCAACCTGGCTCACCACGCTGTTCAACGGCTGCGTGTGTCACTGGGTACCAGTCGCAAGTCTCTCCCCCAAGCTGGGACTGCAGAGGCCCAGGAGCTGGTTCACAACTCCTCCACAGAGCAGCTGAGGACCATCATCCGCTACCTGTTGGACACACTTCTGGGCCTGCTGCACTCCAACAATGGTGAGCAGGAAACTGAACACAGCTGGGTCTGACAAATGGAGTGTCAAAGATATCTGAATTTTTCTCCCTGCATTTATTTGTAAACATCTTGTCTGTCTGCACATATTCAGGGCACTCGGTGCCTTCAGTGTTACAGAGTACCTTCCATGCCCAGGCCTGTGAGGAGCTCTTTAAGCACCTTTGCATCAGTGGGACACCTAAGATCCGTCTTCACGCAGGCCTGCTGTTGGTGCAGCTCTGTGGAGGCGAGCGCTGGTGGGGTCAGTTCCTTTCCAATGTTCTGCAGGAACTCTACAACTCAGAGCAGCTTCTCATCTTCCCTCAAGACAGGTAGAGGCCATCATTAAGAATGGATTAAGTTCTGTAAAAATGTTTTTCCATTTTAATTGATTCTTCAAACTGCCTTTTTAAGACCCAATAAATATTTTTTACATGTATTAGATTTATTTTCAGGGACTAAGCTTAATATTCTATTAAATTCAAAAGCTTTTTTTTGTTTAAAGTTGTCTTAAGTGTCTCTATCTCCAACAATGTATACTCATAAAAAATCACAGTAATACTTGTAAGAGTGCAGGCAGCAAAGGTCACTGAGATAATGACTATTTTTCATTTTGTTCCATCTAAGGGTGTTCATGCTCCTGTCCTGCATTGGCCAAAGATCCCTCAGTAACAGTGGAGTGTTGGAAGGCCTCCTGAACCTCCTGGACAGTCTGCTTTCTCCACTGCAGCAGCCACAAGCAGCTGCACAGCGCAGGACTGAAGGTAAAGCAGCCTCCATGGTAGAAGATGAACTATAACAAAGCAAAGCTTTGCAGATGTGTCACATACAAAACATATTAAGATGTAACTGTGAGTGAGTTACAATGGACCCCTAGTTTCACTGTTACGAGCCTCATCGTGATTCGGATTTGACCTGATTATTCATATCCCTTTTATAAACCAACCACACTTGTATTGCGGTTTCTCATACCACATCTCAAATTGGTGATTTTGAAATCTGAGAAACAATGAGACCTGTGGCAAGTATCAGGTTGTTGCTGTACCATATACATTTGTACTATTAAATGCCAATGTGGAGGAAGCAGATTGAGCTGAGCTCTTAGCTGCTTGTGAAACTTTCTGAGGATGTAGTCAAGTTACAGGCTGTTAGATGCTTTGTGTCTTCCCTGCAAAGACTCTGCATCCATTGCAATAGAAAAGCTGACATCAACACTATTATCTGCCATTATTATCGGCCAGTACACAGAGGCCAAGCATCTCATCCATGATGAAGTGAAATTTGAAAGTTACTGGAACACAGCCACTTCCTTTTTCAGATATTTGGCCACATTGTCATGTTTTCTAGTGTTTTGCTAAGTGACTTGACTTTTGCCACTTTATATGATGGGAAACTGACATCATGTAGCCTGTTCACCACAGAGAGCTTGCAGCTTTCATAAGTAGAGATTTAGTGTATACAAGACACAGTGGTCTGTTTTCTTTCTGAGTTCTCCTTTTGTGACAATATTGGATTTCTTCAAACTGAAATCAGACTAATCAGAATATTGGATTTCTTCATGCCGAAATCAGACTATGATGTCTACATGCACAAACACAAAAACAGGATCCTTCAAAACCTAATTAAAAGTGAAATGCTCAAGTCAAGTGTAAGTACTTGATATGTATTTCAGAGCTGAAGTTACACAGTTGTATTGTTCAGGAAAATGTATTTGAATGAAATCATGAGATCAAATGCAGCCTCCACAGAGCTGCATGAATGAAATTATTCAGCAGATTGAGGTAAACTCTGTGTATGTTTGTGTGGCTTCTGCAGGTGTTTTGGACATCCCCATGATCAGCTGGGTTGTAATGCTGGTTTCAAGACTACTGGACTATGTAGCCAGTATAGAAGATGAGGCCTCAGGCGGGAAGAAGAACCTTGCAGGGAAAGAGCGTGAGAGAAGTTTTACAGGTATCAGAACTGCACAAACAGCCCTTAAAGGGATATTCCGGCATAAATTTAAATCATGGTCAAACACACCGTAACACAGAGTTAGACACCCCCTCAAGAGATGAATGTTGCCGACTGCTTGCTTCTCTAGTTCTAGCAACTTTAGTAACGACTACAGGATGAAAATACACAGCGGTCTATGGATCAATGTGCTCACCTCAACCAAAAAGCCACTTTATAGCCACAAATAACGTTTAGAACAGCACCTGAGCATTATTTGAGGCTATAGAGTGGTGTTTTGGTTGAGGTTTGTGTTGAGGTTTACGCCGGAATATCCCTTTAATGCCAGACAATGCCCGTTTTTTTCCTCCTCTACAGAACTTAATTTTTTGACACTGTTCAAATAACTGCAGAGTGTTGTTGTCAATTTGTCTACCAGGCATTCAGTGGAGCTTCATCAATAACAGCCTTCAGTCTCAGAACTCCAGCAGGTCAGCCAAAGGCAGCAGTAGCCTGGACAGACTCTACTCCCGCAAGATCCGCAAGCAGCTCGTCCACCACAAGCAGGTAAATGTGTCTCAACCAAACACCTGCATTATTTTTCAATTCATATTGAGAATCTGCATTGAGAAAACCATATGCAGAGTTGGAACACAAATGCAACAAATGTGCCACAGACCCTTCTGTTTGTCCTTGAACTTAACATCTTGCTGTTCTCCTGGTTCTGCAGCATGAAACGAGGTTGTGTTAAATGAACACTTGTTTTGTGCTTATATTTATCATGCACTTTTTATTGTAGCAGTTAAATCTGTTGAAGGCAAAACAGAAAGCTTTGGTGGAGCAGATTGAGAAGGAGAAGATCCAGAGTAACAAAGGCTCCTCCTACAAACTGCTGGTGGAACAGGCCAAGCTCAAACAAGCGACCTCTAAGGTGAGTGGTTCATCAGCTCCTGAACAAAAGGACTGCTGGATAATGGCAAAAGTCATAATCTTGAGGTTCATTTTTATAATTTTTGAACATCATTACTTGTGTGACATCTACATTACTTTTTAGACACTCCTTTTTGCTCCTCTCCCCATCTGTGGCTGCATGATGATAGTTTACAGCTGCAGCACAACATGTGTCAGATGAAGTCTACCACTAACTTCTGCTGCATCCCAAAGTCCCCCTAACTCCTGAACTTTTCTGCCCATCAAATTGAGCAAATAATAATAATGAAGTTGAAGTGGTAGTTGTTTGTGGAGAAGGCTCTGCTATGATAGCTGACATGATACGCTCTGTTAATTGTACAGGTTCAAAGGAGGGCAACATGGCTGGCTTTACTGGAATTGTTCAATCTCGATGATCGTATTTTTATGATTTATAGAGCTGAAGTTTGATTAATTGCCCTGACCTGCTGCACAGGTAATTAGATATATAACAGCAGGAGGCACAGAAAAGAGTCAAAAGTATTGCTATCTATGTTTGATATGCTTATCTAGAGTTCACAGCTGAAAGCCCTGCTTATGTCATTTTTTAGCCTGAAAAAAAGCTTCATGATGGAGGCGTCACATTCAGTGAGGGATGAGTTTGAACTGATGACACACAAGTAGCCAGCCATCAAATCTGGGTGTCTGTGTTATTGTTTCTAAAGGTGCTTGTATACAAATAGACCATCCTGAATTTTTTGTACAACACAGGGTGGGCACTTTCTTTCCTTTCAAGTCATGTTTGTAGGGCTTTCAAAAGAGTCAAGGGCTAGGGATGAGAAGCATTAACCCATAAACTTCACTTTGACTGTATGATTTTCATCTTCCTGTTTTTGCCGACCACCTCTATCTAGGACAACATCTTGAGGGTCTTTGTTTGCATCTGATATATTCTCTTACAAAAATATTTTGGTACTTGGAGCCATTGCATTAAATACATGCCATAGTCTAGTACAGTGTACATATATCTCATATTGTGTCTTCACTTTTCTCCTTCAGCACTTTAAAGACCTGATCCGTCTGCGACGGACAGCCGAATGGCCCCGCAGTACGTTGGACACTGAGTCCACAACACCCAAAGAAGCCCCAGAAGTAGAACCGCTGCCCTTCACACTGTCCCATGAACGCTGCATCTCAGTGGTGCAGAAGCTGGCTCTCTTCCTCCTCTCAATGGACTTTACCTGTCACGCTGACTTGCTGCTCTTTGTCTGCAAGGTGTTCATCTCACACTTTCACTCAGACTTTTCCAGCACTCTCTTTTGATTGGTCAGATAAACTAATCATTGCTTCACCCACTCAGGTCCTTGCCAGGATAGCCAACGCAACAAGACCCACAATCCACCTGTGTGAGGTTGTATCTGAGCAGCAGCTGGAGCGTCTGCTGCTCCTGCTTGTTGGGACCGACTTCAACCGGGGGGACATCTCGTGGGGGGGTGCCTGGGCACAGTACTCCCTCACATGTATGCTACAGGACATCCTGGCAGGTGTGTTTGAAATCTAGAGAAATCATGTTGATATTGTCTACATTTGTCCACATTTCAAATCAGAAGTAGTTAAATTGATGACATGTGGGTGTCTGGGCATCTGTTATTTTTTGCTGTATGAAAACAGGTCTAGATATCTTCATTGGTTTTAGAGCTGCAGGATATTGGAAGAAACTAACATTGCAATTTTTTTCAACCCTGAGATATATATTGTAATATAAAAAAATACAGGAATTTTCACCAGATGACCTGAATAGCACTTTATGCTATGCTGCACTGCTGAAATTTTGTGGATAATTAACTTACACTGATCTTACCTCTTTTTGTGAATGTTAGTGGAATGGCCTCTGTCTGTCTTAGAGATATTTTTTGCTTGCTTTTATTGTGCTGGGACGTTATTGTGTTTTAGTCGACATCATCCTTCTTGTAACCGAAATAATTCCAGATAACTGACTTTCCTTTTCTTTTTAGCAACAAGTCTTAATTTTCGGTGGTTTTCTCTTGTCCGTCGTTGTTACTGGTGTTGTGCTGAGAAACGCATGTCAGCCAAGAATTGCATGCACCTCGCAAAACGCACACAGCTTATAGCAGAGTGGTCCACGGAAATGTACAATTTAAAACCCATACAATGCTTATTTGTGGGGCTAAACAGTGATGAGTAATGTTCCGAAAGTAATTCTCATCGGATGCGTGTTTCTCGGCACAACACCGGCAGCGACAGCGACTCACACCATGTGCAGGCCATGTGTAGGGGCGTGGTTACCTCCTCTCTGATTTTGATTGACGGCTGGCAGGGTAGTCTGAATGGCAACTGAGTAAAGAACGCATGTGATTGGTGGATCGCTGCACAGCACATGTAGAGTCACATGCAGTGTATCTCAGTCAGCTACCCTTGAAATTAGATGAGTTCTTTCGCCTCCTACATTGCAGGCTGAATATCGTGACTATCGCGCACACATATATCGTGATGGCGATGCTCACACAATATATCGTGCAGCCCTAATTGGTTTGGTATCAAAGTTCAAAATTCTTGTATTTGCACAACTTTTCTTTCCTGGAATTTTTTTCAATTGAATGTTGTAGAGAGTATCTGATTTTCTTGAGTTGTAAACAGGACGTAATATTCATTTGCCACTTCCTACAAGCCAGAAGTAAGGACAGGACTTGGTACTGTTCAGGAGTTTACAGGATTTTCTCTCCAGCAAGGCCAAACAAAACAAGCAGGGGATCTGCTTTCAGTCTGATATCTAACGTTTCTGATGGGGTTGGAAACACATCTGTCCAAAACTTGTTAAGGCCTGGATAGAGCTAGTATATATGAAAAAGGGAGCAGTCAGAGATTTTAGACTTGTTACAGTGAAGGCTAATGCCAGGATACATTTTGCATGTATTAGATTTTGGAACACGAGCCCTGTGAACTACTTAAAATTGAATTAACGGTGACATGCAGCCAGGGAGGTACAGTGAAACAATGTAAGAATGGATTCCCAAATGTCCTCTAGCAGAGGCTGGCCTAGGTCTGCCTCCCAGGATGGTCTGAGCCTGTTTGTGACACCAAGCTGCAGAGCTGGAATAATGCTCTTACAGGATGGATTCAAAGATAGGACACTGTTGCCCGTTGTTGTGTCCTTTGATATTGATGAGCTGAACAAATGAGACAGTAAATAATGCCTTGGTCTAAGGTACCTGCAAAAATTTGCCTTGGATGAATCAAGTTGCTCACTCAATTGCTTAAACAAGGCCATGTTTTTGCCACCTGAGTGTAACTGCTGTTGTCCTTGCAGGTGAGCTGCTGTCTCCAGGCTCTCTGGACGTCATGGATGAGGTGGTGGTGGGTGAGGAGGCCGGGGCATCATCCTCCTCAGCAATAGCTGACCCGGATGACTCCTTGCCCCAGCCGGCACCCATCCCCCTGGTAGAGAGCATTGAAGAGGCTCTGGTGCCTGATATCATCGCAGGTACTATTGGGAGATCCTCAGTTTTCCAAAGTGCATGGGTAGCCCCGTCTGTTCTCCACTCTCCCCATAACACAACTCTGACACAAAGCCCCACTTTGTGTCATCACAGTCCAAAGTGCCTCAGTGGATAAACTTCTCTTCTCTTTTTCATAGCTGCATGTTTACTGTGTTTCTTTACAGTGTAGTCTTTGCCTGTTGTTACAGTGGTGTTTCTACTTTTGAGGAGTGATAGTTCAAACATGAAGATTCAGAATTATTTTAAATGAGGATGCAGTTAAAGTGTTTTTGCCTTTTTGGCTTTTGCATTATCGATCATTGGTTGACACTGCTTTAGAGTGTTCTAAATCAGACTGAAACTCTGGATCTGGTCTTCACTGTGTCTCCTGTCTGGACTCTCACTCCATTATCAGAGTTTAGGAGCTTGTAGATTAATCTGCATTAAAATTGCCCAGTAACGTGCTAAAGAAAGAGTTTCTCTTGCTTGTTTGTTTTTCTAGTGTGCTTGCTTGGCAATATTAAAGCTATTTTCATTATCTGAAGGTGCTCCACCTCTGTCATCTTTGGAAAAAGATAAAGACATTGACTTTGACTTGCTACAAGACCTGATGGATGTTGATATTGATCCTTTAGATATTGATTTGGAAAAAGATCCACTCGCTGCCAAAGTGTTTAAGGTAGGTTGACATCCTTTTCTCCTTTTCTCTATTTCTTTTTACTTCAGGGTTACAGCCACATGTATTGAGTGCAGAAATCTTGTAAAACTATCAATTTCTACTGCTTTGTTGTGTTATGTTTCACACCCCTCCTCCTCATGTCTGTTCTCAGCCTATAAGCAGTACCTGGTATGACTACTGGGGCACTGACTACGGCACATACGGGTACAACCCCTACGTAGGAGGGGTTGGTATCCCAGTGTCCAAACCTCCCGTTGCTGCCGAAAAGCCAGGGTCTCAGAGTCTGTCAGTGTCTGTGTCACAGGGTGAGTGGTGGCTGGAATCTTTAAGACTTCACCTCTCTTATTGAGCTTTTGATGTCTTTGAATCTTACTTTTTTGTCCCTTTTTCACAGCACTGGATGCTCGGCTAGAGGTGGGGCTAGAGCAGCAGGCTGAGCTGATGCTCAAGATGATGGCAACTCTGCAGGCTGATTCCATCCTCCAGGCCCTCACCTCCAGCTCATCCACAGGTGAGGACACTTTAGAAGTGACAGCTTGCAAAAATCATCCAACAACCAGTGATAACAAGAAATGTTCTAAAGTGGCTAGTTTTCAAGTTTTTTTTTAAATAGAAGTTGAAATCAGAGCTAGCACTACCAGCTGAGATCCTCCTTGAACATTAACATTCACATGCATGTTCTAGTTTCTAAATAGTACCAAACTGTGCTATGCTGTGAGACACCATCCATCATCTGTGCTTGTTAACATCTGGGTAGTAGAGTATTCTACTGTTGCGACCCAGCTCGTGAGGGAAAAGGAAGCAACATCATACCCTGGTTTCTTTGTGTAAAAAGGGTTATTTATTGTGAAAAAGAAATAACGGTGTGCAGTTTAACATAAAGTTAAGGTGAGGAACAGAGGGATGGAGAGTGCTGCTCAAAAGAAACAAACACAACAGAGGGTGACTATAACCGGAAAAATGTCACTTTCTAAAATTAACTCTCAAACAGCAGTTAAGACAAAGTGAGGGATGAGCAGCTCCCTATCCCTTACGTTTCCAAAAAGAGATATACAATTACACCTACACTCAAGAATTACAGCACAAATTTCTTAACAAAGGATCTAAGCAAGCGCCAGTGTCTGCCCCCGAAGCACTGGAATCTGCACCCGCTTCAGTCTCTACTCCTCCCTGATTGTTCCTGCGGACTCTGTCCATTATTAAATCAGCTTGTTCCTGTGGGGGCAAGATCCTCTCACCCAGGCTCCCTCGTACAGACGGCACCTAAAAAAAGCCTGAAAAAAACACAGACACTACCAAACTAGGTAAACGGGGCACATACATATACACATCCAGAGCGGGGGCGTGGCTGCGGCTATAACATATACCGTATCATACCAGAGCCACAGCCCCAGCTATTGGTAAGTGGAAAGTGGCTGTGCCACCGATGTCTGAACTACAATTTGTACATAGAGCAATGACATCCAGACATTTTCGTCAACAAACAAAATAACAAACTTAGCTTCCTTAACAGTGACATAAAAGCAGGACCCTTGGCCTTGAATAATCTTGCTTTTGTAGTTTTCAATCTCAGTTTATTTAATCAGTGAGATCTCTAGGACAGTATCAAGCAAGCATCCAGGGCCTGTTCTCAGCTCCTCTGCATCTGAACTTTGTTATATTTACAAAAATTGATTAGAATGGTATTATAAGTAAAAACAAAATGTTATGGGGCAAAGACACAGTTATGAAAGTTTTTATTTTTGATTGACTGTGAAAATATTACATACATGTTTCAATAGTAAGCGGGAAACCAGTTGTCACTGAGCTTTTACTGACCACAAGAAAACTCCACAACCTTATTTTCAGTGTCTCAGCCTCTTGTCAGGTTTAAGTTTGTGATTTGACAGCACAAAAGTGTACAGTTTTCTTTGTTGTTTGTGTTTTTAGTGAGCCAGGCGTCCAACGGGACCGATGACTCCCTGCTGAGAGCTCTCCATGGAGGAGGCTCTCCTCCTGTCAGTAACCTGATGGGCCAGCCCTCATCTATCCCAATTCTGAGTGCCTGCTTCAACAAGCTCTTCTCCATGCTGCAGGTCCATCACGTACAGGTCAGTGAACAGAAGAATATAAAAACATGATTCAGAAGAGGAACTAAAGCCTTTATTCTTTACCCGGAGGTCACCTGGTAAGTGTTTTCTGGGTGCCGACAGTTGACATTCATGTCATAATGGTGATTCCACTGCTCCATGGTATTCCTGGTCTTGTTTTAGAGACGTTCCTTTGGGGTTTAAGCTTCCTATTGTCTTTCCGTATGGCTCCATGATATGATATGATATATTACTTTATTAGTCAGCTTACGCTGAAATTTGTCTTGCGGCAACAGAGGCATGTATGCAACAAAAAAAAGAAACTCACATACACACATTTGACATGGACACCAGAGACAGAGAAACAAAAAAAACAAAAATTACATACATAAAGACATGAAGACAGGGGCCAAAGTCCACCACCCTGCTTACGCCTGGCCCAACTCCTGATTAAGCCTTAAGGTCGACTGGTAGACATAGGACCTTTTTAGTCTGACCTTATTGTATGCTGGAACACCATATCTCCTTCCTCAGGGCAGCAGCCTATATTCTCCATACAACACATGGCTAGTGTTTGAGGTAATATTTCTTACCAACCTTTGGACACTGCTGTCATACGTAGATGTATATCGCCTATGGAATGGTTGTCCAACAATTTTTGAGGAAATGTTCAGTTGTTGCTGCAGACAAACATCCATACCATGTGGTACTACAGTACTGAAGAACACTCATAATAACAGAAGTAAAAAACAAAAGAAGGATCTGTCTACTTGCACCAAAAGATCTTAAACGGCGAAGGAAGTAGATTCTCTGCTTTGTTTTCTTACACACTGATTCAATCTGGTCTTTCCATGACAAGAGATGGTCAAATACTACTCCTAGATATTTATATGAACATACCTGTCCATGTAGATTCTCATTCATCCAGGTCATGGTTATCTTGAAGACTTAAAAACAGGCAACTGGACTGTTGTAGAGTTGAGAAGACGTTTCGCCTCTTATCTAAGAAGCTTCTTCAGTTCTAAAAGTGCTAGTGTCAGGAGCAGATATTTATCTTACTGGAGAAGGGGGACAGTTAACGACTGGCTGGAGTTGAAAAGAATGGGTCGTAGAAACCCATCTCTTGGTGTGTCCCCCCCAAGTCGTTATCCTGAAAGGGTAGAACTGAAGAAGCTTCTTGGATAAGAGGCGAAACGTCTTCTCAACTCTACAACAGTCCAGTTGCCTGTTTTTAAGTCTTCAAGATGAACATACCTGGTTGATCTGTTCACCGTGAATAGTAATGGGAGATCTATGTATCACTGGTGGTGTACCAAAAACAATCTCTTCTGTCTTTTTTGTGTTAATGATGAGAGCGTTGTTATCACTCCATTCAACCACCCTATTTACTCTGTGTTGATGCAGTTCAGGATCACTGGAACTATCTAACAGGGAAATTAAAACTGTATCATCTGAGTACTGTAGAATGTGCTGGTGTGGTCCGGCAGTGCGATGGTCAGACAGACATTCCTCAGTACGACAGCTGTCAGTATAGAGAGTGAAGAGTATAACTGAGCTTACGCACCCTTGGGGAGCACCAACATTAAAAGTTAATGCTGAGGAGAGGGTTTTGTTCACTTTCACTCTCTGTTCTCTATTGGTGAGAAAAGAGGCATACCAGTGAATTAAGTATGGATTCAGTTCCAACTGTACCATCTTTGACACTAGTATATTAGACTGTATTGTATTGAGAGCTGAAGAAAAGTCTAAGAATAGCACTCTTGCATGGTTATCCTTAGACAGAAATAGGTGTTTTGTAATTAGGTGAGCCAGTGTGACAACCGCATCCTCTGTGCTGCAAACCTTCTTATAAGCAAACTGGCAGGGATCGACTTGGCAGTAGAAAGAACAGAAATCACTGTTTGTATTAAGTTAAGGGGGGGGGGGGTCTTGTCTTAGAAACTTTTGTTTGTGAATAACAGGCACAGCAACAAGAACTTCAAAATGTTCCACTCTGTTTTAGCTGGAGTCTCTGCTGCAGCTGTGGTTGACGCTCAGTCTGAACACGTGTTCTGGTGGCAGTGAAGAGAGTGGCTCAGACATCTTCCTGTTCAATGCTAGCAGAGTGCCCACCATCCCACTCAACCAAGGTCAGGACCCCACCACACTGTGTCTCCCTACCTTGCACAAACTGAGTCTGTGGACTTGTTTTTTTTTTCAATTTATATTGTATTGGAGTTGGTAACATATGGCATGTATGTGTTTGTCTGTATAGCTTCCATCAGCAGTTTCCTAACGGTGCTGGCGTGGTATCCCAACACCTCCCTGAGAACATGGTGTCTGGTGTTGCACTCTCTCACCCTGATGACCAACATGCCGGCCTGCGGTCGGTACTCCTCTGTTTTGCCTTTGGTTTGTCACACGTGTCAGACTGTATCTTAAATTTAGTTTAAAAAAGAGCTTACCAATAGTTACCTGTAGTAAATCTAGATCTGACCTTGGTAAGTCAGCATGAAATAAAATATCATCATCAAGGTTTACTTGGCAGACCTGCCGACTAAAGTAGAACTATCTGAATGTAGATTCTGATTTCTTTTCATAGATGGACTTAAATGACTTGGATATTTTCCAAAATGTTTTTTTTTTCCTATTGTATTTTAATTTGTATCTTTAAATCACTCTTGAAGTCTCTGGTGATTTTAATACAAAAAGCTGTGTTTGTACCTTCAGCCTCAAGCAATGGGATGAGCTCTCAGGAAAGCACCGCTCAGCAGATGGTGTCTGATCCCACCCTGGTTCATGTCCTGGTTCGCTTCTTGTCTGGCAGCAGCACGAACGGGACAAGCCAGCACAGCTCTCAGGTTGGACCCACTGCCACCCAAGCCATGCATGAGTTTCTGAGCCGCTTGCAGGTCCACTTGTCCTCCACCTGCCCCCAAATGTTCAGCGAATTCCTGCTCAGACTCATGCACATCCTCTCTTCTGAGAGGTATGCCAAACTCCCAACATTTTCAGTCAGTTATGTTTGTGTTTGACAGGATTTCAGTGGATTCTGAAGGTCAGAATTCACTTCAGGAATAATGTTTATTTCTTATGCTCTAGGGGTCCGTTCCAGTCAGGCCAGGGCCCTCTAGATGCTCAGGTGAAGCTGCTGGAGTTTACTCTGGAGCAGAACTTTGAGGTGGTGTCTGTGGCCACCATCTCTTCTGTCATTGAGTCCATCACATTCCTGGTTCACCACTACATCACCTGCTCTGACAAGCTGGTTTCCCGCAGTGGCTCTGACAGCTCTGTGGGTGCTCGGGCATGTTTTGGCGGACTCTTTGCGAACATCATCCGGCCAGGAGATGCAAAGGCTGTTTGTGGAGAGACAACACGTGATCAGCTGATGTTTGACCTTCTTAAGCTGGTTAATGTTCTAGTGCAGCTGCCTCTGTCTGGGGACAGAGAGTTCAGTGGACGACTGCCACCGGTTGGCAGTGGAGCAGCTGATATTAGTGTGTCAGACGAGGAGAAAGTTTGCGGCAGCAAAGAAAGCGTAGCTGGCGGATCCACATCCAGTCCCGGTCCTCCTGCAGGTGTGGCTGACCTGGTACTAGCCAATCAGCAGATTATGAGCCAGATCCTGTCAGCGTTGGGCCAGTGCAACAGCAGTGCCATGGCCATGATCATAGGTGAGAGCAACTATAGAAATGCTGTTCAGCTCCTGTCCCATTTTTTTATCTTTACTGATCAAGCTTGTCTTAAGCACCAAATGGCACACAGACGCTGCCACTCGTGATGGCAGTTAGTGAACATTGTTAGTGCAGTGATATAGCCACATTTGATGCCAACCTAAGCTTTCTATAGCTCATATACTGTTTTGTAAAAAGAGAGGCTGTGATATCAAACCCTCTGAGTAAATGAGTATAAACAACAGCCTGTGAGATGGCTTTGGTGTGTTACTTTTTACGTCTGAGAGGAGGGTCAGTTTGTGCTGTAAGGGAGTAATAAACTTGAATTGTCGATCCCTTCTTCTATGAGCTGACACACACTCTCTGTTCTCCAGGAGCCAGCGGCCTCCACCTGACCAAACATGAGAACTTCCATGGTGGTTTGGATGCCATTTCTGTTGGTGACGGCTTGTTTACAATCCTCACCACACTTAGCAAGAGGGCCACATCAGTCCAGGTCATGCTGCAGCCCATCCTCACATATATGGCCTGTGGTTACATGGGAAGACAGGTGAGTTACAGGGAGATCTCCAAATGTTGTAATATTCAGTCCGAGGTAGAGAGAAAAAAACTCATTTTTAAGGTGTTGCAGCTTTTATTTTCCATGGCAGTGTGCCAACAGCAGCAGATGACATGGCCCCCCAAACAACGATTTGATTCGTATCATGATTCATGGTCGCCAATTTGATGTAAGGACAATATTGATTCATTTAGAGCAATACAGTCCGAAACGATTTAGTAACTTTTTAGCCAAAAATCCAACCAGTGTGACTGTGAAATAAATATCTGGACATTGGACGGTGCAGGTGAAATTTTCTAGATTCCTGTTGTTTCTTGTAAGGGAATCAGGTATAAATTAATGATGGTTATAAACAAAAGTTAATAGCAAATGCATTCACATTTAATTTGAATGAAGTGCAACCTCCACCCCAGGTTGAATTAACAGGAGATCCAACATTTTTGTTCTCAATTTAAATATTCAATACATTTTTAATGAAAGTACAGTAAGTACATCCAGCATTTCTGCTACTTCTGCTGTTGATTCTCAGCATAGAAGTAATACAAATACAACATACATTGGACCGCAAAGGTGGCTTGGTAATTTCTTGCTCACAGACTTCTCCTCTGCTATTCGCCATGCTATGTTTTGTTTTGTGCTGGCGCGTGGCGATTACATTACAGACGGGTAGACTGAATCGAGTAATGCTTAATGTCTTTATTATTAAAAGGGAAAAAACTCACATCCATGTACAGTCTGCCATTCTTAAATCTACTGGGTTATTTCCTAGTATCAATAGAATCGGTTTATTACATTTTAAAACGATGTTGGATCGATATATGCCATCTGAAAGGCCAACTTGCTGAGCACAGGTCGAAGTTGTTGGATCATAGAATCGATACCTCGATGTTGTAGATGAATCGTTACATCCCTACCCCAAACCATTACAGACTGTGGAAACTTCATGCTGGACTTCAAGCACCTTGGATTCTTGGCCTCTCTGTTCCTCCTCCAGACTCTGGGGCCTTGATTTCCAAATCAGATGCTGATTTGGAACACCAAACAATCTCTCTGGTTCAGGGGTACTTAGTTGGACATGAAGATGTGACAGTTATAGTCCTATTATTGAAGATATGATGGCTTTTGATGCTCTGACTTCAGTCTCTGTCCAGTCCTTGCGAAGCCTCCCTGATTTCTTTAACCTGCTTTGTGTGTCAGTCCTCTGAAGGCTGCTCTCATTTCTGTTTTTTGGTCTCCTTTTCCTCCATCACTTTTCCCTTCTGCCAATTTTCTATCAGTTTGCTTCATACAGACTCTATGAACAGCCAGACTTTTTAACAGGGACCTTCTGTGGATTTCTATCCTTGGGGAGGGGCTCAATGATGGTCTTATTAAGGTGCACCTTTATTAAGTGTGAAAGAAAAATCTAAATTATGTCAATGATTGTTGCAGGGATCTCTCTCCACCTGTCAGCTGTCGGAGCCTCTGCTGTGGTTCATCCTGCGAGTGCTTGACACCAGTGAGGCTCTCAAGGCCTTCCATGACATGGGTGAGTATTCTACACTTAGATCCTCTTCCTTAAGGCTAAAACATTCAGGATCCGTATTTAGTGTGTATCTGTCGCGTTGCATATCACGCAGGAAATAGGTTGCCATTCTAATCAATGCACCATCACATACAGGACACGTGTCAGCTCCGAAGCAGCATCGTATCAGAAGCGTATCAAGAGCAGCTCTGCTAAAGTACGCGCCAAGTCTATTTTTGCTGCTCTACGCTTCCAATGGGCATTAACCTACACAGAGAAGACCATTCTGGACAGGCTGTCAAGCATGAAAACCGCGCATGTCATCCGGTATTTCAAAATAAAACACCATATGCGAACTCCTGACTGTGTATCAGTTAGTGTAGATGAGAAATACTTCCTGGTTATGGATTTATCAGTAACACAGAGCAATCCGATGGTCAGCCCCTGATTAATGTGGACCCCAACAGGACTTTATCTCGTTACTCTATCTGAAGGTAACAGCACAGCATTAAGGAACATAGCTTACTTTATTAAACATAAGTAAACCTGCAAAAAACGAAACTGTAAAATCATGTTGTTTTTTCACGTACAGTAGAGGCTCAATAGTCACTGAATTATATCTAAATTAGCAGGAAAATCGACCATAGAAAGGCAAAACAACCTGTTGTCAGCATGTTGTTTCCTCTATACTGAGCCCAACCACCAGGGCTGCACTATGCTGCTGCTACGCTCCAAACACGCATCTTGTATGTGATAGACAGCGCTGCTTGATGGAACAAATACAGAATGTGCTCAAAACAGATCCTGTATGTTTTCAGTTTTAGACTCAACCCAATTTTGTGCTGCCATGGGTGTAAGGGCACACTTTACAGTTGTCTGATAGCTGAAGTGAAAAAAACTTTGTAGCTTGGTCACACAGAGGAGTCAGGCTATGTCACGTTACATCATATCATCTGCAATAACTCCAGTATAGATTTTGACATAAGAAAATGTCATATCACAACATTATTCATATAGTGACCTGATTAAGCATGTTGTTGCCTTGCAGACTATGCTCATTGACTGAAGAGCACAGCCCCCTCCTGATGTTGAATTTTCTTTTACTTTACCAGGCGGTGTGCAGTTGATCTGCAACAACATGGTGACCAGCACTCGAGCTATTGTCAACACAGCACGTAGCATGGTGTCCACCATTATGAAGTTTTTAGATTCAGGTCCTGGAAAAGCAGCAGATGGAAATCTAAAGGCAAGAGTGATGACATCAGAGCCAGACAATGCAGAAGGACTCCACAACTTTGCTCCTTTAGGTACTTTTCTTTGCTTGAGGCTCAACCTTTTTCAATCCTTTTGAAGGACATGTGTGAGCTTGCAAACCTGACATCCTTTCATCATTTCTCCTTAAATCATAAATGATCTGTTTTTCAGGCTCTATCACATCCAGCAGTCCCACAGCCCAGCCAGCAGAGGTGCTCCTCCAGGCCACGCCCCCACACCGCCGCGCCCGCTCAGCTGCCTGGTCCTACATCTTCCTGCCAGAGGAGGCCTGGTGTGACCTCACCATCCACCTCCCTGCTGCCGTGCTGCTGAAGGAGCTCCACATCCAGCCTCACCTTGCCTCTCTAGCCAGTGAGTAGATTTTATCTTGCATATAAATGTAAACAAGGCTCTTTGTGATTTCGGACTGCATTTTCCACTCTGCATTTTTGCTGTGTCTCATTTTATTTTCTCACCGTTGAGGGAAACCTGAGCTGCTGTTCTCTTTCTTGTGTTTCTTTTCTCCCCACTAGCCTGCCCTTCCTCTGTGTCGGTGGAGATCAGTGCTGACGGGGTCAACATGCTGCCACTCTCCACGCCTGTTATCACCAGCGGCCTGACGTACATAAAGATCCAGTTGGTGAAAGCAGAGGTTGCATCGGCTGTGTGCTTGAGGCTGCACAGGCCCCGTGATGCCAGCACCCTGGGCCTGTCTCAGATCAAACTCTTGGGGCTTACAGCGTTCGGTAACACCTCCTCTGCGACTGTCAACAACCCTTTTCTGCCCTCTGAGGACCAGGTCTCTAAAACCAGGTAGAGACATTTAACCCACATTAAAGGTTTGTTCAGTTGTTTCTCAGTGAGACGTTTTTGTAAACTTCTCTCTCCTTGTTCAGCATTGGTTGGCTGCGTCTTCTCCACCATTGTCTGACACACGTCAGTGATCTGGAAGCCATGATGGCCAGTGCAGCAGCACCCACTGCTAACCTGCTTCAGACCTGTGCTGCTCTGCTCATGTCACCTTACTGTGGCATGCACTCTCCTAACATCGAGGCTGTGCTGGTCAAGATTGGGCTGCAGTCCACTCGCATTGGGCTCAAACTCATCGACATCCTTCTAAGAAACTGTGCCGCTTCTGGCACCGACCCGGCCAGTGAGTTACAAATCACCCAGAAGTGTTAATCACAGGCATAACATTGCTTTGACATCAAATAGCATGAAAAAGAAGCCACATTGAAAGGTCCTTCAGTTAGGTACTTGAGAGTTGAGAGCTTTTGTAAAGGTATATTTTAGGTGGTTGTTTGCCTTGGCATATCATAGAAGTTTTTTTTTTTTTTACACTGATTATGATTCAGCATAAAAGAATGTTAATATTTCTGCTGAACCTTCTGACAGGACTGTACTTTTCATTATTATTGGGTTAGGAATTATATTACCAATATTTAATAGTTACAGCTTGAGTGTACGTGGAAAAGATTTTACTGATAAATTTAAATAAGCAGCATGAACCACAGAGTCTTAAAATCGGTGCACAGCAAGTCAGCCACATCAAAAAGTAAATCTCACATGCTAAACAAAATTCATAACCAAGTATTTTACTTTGGATTGAAATCTTATCCCTAAAACCAGTAAGATGCATGTGTACTGCACTCCATTAGTGTGATGCGCTCTGGAGCTGATCTGTGCCTGTTCTGGTGTCAATGCACAGGGAGCACAGCAGAGCATTTCAGCTCTGTCCCAGGAGCCTCACTGTGCTTAAGATATGTGCTGAGTCCATTTTGGACAGAGGCTGCCCCTAAAATGTGCTAACTGAACACAAGATGGACCTAGACAGTACATCAAACAAAGGGACAGCACATATCGTCATGTAAATTTCAAAATAAAACATCACCTGCAGACTCTTGACTGTGAATAAGATTGTATGGATATGAGATAGATATTAAAGGGGACCTGCCACCAAAATTTCATACCCATTTTTATCATTTTATCATAATCCTTGATGTCCTCTGATCATGTTTGCAACATAATTTTAGCTGAAAAGTTATTTGATGGTTTGTTTTAGTATGCCTAAAAAACCTTACAGGAAAACCAACTGGTTTTGGCTCATTAACATTTATGGTAATGAGCTTTGCTCTGATTGGATCGCTGCTGTGAAGCCTGCTGTGCTCTGATTGGCTCAGCAGTGGCGGTTTGCATTTCGGTTTATCCATTGTTGTTATGCTAATGCTAATAGCATATGCTAATGTGTGCTAAAGTAAGGTGCCCAGATGTCTGTAATGATATCCGGGGATATTCGGTGCGGCGGCTGCGGTGCAGGGGCTGCAGGGGCTGCAGGGGCTGCGTGATCACAGACAAAGTCTCGGTACTATTTAGTAGCAGCGCATGCCCCTTGTAATAACCCCCGTAAGAACTGTTGTTCAGGACTGCTTACTTGTGCTTCCTACCTATTCGGCTACTGTAATAACCGTTGTTCGAGCCCACACGCAACATTTTTGCTCTCATTCATGAAACGCTTAAATCGGGGACATTTTCAGGGACAGCTTTTGCCGGGGACAGGTCATCCAATACGGGGACTGTCCCCGGAAATCGGGGACGTCTGGTCACCTTATGCTAAAGGCTAAAAACGGCAGGTATTAAACCATATATTTTAGACCCCGAGTCCGAAGAGGAGGTGGAAGTTGAAGAAGAAGCTGGAGATCTCCAGCGGTGTTTTCTCATTCATTCTGCCCAGCTTTAAGTTCATTTTCCCGGCAGTGAACCGAAGGAAACACCAGTCGTTTGGAAGAGACCCATAGCGGATACAGTGTTAGCTGGGTCTCGCTCTGGCTGTGACTGAGTACGAGAACGAGAGAGTGGGCTCGGCTCACCGAGGACGTGCTCGTGTATAATAATGAGCAAAGTCAACGCAACGTCAGATTGACCTGCTTTTTCAATTGGCCTGGTTTACTCGTTCCTTTATTTTAAACCTTTACAGAATGCAAACGATGTAACGGTTTGTTTTCACATTTACAACATAAGACGAACATAATATGGACCTTATCTGACACAAAAAACCCCAAAAATTACATTTTTATGGCAGGTCCCCTTTAATGATGGAAAGATAAAAACAAACATT
Source organism: Xyrichtys novacula (assembly GCA_962446985.1). Taxonomy (NCBI): domain Eukaryota; kingdom Metazoa; phylum Chordata; class Actinopteri; order Labriformes; family Labridae; genus Xyrichtys; species Xyrichtys novacula. Next base: position 1,352,269 of record OY660874.1, on the reverse strand, counting down.
GGCCTGCCTATGCTCCATGTCTGCCAGAATGGAGCTTTAGCTTCTAACTTTGTCTGCAGGTAATGGTATGACACAAAATCACTCAGACTGATTTCACTCATTGTCGATCATCCAGCTCACAGTAACAGCTCATCAAAGTGATATTTATAAGCCCTAAACACTGCCTTTTCGTAAAAGAAGTTCAACAGTCACAGAGTTATATTCAAATGAGCAGAAAATCCCCCATGAAAAGGCAAACTAACCTTTACTTAGTATGTTGCTTTCTGTATACTAGACAGCACTCCTCTGTGCTATATTTTAAACATGCCTCTACTGGGCTGAGGCGCACGCCCACAAAAGCACATAAGTAGAATGTAATGCACCAACATCCCGGTATTAGGGGTTGTTTTTTTTTCAGTGGTGAATACTAAAAGTACTTAATTTTGTGCCCACAGAAAGTCAAATGTTTTCATATTTAACTCACAAAACAAACAAAAGGAGTTTTCCTCATGATAGAAAAATAGAGCAAAGAGTAAAATCTCTTGAAAGAGGACTTGCTGTACCTGACATGACTGAACCTGTCATGCTTCAGTCCCCTGTTGACCCCAGGGCCACAGACTTTCTGTACTTTATGATAATAAAAAACCTTAACTATAAATATGTATCGATAATCTCATGTACTTATACAAACTTAAGTCTTTGTCTTTGTCTCTGAAGATCTGAACAGCCCTCTGCTTTTTGGACGACTAAATGGCCTCTCCTCAGACTCCACCATTGATATTTTGTACCAGCTGGGAACCACACAGGATGCTGGAACCAAAGACAGGTACATCAGTATCCTTCTTTCAGTTTATTTCCTTCTTAAATAAACTGTCCTCAAGTCCTTCTCAATCAGAATAAAACCAACATGGAGTTGTTGTCCAGTCAAGGGGATTTTCCAGACAAACTGGCATACTGGTTGTAAAAAGTGTCCTCATGCTCTCCTTGTCTGTTTTACTGTCTTTTAGGTTCATTTGTCGCAAAAAATTCTAATGTGATTCATCAAAGGACTGGGAGGACAATGTGTGTTTTCCAAACTGTGACAAGTTGTTGAACAAAGTTTGTCTGGATTTTCTCCCTACAGGATCCAAGCTCTGCTACAGTGGGTCCACGACTCTTCACGTGTAGCTGCACATAAGATGAGCGCTCCCATGGGATACACCAGCGCTGGGGCCAGCTCCTCCTCAGCCTCATCCAAGGAGTACGGCCTCCTGATGCCTTCACCATCCCACCTCCACTGTGTAGCAGCCATCCTGTGGCACAGCTATGAGCTGCCTGTCGACTACGATCTGCCTGCGCTGCTCAACAGAGAGCTTTTCGAGTCAGTCAACCCCTTTTGTAAATGCTGACCACTCAAACATACATGTTTCAACTTCGCTAATGTTTGGAGGTTACTTCCCTGTAGATATGGCACACAACAGTGGTTAGGTAAAGTTTTGTACATAAAGCACATTTATGGTTCAGTTGTTACTAAAAATTAGGGTATTTAAACCTTGATCCTATAACATGTTTTGGTCTCCAAGTGGCAAATGGTGACAAAAATGTAAGTTTCTGCAGGCCAGAGAAATAATTTTGTGTAATAGAAATTATTATTTTGATTTAGACCAGTGTTTTTCAACCTTTTTTGAGCCATGGTACACTTTTTTCGTTGAAAAACATCACGAGGCACACGACCAACCAAAAATGTCACTAAATGACACTTGGTAGCCCCAGATACAGGTTTATTCAATGTCAATATAGTCTCTTAATTTATTCATACTCACCCAGTGTGAAACGTGGGGCTGTAGATTACAGCACAGACACTTGAGAAGTGCATATTATTTGCATATAATAAGTAATTAAAAAAAAAAAATATATATATATATATAAATATAATATAATATTATTTATATTATATTATATTTATTAAATATTATATATTATTACATATAATAATATATAATATATATATATATAAATAGTATAATTGGAAAAATTTTCAGGGTACATCTGACTATCTGTCATGGCACACCAGTGTGCCACGGCACACTGGTTGAAAAACACTGATTTAGACTATGCCCTAAATCAACCAAAGTCCGGCCAAACAAAAACAATGGAGACACCAGTGTCGAAACTAGACCCTAAGATAGACCCAAATACTACACAATCCTGATTATAAGATGACCCTGTTTAAAGTCTCCCTTCAGGAAATAGACCCATTGACACCAAATTTTTTTTTTTTTTTTTTTTTTATGATAATGATGGTGAAAGTTTTTCTTTTTTTTTAAACCAAAAATAATTTTCAAACAAGCATATTTAATAAAACTTGTTTAGTTGATGTTTGAACATCTTTCAAATAAAGTTCTGTTTATAGCATCTTCCCTTTCATTGTCCTTGTTAAACGATCAATAAATAATGAATAACACATGATCACATGTAAATGGAGCACACAGGTCTTGGTATTTGGACATGACAGTAACCTGATACTCTGCAGCATATGGGATAGATGGCTGTTCTGGTAAATGCTTACAGTCACTGAAATAGTCTTTGGGCTTTGGTCATCTTTAGACATGAGATGCAGTGACACCATTATTCTCATGTCTCTGCTGCATCTCTTTTTTTTTCAAATGGCAACATAACATAAAAGTTTGTTGGTGAATTAGTCCAAAAACTTCAGTGCTACTTGGCTCTGTCACATCTCTCCATCCTTCTTTGAAATGATATTTTTTTGGCATTTTGCCCTTTTTAAGATAGGACAGCTGAGAGGCATGGGGAGTAAAGAGTGGGAGAAGACACAAATTAAAGGATCATGGCCGGAAATCAAACCAGCAACCACTCATAGTGTCTATAGACAGGGCACTTAGATTGTTTAACCATCAGTGCCCCATCTCCTTAGCTTTCAGTAATTACTGATCATTGAATGAAAGATGTATACATCAGGTCATTACAGTACTTCTTAGGGTTAAAATAACTGCGTTTGTCTACGGCCTTACTCATAACTGCTTAAGTTAAAAGGTTTTTGTTCATTTTGCCATGCAGACCACAAGTATGTCAAGAAAGAGTCCAGGTTCAAAAGTTTTTTCCATTTACCAAGTACATAAACACAAAAACATTTACAAGCAGTAATTTTGGGTTTCCATATTTTGTTTTTTAGAAAAAGAATAGAGTTCTGTGAGGTAATTCACCCCTGTGCAGGGATTTTTGAGATATATTTGTGATAGGATAAGCGTTATTTATCAGTCATGTAAACTTATCCATAAAATGTATTTTACCCTTGAAGCATACTCTGAAAATGTCTGAACATTTGAACACTCTGACTCTGTTTCTGTAATTAAAAATGAGCTGTAGTATTAAGAACTGTTACTTTTTGCTTCTCTTTCAGGCTGCTGTACAATTGGTCCATGTCATTGCCTTGCAACATAGTGCTGAAGAAAGCAGTGGACAGCCTGCTGTGCTCTATGTGTCACATCCACCCAAGTTACTTCTCACTGCTCATGTCCTGGATGGGGATTGTCTCAGCCCCGAGCGCCAGTCACTCACAAGCCCAGCACCACCGTCTCGCCATGACTGATGATGGGAAAAAGCAGCATGGTGCTAACACCAACGCCGCAGGACTCACTGACGACTCCAAGCATGCAAGACCCCCCATTAATCTGTCCGAGTCCCAGCTGACCATGTTGGCTGCCGCCTCTCAGTCTCCTGGTGCCATAGAGCAGCTGCTGGACTCAGGTTTACCCTCACTGCTGGTTCGCAGCCTGGCCCAGTTCTGTGTCAGCCTCCTGGCCAGTGCTGACCTCCCACTACCTGCTGTTCAGCCAGAGAGACGACACCACCATCACCACTACCACTCAGCCTCCTCATCCTCTCATGGGCGGCCTCCTTTGGCTGCAGAGCTAGCTGCTCCTGTCCTGCGCTTCCTGACTGAGGTGGGAAACAGTCATGCCATGAAAGACTGGTTAGGAGGACCAGAGGTGAACCCGCTGTGGACAGCACTGCTTTTCCTGCTGTGCCACTCCAGTGCCAGTTCTAGTCCCAGTGCCAACGCAGGTTGTCAGCCTCTGGGGTCCGGATCTGCTGTGGGCCCCCCTCCACCCCAGTCTCATCCTTCAGGATCACGCTTCTCTCTGGCATCCTCTGGGCAGGCGGGTGGACTCACTACACAGCAGAGGACAGCTCTGGAGAACGCCACTGTGGCCTTCTTCCTTCAGTGCATCTCCTGCCACCCAAACAACCAGCGGCTTATGGCTCAGGTCTGATTTTGTACTCTGTTCTGACTGAATTATAACCAAAGACAACACTCGCAACTTTTGCACTCTGAAAATTTTTAACCTTTTAAATCAACGGTGTACAGCAAATTCAGTGACTATGACCATTTTCAAAAAATAAGGCTCAAAGGTCTTTTTTGTTGGGCGATGCTGTTTTGAGCTTTTATCCACACTCTGTGTCTGATAAGGCTTATTTGCCTTGAAAGATGACATCACAGCTCTTACAGGTGTTTTTTTGGGCTAAAGCGTCTCCCTGGGCAGATCCCAAACTTTCAAATCTTTTAGTCATGAAAGTCCAAATTGAAAATATCAGAATTGTCCTTTAAGGCATTTTCCGTGTCATCAAGACATTTTTAATTGAAACGTAGTTGAGGTACTAATCATTCTATATATTTTGTAGGTTCTCTGTGAGCTTTTCCAGTCTGCACCCCAGCGTGGAAATGTCCCCATCTCTGGAAACATCTCCGGATTTATTCGAAGGCTTTTCCTGCAGCTCATGTTGGAGGATGAGAAGGTCACAGTCTTCCTGCAGTCTCCCTGTCCGGTGGGTAACGTTATCTGCTGTTCAATGTTGACGCTGCCTCTTTTTAAAGCTGGAATGACTGTTGAGCTGTTAATGCTAGTCTTGCACAAATAATGCAGTTCCACCTGCATGAATGTGACAGTCTTTGAGCCATCTTTTTCTGATAAAAGCCTATTTCCAGGCAAGGTTGTCGGTTTGAGTTTAAGAACATTTCAGCAAGGATTAAGAATCAAATCTTATTTTTCAGTATTTCAAAGATCATTGGATGATCCAGATGGAGTAAAAAACACTCTCATGGTAATGTAACAAAGATGATTAACAATATGTTACTGTGCTGTTTGAGAGCACGAACAGCTGTAACCACAGGGGGGCAGTGCAGCAATAGGACAGGTCACTCCTTTCCTTTCACAGTGATGGCCTCAGACTGATACTTGCTCAGCAAACAATGTCCTCATTGACACTTAAATGATCAATATTTCATACAGCTCAGTGATTAGATGTCAGAACAGCTCTTTCAGGACAGTGTGGGTGTATGTGGTGGTGTGTCTGGAGGCAGGGTCTTGAAAGATTGGTTTTAATTACCTAAAGCAAACCATTTTCACATCTTTGCTGTCTCATTGTTCTGGGTGTGATGGGTAATTTTTTTTTTTTTTCACTGCCCGCTGGCCAAAGGGACTGTGGCCAGTTAGGTCATCTAGCTGGTCCAGAGAGAGTAGTTAGGCTATTGTCACCCAGACTGTCCTGATATTTGAAAGAGAGAGTCCTTATTAAAAGTTTTTGCTTTTCTTTGGTGACCTCCTGCTCTTTGAGTTAAAAAAAAAATAAATGTGTGTCATGAAGGAGACTTCTTTTTGCTGATTTAGGAGTTGGGCAGGTACATCTGACTTGTTCAAGCTCCATATTGAACTGGCAAATAATTTGTATTATGATAAACATCTACCTGATGACCTAAATTAGTTTGCATACAAATATTTCTGGTCCTGGGGTGACCTGATAATTGTCCTCAATTTTTAAAAGTTCACCTTTAGGCTTTTTGTCTTTACTTTAGAGATAGGACAGTGCATAGAGGAGGAAACTGAGAAGAGTGGGAATGATGTTTAGTAAAAAGGCTTCAGGTCATTATCCACCCTGGCTGTCCCCTTTGAGATCTTCAGCCTACATGTGGAGTGTAATAGAACTGTTGAGCCATACCAGTGGCCCAGATCAAACCTTGAAAGATTGCCACTTTAAGCAACAAACAAATAAGACAATTCAGGAATGAACTGAACTGTATACCTGGTGAACATCAGTGTTATAACATGAGCCCCTTCCCCACATGAACTCCTGACATTTTCCTGAATATTCACAGCCTGATATCACAACAACCTCAGAGTGTGAAATTTCCTCTATTTACTAAAAATACTGGTTCACTAGAGGGTGGGTGAGAGAAGTCTGTGTCTTCTGTGGTGACTCTGACTTAAAGGATGCACTGGTAACTCAAACACACCAGCAGAAAATTCAACACCAAACACAATAAGGCATAGCAAGCCGTAAAGAGAGTAAGTCAGTGAAACTCAGTGGAATCAATGCAGTACATTTACATGCACAGTATACAGTAGTTGAGCTATAGTTTGATGAGGCAATTTTATTACTTTCTGTGTCCCAATATGCAAGCACCAAGCAAAAACCGGTTCATTGATGAAGTCTATTCACCTCCACATAGGCAGAGAAATGCCCTCTTTTCATCAAGTCACTATTGGACCTTCTTCTCATAGACCTTCGCTACATAATAAAACAATTACAAAATAAGACAGCACAAGGCAAACCTTACCTTTGGTTCAAATGAGATGCATGCCCTCTCATGGGTCCTCTGTTTGCTGTCAGAGCCAGGTGTTTGAAGCATGTGAAGAATGCCTACGCCTGTCCAGGTCCTGTCAGGGTGTATATGTGTGAGAGAAATCAATCCCCATTCAGCATGTTAGTCCAACTTTGAGAAATTGGACCCGTTGCAGCTGAAGCTGGACTAACATGTTGACGGGAAATTGAAAGTGCAGCTTCAGTTAGACTCCTGCCATAAATGTCAACGCAGTTTCACTCCTTGGCTTTTGATACATTGTAGTGTTATTTTGTTTTTTATCATCTTAGCACTTGCCGTGAGCCTGCTTATTTATATAGTTATTTATTCTTTTGCATTAATGTATTTCTGCTCGCTTTATCTTGTTCTTTGATTGTTTTATTTGTTTTAATGTGTCATTGTACAGCACTCTGGCTACCCTTGTGGTTCTTTTAAATGTGCTATAGAAATAAAGTTGATTGATTGATTGATTGATCTTTTAACATCATGTCAACATGTCGCCAACACTCATCCACTGGCTCGAGAATGTTCCTGACTCTTGATTTCATCCTGATAATTCCTGGACATTTGCAGGAGTTCAGTGCATGTGCTAAAACCATAGACTGTATATACTATGAACAACTTGGTTCCGCCTACCGCCTGTATATGGATTTGAAGCCAAAAAGCCCTCGGTATTTCCGGGATTTTTCTTCATTTCCTAAAACCAGAGCTGCGCAGTAGCAATGTGCGCATTCAGCCACGCAGTCGCCGAGAGTCACTGTAACGATGCTCCGCTCAAACAGCGTATTCCCCGGGAGAGCTACGCAATTCCTGAACGCCCATAGGCTGTATCAGGTGTCAATCATAAAAAAACATGAACCCCCTAATAACTTTTAAAATGAAAGTTGCACATGTAACTACGGTTCTATGAATCCCTCTTGACCGCCAGAGGCGGTGCTTTAAGCACTGAATGACTCCCTTCGCGCATGCGCAGTTCGAGTGTTTATACAAACAACATCACTTGTGACCCTGTGATGAACCGGAAGAAGTTATTTCTTCCGTCGGTCAGCGAGGGTTTAGTCCCTGCAGAACTTTCTCGCAAAAACGCGAGGATTCTGAGTGACAGAGTGCTGTGGCGGTCATTCGGGATTCATAGAACCATAGTTACATGCATAACCTTTGTTCTATTTCGTCCCTCTTGACCGCCAGAGGCGGTGCTTTAAGCACTGAATGACTTATACCAGCAAAGTCACAAGGAATCCTGATTGCAAACCTTCAATCAAGAGGAATCCGGGAAGAGGACCACACCCAACGGATGGGGAGTGGCAACGTTCACCCTGTTGAACCTGGAGAACGTGCTTGATGAGGCCCACGAGGCAGCCTAGCAGATGTCCTCGAGGGGTACTCCTCTTAGGGCTGCCCATGAGGTGGAGACACTCCTGGTTGAGTGACACCGGACCCTGGGTGGCATGGGGCGGTTATTCGCCTTATAGGCGTGGCTGATTGTGTCCACCACCCAGTGGGACAGCCGCTGCTTTGACAAGGCCAGCCTATACTAGGGCCGCTGTGACACACAAAGAGCTGTTCAGCTCGTCTTACACGTGCGGTGGCTCCGATGTAGGCTCTCAAGGCCCGCACTGGGCACAACAGCTTCAGCTGGTCAGCCCCGTCTCCTGGTGGAGGATCGAACCGGGCCAGGCCGGTTGATATTTGCTGCCAACGGCACCTTTGGCAGGAAGTCCATATTGGGCCATAGGGTTATGCCCGACTGGTCTGGGTTCCACCGTAGACAGGATTCGCTGATTGACAGGGCGTGCAGCTCCCCTACACACTTGGCCAATGTAATGGCCAGGAGGAGGGCTGTCTTATAGGACAGCCACTTGAGCTCCGCCCGTTCCAGGGGCTCAAAGGGAGCCCTGCATAGGGTATCTAAGGCCCCCTTCAGAAAGCTGGAGATCAAGCGGTGGCTCCCCATTGTGCTATTCTCAACCCTCACATGGTTACAAGATATAGCTGCCACATACACTTTAAGTGTAGAAGAGGACAGGCCTTTAGTTACCAGGCTTTGGAGGAGCCTGGTGGACGACGCCCTCGGGTTCAAAATTGTATGTTGGACTGTGTCCGAGCAGTTGCCTTGCAGCGGGTCGGGCCCTTCAGCGGCCAAACGCACAGCTGGAGGCGTCTTGGGTTGGGATGCCAGATTCGTCCCCTCAGCTGTGAGAGTAGGTCTCTCCTGTTGGGGAGGCGCCACGGCGTCCCTCGACAAAGTTGGTGGAGCAGTGGGAACCACACCCTGCCTGGCCAGAAAGGGGCCACCAGGAGAATGGTGTGACCCTCCTGAGCCACTCTCTGGAGCACTTGAGGAATCAGAGGAAGTGGGGGAAAGGCATATAGGGACAGCGCATCCTGGCCTACGGGGCTGGTTATCTCCGCTAGGGAGAACCACTTCGGGCAGTGGGTCGACACTGCCGAAGCGAACAGATCCACTTCTGCCCTGCCGAAGCGGTTACAGATCATGCTGACCACGTCTGGGTGGAGGCGCCACTCTCCTGACGGAGGTTTCTGGCGGGAGAGTAAATCCGCGATGTGATTCTTCTCTCCTGGTATATATACTGCCTGCAGGCTCATCAGGCGGGGGGCCGCCCATGTCAGCAGGTTTGTGGAGACCTGCTTGCAAGTGAGGCATGAAATGGATGAGAGCCATGTGCACCGCTTTTAGTTCGAGCACATTGATATGATTGGTGCGGTCTGCTGGAGACCACTGCCCACGAGCTGTCCTTCCTTGCCACACCGCACCCCAGCCCGAAAGGGAGGCGTCAGTGGCAACGGTTTCCCTGCAGGATGGAATAGACCCCATAGGGACAGTCCTCAAGATGTAAGACCTGTCCCTCCACGGGACTAGGGTGAGGAGGCACTGTCTGGACACTGCAATCTTCCTGTGCCTGTGTCGCTTGGCATCTAGATAAAGGCCGTTTAGCCACCTCTGCAGGGGGCGTAGGGACAGCAAGCCCAGCGGCACAACAGCCGCAACGGATGTTAGTGTGCCCACGAGGTGGAGGAACTTTATATATGGCAGGAGGCTTCCTCTCCTGAAATCCAACAGCAGCTTCATAATACCATCCTCCCGGCGGGTGGAAGGACGGGCTGTCATTGCAACCTTGTATAGGGCTAGACCAATGTATGTTGTGTTCTGAGATGGCGTCAGGCAGCTTTTGTCTATATTTACTTTTATTCCCAGGCGGACCACGTGGGCTAGATGCCGTGTTGTGTCTTCCACTGCCTGCGCCCAGGATGGTGCACAGATTAGCCAATCGTCCAGGTAGGGAAGCACCTTCATGCCCTGGGCCTGGAGAGGTTGTAGCGCTGCAGCGAAAAACCTTGTGAAGACCCTCGGGGACAGGGAGAGCCCAAATGGGAGCACCCGGAACTGTCAGTGGCAGTCTCTGTAGGCAAACCGGAGGAACTGCCGGTGTTGCCTGACAATGGGGACATGGAAATAAGCGTCTCTCAAATCCACTGTCGTGAACCACTCGTTTGGGGCCATGGACTGGAGTACAGCTGCTGTGGTTAACATATAGAAAGGTAGGGTCTTTAAGTACATGTTTAGGCCTCTTAGGTCCAAGATGGGGCGGAATCCGCCGGTCTTTTTCTCTACCAGAAAATAGGTTGAGTAAAACCCCCTGGGGTGCTGCAGAGGGTCTACTGGATCGATGGCACCCTTGGCCACGAGGGTAGACAGCCCCTGGTCTAGGGCAAGGGCCTTTGCCGGGTCACCAATGATGGTGGTTTTGACCCGGCTGGCTGCATGGGGCCGGCGTCGGAACTGGAGCTTGTACCCGTGGGTCAAGGTGGTAAGCACCCACGGGTCTGCAGCTCGAGTAGCCGTCGGGGGCCGAAATGTCCTAGATTGCGAACGACCGATGCCCCGCCCACGGGCTTGCCCCTGCCCAAAGCGTGGGTCTCTAAAGTGGGCTGGTGGCGGGTAGCTTCCAGGGGCAGCCGAGTGACCTCTGCCCCTGGCCCAGGGAGGCATGCGGTGCAGGCTTAGCAGCTGCTGCCTAGTCTGTCCAGCCTGAATGGTTCGGTCAAATGCCTCCTGGGCAGCTGGACCAAAGACCATTCCTGGCACCACCGGGAGGCCCTGGAGGGTCTTCCTAGCCTTGTCTGTCAGCCGTGATTGGGAGAGCCAAACCTGGTGGCGAGCCTGGATCATGATGGACATGATCCTACCTATCTCCTAAGTCATGAGGCCAAACGCCTCTAGTGATGCATCACAGAGGGTGGTAGCATCTGCGTTTGCGTTGCCCTCCTGCAAGGATGATGAAAGCGCCAGCAGGAGGTGCAACAGGGAGTTGCCGATTCTCCCAGCTTTTGCTCCTGTGTCATAGCCCCAATCAGCAGGTCGTCAGTTAGCCTGCACTGGGGGCGAGGACACCTGGTGTCCCGGCTCAAAGCCCCATCTGGGGGAACCACTAGAGATGCGACAACTGGCTCAATTGATGACATGCGGTCCAAGCCAATGCCTGCCGAACCATGCATCGCTGCCAGTGCACGACCGTCGCTGGTTAGAAGGGAGCAAGCTTTAGAGTCCGCCCAGCAGACCTGTAACTCCCTCAAATAGTCCTCTGCATGCGGGACAGAAAATGCGGTGGAGGCTGACCCTGCTTGGTCTGGTATGGCCACCTTTAATTTCTCCAGGGCCATTCGCAGGACGGCCTGCATCGAGTTGTCCTCACTCTCGGACAGCTCAGTCTGGGCTGAGGGGAGCCCTGATCTGAAGCCTGAGAGGCCCCCTCATAAACCTCCTCTGGCTCTTGGGACCCCTGGGTCAAGTGTGGCATTTCAGGAGTAGGCACACGGGCTTCCCCAGAGGTTGATGGACAAAGAGCATAGCCCTCATGCGATCTAGCTCTGTAGACAACTGATCCACCCTAGATGACAGTCGAGAGCGGTCAGTCTTGGGCCTAGTCCTAGACTTCTTTTTAGAAGGTGGGGCGCCTGCACTAGCAAGTGCGTCGGCGCTCCGCTTCAAGTGACCATGTTTCGCTGTGGGCACCTGGCCTGATGGGGGAAGGTTGTCCTGCAGCGGATTCACCCCAGTTAGCCTGGCCAGCTTAGCTGCCATCGGCATGTAGCTTAGTGCTGGACGATAATTCGATAACAATATATATCGATCGATAGACGTGTGGTGCGATAGAAAAAAAACGGGTCGATAAAAAGTTCGATAGAAAAACACAGTTTCCCTTTCTTTTTCATCATAGCCTATCATGTAGCTTTTACTACAGTCATTACTTCCTCCTAACCAATCACAAACGCAGACCCAGGTACGCTACGGCACCAAGCCCAGCCCCTATCAAACCACAACAAACAGCACGTGTATTAGAAAAAATGATACAGCACGGAGAAGCGGAGTACATTGTCCCGAAAAAAGGTTTCAGTAGTTCACCAGCATGGCAATGTTTTGGTTTTTAGAAGTCTGACAAAAAGCGAACAGCGGTCGTTTGCAAAATTTGCGGAGAATTAGTAAAAACCAAGTCTGGTAACACAACCAACCTGTTTTACCATCTAAACCGATCGCACCCGCAAGAGTACGAGCTGTGTCGGCCGCGCCGCGGCTCCACGTCGTCGTCGGAGGAGGAATCCTCTGGAACCGCTGCCAGCACCAGCACAAAGCATGTGAAGCAGACCAAACTGGACTTTGTTTCTTGCCAAAATACGACAAAGCGTCCGAGCGGCATAAGGACATCACCCATGCAGTAACATGCTCCATAGCGAGGGACATACTGCCAATAACTACCGTTGAAAAGCCTGGCTTCGACCAGCTTCTAGCCACTCTCGACCCGCGATATGAAGTGCCCGGCCGCAAGTATTTCTCAAACACAGCGCTTCAGGCATGAAAATGGGTCAGGGGTTGAAAAGGTGAGAAGGGTGCGGAGGAAATACGTTCAAATGAGCTCATATTTTACAAAGACGCGAGTATTTGGATCATGGCTACTAGCAGGGGGTGCATTCGGCAGGGGTGCATTCTACGACACAACACCGGCGTGGATAAGTCCTGCTTCTCGTGCTTAGTTTGTGTATTAAGTCAATCACATGATAATTAAAAAAAATAAATCTCCCGACCCCGGGAGAAATATTTAAGTGTTCAGACACCAGGCTGTGGGCAGTTTCCCACACAGTTAAAACTGGTAGTATGCTATTCCCACCTAAAGCTATTCTGTTTATTTATATATTTGTTTGTTTTGTTTATTTTCATCAAAAGACTATTTAAATATTTATTTATCAGATTTTCTGGTCACTTTAGTCTTTATGTTTGTCAGTATTTACTGACGTCACTCAGGCCACTTAAGTTGATTTCTTTTTTTTTTTAGTTCTTTTTAAAAAAAACTTTCAGTTGTGGTAAAATGAAAAGGTGGTTGAATAAAGGTTTGAATTTGAATTCAGTGCTTGTGTGTTCTTTATTAAAAGTAGGTCATTAAGCAATAGCATAAAACATCCAGGGCTGCAATTAAAATATATGTTAAATAATTATAATAATTATATCGATAATTATCGATATCGATCAATATGATTTATTTTTTATCGATATGCTTTTTTTCTATATCGTCCAGGCCTAATGTAGCTACAATTCATAGGGATTATTCACCAGGGCCTCCTTGAGGTGCTCAAGGCCCAACTGGGTGTCTGTCTGAGCGCATGTACACGGGAGCAGATGCCGGGGCAGGAAGCGCCGTCAAACCTGCTAGCTTGCTTTAGCCACCGTCAGGGGCCGGAGCCGTGCCGCGGGGTTACAGTAAAGTCGTTTATCAACTGAAAATGCCGAAGCGGAACGCAAGCCTTACCGTTCGTTGCATGCAACCATTATGTCGGAGGGAGGCGGTGAGAGCGCAGCCTTTCACAACAGGTTAAAGTCAATACATATATACTGTATATTAGGGCTGCAACTAACGATTATTTTGATAATCGATTAATCTGCCGACTATTTTAATAACTAATCGATTAATCGGATAAACAGGCTAAATTCATCAATGCAGCTGTAAATAGCAATAGCATAGGGCTTTAGTTTATCATATGAGTTTATCTGCCATGAGGTGTTGAGGTCTCTGCATGTGTAGGTTACTGACTTACTGTAATCATCCGGTCTTTCTCGTCCTAATAAAAACCTGCTCTATTTCGGCGAGTGTCTGTCTTCTTCTGTAGTCAAACCGCAAGATATCAAAATCTACCCGGATACAACAATGCTGCTTTTTGATTGGCTGTTCAGTAGATATACTTTATTTGATTGGCTTGCGCGTGGCACGCAACTTCTGAACTCTCGGAGAAACTCAGCTGATTTCCACCTGTTCCATAGTCAAAGAAGTGCAACTTGGTGGACATCACCGTGTTCAAAATGCGTGAGAAATACAATGTGTGGTGTGTCAGCGTGTGAACGAGTGGGAATGCGTGTGTCATACGCTGAATGCTTGAGACTTGAGAGCCCTGTGCTCGCGCATCATCGATGTACTCCCGTGCCATGCAAAACGGTCTTTGCAAATGTTGCACTGAACGCCTTCCTTTTCAGTCTTGGTGAAGTTTTCCCACACCACTGATGTTTTAGGTCGGGATTTGGGTTGGGTTGTGTCCATGTTTTTCTCAGCCGCTGTCTCGGCCATGGCTGTTTCTTTTCTGTGCGTCCTGCTGATGTTTACATGCCGGTGTCCATGGACATATATAAAGACCCGACGAATCGATTACAGAATTAGTTGGCAACGAATTTTTTCGTCACGACGAATCGACTTAATCGATTCGTTGTTGCAGCCTTACTGTATATACACTACCGTTCAAAAGTTTGGGGTCACCCAAACAATTTTGTGTTTTCCATGAAAAGTCACACTTATTCACCACCATATGTTGTGAAATGAATAGAAAATAGAGTCAAGACATTGACAAGGTTAGAAATAATGATTTGGATTTGAAATAAGATTTTTTTTTACATCAAACTTTGCTTTCGTCAAAGAATCCTCCATTTGCAGCAATTACAGCATTGCAGACCTTTGGCATTCTAGCTGTTAATTTGTTGAGGCAATCTGGAGAAATTGCACCCCACGCTTCCAGAAGCAGCTCCCACAAGTTGGATTGGTTGGATGGGCACTTCTTGCGTACCATACGGTCAAGCTGCTCCCACAACAGCTCAATGGGGTTCAGATCTGGTGACTGCGCTGGCCACTCCGATAGAATACCAGCTGCCTGCTTCTGCTCTAAATAGTTCTTGCACAATTTGGAGGTGTGTTTAAGGTCATTGTCCTGTTGTAGGATGAAATTGGCTCAAATCAAGGGCTGTCCACTGGGTATGGCATGGCGTTGCAAAATGGAGTGATAGCCTTCCTTATTCAGAATCCCTTTTACCCTGTACAAATCTTCCACCTTACCAGCACCAAAGCAACCCCAGACCATCACATTACCTCCACCATGCTTAACAGATGGCGTCAGGCATTCTTCCAGCATCTTTTCATTTGTTCTGCGTCTCACAAACGTTCTTCTTTGTGATCCAAACACCTCAAACTTGGATTCATCCGTCCACAACACTTTTTTCCAGTCTTCATCTGTCCAATGTCTGTGTTCTTTTGCCCATCTTAATCTTTTTCTTTTATTGGCCAGTCTCAGATATGGCTTTTTCTTTGCCACTCTGCCCTGAAGCCCAGAATCCCGCAGCCGCCTCTTCACTGTAGATGTTGACACTGGTGTTTTGCGGGTACTATTTAATGAAGATGCCAGTTGGGGACCTGTGAGGCATCTGTTTCTCAAACTAGAGACTCTAATGTACTTATCTTCTTGCTCAGTTGTGCAACGCGGCCTCCAACTTCTTTTTCTACTCTGGTTAGAGCCTGTTTGTGCTGTCCTCTGAAGGGAGTAGTACACACCGTTGTAGGAAATCTTCAATTTCTTAGCAATTTCTCGCATGGAATAGCCTTCATTTCTAAGAACAAGAATAGACTGTCGAGTTTCAGATGAAAGTTCTCTTTTTCTGGCCATTTTGAGCGTTTAATTGACCCCACAAATGTGATGCTCCAGAAACTCAATCTGCTCAAAGGAAGGTCAGTTTAGTAGCTTCTGTAAGGAGCTAAACTGTTTTCAGATGTGTGAACATGATTGCACAAGGGTTTTCTAATCATCAATTAGCCTTCTGAGCCAATGAGCAAACACATTGTACCATTAGAACACTGGAGTGATAGTTGCTTGAAATGGGCCTCTATACACCCATGTAGATATTGCACCAAAAACCAGACATTTGCAGCTAGAATAGTCATTTACCACATTAGCAATGTATAGAGTGTATTTCTTTAAAGTTAAGACTAGTTTAAAGTTATCTTCATTGAAAAGTACAGTGCTTTTCCTTCAAAAATAAGGACATTTCAATGTGACCCCAAACTTTTGAACGGTAGTGTATATATATATATATATATATACGCTAATCAATAACCTACCTGTTCCGAAGGAGAGGGGAACGAGTCCCATCCTCACCAGTGAATGACGTACGCCGCGGCGTCCGATGAGATTAAAACTCTGCTCAGTAGGAGATCCAAGTTATAATATTAATATGGACTAAACAAGTTACAGCATTCGCTACTCCGACCGAACTGCCGCGGAACTACTGGTAACTTATTCGACTTAACAGTGTGGTAGATTTTGAAATACTGCAGCCTGCTTGTTTGCAACCTGCCAGCGCGAGAAAGAATAAGGGGCTGAACCCTTGCTGACCGACGGAAGAAATAACCTCTTCCGGTTCATCACGGGGTCACAAGTAACGTTGGTATAAACACTCGAACTGCGCATGCGCGAAGGGAGTCATTCAGTGCTTAAAGCACCACCTCTGGCAGTCAAGAGGGATGAAATAGAAACAGAGCTTCACAGAAAAAAGAGGACTTGAGCACAAACCAGTCTTACACTAACTACATGTCAACATTGCAAGCAGGGGGGAGAAAAATGTATGTTCTGTGTAATAAATTTCTAAAGTTTGTCCACAGCCCCATAAGCTTTGCTGGAGGAGGCGGGATTTATGACCTATACGGCAGCCCATCAACAGAGGGTGCTGTTCTCTGAGTGGCTTCACCCAGCGAAGAGGCAGACTCTGTCCATTCTATATACAGTCTATGATTAAAAAAACTTTGGTGCTGTGGTTCTTGAATTTGGTCCACAAAGCTCATTCATGCAGGTGAACTCTTGGTGTTGCCAGTTTCAGAATCATTCTAAATTTGATCTTGTTTCAATTCTTTTCCTCTCCTACAGTTATACAAAGGACGCATCAATGCCACCAGCCATATGATCCAGCATCCCATGTATGGAGCAGGTCACAAGTACCGCACCCTCCAACTGCCCATCTCCACCACGTTGGCTGAAGTCCTAGATCGGGTATCCGGTATGTTGAACTTAAAACCTTTTACTTGAACAAGCTGCCAAGTACTGACACAAAAGAGAGGATTCATGCACAGAATCAAATCATCACAGAGAAATCATCCACCAACTCTCTTCACCCTTCGCAATTCACCTACATGACACAGAATGAGCTTTTTGTTCAGAAGTACTGAAAGATTTCAACTGTTTGTGGCAGTCGCTGACCTGCTGGGTTTGTCTTTTTTTAGCCTTCATTCGTTTGTTACAGCAGATAGACCTGTACTTACTATTTTTTTGTAAATTATGTGTGTTGAAAAGCATCAACCAGTCAGTGTTTGGTTGTGGAATTTTTAAAAGTCAAAATTTGATTTCAGACGAAGTGGCCGGAAGCATTATAATCTTTGCAATATAAAATACCCGTTCTTTCTTACTTTCTTCTTTCTTCCTGCTACCTTTCATCACTCCACTAAGCCCCTCCCACTAAACAGTATACCAGACAAACATGAACATTTGCTGGGCTTGGGTGAAAGCTCTGATTCAGGGCATTAGTTAGCACAGCATTTCTCAAACTTTTTCACTCACAGCACCTTTAAAAAGTGCATAAATACACCCCTGTGTAAAATATAATTAAAACAACACAGCATAGCCTAAATGTAAAAGCAAATCTCCTATTTGTTTAGACGAGACAGTATTGATGAACAGAGCACATTACGAACTGAAAATGCACCAGAGATAAGCATGAATGTTTCTTTCCATCCATAGTGCTGGTTTCAATCTGTACCTCTGTAGCCTGCCCCTACATATAAGTACACACACACACACACACACACACACACAGTAATCATCAATGAGAGAGAGAGAGCGAGAGAGGCCTACATGTGCACAGCGCGCAGGCACATGCTCACACTTGCATCTACCTTTGCCACCTTTGGTGCCAACTCAGAGCTGGTGGACAAAGGCTGGTGAAGTAATAGGCTGAGGCTTCATTTCACAATCAATGGTGTTCGGTACTAAAATTAATATTTTAGGAACACTTATCTGCATGTCCGTTTTGGGGACAGAGTAGGCTGGATGGAGCTTCAAATACAAAAAAATTGGCACTACAAATTTAAATGCACCAAAATCGGTTTTACTTCTCACTATTGACATGGCCCGGACTGTATTATTTTTAAAAAGAAAATCAGCAAAGTCATTTTATTAATATGGTGATTTTGTGTTTTTTACCATTTAAAATAACAGCGACATGTTGTACAATAACCAGCATAAAAAGGGTGTAACATCACATTTTTTATTTATCATTTTTTAATGAACAGGGCTGAAGTTGCTTAAGAGATATGAGTTGAAAAAAGACAAAAAAAAAAAGACACTTATGTTGGATAAGATGGGTCAAATCTGTCCCATCTTAAGGTTGGGTATTTGTTATACATCAAACAATGAGTGTGGATTAGACCTGCTCTTTTTGCAAAGCATCTTGGGATAATGACTGTTGTGATTTGGCACTATATAAATAACAATGATTGATTAATTGCTGTTGTTGAGATCCCGAAAACCACATGGATACAGGGCAACAAGAGTGGATTATAATTGATAATCAATCGAAACACTGACAGCAGATGTAAGAAGTTAAGTAAGTAACATCTGATATTAAATGCAGAGATGTGTCTTTAAGTGTCTGTCAGCTCCACAGAGAGGAGGGAGAACAAGAGGAAGATGAAGGAGAGCGAGAAAGCAGTACGGATTGTATTATCCTTACTTCTGTGCCAATAAAGCTTAATCGAATTGTGCAGAGAGGGAGTAAGAGAAAGAAAGAAGGTGTGTATTGGGGTGTTATACAGAGGGAGTGGTGTTAGAGGTAGTGACAGGAAGAGAGGAAAGGAGTGAAAGAAAGAAGAAGAGGGAATTCAGTAAGATAAAGAAAATTACTGAGAAGAGAGAGGTGGTGACAGATAGAGTGTGAGAGGTTGGGAGAGAGAAGGAGTAGGAGAGGGGATAAGAGAAAAAGGGTAAAAGAGGGTAAGAGAAAGTGAGAACGACAGTGAGAACGACAGTGAGCAAGGGGGGCAAAGGTGTGAGAAAAAGAAAGCGTGGAAGAGAGATTTAGGTGAAAAGAGTGAAAAAACAGAGGAGCATAAGGAAAGGAGGGAGACAGAGAAGTGAAGTAGACAAAGGGAATTCACAACATACTGCCACAGCTCCTGACCATCACGACTGTCACAAGTGTGTGCTGCTGCTGCTGCTGACTAAAGTCACAGAGGAGCTGTGTGACGGCAGTTTGAACACAGAGGATGAAATGGCTGGTAGAGGCAAGGAGACAGTGAGTGGAGGATGTGCTGACAGACAGAGATCCTACATCAGGCATCATTTCAGTACAACACAGTACAACATCCACTTGTTACAAACAAGTTGTAGCAACATGTATTGCATGTAAAGATTATGCTATTGCTAGTTTTCAGTGCCTGTGCATACGGTAACTGATTTAAAGATTAAAAGAAGATAGAATAATAAAGGATAAATAATTCCATATGGTTAAATAAAATCACAATCATACTTAATAGAGCAATTAAAATTGACTGTATCTGATTGTGCTTTGGTCAGCTCCGTTGTGGGCACACCAGGACACAGTCCATGTAAATCATGGTAGAGCCACTGCCTGTGTTTGGGCTTCAAACAGTATCTAGACTAAGGCTGCACGATATTGGAAAAAATTAACATTGCGATTTTTTTCAACCCTGCGATATGTGTGTATATTGTAGAAAGCTTTATTTTTTCTTCTCCCTTTTCTAATTTTTTTTCTTAATTATTACATTTATTTAAGTTCTTAATATTAGGACCCTTATTGTTATAACTGCATTTTTGCACTTTTTGGCTTGTCTGTGATGCTGCTGTGACAAAAAAATTTCCCCCATGGGGGATCAATAAAGGAATATTCTATTCTATTCTATTCTATTCTATATATTGCGATATTAAAAAATAGAGGAATTTTCACCAGATGACCTGAATAGCACTTAATGTTATGCTGCACTGCTGAAATCTTGAGGACAGTTAACCTGCACTGTTCTTACCTCTTTTTGTGAATGATAGTAGAATGGTTTTTGTCTGTCTCAGAGATATTTTTAGCTTTTATTGTTCTGGGACGTTATTGTGGCAACAGATGAACACAGAACACGTGTTTTGGTCCACATTATCCATCTTGTAACCGAAATAATCCCAGATAACTGACTTTCCTTTTCTTTTTGGCAACAAGTCTTCATCTTCTGTGGTTTTCTCAGTTTGTTACTCAATTTGCGATCGTTGTAGTTGTTGTTGTTGTTGTTAACGGGGTTGTGCTGAGAAACCCATGTCCTCCGAGAATTGCATGCACCTCACAAAACGCGCACTGTTTATATTAGAGTGGTCCACGGAAATGTACAATTTAAAACCCATACAGTTCTTATTTGTTGGGCTAAACAGTGATGAAGAATGTTCCGAAAGTAATTCTCAGCGGACAAGCGTCTCACTCCATGTGCAGTAAAGAACGAAGGTGATTGGTGGATCGCTCCACAGCACATGCAGAGTCACATGCAGTGTATCTCAGTCAGTTACTCTTGAAATTAACTGAGTTCATTCACCTCCGACATCGCAGGCTTTGCGATGTGACTATCGCGCACACGCACATCGCGATGACGATGCTCAAACGATTTATCGTGCAGGCCTAATCTAGACGTTCATGTCTTTTCACATGCTTCTTAAACGAAAAAAATGAAGCATCACCCAGCACCTCTCAGCCTGTATCTGAATATGTTTTTACTGATATGTGAGGTTTTACTGATGTGGTTCTTAGACTAATAACTGAACATCTATTTTTGACAGTGGCTGTATGTAATGTCAGGACAATATTTTTAAGGGTTTATAATAGACATTGATCTGTGAATAATTTGTGGGTCCACTCATCCTCCTCTCACCTACTCTTGGTTTATACTTTGGTTCTGTTGTCTGTCATCTTAGTGGACTTCTTCCACTCAGCTGTTGACAGCTGATCTTCTGGTTTACAAAATAGATCACACTATAGAAGCAAACAAGAAAGAGTTTGACTGGGCTGGGTCTTAACTTTTTAATCAGCTATCACTGATAAAGAGGGCAATGACCAGAGACTAGTTTTTAAACCGTACCAGGTGCAGTTTTAATTACAGCTGAAATAATTTAGAAAATGCTTTCCATACATCAGTTCTGTAGTTCAGCCATTTGTCCTTGTGCTTTTATTCTCTGGATGTTAGCAGACCATAAAGGGCAGTGGTACAAAGTGATGAATGTTCAGTGATTTAGACAGTCACTCCTCATTTTCTGTTCCTGCCTCTGATAACCAGTAGGGTCTGACACATACTGTGCAGGGGCCTCATTTATAAAACCCGACGAAAATATTTCCCTTTTCTTCCACGACGAAGACGTAACGTTGAGGAGCTAAACATATGTCGGAGATGACTAAAATGTGACGAGACAAAAGTGCGTTTACGTTGATGGGACGAGAGGAAAATGACGAACAGAGTTGCAAAACTCGGTCAGTTAATCGCTAAACATAAAGGAGCAGCTTCAGTCCGCTCTGACAGCTCTCATCAGCCTGCTGTGCTCCTCCAACACACAGACACACACGCGCGCACACATGTGGAGTATTGTTTTCGTTGACGAAAACAAACCCATGTCCTCCGAGAATTGCATGCACCTCACAAAATGCGCACTGTTTATATTAGAGTGGTCCACGGAAATGTACAATTTAAAACCCATACAGTTCTTATTTGTTGGGCTAAACAGTGATGAAGAATGTTCCGAAAGTAATTCTCTAAACATGTGTCGGAGATGACTAAAATGTGACGAGACGAAAGTGCGTTTACGTTGATGGGACGAGAGGAAAATGACGAACAGAGTTGCAAAACTCGGTCAGTTAAACGCTAAACATAAAGGAGCAGCTTCAGTCCGCTCTGACAGCTCTCATCAGCCTGCTGTGCTCCTCCAACACACAGACACACACGCGCGCACACATGTGGAGTACAACACTGTGCCGAAATCAAGAAGAAGTGGTCTGATCTAAAGGTGGATGCAAAGAAAAAAGTGGCTTTGCACCGTCGGAGTGTGGCGGCGTCAGGTGAGGATCAGAAAAAACAAGCACGTGTGACACTCATGCATGTGTTCCAAAAAAAAACTGCTCCGTTATCCACCGCTGCTTATGTGGTGAAAGTTCGTAAACCAAAAAGATTTAGTCATATTAATCTTAAAACAAATGCATGTAAATGGAATTTGTTTTTTTGCACATTTGTAAATTCAAATTGGCAAACTTTCTACACCGCCACAGTGGGGTCTGTGCTTTCTGCGAGCATCACTGCCTGGTACAGCAGCTGCAGCTCTCAGGACAGAGAGGCCCTGCATCGAGTCATCCGTTGTGCTGAACGCATTACCCGGACTGCACTGCCCGGCCTCCAGGACATCTACACCCAGCGGTGCAGGTCCAGGGCAAGACGGATTATCAAACACTCACCATCCCAACCACAGACTGTTTGAGTGGCTGCCCTCAGGTAGAGGCTTCGCTCCATCAGAGCCAGGACTGAGAGGCTGAAAAGGAGCTTCTTCCCCCAGGCCACTCGGATCCTGAACGCCTCATAACACACACCCCAAAACTGACTTCTCAACACCCTCTGAACAGACTTTACATTATTATTATTATGTTTTTTTTTTTTTTTTTGCACAATCACAGACGTCACTTTCATTTCACTGCCACTGTACCTGTACATTTAGGCATGTGACAAATAAAACTTGAAACTTCTGCTGCATTGCGCACGAATGTCACTGTATGGCTTTTTATACGCGCGCTTTCCATTAACCAATTGTTCTCACCTTGCTCCGATTGTCTCCAAAAAGTGCGTAAGCAAGGTGTGGAGTTTGCTTAAAGTTGCGCACATTCCTACTCTAGTTTTTCTTTTATAAATCCCAACTCTTGCGTAAGAAGTGGCGTAAGCACTTTCTAGCCATGTTTTGTGCGTAAGCAAGCTTTATAAATGAGGCCCCAGGTAATGAGAGAGAGAAAGAGAGAGAAAAGTACTGCTAATGCAGCGATCAAAAGACTTCATCTTCTGTTGAACTTCAACTTTGTCACTGTTTAATCGTGCAGCTGATTGTCATTGGCTGGAGTGTTAAAAAAAAATGAAAGTGGTTTGTGAGCCCAGAGAATAAAGCACAAGATACAAATAAGATAAACTAATACTAGAATTAAGCAATGATGTAATTCATGATTAATAGAGTAACCTTTAATTATATTTCTGACTTTTGCAGATCCCCCTTCCACCTCCCTAAACACAGTCACAGAGGAAATATTGACAAGAATAAATCAAGTCACGAGACGAGTGTGAAGCTCATGTTGTTTCTTGTCTTTGACTCTTAACAGACACACCAAGCATCACGGCCAAACTGATCAATGAGCAGAAGGAGGACAAGGAGAAGAAAAACCATGAAGAGAAGGAGAAGATGAAAGCAGACAGCAGCTTTCAGGACAACTACAGTGTTGTTGTGGCCTCAGGTACTTCCATACCTCTTCCATACTCAGCCCTTGTCCATTGGCAGCCCAGCTCTCAGCTTATTAGCCAACCTCTGTCCCTCACTGGATCTTGTCCCATGGATTAAATGCCAAGCATATTAAAGAGGGGATTGTGTAGGATGCTTATGTACAAGAAAGGAAACTTTAAAATGACTAAGAATGGCTGCAGATGTTGCTGTACAAAGGAAAACTATAATAGTTTCAAAACAGGTTCTGAAAAACTGTCACTGCTGTGTCATTTCTGACTTTATTTCCTGTTGGACACACTGCATATGTGGGCTTATCCAAATCCTACTATAATCGTTTTAGATCAGTTTTTAAAGTGTTATCGGTTGTCTTTTTTTTTTCTTTGCTCCAAGTCTTTTTATTTATATTTGTACATAGAAGATTGTGTACAAAGTACATAAACTCAAAAGCATAGATGATCAAGATAATACAAATATAAACAACTATCAACAAAAACAACACCACCCTTACCCGCTCCAATGCAGCCCCATCCCTGCAACAATATTACTGTACCATTCAACAACCTGATTGAGTTTGTATGCAACCACTTGTATCACATACATCACGTTCATATCGTACATACCTATATTTATATAAATACATAAATAAAAGCAATACAGTTAGAATAATAAAAATAAAAAATAATAGTTAATTAAAACAAAACAGCATAATACACAAGTAAATAAAAGAAAATCAGCAAGTGATTAAGAGTTGTCTCTATGGGTTTCAAATTATACATAATACAGGATTAGTTATATAGAACATCAATATTTGTGACATCTTATTTCTCTATGTAATCTAAAAATGGTTGCATGAAATTTTTGAATACATCCTCTTGTAGGGTAACGGATCTTTTCTAGTACCAAATGGTGTAGAAGGTCATTGATCCAGGTTGGACCAACTTAAAGGTTGGGGGAAGTTTCTCCTTCCATTTAAAAAGTATTAATCGCCTAGCTTTAAGAGATGCAAAAGCTATCATATTCTTTGCCTGACTGTTAAGGTGAGTGTCTTTTATTTTATCTGTTATTCCAAATTTGGCAGTAATGACAGAAAGTTCAATTGGCACTTTAAAATATCTGAAAAAGTTTTAAATATTGACTGCCAGAAACTGTCCAATTTTGAACAAAATAGAACCTATGCGACAGGGTGGCTGGTGCTTGCCTGCATCAATCACAAATGGGATCAACGCGAGGTGCAAACGTTGCTAGTTTTACTTTAGACTAATGAAGGTGATGCATGACCTTGAACTGGATAACTGTGTGTCTGGAGCAGATTGAAAAGGAATGTATTCTCTCTATAGCTCTTTCCTAAATCTCCTCAGGAAGGTCAAACCCCAAATTGCCCTCCCATTGAGTCTTTAACTGTGTCAAAGGTTCCAAATTATATGTATCTAGTGATGTTCCCTTTGGAATCTGAATCAAACTTTAGAATGGAATTTAGGAGGGTGTTGGGTGGTTGGGATGGGAAGTGAGTAAATAATGTTGATATGAAACTACGGAGCTGCAAAACTCTAAAAAGATGAGAGTTTGGAATGTTAAATTTAAGCTTTAAATGATCAAAAGATGCAAAAATGTTATCGCTAAATAGATTCTCTATTGTGGCAACTCCTGTGTTAGCCCATTCCTGAAAAGTACAGACTATGGTTGATGGCATAAACTGGTGTTTCTTTGTTATAGGAGCACAAGTAGGCAGATCCCTGAGAGAAAAACTTTGTCTGAACTGTGTCAGAATCTTAAAAGAGTGTTTCACAACTGGATTTGAGGTGAATTTAGATATGGAATCTGACAGAGGAAGTTTTGAGCGTAGAAGTGAGTGTAAATAAGTTTTATGACGTGAGTAGTTTTCCATACACAACCATTTAGGGGTAGTGTCACCGGATGGAGAATTTTTCCAAAATAGCATAGACCGAGTGTTGGCAGCCCAATAGTAAAATTGGAAGTTAGGGAGGGACAATCCTCCATGTTTACGATGCTGTTGTAAGATCCTTTTCGTTGTCCACTGACATGAAAAAGGATTTTGGTAGATGTAGGGGAATGCATTGAAACATGTACAGGAATTTGGGTAAAACATACGTTTCAATTATGCTAAAACCAAATTGTTTGAGAGTGTGGAAGAAATAATCCCACGCCACTCGATTAAAACGCCCTCTCAGCGTCAAGCGATAATAATATTTCTGGAATGTTGGGAGGAGTGGGACCATAAAGAATATTAAATAGGTGCCTAATGTTAAAAAAGGAGTGACAACCGTTATTAAAGCCAGTTTGGTTATCAGCTACAATTAAGGGCAAGACCATCTCCAAGCGACAGGCCAGCATTTCGGAAAGGATTTTACTGTCTATGTTTAAGAGTGAAATGGTATGATATGAGCCACAATCTAGAATGTTTTTATCTTTTTTAGGTATAAGGGAGATGATCGTTTATCACAAAGTTAGAGGAAGAGAACTGGCGGAGTGTGACTCCTCATTCTCAGTGGTCTTTAAAATGTAATTGTGAGTTTTTTAGCCAAAATCTGGTTACCTGTGTCATTTTTAAAGTCTTTCTTCTGCAGAGCTCCTGTAGCTCATTAGCGATTAGCCTCTGAGTTATGCTTTTTTATGAGCATTGCAATGCACTACCACACACTTGTTCTACGATCGTCCTCTCTACTTCTCGGGGTCTGGCCTGCAGAAATCTGAAGCTGCTGTTTGGGTTTGTGAGAGGTTCGCAGCAATTTAAATGCAGAAATACTCAGAAATGCGATTTTGCACTTAGTTTTCTCCTGATATGTCCTTGAGCATCAGAAAAATGCCATATGAACATGGGTCTTTAAAGCCTCACCTGCTCTTAATAATCTGGGATGATCCTAACTTGTCCAACTTAAAGAAAGTTATTAGAAGTGTTCTAGGCAGAAAAATAAATAAGTGCCATCTTACCTGACAATATGTTTATGTAAATGTAACAACAACAAGGGTTGAAACAGTCTCTCTGTTGGCTCAGCTTCTATGAACAATGATTTTCCTCCTTATTTCAAAAACAGTGTAATTTGCTTTATTTATTATTAGCACCTGAATCACTATCTATCTAATGTCTAACTTTGATCTACATAAAATGATAATGAGTCAAACAGGTCGGCTTTAACTTCATTTTGTCTGTTTCTGCCCTCAGGTTTAAAGTCCCAGTCAAAGCGAGCGCTTTCGACCCCTCCCCGGCCTCCATCACGGAGGGGCCGTGTGATGAGTGACAAGTTAACTGCTTCATCTGGTGTGGACCCCTCATCTAAAACCATCAGTGTGCCTGTCTTCCATCTCTACCACAAGCTACTTCCAGGTATGTAGTGCATCTAAAAGTTGACTGTGAACACAGAGAAAAAAGCTGTTGATTTGTTTATGTTGTGACTTCAGCTGGGATTGATCACATAATGATCTCCGATCATATTTTAAACCAAGTTAAACAACATTTAACTTCCACTTCTCCCTCCTCCTGGCTGAGCTTTCTGACATAAAAAACTCAAACTTGTGAAAGGAAACCTTGGCCAATCAGAGGCAGGGTTGTGCTCATATATTTGCTGTCTTGACCACTGCTAGTCTTCACCTTGTGTCCTTGTGTGTCTCATCATTAATAGTTTCACAGTGAGAGTAAATGTCGTCCTCAAAACCTGATTGAGTGGAAGAAAATCCGCAAAAAGCTTTCAACCAAGGCTGAAACAACTGCAAGCAAACCAACAAATGGAGGACAGAGTTTTGTTTTCAAAGACAATGATGTGAAGTTTTATTTTCAGCTTTTCCTTGTGCTTTGGTAGTACCATGCTGGGAGAGTGAAATAATCCAAATGTCATAGTTGGTCAACATAAAACACAGAGTATGTAGGATGAGCTCGTTGACAGGTTATTCTATGCCTGTGTAACAGAGAGCTGCAGAGGAGGTTTGTATTTGTCACACCCAGCCCTTAATAGACAGCTGCATATCCACACTGATGTGCCCACTCACTCAGAGCCGTAGAACTTCAAGATGTCAGCCAAAGTTCACAAGTCAGTACCCAGTTCTTCCCTTTTTCCTACTGCCCTCCAGGTCAACCCCTCCCACCTGAGATGACCCTGGCCCAGCTCCTGACACTACTGTATGACCGAAAACTGCCACAGGGTTACCAGTCCATCAACCTGACGGTCAAGCTGGGATCCAAGGTCATCTCTGACCCGGGTCTCTCAAAAACGGACTCCTTCAAGAGGCTACGCACTGAGAAAGGTACCAGAAACAAGCTGCTCTGTAGTTTGTTGTGGAGGAGAAATTGTCTGTAATTTAAGTACTGTGAGGAGGTTTGAACTTGAAAACCCACCAACAACAAAGTTGATGCCTCCTTGTGACCTAAAAAAGCAAACAAAATCACTAATGTCAAGTCTGATTTCATAATCATAAATTTCAACAAATGCTCAACTTATTCATTGAGCTATCTGAAGCTCATCAGTTACACCTACTGCTCAGGATTCTTTCCCCAATCAGATCTTTCAATGAAAGTCTGCTGATAAGATTTATTAAAGGTTCAATCAAAGTAATTTCAATACTGCTAGCCTAAAAGAGAAAGGTTTAGTCTTGCCTTTTAGCTCATGTCTGAATTGGTCTCTAGATTATTCAAAGTGAACTGAGATGAGTTTTCATCATCTCTTACTGTAGTTTACGATAGGACAGTTTTGTTAAGGGGAGGGGGGGCGGGGTTATTATGCTTATCCACATTTACAACAAAAACTGCAAAGTTACAAAGTTTGGTGTCCATACTACATGTATGCAAAGTTTCAAATCATGAGATAAACATATTTTGTCATAATCCTATAAAATGTAAAATGCCCAAATGTTGGACAAATGCAAGACTGTAGTTTATTTGCAAGATTAACTAAAATTCTGACATAAGAATTATAGACTGTCCTTACTGGTTCATATGCTCCCAGCAAAGCGGTACGGCCTGACTCAAACAGCATGTGCGGTAACACCCACAGCGGAGTGGGGTAACTGTAGACTTAATGTAGGCTGGTAATGTGTTGCCAGAGATGTTTCAGGGAATTTGAGTCATTCTGCGCTGAAGATGGATAAATTGTGTTAAAATTTTTAATCAGACTAGTAATGATGGATTAATCCGCAATTGACCACTCTAGGGGGAGTGGGGCCCAAACATTGACCTCTGCTCTCAGCCGGCTCCCGAAAAGCCTCTAAGGAGGAGGCCGCCAATCAGAAAAAAGTAGGCTTGTGGCAGGGGGACCTTAAAGAGTCAGCAGCTAAAATGAAGCATTTCAGACAGAGGTTGAAATAATGATATTTTAATACACCACCATGAGAAATGTCAGGCTTTTTTTGATCTGAAAATCATGTAACGATAGAAAAGAGGTATCAGAAAGGAAGTATAGAGTCTGAAAAAATGCACAATAGCCCCCTTTAGTAGTTACGGTTACAGTGCCAGTTCTGTGATGACAATGGTGTTGGTGTTGGTCAACGTTGCTTAAGTTTTAAAAACTAAAATACATTCTCATTTCCAAGGGCCTTGAAATAATATTAGTTTAATAAATCAATTAAAAAGTACCAAAGCTCATAAAAAGGACATATCTAGCATCCTTTTTTTCAACCTTGAGCTGCCATGAGCATAAGACAAAAGAGTGAGTGAACTGAGGAGTCAACAAGTGATTTCTTGATTTTTGCAGCGCTTACACTCTTATAAACATATTAACATGTTCCCCGTTAATACTACTGTTGTCACCAAGTGCGTGTCTCTCTGCTCTGTCCTCCATTACCGCCACCATATATTGTTGTTTTCATTTATAGGTCAGCAAATACCAGCTTTTCGTAGAGTCCCTTGGTGTTTCATTAAGATACATGTGTTATGATGATGTTGCAGACAGACTGAGGACTGAGGAGACAGACAGCAGTGTCACCTAGTCCTTTTTTTTTATTTTCAGAGTCTCAGACTGTGGACTGTTGAAAGTGAGCCTCACACCTCTTCACTATTCTAGATGTTCATGAAATAACCAGTGAAGTACAAAATTGAGAAAAGATGAACTGGGAGCAAATACTCTACTTTTGGATGATGAGAAATGATTCAAAGGAAAGGTTTCATTTTTTGTATAAACCTTTTTGTATAAATTTGGTATAAACCAATTTATCAACAATAACGCCATTGTGTACAGAGTGACAGGCACAGTCTTTTTAAACAGATCCCATAAAATTCTATACATTTTAAGCAGTACAGCATGTTGGAGAGTGCAGTCTGTCACCCTGCTTACCAAAACAAAAGAATGAAGATAACTTTTAATGTTGTTAAAAGAGTAAGACTGAATGCAAAAGGTTGATAGATAATGAAAGACTGAGTGCTGGTACGCTCTGAATAGTTGCTGCTGCAGGAAAAATGTCATCCACAGCTAATTTTCTTCTCCCGCAACATGATTTAATTCAGCTGAAACCTGGTAAGGCTTGTTGGCATCGCCTTTGCTTTTTCTTGGGTTGATTTGAAAGAAAGGCTTTGAAGTCTTCAAGCTTGTGAGTGTTTTTGAGTCACAATCTCTCTTCCACTTACCTTTACAGCCCTCAGGGAACTAAAGCTTTTTCACCCTTAGATGTGCTTTTATCAAGTATTCATGGAGTTTCTTAATGTTCAGGTCAAATTCATGTATGCACAGTGGTATGTTGAATAATTTGTTGTGCTGTATTTGTTGAATCCAGAAGTCTGTAAATAGAGGACTATTAACTGTTTACGCTCTCTTCTAGTAAGATTGGTTTAATTGAAGGACAGTTAGTCTATGCTGCTGTTCGGATCATGTATCTGACCCTTTTAACAAGAGGGCAACACTACCCGTCCACAGAGGTGGTGACCATAGGGCTGCTTATATTTAGCTGCCTGATTCTGCAGGCTTGAAGGTCAGCCACAGACCAGACTAATTTTGAGTGTCTGGTCAGTGTCTGTATTGATGATCTCAGCACAGGTGAATCTGCAGAACATAACCTGTTCAGGATCTGTGGTTTGAGTTTCAAGAGGATATAGACTCATCCTCTTCTCTGGTTAACTCTTATAGACAGTTGAAGCATTCAGCAGTCAAAGGCATAATGTTTGTGTTGAAGTCATAAAATTCAAAGTCTTTTTTATGATGTTTTCAGCTCCGTTTGCAGTTTCTGTCATTTTGAAGCTGATCAAACTACTCAAAGTCAAGTGTCATCAGTTTTTACTTTGATTTTGTCTTCACCTTTTAAAAGATTTGTTCAGTGTTAATTTTAGTGTCAGTCTGTAGTCTTGTGTTTCTTCACTGTAATCCAGGATTTTACTCATTGCAGTAAAGACAGAGATAACAAAGTCATTTTAATTTGCTGTAAAGTAGAGGAGTGCTGTGGTGGGTTGTGAGACGGTGTGTTGTTTTGTTTTCTTCTACAAACAAGTCACTCCTCCTTTTTTCCAGTTTGGTTTCAAAGAGGTCAGATCCACTGTGCTAACAGCCCTCCATTAAAGTACATGAGGTTCAGTTATATAGCCTCCCTTTTTACAGGCAGCAGGAAACAGACTTGGAGCAGCCTGTCATGTTTCCACCCTAACATTCACAAAAATGAGCAGCCCTTGATTTGCCACTTTCCCTCCAATGACCACTCAAATAAACTGCATCATTTTAAAATGTGCCCACCGCCCAGCATGTGGCCACTTGATGAGGTCAGTCATTATCTTTATTCCACCAATATGTCCACCCTGTCTGTGGCTGCTGAATTCAGATCGCCTCATTACAGGAGCTGTAGAGATTATACAGCAGGGCGCACAGAGAGACTAGCAACTAACTTGGATTAGTCATCCAGTGGAGTCTTTCCATGATCCAGGCTTTGCATCAGCGGTTTTATTTTCTGAATGAGATCACTATTGGCTGATTATGTTATAAATTTGTTCCAGATTTTTTTTTTGCCAGTAAAGAAAAATATCCTGACTGCTGTCTGCACAAACCCACCTGGGACTCTGTTTAAACCTCACTGCTACACCATGACAGAGGTCCCTAAGTGGTTCAAATCCATCCTTCTCTGAAGATGGTTTTTCAGCAGATAAACGGGAAAAGGCGATGGCAGTGACCTGTAGGAGAAAAAAGGCTTTACCACTCCTGTAAATTCACTGCTGAGACTTTCAGTGTGGGGAAATGTGGACTCAATACAGTCTTTTAGGGACACTCATAGGCACACGTAACAAAATGTGCCCTTTACAGAGTCATTAACTAGAGGCATCAGGATGCTTAAACACAGAGCTTGTCTGTGCATGAATTGCATTTTCTCTGTGCCTCTTAACAATATAAATCTGTTCCAACAATTTTGTTCATGACCTTATCCAAAACTTTGATAAAAATAAATAAGGATGGGTTTGAGCTCCTCTCTTGAACATTATAGGGGTGAAAGAGATCAGAATTTCCTCAATCCACAGTACAATGATCCACTGTACGGTGATTATTTAAAACAAAAAGACAGGGGAAAAGCCTCTACTAAATATTGAGAGAGTA
Organism: Xyrichtys novacula; assembly: GCA_962446985.1. Classification (NCBI taxonomy): domain Eukaryota; kingdom Metazoa; phylum Chordata; class Actinopteri; order Labriformes; family Labridae; genus Xyrichtys; species Xyrichtys novacula. The sequence continues at coordinate 1,320,262 of OY660874.1, read as the reverse complement.
TTTTTGTAATGGGACCCAAAAGTGTCTCTTATAAATCAGAATTAACACATTATGAACCTGTAATTCTTGAAAGTAGAATCCTGATGGATGTGGGGGGGGGACCTTACACTAGTTTCAGTCATAAGCTGGACTACGTTCTCGCTTTGTGGGATGCAAAAATAAAGGAAAATGTCCCTTTTTTAACCCATTTAAACTGGGACAGCATGTACGCATTTCAACCTTCCAAGCCGGGAGCGCGGCTGTGCATTTCTACTCAGAAAGCCGAGCGCGCATACGCCATTTTGTAACATTCTGTAGTTTTTTAATCATTTCTGGAGTCATAGTGAATCAAATCATCATAACCATCTGCCTCTGATAGGCTAATAAAGCGCTCCGAATCATGCTAGTATCTTGCTACGTGCTTCGTGAGTAAAGCAAACAATGATGAAGGCAGAGAGCAGCTTCGGAGGAGAAACATCCAGCAGTGTGTACAACCTCTTCTTATTGAGTGCTTTGGCTCACACTACCTGCGTTTTATGTGAGTGTTGCATGACTTTGGGTGAGCACAGAGATGAACACACTGTCAGCCACCTATTGATTTATTCATTTTGTAGTTTTTAGTTTTTAGTGCTGCTTTTGTACTTGCACTATACTGGGGCAGCTGTATACCCTTTCAACACTTTGTTTTTTATATTTACATTTGTATTGAATGGACACTATCATGACTGCCACTTGTTTTACAGAAAGCAAATTGTTTGTTACTCTCCAGTGCAAAGCCTGTACTTTTATTTATACAGCCGCTTTACTTCATTTGAGTTTGTTTGTTCAAGGTTTTCAATAATGTGATGAAGGTTCGGAAATAAAAGATAATTATCTTGAAAGCCACATGTATAAGCTCTCAAATACTTTTTGATTTTTGTTTCTATCTGCTACAGAGGCTGAGATATCAGCTTTTTTGTAAACCTCAACACTTCAGAAAACCTCAGGATCTGCAGGCCCTTCTCAAAATTGCTCTCAGGATTTCAGAGGCATTTCTTAGACAGGATTCAGGTCTTAATGGGTTAAACAGGACATTTTGCTGATGAGTGACCCAGATGCTGGACAATGCATGAACATACAACAGGTTGTCTTTTTGCTCTTCTTGCAGTAGATCACTGTGACATGCTGCACAGCTGTCCGGAGGATGAACCGATGACGCCTGGTGAAGAATGTCTGGACGCCGCTACCGATGAGTCCCTGCTGGAGACCAGCCCCATCCAGTCCCCGCTGCAGGTCTTTGCAGGCATGGGGGGTCTTGCCCTGATCGCAGAGAGGTTGCCAATGCTCTACCCTGATGTCATCCAGCAGGTGAGACTTAAAGCCCACTACAGACACAGGCATATGTTTTGTGAAGCTGTATCATTTCTAATGCTTTGAATTTTCATTCCAGTTTGAAAAATGACAACAGTGGGTATCAGCAGCTGATATTTTACTGTGATACTGTGGCTGTAGCTCAGGAGGCAGAGCAGTCGTTCAACAACTGGAGGGTTAGCGTTTCAATACCCGCCCTGTCCCTAGTCTGTCTGTTGTGTCCTTGGGCACTTAACCTACCTTGCTCCCAATGTGTGTCTTCCACTGGTGTATGATTGCGAGTGGGCTCAAACTGGCAGCCACATCTCTGTCAGTCTGACCCAGGGCAGCTGTGACTACTGAGGAAGTTTACCACCACCAAGGTGTGACTGTGAGCAAATGAATGATGTATCCAAAGTAAAGCACTCTGAGGGTCTCTCATAAGAATATAAAATCTCATGTAAAATCTGATGTATTATTATTATTACAGTCTATCTCCTTGATTATATGAGGATGAAACTGGCCAGCATTGTCTCCTCTTCCCTTCGGCTTGTATTTGCCACATCATGACACTGCACTGAGTTCCCTCTCTCTTCTCACTTGTCAGCACTGTCTCATGTCCTCTCATCTTTGCTGAAGTAAGCCTGTGCCCCTCTGGCTGGTTGTTCACAGGTCAGCGCCCCGGTGGTACCCTCAGCCTCTCAAGAGAAGCCCAAGGACAGTGACCAGTTTGAGTGGGTGACCATTGAGCAGTCAGGCGAGTTGGTATATGAGGCCCCTGAGTCCATCGCCACTGAGCCCCCACCCATCAACAAGCAGCAGTCCCAGTCGTCCTCGTCATCATCCTCCTCGGTGCAGACCATGTCACCCATCCCAGCTCATTCGCTGGCGGCCTTCGGACTGTTCCTGCGCCTGCCAGGGTACGCAGAGGTGCTGCTGAAGGAGAGGAAACATGCCCAGTGTCTGCTGCGTCTGGTTCTGGGTGTCACTGATGACGGAGAGGGCAGTAAGTCTGAAACTCTGACTTGAACTACAATCACTCTGTCAGTCTGAAATTAAAGCTTCAGCACATGGACAAAGATCCTCATCTTGTATTCTTACATTGCTCAGATCATTCTCTCTCATTCTTAAGGTTTTTTCTTAGCCAGATTTGTAAAAGCTCCTATTGTTGCTAATGTAAGCTTAGTCATGATAGCTTTTGTTTATCATTTCACACTACTTTTTATTTCAGTGGTATTTGGACAGCTCATGTTTCTGCTTCTCGAGGTTCATATATGGTACAAAAATGGTGGACAGTGGTTGAGCCAGAAAGTTATTTTGCTTCTTTGGTTGCCCATCACGTTTAGGAAAAGCTAGAGGCTGAACTTTACAGGGCCCAAGGCTTAAATGGTAACAAGTAAAATTTGTACATTCACATCGATGATCACATTACAGAAATATTTTACAAAATACATCACAGCTGCACACAAAGATCTCCTGTTAAAAGGCAGGATAGTAAAAGCTAAGTATGGAGGATCATACTTTGTTCCACCTGCGTACCACTAGATATTCCTATTTCTACACAATGTACTCCAGCTTAATCTGTCATAAACTGAAGAGTCCTTGTTTGCTGTGAGGTGTGAAATCGACACATGACAAAAACTTAAGATGACAATCCCTGCAGTTACTTTGTCAGGGATCTTCTTTTCATGGGTATCAAACTGTTACATTTCTCATTTTTTTAATGAACATTGTGATGATGATGATGATGGTGATGATAATGATGCATACTTGTTAAATTGTGTGCCTTTACTAAAAGCCTTTTTTTGGTACATCTTTAAAGGAAACCTAGCCTGGCGTTGTCAGACCATTTTACCTTCATGAATGGGTCTGGAATCGTTCAAATCATTTTCTTCTTTGGGGCGTTGGCTTCAGTTGCATACACAGCCATTGTGCAGACCTACATACAGTCATATTAACTCCATGGTGACGAATAGCATAGCAACCAAAATGCAACAGACAGGAAAATGCAGAGGAAAGACGGGAAAGGGGAATACAACACTTTATTTGCAGTTTTATTGGTTTTATTCATCTTCAAAAACACCATCTGGATTGTTTAAAAGTACTACCTTAGTGGGCTCCACTCAAGGCAACTGCCATTTTGGTTGTTAAAGAATATGCTGAAGCACCATGTCTTCATCATAAGTAAATGACTGTGATTGTGTTGGTACATCTGCCACTGATGGAGGAGTCTGAGAATGACAGCATCTCCAGACCCACATGACAGGGAGAGTGACTGTGAGCTCTGTTTACACCAGGCTAAAGGAACCCTTTATGTACTGATGTTCGGTACAGGAACCATAAATGAATACATCAGTCTTGACTTTTGGGGGTGTCCCCATACAACTTTTTTCCTGCCGATACTATACCAATGTAGCCTTCAGTATTGGCCGATACCTGTATTGATCCAATATGGGCACAGACTTGTGCATGACAAGTTCTGCACTCAGCTGCAACATCTTTTTCAGACTTTAACAAAAAATACTGCCATACAGCCGACATCACTCCGACTCCTGTGTTAGTACCTCAGTACACACTGTTGTTGTGATTACGTGGGCTCTGCATGCTGGATCAGGGCACTGCTAGATAGAGGTGCTGGAGGGGAGTGCCGATACCGGAGACTTAAGATGCAGGCCGATGTTCATTTTTTGCTGTGTTATCCTTTTTGTCGATCATCACTTCCTCTGGAATGACTCTGTAAAAGTAGGGATGTTCTACAGGAACAAATTTTCTAATCATTTAATTAAAAATTATAATATAGACAAACTGACAAGACTGAAGACAAGAAAACACTCTGAAAACAGTCCAAAATGTGCACAATATATTCAACATGTCTAAAAGACATCACAGAGTCAGGTAAACAGTGTCAGAACACCAGCCTATGGTCCTCCTTACAGATTAATCTCCATACACCTCTGCTAGTCCATGCTGCTCCAGGTGAATGATTTTGTGACAGTTTAACCATACACAGGCTACATTCAACATTATCTTAAAATCCTAGATGTAGCTACTGCAAAACCCTGCACCATACCCTACTACTGGCTGCACTGTAGTTATCAATACAAAATACCAATACACTCAATTTCCTATGTGAAACCACTTTATGAAAACCAAGGTTGTCCCGACTGTGATATGAGGGTTTTTGACCTCCCTAAAACAGGTTCTCTTATTCATTTTTCTTCCATGGCCTCTTCTCAGGTCACATCCTGCAGTCACCATCAGCCAACGTGCTGCCCACACTGCCTTTCCACGTCTTGCGAGCTCTGTTCAGCTGCACTCCTCTGACGACTGATGATGGCGTCCTGCTGCGGCGCATGGCTCTGGAGATCGGCGCCATCCATCTCATCCTGGCCTGTCTGTCTGCTCTCAGCCACCATGCCCCTCGCAACCCCAACGCCAGCACCAGTGTCTCTGAGGTATGACCCAGGACACACACACACACACACACACACACACACACACACACACACACACACACACACACACACACACACACACACACACACACACACACATTTTAATGCTATTCATAAAGGCTTTGGTCCTTAACTCCTAAGGAGCAATAGATGTAGCATTTTAGATGTACTTTGCAGGGCAACACTGGGACATATTTGAAGGTCTGGCAGCCTTTTATTTCCTATTTTGAACACAAGTTTTCTTCTGCTCCAACATAGTTGGCAGTTTTTGACCCCCCCCCTTCTTTTTTTTCCTCCTTCTGTCACTCTTCTCTTTATATCATCATTACTGTCATTGTTACTGCCGTGTCTTGAGAATATCTGGAAAACATAGGTGGTGGGTATGTCTTTGTCTGGTGCTGGTCTGTTTTTTTGTGGTCTTGTTTGTAGTTTAGACCTGTATTTGTGGTTTATTTTTTGAGTTCTCCTGTTTTGTCCAGAATGAGATGTTTGTTTGAGGATGAAAAATTGATAAAAACACTTGTATGTGTATGTGGGGGTGGTGATGTAGCAGATATATCGATTGAAAATTGACTATAGTTAAAAAAGGTATACAACAACTTTGATACCAAATGCACTCTTGCTAAAGAACAACAAACTACACTTTGAACTCCACTTTCTTTCTGAAGCAGCACTCTGGCCTGATATTTTCATACTATGCCTGTACAGCTTAATAATGCAGCAGATTTACTTAATGTGGAGAGATTGCTTTTGTTTTCTGGGATTTGCATTAGAGCACTCAGTCTGTAAACTATGCCAGCAAATCTCTGTATATGAGCGTAGCACTGCAAGGAAATAACAGATGAAGACAGAATGTGGTCATACTACCATCTCTCTGGATTCCAACATGTTCAGAGCGTGGACATGTTCAAATCTTTTGTGATTCAATATCCTATTGCATGTCCACAGTTTAAATATGTAAAAACAAGTCATTCAACCAGGAAGAACATTGTTGTATGGTACCAGTGTCTGAATCTGTTTAAACAGTCTTTTCAACCTTTTCTGTAATTTAGAAATTTAAAGCTCAACATGCCATCTTTATGTCAGTCTCTTCAAATTGGTTGTGTATCTCTAACCTGTTTTAACTTTTCCTACTCTAAAAATGAAAAGACAAACCGTTCCCAGTTTTCATCTTCAAATTAATAACGGCAGCTCTTCTCACTATAGAAGCTCCAGACTCAGCAGACACACACCGAGTAGGGTTTGCTTCAATTTGTTTCAATTGTCTCTAGTGCCTTAAACTTTTGAATCTTGACTTTTGTCTGATATTTTTGGACTGATCCAGATCAGCACACACTGCCCCATTGCTTGATTGAGTGTTTTGTTGTTTGCACTGATAGAAAAACTATGAAAAAAATCATTGCTGCGATTGAAGGCTGTCTGCCTTGTTGGCCTTTACTCAAGCCCCCTCCTGCACATATTACATTGTGAGCCCCTGACAAATTGCTTCATTGTGCTGCCGAAATGTAGGAGGCAAATTGAGCTCTGACATGTCCTTTGTGTTATTGACACCTACAGGGAGACAAGTAAGGGAAAGAGGTTGTCATTAAAAGCGATTGACTCTTAAACTCCCCTTGATTGCCCAGTAAACTGACAGAGGGTTGCTATTGGGCTTTTTGCAGCGCTTCAGCAGCAGCTTGCTAAAGAAAATACAAAGATTGTGAACTCTGAAAGGAATGGTAGGCTTAGACCTAATGTCACTGTGGCAGATGAAGATCTCTTGCTCTGGTAGCAGTAAAACGAAATGTTATGAATATAACTTCTGTTCCCTGAAGGAGAGGAACGTGGTACAACACATATAGTGTGGGATATCACGCCCCCGCGTGGCCTGACTGAAGACACCTTTATTCACACCTTTATGGCAGATGATCTGTGGTGACGCCCACAGAGCAGTCACTGAACCTGAATCAAACCTCCAAAACTGCATTGTAGACCCAGCAGAAAGGACAGAGTGAGCCACTGGAGGGGCTGTCACATCCAAATAATCAACTGGCTGCAGTGCAGATATCACTCACAGAAACCCCTTGAAACAAGGCCCACGAGGCCGCCATTCCCCTGGTTGAATGTGCCCTCATACCTTGGGGCAACGGAAGAACCCTGCTGCCGTATGCTAAGGAGATAGCCCCCACAATCCAGTGGGAAAGCCGCTGTTTAGACAGTGCCTTGCCTTTGGCTGGATTAGCAAAACAGACAAACAACTGGCAACATAAACCAACACTCAGAGTGCGGTCTATGTAAGTGCGTAGTGCACGCACAGGGCGCAAGGAATACAACCTCCTCTGCTCCTCAGATGCAAATGGAGGAGGGCAGGAGCTCAGTAGTTCAAAACTCATAGAGCTATAGGCTATGGGGTTAATCTTAGGCAAATACGCTGCGTTTGGGCGCAATGTAACCTTAGATCCATCCAGAGTGAACTGGGTACAAGAGGGATGCACAGACAAAGCATGAAGGTCACCTACTCGCTTTGCAGACATCAAAGCAAGTAGCAGTGCAGTCTTGTATGAAAGAAATTTCATGTCTGCTGACTCAATAGGCTCAAATGGGGGTTCACCAAGAGCCTCTATCACCAGCGCTAAATCCCAAGAGGGAACGCTGGGTTCAAGCACAGGTCTCAGCCTGCGGACTCCCTTTAGGAAGCGCATAGCAAGTGGGTTAGCGCCTGGCATCACACCATCAAAGCCAACATGGCATGCAGATATGGCCGCAAAATAGACCTTAATTGTTGAGAAAGAGAGACCCTTATCCAGCAGCTCCTGAAGAAATGTCAAAACATCCACAATAGAACTCTGAAATGGGAGTACATTTTGGTCCTGACACCACTGCTCAAACGCCCACCATTTATAGGCATATAGGCCCCATATCTGAACCACCACTAGTGGGTGCAATCTCCACTCTCTTGCAAGAGGACCCCCCTAGAGAAAAAGGTTTAAGTGACCTGGAATATGTGTGGCTCTGAGTGACAAAAAATGAGCACTGCACCATAGGAACAGAGAGTGAGACAGTTTTAACAGGGGAAGAGAGTGTGTCCCTCCCTGCTTGTTTATGTAGGAAACCATGGTTGTGTTGTTCGTCCTAATCAGAACATGATGGCCTGTCAGAACAGGACAAAAATGCTTCAGAGCAAGGGTAGCTAATAGCTCCAGGTAACTGATGTGGAGCTTGCATTGTGCTGGCATCCACACCCCTCTCACTGCTGCGCCCTCGCACAGAGCCCCCCCCCAACCCCTCAGGGATGCGTCTGTGGACACAACCTTGTGAAAAGACACCCTCCCTATTGGAGATCCCTGTTGTAGAAAACCAGGTTCTCTCCACGGGAGAAGAGCCGACATGCCTCCTCTGGAGGTGACGCTGTGCACACAGCCGGTGAGACTGAGTCCAGCGTTGAAACGCTCTCATCTTTAACAGTCAGAGCGGCACTACAGCAACATAGATGTCATCATGCCTGTCAGCTGTAAAATCGTCCGGAAACACAGTTTGTGTCCCAACTGAAATTGTGCAAGGAAGCCACCCTGCATTCTGACAGACGTGCTTGGCTTGAAATGGAGCATATTTCCAGCCCAAGAAATGATACCTGTTGGCTTGGAGTCAGTGAACTTTTATGTAAATTTACCGAAAAGCCCAGTGTTTAGATGTGCGATAGGGTCAATGACAGCTGAGCCGCTGTTCGCTCTCTGGAGCTTGCAATTAGCGCCCAATCATCGAGATGGGCTTAGATGCGAACACCGTAGCGGAGCCAATGCCGCCACGACACATTTGGTGAATGTTAGGGGGGTTGAATGATAAGCCGAACGGCAGGACCAGGTATTTGTAGGCTATGCCCTTGAATGCAAACCTTAGAAACTGCCTGTGGTCCAGATGAATCGCTACCTGAAAATAAGCATCTGTCAGATCGATAGTTGTAAACGAAAGTTACGTATGTAGCCCGAAACCTTGACTGCCTGGTTTGAGGTGGAGGGGGCTGGCCTGATGGAGGAAGAGTATTCCCACCCTGTGGCTGCCCTATCTCAGCCAGCCTGGCAGCCCTCACAGCCAGAGGCATATAGCTGCAGTTCATGCAGCTATGGCAATTGTCCAGTGCTTCCCTCAGATTTTCAGGACCAAGACACCTAGGACACAGGTCATGGCTATCATCTGGTTGGGGAGGGGCCTCGCAGGAAGAACAAAAGTGTGAGCCCTCCATCACTGGTCACCACGAGGACAGAGCGTGCACGCCACCGTTCGTGGTTGTGAACCTGTACTTAGCCGTACGCTGGGGGGAGGGAGCGCATACGCTACCTGCTCCAGCAGAGGCTGACGTGTGATTGGCGTGCAAACAACTTGCTATGGGGAGGAAGCGCCTACGCTGCCTGCACCAGCAGAGGCTGTCGCCAGAAGTGACTGTTAAGCAAATATCATTAATATCACTATCAATAGTAATGATGGTGATGACAATGAAAATAGCAATAATAATTATAATAATAATAATGACGATGATAATATCTATAAAAATATAGGTATATTGTACAAACGAATGTTTTTTTTTTCAATTAGACCATCCACTACTTGTAGGTAGCTACACAGTAGAGGCCACAGGCTGGGGGAAGGGAGCGCGTAGCTGCCTGCACCAGCAAAGGTAACTACAAACTACAAGCTACGCCAAGTGACTGTATAACAAGAAGACCCAGAGTTCGCACACAGAATTCTAGATGGAATTTGGATTCAAGTAGAACTAAAGGAAAACCCAGCATCAACCAAGCTTCCCGCTTGCCGCAGGGGGGCGATCCAGAAAACAAAACGCCGCTGTAGCAATACAGCGGGATACCCGGGGAAAAAAAAGGAAAAAAAGACTTTAATCGAAGCAACAACGGAGCGCTAACGGCACCGTTCGAAGCAAACGAAAGAACCTTAGCTGGAGGGACATAGCGCGCACGCAGCCTTTTCCAACAGAGGTACGAAACAAACACAATTCACAGTCGCTCCAACATGAGCGACTCAAACGCGGATACCACCGCCAGCGGTCTTACCTGTCGCTGCCTGGAGGGGTAGCGAGAATCCTTCCTCACCGCCGGTGAGACACTAATTGGTGCGCTATAGCATCCAGGTGCTAGCTCCGGCAGCGTTCCAAGTCGCAGTTGCTGGAGGGCGAACACTCGCTGCTCTGACCAAATTTATGGCTGCGGAACCACAAGCGACTTTGCCGACAAGCTCAGTTTAATAATTAAACGAGTGAGGGAAAAGTTCCACAACTCGATCGCACGAGAAGAGAAAAGGGACTGACCCCCTGATGGCCTCCGGAAGTTATAGACTCCCCCGGAGCATCAGGGGTCACACGTGACCATTTTGGTATAAGTACTCGAACTACGCATGCGCGAGAGGAATATTCAGTGCTTTAAGCAGGGATGAAATAGAACCAATCTCAGGGTCTGATTGCGCCCAGTAGCTGTCTTAGTGTTAGTATCTTGAACCTGTAAGTTCTTCGGTATTTGTTTAACATTCACAAGTCTAGAATAGGACGGAGCCTTCCTCCTTTTTTCGGAGCAATGAAATAGCGGCTGTACCAACCTTTGTTCGTTTCCAGGCGGGAACAACCCGTATCACTCGCTTGTTCATCAAGTTGTTCATTTCTTCCCTCAGAACTGCTGCTGCTTCTTCTGCTACAGAAGCAAGGCGGCCGAGCCCTAAACTGTAAGCGGTGGCCCATGGCAACAATCTCTCTACCCACGGTGAGACTGCGCATTCGTGCCACCAAGGGAGATGAACAGTCAGTCGACTGACCTCCAGCACTATGGGGGAGGGTTTGTCGCCCTCTGACATGCCAGTGGAGAACAGCAACACTTTCCCACCCAGACTTGATTGATTTACGATGTTTTGAGAACAAAACGAAACCTTTAATTGACTGGACGAACGCACACTTGTAACATTCACACAGTGAATAACAGGCGCCATTATTGGGGCATGTGTGTGTGAGGAAGGGTTGTGCTTGGGAGACTGTGTTAAAGGAGTGCAGTGCCTCTTGGGACCGGACCCCCGAACAAACTTAAAACGCGGTCTCCTTTGCGGCAAAAACTGAAGGGTGGCAGTGTCTCCGTGCTGCTGGCCCCCCTCTCCAGTCGATCCTGAAGCTAGGATGACTGCTGCTGCTTCTTCCTGGGCCATGAGCCCCTCTGGAGGCCAGTCGGTGGACCCTTGTTACAAGCGGAAGGTCATGGGTTCTGACCGGGAACATACTGCTTCACCGGCTGGGGCCTCGAACTAGCTGGCGCAGCAGTTCACTTGGGAGGAGGCACCGGTGCCAGTTTGTGCAGATAACCCTGTTGTTTGGGCCCTGCATCACGCCTGGGGATGATGCTGCTCAAAGCTTCGGTTTGTTTCTTCCTCAGCTCAAACTTAGCCTGAATGGCGTCGAGGGACTGCCCAAACAAACCGCTGGCCAACACAGGCTTGCAAGATAAACTGCTCTGTCCCTCTACGGAACGTCGGAGAGAGTCAGCCACAGGTGCCTCTGCACCACCAACGTGGAAGCCATGCCTCTACCTAGAGAGAGCGCTGCACAGTGGGACACACGGAGAATGTAATCTGTGGCGACTCTAACTTCGTTGAGGAGAGGAGAAGGCGGACTTTCAGGAGGCATACGCGAGCCCAGTTCCACCAGACACATAGTCTGATATGTCTGAAGCATGGTGACGGAGCTCAGTGTATGAGCCGTACGTGCCTGTGTCCTATAAATCTTATCCAGCTGTGACGCTGAAAACCTGCAGTGCTTGGACAGGAGCGTTATGGGGCCACCAACACCATTTACGGCCGTTGGCCAGAAAGGCTGCCAGGGAAGCCTCCATAGGAGGAGCGTGAAGCTTTTTCAGCTCCACCCAGGTCCAGAAACTGTCCACAACCGGGCACTGTGGCGGGGGTGGACAGCGGCTTGTTCCATGTCGAGGTTAGTTCCGCGACAAAATCCCGGAACATGGGCAAACAGTCATCGGTATGGGTGGGAGAAAAAAACCCTGAAAACAGCGACAGTTTTTGAGTCGGTGGAGGAGAGGGCCATTCTACTTCCAGTTTGTCAGCTGCACGGCGATACAGTGAGAGGAAGGATGTGTCATCCAGCGGTGGCATACTGACCCGAAGACAACGACTCCTGCTCATCCTCTGAAAAGCCCTGCACGGCCAGGCCGATGTCCAGCACGTCACCGTCTCCTGGTAACAGGCTACCCTGCAGTAGCGGTTCTAGGCACGGGCGAACAGGGCAGCCGCCCGGGGCAGCATTTGTGTCATGACTCATGGGGGGCGGCACGAGTACTTCCAAAAAAATAAAATAAAAGATAATAATAATAAATCTTAACTGCAAAGCGGTTTTGTATTAACTCTTGTTGTCAAATTGGCGCCCCCTCGCTGCTGTAGGTGCCCCTGCTTGCTCCGAAGGTGCTGCACAGAGGCTGACAGACTGTGTGAGGCGAGGCGGGGAGAGAGTCGCGGGGGGACAGCTCTGCTCTGTGTACGCATGTCAGCATATCAGGGAGCGCGGCTGCGCATTTCTACTCTGCCGGAAGCGCGGATACGTCATTTTGTAACATTCTGTAGTTTTTTAATCATTTCTGGAGTCGTGGTGAATCAAATCACTGTACCCGTCTGCCTCTGATAGGCGAGTAAAGCGCTCGGGTTCATGCTCGGATCTTGCTACGTGCTTCATGAGTAAAGTAAACAATGACTGAGGCAGAGAGCAGCTTCAGAGGAGAAACATCCAGCAGTGTGAACAACCTCTTCATATGGAGTGCTTTAGCTCACACTATCAGCGTTTTCTGTGAGTGTTGCATGACTTTGGGTGAGAACAGAGATGAACACACTGTCAGCCACATATTTATTTATTCATTTTATAGTTTTTAGTTCTGCTTTTGTACTGGCACTATACTGGGGCAGCTGTATACCCTTTCAACACCTTATTTTCTATATTTACATTTGTATTGAATGGACACTTTATCATGACTGCCACTTGTTTTACAGAAAACAAATTATTCGTCATTCTCTAGTGCAGAGCCTTTACTTTTATTTATACAGCTGCTTTATTTCATTTAAGTTTGTTTGTTCAAGGTTTTCAAAAATGTGATGAAGGTTCACAAAACTAAAAGAGAGCTTTCTTGAAAGCCACATGTATAAGCTCTCAAATACCTTTTGAATTTTGTTTCTATCTACTACAGAGACCGAGATAGCAGCTTTTTTGTAAACCTTAACACGTCAGAAAACCTCAGGATCTGGGGGCCCTTCTCGAAATGGCCCTCAGGATTGTGTTTTTTTCTATTGAAGGATTTCTGCACGGATTTCTCTCCGGGGTGCTCGCCCGGGGAGTAATTTGGTCTAGAACCGCCACTGCTACCCTGGATAGCGGCTGGATAGCGGCTGGCCAGCGCCCTCGGCTCAATTCTAGCTGACCCGTCATATAATAATGTCAATATAATAACTGTCAAAGCCAATGCTATACGCTGCTGCTGCTCCATTGTTGATGGGAAAAAAAATGAAAGGAGATTTTCCCCTGCAAATTTTCTGACCAATATCTGAACGACCTGTAGACCGCATGTGATTTGTTTGCAAATGGTACGTTTTGACTACTGACCGTGTGAACACAGACCAGAACAAAACTTCATTGCAACAATGTATCATTTCTTCCCTCTGATCCAGAGTGTGGTCTGGACTTTCAGGTGTGAAAGTGACCTAAAATGCTCAGGGAAGGAGCAACTCTTTTTTTTTTAGTTTTGTTGCCTAAATATTTTACTCTGGGTGAGTCCCATTTAAAATTTTATATTTCTTTTTTACCTGGGTAGGGAGTATAATTAAATGCGAGGGTTTGAATTTTTAGCTGATATCCAGAGTATGAATTATATTTGTTTTAGCAAGGACATCAATTTAGGGATACTTCAGTCTTGGCTTGTAATAAAAAGCAGAACATCATCTGCAAACATACAGGTCTTATGCTCTTCTCCTCTAGTCATAATCCCCTTAATCTCAGAGTCCCCTCTAATTGCTTTAACCAAGGGTTCAATAAATAACGCAAATCAGGTCGGACTCAGGGGACAGCTCTGACTTGTCCCTCTTTCCAATTAACTCGTTTGCAACAGCTGTCTATTGACTCTGATCCCATACATTGAATAAAGCTAACTTTAAAGCCCAGTCTTGCAAGTACCCTATATATATATTCTCTCGCTTGCTCTTTTGTTTGAATAAAACTGAATATTTTCACAAGTTCAGATGTCTGACACTGCAGAGAACACCAGAGAACCTTGATACAAGTTTTAACTTTGTATCAACTTGTTTTAACTTGTATCAAGCCTGTTTGGTCCTGAGGAAGTAGATATGCTACATCCAGTCCTTGTGCATTCACTGTCTTTATCTTTATATGGCATTTTGAACACAAGGCCACAAGAAAGAGAAATCTAACACCCTTTATTTTGTGGTTGTTTCCCCCAGAATATCAAATATACTGGAAAAAATGGATGACATTCACTTTCCCATCAAGCCTTTATGTGTTCTATCAAGGATGGTGGATTTGACAGAGAGGAGAAACAACCTGAGCTGTGACATAGAAACAAAAAGCTGTTTAAGCTGTTTGGCTGGAAAAATGTATGCGCTACTTTGTACCTGACCTTTCCCATGGCTCGATAGCCTAACAAGGACAGACTGTTTTCGAGAGAATGAGGGAAAAAAGATTGGCACACTCTGAATCAGACCTGCCCTGTTTTGTTATCATAGTGACATCCAGTCATCCTTTCTGTCCCCCGCTTTCTCTGGATTTATGGAGTTGTCAAAGCTGAGGATGCATCATGGGGTAGATGACTTAAATGAGACCCAAAGACTTCAACAAAATACATGAGCTGCAATTGGTGCACAAATGGGTGAAACAACATGGATGATTTTGATCACAGGGATAATCATAATAACAGTAACGGAATAAACACAATTCTCAAATTGTCATCCTGATGGCATCTTTTACATTTTTGAGGTCAAAAATTGTATTAAATATTATAATCAAAACTCAATTGAGGGATTTTTAAATCTCATTTTTGACTAAACATGCATCACTTAACTGTTACCTAAACACCAAGAACATATGACTCATCTCTCTGATCACAGAGCACTCTGATTATTTTCCACCCATTTTTCAAAGTTATTGCCACAAAAAAGTTTTATCGTAATAACCTCTGTCTTTTAAGGGCAGAGAGAAAAAAACATGAAGAACCTGCCAGAGGCACCTATTAGTAATGGGTAGGGTTGGATATCATGTGAGTTTGAACGATTTTGGTTCTGGTACCTATTCCTCGTTTTGATTCTTCTTGAGTTCTTTATTTTGGATGAAATGTCTAAGCATCTCCATGAATTGTTCAGTTATATGAACTTTTTATGAACTCCCTGTGGCTTCTTCTTCATTGGTGTTTGGCGGCTTCTTCTTCACTGGTATTTGGTGGCTATTTCTCCCAGTTGGCGGAGTCTGCATCGAAACTTGGAATTGAAATGCAAAATTTAAACAGTTCCAGGAGAGTCTGTGTTACTGGCAAATGCTACTTTTCTTTAATTTGATGAGCATGTCAACCTAACCTTAGGGTGCATAATAAAGTGTTATCTGTCGTTCATAGAACGATGAGTCTGCTGCTCTTCATGATAAAGAAAAATGTGGTTCTGATTAAAAGAGAAGGAACTTTTTGGAGCAAATACAGTATACAGATATGTATACTGACTGACTGACAGGCAGCCAGCCAGGATGTACACACTTCTTACTCAATGTCATTAGTATTGGCGGATCTTGCTACTCTCAGAATAAGCAGTGTAAATAAAGCACAGATGGGAGGATGGACAACTGATCGTGTTTTCATATGGGTGCAGGGCCTTAAATGATTCCTGATACCAAGCCCCACACCTTCTGCTATGTGGGAGTTGTCTCAGATATTTAGTTTATGCTCTAAAGGTATTAAAGCGCTCCTTATTCTTCTAACCCTGGATGTTATCTCCTGTGTCTAGCCACAGATGTCCAGTTGTCACGGAGGAGGGACCAGTGAGGAGCAGCAGTTGTACTGGGCCAAAGGAACTGGTTTTGGAACTGGATCTACAGCTTCGGGCTGGGATGTGGAGCAGGCTCTCACCAAACAGAGGCTTGAGGAGGAACATGTTACCTGTCTGCTGCAGGTAAGTCTGCCCAACAATGATGAGTATTCTCAAAATCAGACCTTAGGAATACACAGCCTCCAGACTTCATTCCAAAGCTTAAACTGATGTATTTTTTTGTACCTGTTCGTATTGCTCAGTAACTTTCCTGTTTTGTTCCTATGGCAACTATAGTATAAATTTATATAATAGCTTAATACCTTCAAAAAAGCCTCATAACAGTGCTTCAACCATTGCGTTCTACATTGTTTTGTTCTCCAGGTTCTGGCGAGCTACATCAACCCAGCGGGCTCCAGCAGCTGCCACAGTGCTGACGCCTCTTCAGTAGACAGCAGAGCTCACAACAGCTCAGCCCTGCCAGCAGTGCTTCAGGAGCTGCTGAGCCAGTCCTGCCTCATCCCTGCCATGTCCTCCTACCTACGCAATGACTCAGGTAAGACCCCTTTTTTTTTCTTTTTACAAATGACATACAGCGCAAAAGAAGCAGCGCATCTGTAAAACTTGAGAACACTAAGTATGTGCCCGGTATTTTATACTGGATGGTACTGGCTGGATAAGAGGTGTGGTTTCCTTTTTAACAGTATTTGTTTAATGGAACAGCATGGCTGCAAAGCTTCAGGGAAAAAGAAGAGCAGGTTTCAAATAAATGTACAGCCTCTCACGTTAAAGACCCACTCCGATGAAAACATGTTTTTCTTGTTGTGTACATGTTCGTATGGCATTTTTCTGAGGCTACAGGACATATCATGAGAAAACTAAGTGCGAAATTGCATTTTTGTGTATTTCTTCGTTCAAGTCACTGTGAATCTCTGGCAGACCCAAACAGCAGACTTGGATTCAGTGAGATTACCTATGTAGCAAATCCACGCTCCTCTGCCTGCTGTGCAGGCCATTCTTTGAGAAATAGAGAGGACGATAGCAGAACGAGCATGTGCGTTAGCGGATTGCGGAATGTTTGTAAGAAAGCTAATTATGATATTAGCTTCCATCATACCCCTAAAGACATAAATTTCCAAGAGCTGAATAGCTCCTATGTAGGCCTGTCACGATAACAAATTTTGCTGGACGATAATTGTGCTACAAATTATCGCCGATAAACGATATTATTGACACCATTTTTAAAATTATAGATAATGATATTATATGGCATAATAATGCGAGTACACCATGTCAAAAGTGATAAACTTTAATTTCCACACGAGAACAACACTGGTTGTTTTCGTTGACTAAAATATTTCCCTTTTCTCCCACGACGAAGACGTAACGTTGACGAGCTAAACATAAGTCGGAGATGACTAAAATGTGACGAGACGAAAGTGCGTTTACGATGATGGGACAAGACGAAAATGACGAACAGAGTTGCAAAACTCAGTCAGTTAAACGCTAAACATATAGGAGCAGCTTCAGTCCGCTCTGACAGCTCTCATCATCCTGCTGTGCTCCTCCAACACACAGACACACACGCACGCGCGCGCGCGCACACACACACGTGGAGTTTTGTGGTTGACGAAAACAAAACTGGTTTAAAGCCGAAATATTCCCACACTTGGGCTGTTGCGTTCGGTTTAGACACCAAAGCTGCCGTGTTCATTCTGTTAGCTTGCTTTTCACTCACGACGCTCACTTGCAGCGCTGTATCCGAAAGTCTGTGTCTGTGTGCCTGTGCGCGCCAGCCCCCTCGTGACAAAGATACTGAATGACTGACAGGAGGGTTCACTAACTCCGTTCATTCCGCTATAGAGCCAACGCCCCCAGGTGCCGAGAAAAATGCGCAGAGTGAGACCTCTTCTCTCATCCAGCGTGTTTGAGAGCGAGAGAGGAGGAAAACAAACGCACGTCAATTATCGAGGCTGGCAAAGTTATCGACCTTGTTTTTATTTATCGAGCGATAAGGCGATTTATTGATTATCGCGACAGGCCTACTCCTATGTTACCTGCTACTTCTACTTCACTGGCAATGTAAGAAGTAAAGCCCTGAAAATGACACAGGTAACGAAATTTTGGCTAAAAACTTCACAATCACAATTTAAAAACCACTGTTGTAAAAAAAAATGATCGGAGTGGGACTTTAATTACCATGTCCTTTTGGTAATGTTTATTGGAATTTAAGGAAAGAGCTTTGATGGACCATTTCAAGCAGGTTCACTCCGGTTATAAATAAAACCAACTTATAACCAAAGGAACCTGAAAACTCACATGGCTTAACAGACTTTACATCCCAACATTCACTTCTATAATGTTGTCATAACTTTAAAGGTGCCTTTGTTTAGTATTTTCAGTTAAGCTCATTTGTTTTTAACTAGTCGTGATTGTGGTGGGCCATCCCAAACTTGGACTGATTGACGAGTCAAATGCATGTCGGCCATTTGGGAAAAAACACACGGCACTGGAATCAGTCAGTGTGTCCTCTACAATTCTGTAAAATTCTGTCACAGAGTCTGGGAAGGAAAAACACAAATATAATACTGCTGTCTACAAAACTGAGTGGTGATGGTTAAAAAGGTGGCAAAGATAGTAAGACCTCTCTCTGTGTCTTCAGTCACCTGTAGAGCATGTGTAAGGTGTGGCAGGTAATCAGGACAGGGTAGATATTGTCTAGTTCATTGATTGTACAGTAACACAGATTTAAAAAAAAAAAAAAAAAGAGAAGATCAAAAATAGGTCAGTCTAGATATCAACTTTGTATAGGAAACACTGTTGTTCAACTTGTTAAATGTGATTGGCTGCAGCATGCACGTGCGCTGGATTTCATTAGGTCTTTTTCATGTTCATTTCTTTCCTCCTCTCACACTAGTCCTTTTCTGATACCTGCCTGTTTCTGAATTTACTCTGTGGGGGGAGCCAGGGGGTGGCCTTTTTGAAGCTGAGGTATTGTGTTTTAGCCTCATACAACCAAAGTGCCAAAGTGTGTGTGTTTTAGATGCATATGTTTGGTGGTACTTGTGGGTTTTTGTTAAGTGAAACAGCAGACGGAGCTGCAGCATCTTTAAATTGAAGCTGAGTAGCTGAGTCGCTTCATTAGATACAATCAGACTCCCAATGGTAAGAATTGACATTGTTGGATCAGAATTTTGGAGAGGAAGAGACTGATCCATCAGTGATTTTCACTTCCTCTGATACCATGATGTTGTGAATAATCTTGCAAAACTAACATAAAATGTTTTTTACAGAGGGCTGTGGAGGTATTGCTGTTTATGGATAATTGTCCAGCTTGTTGCCTTTTAGCTGTGAGAAATGATGCTGTCATTGCCTAACTCTGGGGCTTAAATGCTGTGTAGGTCTAAGCAGTGTGGTGCAGCTTTAACCAGCTCTGTGTTGCACATTTCCTGGTAATCCGTTGTTTTTTCATTCTACTTTTTCAGACAATAATCTTCCATCAAACCTGTTGGTTCACAGTGGGCTTTTCAGGTCAGGTCAGTCCATTACTTTATATCCTGCCCCAGTTCCTAGGGACTTGCTGGTTATAAGTTCTGGGCTGACCCTTTGTTGTCTGGCTGCAGACAGTTTCACACTTGAGAAGCAGAGAAAGCATATCATCCCACCACAAACACCAACCAACCCACAAACCACTACCTCAAAGGAAAATCTGTTTTCCTTTTTTAAATTGTGTTATTTTTTTCAAATTCATAAACAACAGAAACTTACAGTGGAATTTCTTCACTAATGAAAAGAGATGAATTATAATAACCTCTTTTAGCCTTTTAATGCATCAGATTTTTATAGCGCTTTTTGCAGCCAGTTTGCGCCTACGGCCTCTCCGGCCACCACCACACAACACTCACAATCATACACCAGCGGAGCACACACACACTGGGGGCAAGGTGGGTAAAGTGTCTTGCCCTCGGACACAATGGACAGACTAGGAGTAGGGTGGGGTTAGAACCGCGAACCTTTCGGTTATTTGCTGACTGCTTCACCTCCTGAGCGACTGCCACCCATATTCACCACATCTTATCTTTCTAGCTCTACACAATCATGAGAAATAAAGTGGGACATGTTTGAAAGCCCCACAGAAAAGCTTAAATATTAACCTTGAATGTTAAATCAAACTATTGTATTTTAGGGTCAGCTTTGACTTACTCACTCCTTGTAAAGGAATTAAAAAAAAAAAAAACTGACAAAATAACTGTACTGCAAGAGGGATGCATCTCAACCTGTAATCTCATGTCTTGTCAGGTCACTGTTAGTTTAGTTATCCCCATTCACAAAAGTCAAGTAAACCTGTTACAGTTATACAAGTTTATAAGCACATTATAACACATCATAGATATGTGTATAATGCATTATCTATGTGGGCATTGTCAGTGAGTCTTTAACATTTATAACACGTAATAATACCTGGCCTAGTAAGGCATGATAAATTGCTTTATAATGTGTTATGATTATTGCTATAAAGCATTATGATCATTTACAAGTGTATATAACTATCCTGTCTCTATGTCTGCCCATCTGTTACTGCCTGTAAGTAACTATCTGGTCTCAATGACTGCCTATAAGTAACTATCCTGTCTCCATGACTGTCTATAGGTAACCATTCTGTCTCCATGTCTGCCTATAAGTAACTGGTCTTCATGACTGCCTATAGGTAACTATCTGGTCTCTATGACTGCCTAGAAGTAACTATCCAGTCTCAATGACTGCCAATAGGTAACTCTCCCATCTTCATGACTGTCTATAAGTAACTATTCCATCTCCATGTCTGCCTAGCAGTAACTATCTGGTCTCTATAACTGCTTATAAGTAACTTAACTAATCTTTGAAGTATTACAAAGGAATCACAGAAGTATTACATCAATACTGTACTCTGTAGCTGGCAAATGTGTCTTATGTGAATGAATAATGGTAAATAATAATGATAATAATAATTCTTAATTTGTATGGCATTTTTTAATTCAGATAACAAAGTGCTCCATAATAATTTTAAAAAACCAAACAAAAGCAAGTGTTTAACATAGAGAGCAAACACATAAGTAAAGACAAGTCAATAATGAAAGACAACATAATTTAAAAAAAGTTGAATTGGAAAGACTGCCACATATTGATATTCTCATAAAAAGAATAGCACATATCAGCAGTCGTGATAAGTGCTAAATACCAGCATTAGTTCCTGTGTCAGAGCCGGAAACCTTCAGTCAGAAGAAAGGGAAGAGTCTGTCTACTGCTCTTTCAGGGCAATTTTAATCGAAGTTGGGATTGAACGTGTGATGTGAGGACTTTAGCCTTTGTGTTGCTGCATTCTCATTACTATTATGTGCTGTTGCTTATCAGCCCAAAGGCTATTACAGCTGAGTGTGTGTCACCTCTCCAAACCCGATGCTGTCGGGGTGTTTCATTTAGCAGGAGTATTTCTCTGTGTGCATGCTGATGTATGCTAATGTGCCCCTGGTCTCATAATTAAGTAACAGCTGATAAAAAGCACTGTGGTGGTTGTAATTACTCCTCATTATCTTGTGAATGCCTCTGACACACACTTACATGCTCATTTTTATATGTGCGCCTGTGTGGGTGTCTCCATTGTGAAGTTTATAGCCTCTTGTTTGATTATGTATTGCTACATGCTTTGTTGAACCTTAGCCCTAATGATAACACTGTGGCCCTCATTTATCAAGCTTGCGTACGGCAGAAAACTTGCATACACCTTGCGTACGACAATTTTGATGTGAGGATCGGCATTTAACAATCTGCACCTAAGCGTACGCTACAACCAAATCTCACGACAGGTCTGACATTGTGTACGCAAGTTTGAGTCAGTGTGGATCTACGGTGCAGCGAATGTCTGTCTCAAAATCATTGATATACTAACCTCAAACCTGTCATTAAGCACAGTCAGACAGATTTCATTAAAGATTAAGACGTAAATAGAATAAAATAAATTTGTTATGTCCTTAGTGAATAGGTCTATTTGATAACTCTGCCCAGAAACATTGCCACAGAGCAGGAGCACTGTTTTAACTGCGCACACATGTATGGAGCCAGATCAGGCTCAAAAGTATTGAAAAAGTAGTGTAAGTGAAAAAATAAAAAGTGAAGTGAAAAAATAAGATTTGAACCTGAAAAAAATAAAATGGTACCTGAAAGTCTTGAATTTCGAAATTGAACTTTGAAAAATCCCAGAATGCATGAAAAAAATCTGTTCAAATGTAACTTTGATTCTGTTTTTTAATACTTTTGAATAAATTACTTATTTCTATTTTTCACTTCAATGTATATTTCGATCTTTGAGTACTTTTTTTTTTCGGTTGAATTTTATTTATTTATTTCAGATTCAGATCTTATTTTTACGGATTCAAAACTTTTTTTCCGGTTTCAGATTTTTATTTTTCAGATTCAGATCTTCTTTTTTCAGATTCAACTTGAAAAGTTTCAGGTTGACTTTTGAGCCTGTTTTTCCGTGGGGGCGGGCCTCGACTGAGAGGGGCGCGGTCTGCCAT
The DNA here is from genome assembly GCA_962446985.1 of Xyrichtys novacula. Lineage (NCBI taxonomy): Eukaryota > Metazoa > Chordata > Actinopteri > Labriformes > Labridae > Xyrichtys > Xyrichtys novacula. The sequence goes on along the minus strand of OY660874.1, from coordinate 1,297,905 downwards.
GAGTGACAGGCCTCCCCATCCTTCCCCACCCCATCACCCTGCGTTCAGGAAGTGGCATGAATACACATTAGCTTAGCATACAATTAGGCTGTATTGGCTGAATGAGATCGTGTTGGTTCGTTCCACTTTAGTGGTGCAATATAAACTGTGATTCATAAAACAGCTCTATTGATAGTAAGTACTAAAGAAATATATCTACTCATGTCATCCTGTTGATTTTTAGTAATCAGTGTTTCGGTGTCGAACTATTTTCCTTCTGCGGCGTAGTAATACTTGCACACGCGCAATCGAATATGCAGCGATGAAGCGATTTTTGTCAAGTCGACCAATAGGAGCCGAGTCTCGTTGCCATAGTATCAGAAATACACAAACATGGCGACGACCGCATCTCGCAGCGAGACAAGCGAAGAGGAAGAAAAGAAAAGGAAGAAAAGAAAACAGCCTTCAAAAGTGCATAAAAAGGAGCGAAACGATGTTATATGCATCTACCATCTGTCCAGAGTGAAGACGTTCTCGACTTTAAAAGGACACATTGGGAAACTTACAGAACTAGTATTGGAAAGTGGCTTTCTCTACAGGGTGAGACAAAGGACCTTGCAGAAACTTATAAACTTTGCGTTGATATCGACTTTGACAATGTTCCTGATGACGCTGGGTTTCACATGACATGCTACCAGCGATTAATTTGCAAAAGGGGTTTGAGAAACAATAACGTGATGCAGCCACGGATGGTATGAATGAATGGTATTGTCTATGCAAAAATGCATTGAACGAGTAGCACCAGCGTATTTGAACGAAATTCACTTTCTAGGCACTTTTTCCTTTGTCCCAATACAGCCTAAAACCTTGAGCGAAGTTTCTTTCGCGGAGTTTCAGATGCCGTGGACGTGGATGCATCGGCGATGCTGCGTTAAGGGTTTGACTGACCCGCGGCTGCATCACGTTATTGTTTCTCAAACCCCTTTTGCAAATAAATCGCTGGTAGCATGTTATGTGAAACCCAGCGTCATCAGGAACATTGTCAAAGTCGATATCAACGCAATGTATATAAGTTTCTGCAAGGTCCTTTGTCTCACCCTGTAGAGAAAGCCACTTTCCAATACTAGTTCTGTAAGTTTCCCAACGTGTCCTTGTAAAGTCGGGAACGTCTTTACTCTGGACAGATGGTAGATGCATATAACATCGTTTCGCTCCTTTTTATGCACTTTTGAAGGCTGTTTTCTTTTGTTCCTTTTCTTTTCTTCCTCTTCGCTCTTCTCGCTGTGAGACGCGGTCGTCGCCATGTTTGTGTATTTCTGATACTATGGCAACGAGACTCGGCTCCTATTGGTCGACTTGACAAAAATCGCTTCACCCCCTGCATATTCGATTGCGCGTGTGCAATTATCACTACGCCGCAGAAGGGAAATAGTTCGACACCTAAACACTGATTACTAAAAATCGACAGGACGGCATGAGTAGATATATTTTTTTAGTACTTACTATCAATAGAGCTGTTTTATGAATCACAGGGTATGTTTCCCCACTGAAGTCGAACGAGATTCACTTTCTAAGCACTTTTTCCTCTGTCCCAATACAGCCTATACACGGCAGAAAGGAAATAGTTCGACACCGAAACACTGATTACTAAAAATCAACAGGATGACATGAGTAGATATATTTCTTTAGTACTTACTATCAATACAGCTTTTTTATGAATCACAGTTTATATTGCACCACTAAAGTGGAACGAACCAACACGATCTCATTCAGCCAATACAGCCTAATTGTATGCTAAGCTAATGTGTATTCATGCCACTTCCTGAACGCAGGGTGATGGGGTGGGGAAGGATGGGGAGGCCTGTCACTCATGGCAGACCGCGCCCCTCTCAGTCGAGGCCCGCCCCCACGGAAAAACAGGCTCAAAAGTCAACCTGAAACTTTTCAAGTTGAATCTGAAAAAAGATCTGAATCTGAAAAAAAAAAATCTGAAACCGAAAAAAAAGTTTTGAATCCGTAAAAATAAGATCTGAATCTGAAATAAATAAATAAAATTCAATCCAAAAAAAAAAAAGTACTCAAAGATCGAAATATACATTGAAGTGAAAAATAGAAATAAGTAATTTATTCAAAAGTATTAAAAAACAGAATCAAAGTTACATTTGAACAGATTTTTTTCATGCATTCTGGGATTTTTCAAAGTTCAATTTCCAAAATCAAGACTTTCAGGTACCATTTTATTTTTTTCAGGTTCAAATCTTATTTTTTCACTTCACTTTTCATTTTTTCACTTACACTACTTTTCAATACTTTTGAGCCTGATCTGGCTCCATACACATGAACACGCGCCACTGTGGAGCGCTGCGTTTGTATCCATCATGGACAATCCCTCTCACCCACTGCACCAGACTGTGGGGGCTCTAAGCAGCTCCTTCAGCAGAAGACTTAGACTCCCACCTTGCAAGACGGAGCACTACCGCAGGTCATTCCTCCCTTCTGCAATAAGACTTTACAACGAACTGCAATAAAACTGGACCCACACCACCACTTTTTTTCTGGTACTTAAATTGTGTTTATTGTATATAGTTTTATTTTCTTCTCCCTTTTTCCTTTTCTAAATTTTTTCTTAATTAGAACATTTATTTAAGTTCTTAATATACGATCTTTAGTTTTATAACTGCATTTTTGCACTTTGCCTGTGATGCTGCTGTGACAAAAAAATTTCCCCCATGGGGGATCAATGGGAGAGTATTCTATTCTATTCTATTCAGTGATAAAAATCCAATAGAAATCCATAAGAATGTGCCTCAGGGGCAGCAACACACAGTTTGGTGAGGTTAATAATTATTTTTGTTCAGCCTCTGTCAGACTCTCCAGTCTGCTCTACATTACAAAGATGCAACAAATAAAAACTGAATACTTTCAATAATAGGAGCAACGTACCCTATGTCATACCAATACACAAATATGAGGCATGTATGAGATATTAATTTATCATCATGAGCAATTTATTGACTAATGATTTATTCAAACTTCAGCCACTGTCCACTATTCCGCGGCAGCATTGTTCAGCGCCACCATAATCCTGCTCCAGACAGGAGTTTTCTGGACTGCTTTTAGACCAGTTTTGATGCTTCCAAAGAGAAAATCCTCGTTAGTTTCTACCACAGATGTGAGGATATCCACTTTAAGCTCGGAAAAGTTTTGCATCTTTCTAATATTTCTCTTCTTCCATGTTTGACCTCAGCGGGCGAGGCTTTTGAACCACGAATATTTAAGGGCGTAAACATGTTAATGACGATCGAGTTCAGCCGCCGCATTTACCAAGACCCAATCATACGTACGCTGGGATTGGTCAGATACGAACCCTTCCGTAAATCTCACGTGTGTCCTATCGTACGATGAATCTTGCGCTCAAATCTGCGCTCAGATCTGTGCAGGATTGATAAATGAGGGCCATTGTCTTTTAAAATCTTTTTGCACTATGCTAACTAGCCGCTTCATGCAGCTAATGAAAGCAATAGTGCACTGAGTCAAATGAAAGAGAGGGAGTTCACAGACCACCTCCTCTAGAGCTGGTAACCCCTCAGCTCTGAGCCATTGATGAGTGTCCAGAGGAGATCCCCTGCGGTGACAAACTTGGATTCTGGGACTCATGTCACTCATTGAGCCTACTCTTTTGAAGGCATGTCGATGTTCATCTGTAATCTGTGTGTTTCAGTACACTTGTTTTATCTGTAAACAGGCACAGGGTCAGGTCTTTCAAACATGTTACTGCCGTTATGAAACACTGACATCTCACAACACTCTGGACTGAGTCTTCCTCTCTGATGATTCAGAGTTGATCAAAACTACAAAACACTTCCTAAATAAGCTCTCCAACCCTGTCATTACACAAAGATAAATCAAGGCTTTGATACTAACCTGAACCCGAACCCTAATCCTAACCCGTCAGGGTAATCACGGCAAAGAAGCTCAAATATTAAATTGAACTCACCCAGCAGCTGGTTATGGCTTTGTCAGGGACTTGACCAAGGAGGAAAAATCACCAAAACATAGTTATCAGAAGTGAAAGACCAAGGTGACACAGACAGATTAGACACTACATGGAGTAATATCATGAATTTTGAATGTTAAACCATTCACCTATGTCCTTTTTTGTCTGGTACTTGTGTAAAGTAAAGTACTTTACATTAGTAAATAACCCTCCTTATAAAATATTACAGGCTCAGTATATGTTATGGGTGCACACTCATTTCTGCCACTTACTAACTCTTACTCGTGTCAGCTGTTTAGCTTTGTTTAGATTTTAATTTAAATTAGCTTTGTGTGCATTTTGTCCCAATATCTTTGTATCAGGTTTTTATGGAGGCCCTCCCATACCTCCTCCTGGTAGCCATAGAATTAATTTATACGTCATTAACCATGTGAAATATAAGATAAGATTGTCTCATATACCTTTTTTTAGAGGGCATCACTGTCCCAATATATTCAAACCAAGGATCATTAACCATATAACATGGTTCCCATTAACACACAAGGATCGTCACAGACTCACCCATTCCTCTTATCTCATTCTTCATTTTTATACTTGATCATTATCGTCATCATCGTCTCCTTCTAATCTGTGGAGATGAGGACACATTGGGTCCCTTATGGAAAAGGACACACTGTATTAAACTTATTATCATGCTCATCCATACATCCTTTTGCTTCACTAGGTTAGAGTCAGAGAACGACCCCTTCCTTCTGAATTAAGTTTGTGGTTTAGCGAACTGTGTTTAGAAAGAAATTTGCTTTAAATGTCCAATAAGTTAGCTCAGGAACCTTTTTCTTCTTGGTTTGCTCATTGAACCGCTCAGAGCTCTTTGTAAACATGGACTTTAACTAAATTTAAACCACAAGGAAACCTCTGAGCCTTACATCAAACAAAACTTCAGTAATGTTGTTTACACTGTCTGATGTTTTTAGGGACATTCATAATCTCTTTATAGGATTAAATTCACTGCATCCTGTGAGTCACCCACATCTTTTTTCTGAGAAATACAGCTTGCTGTGGAGCCTCATCTCTGAACCACCCTAAACACCTTTTACTCACCCAGTCGTCCTACCTCATCCATTCTAGCAGCTTCCCAGAGTTCCCCAGACCCACCAGCCTTGCACATTTCTCTACATTAATCATCTGCATCTTAGCAAAGCCTTGTGGGATACATGACAGTTTCATGCCATTGCCTGGCGTTTCATCACAGGAAGCTAAGCTATTAGAGAGAGGTAATGTCTGAATGTCACCATACCACTAATTTATCTTAATTAGGAGATGGATTCCGTGTGCTTTTTGTTTGACACCAACCAGCTCTCTAGCTCTGATGTGAGATTTTTTTGATGTTGCAATATTAGTCCATCATTCATGTTTAGTGGGCGTGAGTATGATGTTGGGGGTGATCTAAACATGACACTTTTGTATCACCTTAGATACAACAGTGTCCGCGTTCAACTGAACGCAGTCCTTGTATTGCTGCAAAGCTGTGTGTTTGTGTGTTTAGGGCCCTTCCCTTGAATAAGCAAGTGTCTCAGTGAAAAGCCAGGGATTCATAGTGTGTCAACATTTTTGTAGTTGTGAATTTTTAATTTCTTTTTTTTTTTTAGCTATGTAAGAAAGTAATGCTTTGGACCGCATAAAAGAAGCCTTTTGTATGCCAACTCATGCATTTACTGAGTATTTACCTTCACAAGGCATACCTCTGGAGTCAGTGCAAGGTGAAAGCTGCACCACCACCTTCAGTCATTACCACTCCATCCCTGAGGATTTATGGATTTGCAATTTTATTGCTGCTCACCTGTGAAAATGTTGATTCTGTTACCAAAGGCTTTTCTGCAAGCAGCAAAAAAAGGAAAACAGAACAGTGAGCTGGGAGCAGGTATGAGGGGTGGGGTGGCATTAAAGGAGATCAACTCTATAGTAACAGCATCCATGGTGCACATTTTCTAAGCTAATGCTCAGATTCCCACATTTTGGATAGGTTTGAAGATTGTTGCCACCATGTTTTCTGGTAAATTGGCTATATCAGTACCCCTGTCCATTTTTTTCTATATAAAATTTTGTAAGTAATTTTGCAACACACAACTCTAAATGAGCGCAAAAATGAGCGTAATCTAACATGGCTAAACACAGACTATGAGAGTCTGAAAGGAAACAATGTCATAAAAGTTTTTCACGTGCGGCTAGCACTAGCGGAGCTAGCACCCCCAGCCCGAGATTGTCCTTGCAGGTTGACATCCACATGCTTCTATTTACCTGTTGTTCTGGTTGAGTGGTTGTATGCAAGTTCAATTCAATACAAGAACTTTATTTATACCCAAAAGGAATTTCATTAGACACAGAATACTTAAAACGGTATCACCCTTTATGAGATCAACCTTGTCATTCTTTGAAAATCACATCTGTCATCCAAAATTGTTCATTTCTTGGCACCATTATAGTGTAAGGAGAGACAGAAACTGGAGCAATATTTGCCTGGGGCTGCAGCTCAGCTTTGACACAACAAATGAATGGCATTGTGGCCTTGAATATTTGTAAGGTTTTAAGAGAAATTTTAGTTTAATTAACATGAAAATACCAACTAGTCAGGGCAACAACATTTATTTGTTTATTCCACTGAATGTGCATGTTCATACTTTTAACTATAGTCTATAAAATATCTGCAGCAGCACATTAAAAGTACAAGATAATAAATATTAATGTTACATATTGTTTAAGAAAGTCAGTTTGTTGGGAAATCAGCCAAGTGTCCATTGCACAGTCTTACGATTGCAAAACAGTGGCCGATGGATGTAGAAAAGGTCTATTTACACCCCAATAATTTAATTTCAGTGACCGCCTCATGGTTTATTAGTTATTCTCTCTCAGTCTCTGTAGTTTTCTCAATCTCAGTTCCCATCCTGTTGCTTTTTTGTGCAACATTATGGATCCACAGTATTATTGGCTATCAGTATCAACTGATATGGAAATATACTTCTGGATATGTATATTGACCTTGCTTGTCTTATTCTCTATATGCCTAAGCAGTGTCTCTTGATAAAAATCTCATCCTGCTGACTCTTGATGGAAAAATGTGTCATTTTTATTCAACATTTTATGTGTAAAATGCAAAAACAGGTCTGTTTCTTCTGCTGCTTAGTTGACACCAACCCTTAGTACACCGGCTGTAGACTTTAAAAACCTCTATATTTTTCGACATTTTCAATCTGGTCACTGATGTTCTTGTTTGTTTCTGTATATCATATAAAGGCATAACTAAGAGTTTAAGTCCATTTCATAAATATCCGGATACTCCTCACAGGAGCTTTAAAAAATGTTTATCTACCACTTATGATAGATGTTGTTGTTTGCAATATTTTGTGTCTCTTTCAAAAACAAATGGACCATCATAGTCGAGTGAAAGGCAGATTTGATACAGGCAAGACGTAGTGTCCTCTACAACAGAAAAAAATGTGTTTATGTTGGTTTTGGCCAAAATAAGTCTGAAAATATAGGTCTATCAGACTTCAGCAAAAATTCCAGATCTTGCATCCCTAGATGACATGAGTACCTCAACCCTGCTTGTTTAAGTTGTTTACACCTGTGATGTCCCAAATGGTATCTCATCAGTCACACACATGGCTTTCCCCACAGATGAGGCTTCTTATTGATAATGCTCTGATGGTTATTGATCAAATACCCCCTACTCCACAATACATCTAGACTTTGTTTAAATATATTTTTAAAAGCTTTTTTGATACAAGAACATTTTACTGACACTCCCCTGAAATCAACATGAACAAATAATTTAATGGAACCCTTTAACCCCCTTTCAACCCATTTTATCTTATATGTATATCAGTTTCATTACAGGTTGACAGTGCTTCTTAATTTTCTCAAGATGTAACAGACCTGTTTTCGACAAAAATATCTCCTTTCTATGCATTTTCATATTTTCTTTGAAGAGATGTTTCTAGAAATGCATCCACAATGCTATTTTAGAGTAATAGCACATATTTCTTCAACAGAAATTGAGGGTTACCATGTGTGGATTGGGAGCATTTTTGAGACAACAGGTATCTGAGAAGATGACAGTAAAGCAGAGCTACACTGATGTGGAGGGCACTCTTTGACAGAGGTCCTGAAACTGTAACAATCTCGGATGCATAGGCCAGAGCAACTCCCATCTTTTTCCCACCTTTTCCCACCTGTTGCCAAAAAATCCCTTCAAAGTAAGTAGCAATTACAGTCCCATGTAAATTAAGCAAAAATAACTGTCAAAGCTACACTTATGTCCACAAGACTGCCTTCATTTGGCTTATTTTTCCAATGTAAAGTAGTCCAAGAAAATTAGATCAAATGGTCCTTTGTATATCATGTCAAGCCACAGTCGGTTCAGTCCTGGCTGGGCGCTGGCTTGTGTCCATCTGTCCTCGATCACAGAGGTTTAAGCATAGCCCTTTTCCTGCCATGTTCTCCAGCCCTTTGTTATCTCCCTGGCTCATGGCTGTGACTTGACAATATGGCTTCTTTGTCTTCATCCTTAGTCAGTCCATCCAGTGTCTTCCTCCTCCTCCTCTCTCCTCTTCGGAAGATGTTCATGTCCAGCCTCTTTCTCCAACACTTGAAAATTCTCATTAACTGGCTTATCTGGTCATGCCTTTGGCAGAGTTTAAGACATCCTCGATCTCTTCTTTGGCACTTCACAGGGTGGTGTAGATGTAAACAAAGACAATTACAAAGAGATTAAGGAATGTGCCAATGATACCTAACATGGCCAAAATGGACTCCTCCTGCTCCTCCTTGACCTCCAGTGCCCGCAGATCCTCAATGGTGATGACTGTGGTGCCCATGATCCTTATGCTCACCTAGCCTGGCAAGGGGACTCTTATCTGGAATGAAAAGATATGATGGAGACTGAATTCACAGGTTGGCAGTCGTGTAAACAGAGAAACGTAAGAACTGACTCTGGATGAACATCATGCTTTCATGCTTGCCCTCCTCCTGGTCCTTTACCAGTATTGTTCAAAAAAATATCCCAACAGATCTGGGTTTAGGCAGCCCTCACCAGCATAATCCCCCTCTAAGAAGGAAATCAATTGTGAATTGAACAAAACAATGGCCACGCAGGAAGAAGTGGAGAGTACTCAGTGAACAATTGTGTTTATGACTAGCCAGCCACAGCTCAAGCCAGGCTCTTCAACCTCGGGGAGCATGATACCCACCCACCTCTTTTCATATCCCTCTAATTAATAACCAGCCACCACCAGCAGCTACTTGTATGTACTTATTCTGAGCACAATTTCCACTTTCCCTACTGGGGAACTTTGAGAGGTAAGGAAAAGGGGTAGGAAAGGGTGGCATCTTTGAGAGCCCTGTGGGTTGAAAGGTAAGCAGGACCATTCTTGGCTTGTACTGGTATGTGTGTGGGGCTAGAATTACCCTCATTCTCTATAAGTGTCATGTCGACATGCAGTAAAAATGCCACAAATTTTTGAAATCTCTAGAGTTCAAACAATAAGGAAACAATCGATGAATAAATAATGATTCGAAGAGAAATCGGCTTACCCTACTGTGTCTAAAGTATAAGACAACATCATCTGTCATGCTTTTTGGATCCTCACTGGAAAACCATGGCTTTGGGGGCATGCTACATGTGGAGAGGAGAGAGAGAGTAGCTGTGTCGTCACAGTTCCTGTGATTGTGAGCAACAAGGTGACAGAGAGAGAAATCCAAGGCAGCAGTGTCACGACAGCTTCACACTGCTGAGTGATGCTTCCAATGAAAACCCTGCGGTGTCACTTCTGCGCTCCCTGTCCGAAGTGCCACCTATCAGGATCAGCAACCCCCACCCCCCCCCCCCCCCCCAAATTCCCTTTTGATTTGGCTAGCCTCCGCAAGGCTTTGCAGTCTGGTTTTTATCAGCGGGGGCTGCCAAAGCCTTAGCAGCTTCTGTTTAGGGGGCCAGGAGGAATCCTCTCCCTCTTTGCCCCCTCCCACCTCCCCGCTGTTCCTCTCATCCCCTTCCGTCTGCTTCCTTCCGTCTGCTTCCTTCCGTCCCTTGTCACTGTTTTGCTCAAAGTCCTCCACCTCCTTCCCCAGCTTATCAGTAAATCTGCACACTCCCTTGCTCTGTAGTGTTGCCCCCACCTTAGACTCCCCTGGGCAACAGTGCAATTAGCGCCTCTCCAAAAAGAAAAAAGCTCTAACCCATGGGCAAAGTCCCAGCACCAACCATGCCAAGTCTTCTCCAGATTATGTCCGTAAAATAAGCTGATGGTGACACCCAGCTGTGCCGAACAAGGTAAAAACAGTGTGGTTCCTGAATTATTTGAGTCTGGCAGGTGGTATTCCAGAAAAAAAGAGGAAAAAGAGACATAAAATCCCACAAAATAGATGTCCAGAGAAAGGCAGAGGCAGCTGGAGTGCCAGACAGTCGCTATGGCATTATGGATCTGCCCCTACCTCCAGTGACAGCACTGTTGTGGTAGGACTCCAACACCAGTTAGTCTCCGGGAGGGGGGGACTGTGCATTGCATAACTAAGCAGAATGATGGCGAGAGGGAGGACAGATCCTGATGGCTGTGGCAATGAAGGAGAAGGAGCATGAGAATGAGAGATGAAGAGAGAGGGAGGAAAGAGGGAGGGGGAAGCGGCATTGCTCATGCTTATTGTTGTTTCCTCCTCCTCCTCCTCTCCCTCTGTTGTGGAGGCTGGTTGAGAACACACATATGCACACACCCTCACAGCAACCAGCTTAACACCACACAAAAGCAAGAAAGGAAAGGGAGGTAAATTCAGCCCCACTGTAGCACACTCTGCTCCTAGTGTAGACGAGCTCATCATCAGCTGCTGCTATTCTGGCAGACCTGCGGAGAGGGGAGGTGTGGAGGAGGAGGAGGCAACAATAGAAGGCAGCAGAGAAATAACGGATTGTGGAGGCTTGGTCGAGGACAAAGAGGCAGTGGAGAGATTTGGGGGTTGCAGTTAAATTTTTATCTGAAAAGAGTGGCTTCTGAAATGAAGACAGTGCTTGCTGAGCAGTGTCTGCTCTTCCCCACACTCCCTCTTCCTCAGTATTTGCAAGCTGTGTGGGTCTGTGCCACATCCTCTGATCCCTGCTCAGCCAAATCTGCTTCTCTTTTACTTTACTCTATGCCATCACAAGGTTTGCCCTATCTCCAATCTAAGTTTTTAACTTGATCAAATAAGGACAACTTAATTTTCTTCCATTTCAGTCTTTGACTGTAGGTCAGTGCAGTTGGGCAGACTATCTTAATGAATGTCAACAGGCTTCTGTTCCAGTCAGCTCATCATTTGCAGCATTATGACTCACCCTCCCACCACTCCTCTTTCCTCCATTGTGTTTTTACAGTTTAGGTGTGCTGCAGATGTACTCCTCAAAAAAAAAAAAAAAAACTTCAAATTCTCCTCTGTCCACACTACATTTTGACCAGAAACAATGACTCCACCTGCAGGACTGGAGTCTGCATTTTACTTAGCAACTCTATCAGTAACCTCAAATAACATATTCGAGCATATGTAGCTACTTTGTCAGCTCCATTGCTGTAGACAGGGAGGCTGAGGCTTATCTTTACTTACAGTATACAGCTAAGAGATTGGTCGCGTTTTGTTTTAAGAGGTTAGACACAAGTCAAGTCAGAGCCTCAATGTCCCAAACTATGGTCCCACATCACCATGTCTGGGTTTGAGTGTCAGTCCAAGGTGAAATACACACAGCGCGCTGCTCATGTTCTGCAAGACCAGGACGATCCTGTAGCCATACAGCTGCAATACTATGAAAGATGTATTAGTATTTTGGCAGTATTTCTTTCCTTTCAAATCAACAAAATTATTAAATAAATATTTTTTTATTATTATTAAATAAACTCTCAATGTAGACATATTTCTCATGTGTTTCCTCATTGAGCCCCTCTGATGGTGTTCCCTCAGTTTGCTCAGTACTTTTATTTATTTTGAATTCAAAATAATATTATCAACAATAAAAATTATAATTACTACTTCTTTTTTACAGCTCTTATTCAGTGACATATATGATTTGGAAAGTGTGTGAGTGGGGGGATGTCTTTGTATTGATTTTCTTTTCTTATGTACTGCAGTTTGCATTGCATTATCACTGTATGAAGAGTGCTTTGTAAATAAAGTCTGATTCTAAGCAAAGTCTGTTGGAAGGCAAATGATGGAAATAGAAGTGAGGGTCAAAAGAACACTCCCTCTTTTTTGGGTTCTCCTCAAGACATGAATTCTAATTTGTCTGGTTGTCAGTAGAACCATGGGCGGTGCAATGCGTACCAGAACGTTAAGACATTTCCAAATATGTAACACCATAGACTGTATTTAGAATATTATTACATATTAGTAGATATAAAATTGTATAAAATATATAATAGATATACAGTATGTATGCCATATACAGTCTATGCGTGACACTTAATAAAAACCTAGTGTATGTTAAAAACAAGGCAGAGTGAGGTATTTTAGTCTTGAAACAGCTGCTTTCGATGCTCATTCATTATGAGTGGCCACAAGTTACAGCAGGTTGATAAGGGATTAAAAATATGCATTTTTTAAATCTGTTTATTAAGGAAAATAGAGGGTTGAATATACATGTATGTTAAGTACAATTTCAAATCAAATAAATTCCATTTAAAAAAATGTATTTCACTTTTTATTCATGCTTTGCAAATTCAATGTAATTATTAGGGATGTTCCCAGCGGTTAATTTCACTGAAGGTTAAACGACCATTTTGAAACTGAATATTCAAATACACGAAAATTAATTAACTCCCAGAAAATAGCCCAAATCAAGCACACCGATCTATATGGCCAGATATCATCTGAAATAAATATTAAGAGTACATGAAAGCCATGCTTATAATATTAAAATATGTTACAGACTCTAAGTTTAGCGCTGGAGAATGACATAAAGTACGTGAAAGATCAAAGCAATTAAGCTCCGCTGCGCTTAAGCATATGCTGCGTCATCGGCCTGCCTCACATCATAAGCACAAAATGAAGAGTCTTCAGAGTCAGACAACATAACTCAAAATACTCCCAAACTTTGCTCTTTTTTTCTCACCGACATCGCTCTGGCTGATCGCATGTGTTGATTCACTCTGAGGAAGTTAACCCACGATGCCATGCATGCTGCAGGCCAGCACTGCGAGCCCAGAGCAGCGAGCCAGGCTGCTCTGGGCTTTTGGGCTTCTTTTTCCCCCTTTTTTATTTTATAGAATAAATTAATATTATTTACTAACCGGATAGTAAGGACAGCCCCATTTACAGGAATATCCGAATAACCGCGCACATCCCTAATAATTATTCAATCTCCTATTCTCTAAGCTGACATCCCTCGCGGGCTACTCAAAAAATTCAAAATGTTGATTACACAGACATAACAAAACACAGCACTATTGTTATGTTACCCAATGTCATCAATAACTTAAATCTATTGACTGATATTAGAAGCTTTTTTGTATGTACACCACAAAAAAGATGTTTCTTTAATGGAATCCTGCCTACCCCACCTTTAAGATACGGTCTATCCAAACCATTAAAAAAACAGACATTTTAAAAACTAATTTCTCCTGACATGGAAAAAGAAGCCTGATGTGGGTTCATCTTCTCTGTAATAAGACACATTTTAACAAAGGGCACACACTGATAACTTTTTTATTGTAACCAGTAGGATAACACATTACTGACCGGTCCCATGGGTACTTTTTCATTAAAGCGAACTGTTCTTTTAAAAAAAAAAAAAAAAGATGCATTCGCACAGTTTCTTTTTCCCTTTTCATGGGAAGTTTGAGCACACTAACGGATAGTTTACCTACAGTTTTGTTTGTTTCATTCGTAAATGCTAATACGTATAGTTCTTAAGTGACATGACAGATCAGACAGCATTTACTTTGTGGAAATATTACCATTATTTTGAGTTTTTCAGCAACCCGGCAAAAGCAGCATCACAGTCAAATATAAGCTGGCCTGGGGTCCAAAAACTTGTGCAGAAGCACATGTAGGCTAAACATAGCTTTGCAACACTGGTGGCAAGGCCCATTGAGGAGGAGATGCTGGTAATGCATGGCTGTAACAAGGTCCTAACTCATGTGATTGTGTCCAACAGATACCATTCCTTCTGCCTGGTACCATGATTGAACTTATTTGTGACTGTGTATTTGGTTACTTTACTAATTGCTGGGCTCAACTCAACTCAACTCAACTTTATTTATATAGCACTTCACATACAACAGAGTTGATCCAAAGTGCTTTAAAACAACACAGAGGCAAAAACAAAACAAAAGAAGAGAACAAACAGACGATGAAGAAGAAGAGCAGACTGAGTGACAGTAAGAATAATGATAGCAATAAAAATATATTGTCAATACCATCAGTATCATCATCATTCATAATAGTTATAACAAATAACAACAATAATAATAATAACAAAAGCAGCAGCAATAATAATAACAATGATAAAGACAACACATATCTACCAACCTACAGAGCTGACAGAGCCTACATGGGAAATGGCTGAGGTATAAAAGTTAGGGACAGTTAAAAGCTAGGGAATAAAAGTGGTTTTTAAGTTGAGTCTTAAAAGTCTCAATGGTGGGGGAGAATCTGATGGTGGTTGGGAGAGAATTCCACAGTTTTGGGGCCGCGATAGAGAAAGCCCTGTCCCCATAACACTTGGATAGTCCTGGATCATGGGACTGACAGAAGTCTTTGGTCAGACGATCTCAGTTCTCTCATTGTGTGATATGGGGACAAGAGTTCTGTGACCTAAGAGGGGGCAAGACCATTCAACAATTTGTAGACAAAGATCAGGGTTTTAAACTCAATCCTCTAGCTAACAGGCAGCCAATGAAGGGAGGCACTAATGGGAGTAATGTGTTCCCTCTTCTTAGTTCTGGTTAAAGCTCTGGCTGCTGCATTTTGAATTAGTTGGAGACGAGATAAACAAGACTGAGTGATACCAAAATATAATGCATTACAATAGTGGAGGCGGGAGGATATGAAGGCATGAATGACTTTCTCCAGGTCAGAAGTGGTAAGAAATGATCTGATTTTTGAGACGATGCAGAGCTGCATGAAGCTTGATTTTACAGGCTTTGTCTCATCTGAAAGCTATAGAGCTTATTTGTGTGCACCATAAACCATATAAACAAAGTAAACTCTGTAATTTTCTGGATTTTTACCAGAATTTAAGAAATCCGGAAACTCTGTAATTCATGCTTGGTTTAATTTTGCGCTCTCCATTGTATTGCCTCAACATATAAACAGTCTCTCAGTTTCTTCTGTCAGTTTGATAGACATTTTCTTAGTTTTCTGTAGTAGCTTATTCTTACGTGGAAATGAGTAATAGTACAATTTTTCTTGGACATGATTATCAGGTCTTAAAGCTGCTGTTTTCCTACTTATTCTAACCCATTGAAAATGCTAACACAGAGTATGTCAGTTTCAGATGGAGTAACTTGGGTAACTCATTTTTGAAGAGAATTCTTTGTTCAGGTAAAAACGCAGCCTCTTTTCCTCATCTTAAGAAATGGTACTGAGCTGCAGGCTCTTTTTTCTGCTTGTACCACATCGTCTTGCTTTGATGCACATTATCATTTTAGTGTCCACTGAAGCAGACTGTGTGTTGGCGGAGACATGTCAAAGTCTAACTATTTCAGCTGGTCTCTGCCCTGATCTGCTGGCCTGGGGGGGCCAGGATGACCTGCTACAGTCCAGCCACCAGCTTGAGTCAGAGTATTAACCGCCCACTCGGTGTGACCCACATGCTCAACGCCTAGTTTTCATTCCTTGTAGCTTCAACCAGCCCACACATGCTCTCCCCAGTTTACTCACAAGCAAAGCCTTAGTGGTAAACTGTTCACTGGTTTCTTGCTGAGGTTTTATTGAGTATTTCACTTAACAAGTGGGTGTGTGGGAAACTATGACACAGAAGGTACTGCCAAAAGTACAAAAATCTATTTGTGGTGGGCCTCCACAAATGGAGTGGCAGCTTTTTTTTTTTCCCATGGTGGTGCACCACCATCACTTACATGTAAGGGAAACCCTGGTGTGTGCAGCATGTGGGTTTTATGAGGACCTATGACTGTCATATCCTGTTCTCTCTGTGGATTTGTTCCAGTGCTGGGTGGTATGATATTATAGGACATTAACAAACTGCTGGTGTGATCACAACGGATTCACTGGTGTGTAATAAATCATCATCATGTAAAAAAAATTTCAGCTGCTGTCCAGACGTTTATCAGATGGGAGATAATAGGACCAAGGCGCAGTTGACACTGTTTACCAGAAATGTTGGCAAAGAGAACATCATGTAATAACCATGGCTCTGTTTTAGCACTTTCTAAGGCACGCCATGAAGATGATATGTCTGAATCAAACCAAATGACGAGAGGCCTTAACACAAAGGACCAAAAATAGAGTTTAAAGTCTGGGACTGATAGGCCGCCATCTTCCTTTCTCCTTTGTAGTGTTGTCATTTTAAGCCGTGGTCGTTTGCCTTTCCAGATGAATTTGGAAACTGCTGATTGTAGTTTAGCCCCGTAACCAACAGGGGGAGACAAAGGAAACATTGAACTCACAAAATTTATCCTCGGTAAAATATTCATTTTAACCACAGAGATACAAGCTTGTAGCGACATAGGGAGGAGCATCCATTTGTCCATGTCTTTCAAAACATTACTCTGAGCGGTTAAATAATTGTGCTTAGCAATCTGATTTAAAGAAGGAAAGATCTCAATGCCTAGGTATTTAAAGATATTGACAGCTGGAATGTCCACAGAGATGGTTGACTTGCTAGCAGGTTCATTTAAATGAAGCAGGGCTGATTTTGACCAATTAATTTGAAAGCCTGACATCTTACCGTATTCTTCACCTATAGATAGCAAGTGGGGAATAGATTGGGAGGGGTTTTCTAAAAAGACCAATATATCGTCCGCAAATAATGAGACGTGATGCTGCGTGTTGCAGATAGATATAGGAGAGACCATATTAGACAAGCGGATAGCCTGAGCTAAGGGCTCCATAGAGAGGGCAAACAGGGCGGGGCTCAGGGGGCAGCCTTGGCCGGTAACTTGAACAATCCGAAGGATCTTTATCCTTTTTTAAAAGCAAGGAAATAAGAGCTGTATTAACATCCCTTGAGAGTTCGCCCGTTTTAATAGAGAAATTAATCATGTCAAACAGAAAGGGTCCTAGTTGATCCCAGAGTCGCAAAGAATTCGGGGGGGATCCCATCCAAACCTGGAGATTTCCCCTTTTGCATAGACAGAGTTGCCAACTTTAGTTCTTCCATGGAAATCAATTTGTCTAAGTCAGCTGATTCTTCCACTGATAAATGAGGTAAGTTTAAATGATTCAGCCAATTATCGCAGTGGATTTTATCGAAGGAGATTTCAGAGTCATATATCTTCAAGTAAAAGTTCTGAAAAATCTGGTTAATCTCTTTGGGATCAGTCCTAATTGTGCCATCTGCAGCTCTAACGGCCGGAATATCCGCAAACTGGGCATTAGCTCTGATTTTCATGGCAAGTAGATGGCTGGGTCTAGCACCACTGAAATAATACCGTTGTTGTGCTCTGTGGATCAAAGATTCCGATTTCTGTTTCATAATATGTTATTTCTTTTTTAATCAGGGATCGTTCCAAAGCTATTTGGTCAGAATAATTAGCTTGCAATGGAGAGTCTAGCTTATTAAATTCAGCTTCAAGATTTTGCAGTTGAAGAGATCTAGTCTTATTTTTATCAGAAGAATAGAGAATGGTATTACTCCTAATAAAGCCTTTTATTGCATCCCACAATATCCTCGGGTCATCCACAGAGCCCACATTGATTTCTGCAAATGCCTTGAATTCAGTGATGAACTGAGTAATGTAAGATTCGTTAATCAGCAGTGAGGTAGTAAAACGCCACCTAGCAGCTCGTTGAGACAGCCTACCAAGAGTGGCAGAGCAGAGGACACCTTTATGATCAGATAATGCTATTGGGAGTAAGGTAGATTCCTCAATGGAATGAAACAGGTGAGGAGATGTAAATAAAAAAACAATCCTAGAAAAGGACATGTGTCTGCCTGAGAAAAAGAGTAATCTCTGCAGCAGAGATTGACTACACGCCAAATATCCAGAAGCCCCAGGCTGCTGGCCCATGATTTCAAAGCTGCTGTGGCCCGTGATTGGTCTCCTGAAGCCCCCGCTCCCGATCTATCAACCATAGGATCCCATACGGCAGTAAAATCTGCACCGACAATAAAAGAGCAGTCTGTCAGTTCTAACTTATGACTGGTGAGAGTGTTAAAGAAGCCTGCTTCAAAGGCATTAGGCGCATAGGCTGAAATCAGAGCAATTTTCCTGTTGTTAAACTCGGCTGTGGAAATCACAATCCTTCCCGAGTCATCCGACCAGGAGGATAGTAACTTCAGTGAGAGATTCCATTTAGCAACAATAGCTAATCCTTTTGTCTTTGTGGTGGCAGACGAAAATGCGATTTTGTGATAAAACTTATTGGCCAGACGGTTATTGTCAGCCTGCAGTAAATGTGTCTCCTGTAGTAACGCAATGTCAATATTTCTCTTTTTCAACAAGCCTAGAGTACTGACTCGTTTATGAGGTGAATTCAGACCACCGCAGTTCCAGACTAGAAGCTTAAGTTCACCCGTTACTAAAACAAACAGGTACTAAACCAAGGTATATGAGATGAGACACATCTGTGTGGCCCTTCACATCGCCAAAACCTGACATCATGTACACAATAGAGACCCTCACTGTAAAACACAAACAAAAGACAAAGACACACATGCAGATGAGACATTGACACAGAGGGGGACACGAACAACAGGGGGAAAACATGAGCCAAAAGGCGAACAAATCAGTAGGTTGTGACCAAGATGGATACGGGGCAGCAACAAGGAAGCGCCAGCCCAGATATAGGTGGCTATAACTGGTCCTGTAATAGTAAACTTAAATTATATCTATTTATAGGAACTTCGCTGTGCAACTACAACTAGATGCTTTTCGCATGATAACTTTCACATAAAGATATAAAATCAAAGGCACAAGAGCAGCAATCTACCAAAATTATAATTATGATTAAAATTAGGGAGGCTGCTACATCACTGAAATCTTGTTATAGGCAGCTGAGGTAGAGTAACTTATTAAAAGGTGGGATAACTGGAGACAAATAGCTTCTGTAAATAGAACTCAGATAACAAGGTTGTGGTGAAAAAGAAAACAAGAACAAACCACGAGCCAGAAGACAATGTTCACCAAGAAGGTACTTTAGACCCGCTCTGCGTCATCTGGTGCAGTGTCCAGGGCTTCAGCCATCACTGGTCCAGGACGCCGGGGGTGAGAGTCGGGGAAGGAGGGGGTGGGTAGGATGGGGAGAGGCACGGTTTACGTACATCTCAGCATCCTTAGCAGACGTGAAGGCTCTGTAATGGGATCCCTCCTTGATCTTCAGTGTAGCTTGGTAGAGCAGGAAGAAATCCAAACCTTTCTTGTCGGCTGTATTCATGACTTGGTGGAAGGCTTGATGTCGTTTCACCGTGCAGTTGCTGTAGTCCAGGGAGAAGTGGATTTTGCGTCCCTCAACGATGAGAGGATTCCTCCGTGCAGCCTGGAGAATGGCTTGTCTGGTTGTGTAGCGAAGCACATTAAAGATTAACGTGCAGTTGATCGCGGCGTCGCCCCTTGCGTTCCCGCTGTAGACCCGATGGGCTCTCATTATCTTGATAGGGACATCAGTCAGCTTGGGAAACCACACAGGCAGGGACCATGATAGATATTGGATGGCATTAGAGCCCTCCAGGCCCTCCTTCAAGCCGATGACTCGGATGTTGCACCTGCGGTTCCTGTCCTCCATGTCGGTGAGCTTCACTTTACATTGTGGCTTTCAGGGTGCTCACATCCGACTTGGTGGAGCTGAGGCTTGCGGTCAGCGACGCTAGCTGCTCGTGGATAGCAGCTAGCTTCCTCTTGTTATCGACAACAGCCTGTTGAATTTTGGCTAGCCGCGGCTCTAGGTAACTCTGCTGCTTCTCCAACAAACCTCTGCGATGGCGTCAATATTGTGACACTGGATCTTGCTCCTGTTTGCCATTATGCTTTAGTCGATGTTAGAAAGCATAAAGTAATAGAATATGTCGCGGAAGACCATAAAAAACAACTATTTGGCTGAACTGGGCAGGGAGCCGAGGACTTAAGCTGCCATGTCTGTCCAGTTGGTCACATGACTCAGGTGTGCACGAAATATTGTACTGTAGTCAAACCTTGTACTGCACTGTCGTCACTCAGCTGTCAGATGTTTCGCTTGGAGGACAAGACAGCGTGACATGCTTTACACACTCTTACCAACCTGAGTGTGTACAACAGGAGCAGCAGGTTGAACCACATGACATTCATACTTCCAGCTGTGCAGATTTATGACCATGTCAATGTCAGCTTCATTTACCTAGCACATTGAAAACGGCCAGTAGCCTACTAAAGTGCTTTACAGTAAAAAAAAAAAAAGGCAGAAACAACAAAAGCTATAAAAACAATAAAAGCATAGCATGTGGTTAATGCAGAGGCCTCCGCGTGTACCACATCTTCTTTGGCTTCCCTGGGGCAGATATTTCCTCGAGGCATGGCGGAGAGACCACCAGTTTGTCACATTCAAGCCGACCGAAGAAGCCTCCAATTCCAAGCTAAGTTTGACGATCATAGATAGGGAGGGATAAAACCTTTTGACAGATCTGGTTAATCGCCAAACACACAGCAAACACAGAGAAGAGCGATGGACTGACAGTAGAGCACCCTGACGCCACAAAAAACTACCACGTCCTCACAGATACTGGTGGTGAATGTGTGGTTATCTCAGAAATGTGGACGCGAGTTAGAGTTGGACCCAAGTTGCACTTCAGTTACATGTGTACATAAATTAGACATTTCACCAACCAATCAATCAATCTATCAATATTTCTTCATACAGTGTTATTTCACAACAAAAGTTACTTCAAGACAAAAGCTAGCTAGTTGGCTAAGCGAGGTGACATATTGTGACACTGTGAGGTGTTCAAGGTTAGGTCAGTACAACAAGAATTGTGCAAAAGTAGATAATGTGTTGTCATAACATCATATCTGTTTTCAAAATTTCCTCCAGATTATTGGATTTATACTAGGCCTGCACAATATATCGTTTGAGCGTCTTCATCGCGATGTACGTGTGCGCGATAGTCACATCGCAGAGCCTGCGATGTCGGAGGTGAATGAAATCAGTTAATTTCAAGGGTAACTGACTGAGATACACTCCATGTGACTCTACATGTGCTGTGCAGCGATCCACCAGTCACCTTCATTCTTTACTCAGTTGCCAATCAGACTACTCTGCCAGCTGGCAATCAAAATCAGAGAGGAGGAAACCCACCCCTGCACATGTCCTGCACATGGAGGGAGTCTGGCTACTGGAGTTGTGCTGAGAAACGCTTGTCTGCTGAGAATAACTTTCAGAACATTACTCATCACTGTTTAGCCCAACAAATAAGAATTGTATGGGTTTTAAATTGTACATTTCCGTGGACCACTCTGCTATAAGCAGTGCGCGTTTTGTGAGGTGCATGCAATTCTCGGAGGACGTGCGTTTCTCAGCACCCCGGTAACAACAACAACGATCGTAAACTGAGCAACAAACAGAGAAAACCACAGAAGATGAAGACTTGTTGCCAAAAAGAAAAGGAAAGTCAGTTATCTGGAATTATTTTGGTTACAAGATGGATGATGTCGACTAAAACAGGTGTCCTGTGTTCATCTGTTGGCACAATAACGTCCCAGAACAATAAAAGCTAAAAATATCTCTGAGACAGACAGAAGCCACTCTATCATTCACCAAAAGAGGTAAGATCAGAGCAGGTTAACTGTCCTCAAGACTTCAGCAGTGCAGCATAACATTAAGTTCTATTCAGGTCATCTGGTGAAAATTCCAGTATTTTTTAATATCGCAATATATATCGCAGGGTTGAAAAAAATCGCAATGTTAGTTTTTTCCAATATCGTGCAGCCTTAATTTATACAGAGTAGACTGACTGATAGTGGTATCAGTCAGGACTTAAACCATTCAGCAGTATCCAAATCAGTATCAATGAAAATGAACAACCCTAGTCCCTACTCACCAATCACCTGCTGTGGTATGGGAACAGAGTATGTGAGCTGTGCCATTTCTTTTTCCTGCTGATGGGTGCTGTTGAAAGATCAGATCTGTAACTGGAGGAAGACAGAGAAAGAAGGAGAGATACAAGAGGAGAGGTCTACAGAACTACAGACTGCAGAATAACTAACGACAAGTAAAGCTCAACAAATTTAAGGGCACAAACCACAGATGTTTTATCCAACTATGACTAACCTTCACTTTGTCCAATCAGCAAATATTTTCACCTTAATCTGACCAACACCAGTGTGTGTGTGTGTGTGTGTGTGTGTGTGTGTGTGTGTGTGTGTGTGTGTGTGTGTGTGTGTGTGTGTGTGTGTGTGTGTGTGTGTGTGAGAGAGAGAGAGAGATTCACAACCTCATTGTACATGCAACTTCCATGTGCCAGGCTAACTTATCTAAGGTTCTCTTATTTAGGTCCCGGCAACCCCCTTAACTATTTATCAACCTGATTATTCAACATACCTTCACACAGTTCTCTATCTCTGAACAGCTCCCAGAAGACCCTAAATCACGGAGAATGGAGGGTGGCTGTTTGTTGCCCTGTGTTGACTGCAGGTCAGCTTTACCAAGATATTCATAGCTGTGATGGACGTTCAACCTCTTTGGCCAGCCAGCTTCGCTGTGGCTAAGGACAGCAGGCTCTGATTGTCTCCTTACTTTTCACTCTGCCTCACTGTTTAATGACGTTCACTGAAAACACGAGAACATTTTACAGAACAGTGACAGACAGTATTGTGCACAGGAGTGTTAAAGGGATTTTTTGCAGTATATGTATAGTATATGTATAGTATATGTAATGTCAGCAATATCTGTTTTTACCTGATCAGAACTCAGAGGAAGTGTTGAGGTATCGATGCAAACAATACACAGTTCAGTCAACTTTTTAACTGATAACTATATAGACCTATTATTTTCACCCTTGATTATTTTCACCTTTGGTTATGTCAGTTTGGAATCCCCAAAGAGAGGCTTTGCTTGAATTGCAGCTTGAAAATCTCTGAATGTATTTTATTCCTAGGTCTGTGAAAACCCTTGTTTTAGCACTTTTTTGGCTGCTTGTTCACACAGCTTGTGTTGTTTGCGCAGCTTTATCCCAAAATCATCCAAATGTTGTGCCTTTACACAAACTTTTGAGGCTGTTAGCATCCACTTTGTTCCCAACTTACATACGGCTATTCCAACTTGCAGTTCTGGCCTTTATAGAAGCTCTTTAGAGATGTAGTGGTCCCAGGTTTCAGTTACATTTCCAAAAACATCAAATCTTACATCAAAGACTTCAAATCTTACCTAACCCGAACCCTGTGATTTTTTTAAGACATATGTAGCTTGAAATATAGTCCTGCCAATTCCATGGCCTGTTGTGTTTTCATGGTAACGGATTCTCATCAGCCTTTTTCGTGGGGCAGTTTGACTTCACTGGAACATTTCGTTTCAAGGTCAAGTAAAAATATGTGTCTGCTTAAACTAGGGATCCACCCAAGTGAAAATTCTCAAACGGAAAATGGGGAAACCAAGGGTGAAAACCAAAACACTGAAAGAAGTCAAATGCTTATTGTTTGTACTATTGCTTTTCTGACTATGACTGTGGACTAACCTCACTAAAATCAAGGCATTGCTATTGAATCATTGTCTACTTTTCAGAACTCTGGGTATAGATGCAGCTTGAAGAGGTAGCACCAGTGTTTGTTTTTCAAGCAGCTGAGAGCGGGAGCTGCGCATGAGTTTGCGTTGCAATGTTTATTTCTGTTAAAGTTATGAATACTGCAGTTCATTCAAAGGGAAACTCCTGTATACTATCCAACTAGCAGAGAAAGGTCAAATTTATTCGCAACATATTTAACCCTAGGGATTAAATGCTAGAAAGCTGAAACGGCAGCCACAGCTATCCACAATAGTCTTCTTTCAGACTGAGGTACAACTTTGTTTTAAGAAGCTTAGTTTGGCAACAGTGCCCCCTTAAACACAAGTAGGTTTTCTTGCAAACTCCTACAAATGGCCGCCTCCAAAGGTAACAATTTACAATTTTGATACTATTTCTCCCCTAGTCTGTAGGAGAGACCTTGAGGAAGATCATATCAAAAAATCACATGTGTAGGTCAAAGGGTGTGGCCATGGTTCTCTTTTAAACTTTAGCATTTTTCTATCATAAATGAGCCACAACACTCAAAGGCAGTCACAAGTACCAGCCATCACAAATTTTGCCTGCTGCTGTAAAGTACATTGCATTAGGGAGCGGTGTGACAGGGTGACTGTGCTCTGGGGAGGCTGTGCACAGGGGTGGCGGTGCGACACTGCTTGGGCCTGCTAGTGCCACGTTGGGCACTAGTTTTTATTTATTTATTTTTAATCCAGTCTGCTCAGCATGTCTCACCAACAGTGCAGGAAAAAACAGTCAGACATAGAAACAGTGCAGGAATAATTACAGAGTAATTGCACAGATGTATTGAAGATTCAATCTGAATTCCCTGGCAGGTGTCATTTAGAGACAGAGCTAAAGGCACTGAGAGCAGATGAAAAGGCTGTTTGGTCAGTGTTGTGCAGAGACTGAGAGGACAGTATGGAGCTGGGGATTTCAATATAAATGTAAAACAGTCTGGGAGCTACAAACAAGAGCTGTTCCATTTATTTTGAGGCTGACACTTCAAGGCTAGCACATAGATGCACAAGTCTACACACAAAAACACAAGCGCACACACACACGCACACACTCAAACACACACTCACACTCTCACACACACAGTCCTTCTCTAAACAGGATATGGCTTACATGGTCAGCCTGTTGATGAATGCTTCACTGTCTCCACACACCCGTGTTTGTGTTTGGCTCCCCTTCAAGCACTTCTTTATGCAGCAAACAAACCCTCCGTGGGCGAAAGTGAATAGCATTGACTAAACAGTTTGTCATGTTTGCTTTAGCACTGAAACTGTTACAAACAACATTTCCAAACCGCTTCCTCCGACTAGGAGTAACTAGGTATCACTAGGCTTATAGCTTAATAAGCCTGGTTTTAACCTGACCTGCAAATCTGTCCCGGACTCTGTTGCCCCTTTTAGAAACAAAAAGTCTAATAAGACACCCCAGCCCTAGATAACAGAGTCCATAAATGGATTAAAGAGAGACTGTAGGAGACAGGAGAGGAAATGCGGGAAAACAGGTCTTCAAGTCTTTAAAGACATCCGGAGTGAAGCGATGAGAAACTACCAAAGGGCAGTTGAAGATGCAAGGGCAGCTTTTTATTCTTCTTTTATTTTAGCTCATCAGTTTTATTTAAGGTTTTAGAGTCCGTCACCACCCCGTCCCCTCCCCATTTTAGTGATGCTTCTCACAAGTTATGTGAGAAGGTTTTAGTTTATTTACCAACAAAATCAAGTACATCAGGTATAATATCACCACCCCCTGCCCGTTTTTTAAACACAAGTAGGGATGTCATAAATGTTTTGTTGTTGTTTTGAGCCTGTGTCAATGTCATTTTTATTAGAGATTCTAGCCCACATGAAAGCAGCTACATGCAGTCTTGATTTTATTCCCACCAAATTTCTCAGCGAGGTTTTTAAGCATGGTTTGACCCAGTATTTTATTAATAATCAATAGCCCTCTGTCAGAAGGTGTAGTTCCCTCTGTATTTAAACATGCTGTGGTCCAACCTCTTTTAAAGAAAACAAGAAAACGACACCTCTGATTTTGATAATTTTAGACCAATTTAAAAAATTCCTTTTATATCAAAGAGAGGGTGGTTTCTATTCAGCTTTTATCTTTTATGACTCATAATCCGGCTGTTAAGCGTGACGTCATTTTGTGAGCGGAGCGGCTTCCGGGTCCATGGGGAATCAGCCTCCATTCACTCTCCATTCAAAACAACAATGGCGGAACCCGTGAATCTCTTTAAAACAACGTCCTTTTTCAGAAGGGAACCACTCAGAGTTAAAAAGGGACTTAAAGCTTTCAACTCGGATAGATTTATTAACGTAAATTTTAGTGATGGCGAGATGAAGCCTCATGAAGTATCGAAGCTTTCCATCCAATTACTCGCCTCCTGGGCCGAAGCTTCATGATCGTGCTTCATTTGCTCTATTGCGCCATCAAGTGGACTATAAATGTAAAACGATAAACCAAAGACACCCCGAGGCTTTGGTGCGCGAAGCTTTGAATTCAATGAATGAATGGATGTGATGCCGTGTGTTTGTGATACAATCATAGACTGTATACAGTCTATGGATACAATACAGAAATGATGAAGTTATTTTGTTGTCTTTGTTGTTGGGAGGAAATCTGTTGAATGATAGTTTAGTCGCTGTTTTTGTCTCTGATCAGTTTAAGCAGCAAGGGACATAGCACTGAGGCATTATAACAACAACTCCGCTGGACCCGGAAGTG
This sequence comes from Xyrichtys novacula, assembly GCA_962446985.1. NCBI lineage: Eukaryota > Metazoa > Chordata > Actinopteri > Labriformes > Labridae > Xyrichtys > Xyrichtys novacula. The sequence continues at coordinate 1,271,317 of OY660874.1, read as the reverse complement.
GAAAAAGAGAACGCGGCTACGTCACGGCTTAACAGCCGGATAACCTCTTTGAAAAAATCCCAGTCTGGTTTTAGCAGGTCACAGCAATTTGTAGGCCCTCTTCAAAGTGACCAATGATATATTTTTAGCAGCAGATAGAGGGGAGGGAGCCATTTTAATTCTTTTAGATCTCAGTGCAGCATTTTATACCGTTGATCATGCTATTTTAATTTGATGCCTTAGAGACTGGGTGGGCATCAGGGACACATCTTTCAGAGCAAACCTTTGCTATCACCACAGGTAACCACTCCTGTTCTACCTCTACCCTTACCTGCGGTGTACCCCAGGGTTCGGTTTTAGGTCCAGTTAAGCTTTCTATTTATATTCTGCCCCTTGGTCAAATAATTCAAAATCATAAAGTCTCCTTTCACCTCTATGCAGAGGACACACAGCCCCTGCCCCTGAGACCTGAGGACCCAAGAAGCCAAGCTGCTGTTACAGACTGCATGAATGATGTAAATTATTGGATGGCACAGAACTTTCTACAACTAAACAACTGCAAATCTGAAATAATTATCTTCAATTTACAAAATTTCTGGACCACAATCAATAACAGCCTTGGTTCATTTTCATCAAATATCAAATCATCAGCCAGAAATTTAGGAGTTGAGTTTTATTCTAACCTCACCTTTGCAGCACATATCAACAAAATCACACAATCTTGCTTCTTCCATTTATGCAGTATCTCCAAAATAAAATCCATCCTCAGACATGGTCAGACATGGAAAAAGTCACCCACGTCCTTATCTTCTTCCCCCTAGATTGCTGTAACTCACTTCTTTCCTGTATTACACAGAAATCTCTTTCTCGCCTCCAATTTGTCCAGAATGCAGCAGCTAGGCTTCCAACTGGTTTTAATAGACGACATCACATTACCCCTATTACCCCCTAGCATCTTTACTCTGGCTTCCAGTTAGTTTTAGAATTGATTTCAAGATTTTACTCATTACATTTAAGACAATAAAGGGTCTGGCTCTGACTTAAATAACAGAGCTTTTAACCCCCTATGAGCCAGCCTGCAACCTGAGATTCTCAGGTGGGAGCCTCCTGATCGTTCCAGAGTAGAGACTTGTAACTAAAGGTGACAGGGCCTTTTCCTTTAGGGCCCCTCGACTTTGAAATGGCCTCCCTGGGGAGATCATATGTGCAGAAACAGTCACTGCTTTTAATTCACTTCTTAAAACACATTTTTATAGACTTGCTTTTATGTGATTTTGTCTTCTTTGAAACCTTTGACTTTTCTTATTCATGTTTTATAATAGTCCCCTTGGTCTCAGGTTTTTGTAGTTGGGTTCCTGTGTTTGTGGGGTATCATGGTTTTTATGATGTCTTTGTTTCAATGTCTTCATTTTAATGATGTCTCAGCTCATGTGAGACTTATCAAAGCTTTTATGCCTTCCACAAATTTTAATTCTATTTCTTTATTGCTAACAATGTCACATTAGGACGTATGGTCTTGGTTTTAGTCTTGTCTAGGCCCTTTTTCCCAAGTTTTCTCTTGTTGCTGTTCTGTTGTTTTTATCTTCTTTGTTTTCCTGCATGTTAAAGCACTTTGTAAACTCTGTTTTTTTTTTACTTTGTTTTTAAAGTGCTATATAAATTTTAAAAAAGTTATTATCATTATTATTATTATTATTATTATTAATGGATAAAAGTCTTGTGAGTATAATGGTTTTTCATTTTGGACATATTGGCAGCAAATAATTAACCTTTCTAACCAACCTCGAACCAGGTAAAGAGGTAGAGTTAAAGGTGGGGTAGGCAGGATCTGAGGAAGTGCTAGTTTTTGGGAGAAATCTTGATTGTAAATACTACCCCTCCCAACCAGTTTTCCCCTCAGCTCCTCCTCTCCCCTCCTTCTCTGCTCCAGCAAGCCCCGCCCATAAACAGACGCTCCTGCTCGCTCGTATCGTATTAATTAAATTCAGATATAATGCAGATAAATACATAATACAAATGGGGCCCAGTCAAGGTGAAAGTACAAAACCCAATTCCATTGAAGTTGGGAAATTATGATAAATGTAAATAAAAACAGAATGCAATGATTTGCAAATCCTTTTCAACCTATATTCAATTGAATACACTACAAAGGCAACATATTTAATGTTCAAACTCAAACTTTTTTTTTTTTTTTTGGCAAATAATAATTAACTCAGAATTTCATGACTGCGACTTGGCCAAAGTAGTTGGGACAGGGGCATGTTTACCAGTGTTTTACATCACTCTTCCTTTTAAAAACACTCAATAAACGTTTGGGAACTGAAGAGACTAATTGTTGAAGCTTTGAAGGTGGAATTCTTTCCCATTCTTGCTTGATGTACAGCTTCCGTTGTTCAACAGTCAGGGGTCTCCATTGTCGTATTTCACGCTTCATAATGCGCCACACATTTTCAATGGGAGACAGGTCTGGACTGCAGGCAGGCCAGTTGAGTACCCGTACTCTTTTACTACGAAGCCACGCTGTTGTAACACATGCAGAATGTGGCTTGGCATTGTCTTGCTGAAATAAACAGGGGCGTCCATAAAAAGGCGTTGCTTGGATGGCAGCATATGTTGCTCCAAAACCTTTATGTACCTTTCAGCGTTAATGTTGCCTTCTCAGATGTGTAAGTTTCCCATGCCTTGAGCACTAATGCACCCCCATACCATCACAGACGCTGGCTTTTGAACTTTGCGTTGATAACAGTCTGGATGCACTTACAGATGTAGCGACGAACTATATTTACTGACAGTGATTTTCTGAAGTGTTCCTGAGCCCACGTGGTGATATTTTTTACACATTGATGTCAGTTTTTGATACAGTGCCGCCTGAGGGATCGAAGGTCACAGGTTTAATGTTGGTTTCTGGCCGTGCCGCTTGCGTGCAGTGATTTCTCCAGATTCTGTCAACCTTTTGATGATATTATGGACCCTAGATGTTGAAATCTCAAAATTTCTTGAGATTGTACTTTGAGAAACGTAGTTCTTCAACTGTTCTACTTTTTGCTCACGCAGTTGTTCACAAAGTGGTGAACCTTGCCCCATCCTTGCTTGTGAATGACTGAGAATTTTCGGAGAAGCTGCTTTTATACCCAATCATGGCACCCACCGGTTCTCAATTAGCCTGCTCACCTGTGGGATGTTCCAAATAGGTGTTTGATGAGCATTCCTCAAATTTCTCAGTATTTTTTGCCACCTTTCCCAACTTCTTTGTCACGTGTTGTTGTTGCCATCAAATTCTAAAGATAATTATTTGCAAATAAAAAACTAAAGTTTATGAGTTTGAACATTAAATATCTTGTCTTTGTAGTGCATTCAATTGAATATAGGTTGAAAAGGATTTGCAAGTCATTGTATTCTGTTTTTATTTTCATTTATCACAATTTTCCAACTAAAATGGAATTTGGTTTTGTAAAAAGCATGTGGTGCTACTGTAGATTCCAACAGACGACCAGCAAACACAATGTTTGCATGACTTCTACAACTAGGATAAAATGACATACTCCAGGACCCAAGATAAACTGTTTAGCAGCACTACAACACGCAGCAGGTCCCGTTGGACAAGAAACACTTCTGTTACAGACACTTGTCTTACTTTGTTTAACAGTTTACCTGTCCAGCAGAAAGGTTACAGAGTCCGTAAGATCCTGAAGCGTTGACATCCATGCTGATGTTGACCTGGCTTCTTAGCTCTTCTCCGGTAAGCGCCTGTTATTCTGCCAGAGTCTCCGGTATTCACTACATTTTCTTGCTTGTGTTTTCCGTGGAGCGTGCCTCCCAACACAAGGGGAGGGAGCAGCGTCTGCCTCACAACCAGTCAGGTTTGAGGAGGCGGAGAATGGCTTTGTTTACAGTCAGAAAGAGCGGGCCGCTCAAAAAAATTTAAAATGTTGACTACACAGATGAAAAGCTTTTTTGTATAAACACCAAAAAAATATTCTTTTTTAAAAGATTCCTGCCTACCCCATCTTTAAGGTTGGCTAGATGCATCCTGGCAAACAGCTTTCTTGGGATTTAGTCATTACAGTATTACAGCATAACACTATTGGTAAAGGTAGAGTAGAGTTAGGGATTTGTAAGAATAAACAAGATATTCCTACAGTTCGTAAAAAGTGCAGAATATTAAAAATAAAGCTATTTACAAAGCGCACAGACTTTAAAGTCCTGCTCGATGATGATGATGATTATTATGATGATGATGAAAATTGTGTTGTTTTTTTTTGTTGTTTACATGTTCATATGGCATTTTTCTGATGCTACAGGACATATAATGAGAAAACTAAGTGCCAATTTGCCATTCTGAGAATTTCTGCATTCAAATCGCTGTGAATTTCTAGCAGAACCAAATGGCAGGCAGGAGTGATATTGTCATTCTTGCAGGACGTGATTGACAAACAAAAAGCCTTCTCCACAGTTGAAGTGTACTTGGCGGCTATTGCCGCTTGTCACATGGGGTTTGGGAAGCCGACAGCGAGTCAGCATCCGCTGGTTTGGCGTTTTATGAAAGGAGCGTGCAGGCTTCTCCCCGTGTCCAGACAACTGGTACCACTATGGGATCAGGCTGTGGTTCTGGAGGGAATTAAGGGGCCTCTTTTTAAGCCACTGAAGGGAGCAGACTTAAAACATGTGTCTCTCAAGACAGCTTTGTTACTGGCTCTGGCTTTAGCTAAACGAGTTAGCGACAACCATGCACTTTGGGTGCACCAGTCATGCGCTCAGCTCTTTCTGGGGGACGTAAGGATAATTTTGAAGTCCAACCTGGCATTTGTGCCTAAGTTGGTGGGTTCATGTTCCCCTATTGACCTTGCGGCTTTTGCTGCCTCACTAGGAGAGCAGCCGTCGCATGTGTTATGTCCGGTCTGTGCTGTTCACACTTATATGGAAAGAACAAAGGGTTTCAGGGGGAGCGATCAGCTGTTCGTCTCCTGGGCTAACCCTCGTAAGGGAAAATCATAAAGCAGCGCTTGTCCCACTGTACAGTGGAGACAGTTGCTTTGGCCTATAAGAGTCAGGGTTTGCAGCCATCCCTGGGCCGGCGAGCGCACTCGACTCGGGGCTGAACCGCATCCTGGGCCTTATTCAGGGTAGTGTCTGTTCATGAAGTCTGTGCTGAAGAGGGATTCTCGCCTCTCACTTTTGTCCATTTTTACATGCCGGATGTCTCTGCTCCATGCGTGGCACCCACAGTTTTGCTCTCCTGATTGGAACAGTTTATCTTTCCCTGTTGGTTGGTGGATGCTGGATAAGCTTGTCTGGCAATACAGGAGCTACCACATCCCATAGTGTGACATCAAGCGATATATTATGAAAGAGAACTTTAGTTTATTTGCATAACCCCGGTCACGGATCGGATCATTTTTCGGATCAGCAAAAAGCAAAAAAGTTTTGTCTGTTTATTAAACACTTAAATGATTAAATTAAAATATATAAAAGTAGTGCACAAGGCATAATATCTTCTTTTTAACATAATTATTAATGAAAAACAACTGAAAGTGCAACATATAGGCATATCTCCTTCCTTTAAAATGTAACAATGAACGAAAAATAAAGTGTGTGTGCGATGGGATGTCGTAACATGGTTCAAGTTTTTAAGGCCCTCATTTTGCACAACTGAATATGGCCTCATGTCTGTAGCTATAAACACATCAATAGCGTTTGTGATAGCTTTAGCCCGGTCGGATTGCGCAGGAAGAGGCTGCTTAAATGCTGCGGTGATGAGCGGTTGTTGGCCAGCTTTCGTTTTATCTCAGGTGTTGTGCCATAGAATGCACCCCTGCCATAGAATGCACCCCCTGACAGGAGCACGGTTGAAAGTACATAACAAGGCGAAATAATATAAGTTTTCCTTACATTGGATGGATTCAAAAGCGTTTGCCTTTAATCATTTTATTCAGGCTATATATATAAGCCAAAAACAACAGCCCTCGGAATATTGCTGTCCCAAAAATATAATGTTCTCTACCTTGACAGCTTACTATACAGTGTATATACCCAAGTACACCTCTATATGTGCATTTTTGAGACACATAAAAAGAAAATGAAAGTTTGCTGCTCCATTTGACATGTTGCCATGATCTAATACTCGTTTTTTTTTTAATATGAGATCATTATCTCCACTTGAAGAAGCTAACGAGTGGAGGGGATGCAGGGGGTTTGTTCTACAGCTGGGGTGCAATCTACGGCACAACACCGGTCAGTAAAACACCTGGGTGAAGTTGCTTCAAATGCATGATGAACACGATGTGTTTCCACTGTCATATGGCTTTCTTATGCCACAGTGCCTACACACCGTCGCAGTTTTGTCCACTGACCTCTTTCCTTCTTCATCATAGTTAACAGGGAAGCCAAAATGCTCCCATACAGGGGATTTAAGTGTGGCAGGGCGTTCAAGCTCCTCCTTTCCTCTGCTCGCCATGTCTGCCCTCCTCCTTTCTCCGTGAGCCACAAGCTGTGTGCGGATGGAGCACACCTTTTTTTTTTTTCAGAAATCAATCTGCGGGTCATGTGTGTGCTGAACTGATGACATCGATTGAAACGGATCACAGATCAATGATGATCCGTTGCACCACTAGTAATATGAGATGTCTCACCAGACAAACCTTCTTGCCTGGGCAAGTAAGAAGAGGTTCTTATCTTGAATGAGATAGTGCTGTCCGCCTGAGCCATTTGAGGTAAGTGGGACTAACTAAGGCGGACGGACACGTTTCACCAGCCAATCAGGATTGGCGAAATGAGATATTAATGCTTCGGAGGGCTGCAGTGAGGTGTTCATCCCATAATGAGACATCTCACTCATTTTACTCAGAGAACCAGAGTTATGCAAATGGCCTTAAAATTTCATATGTCACAAATCTAAGCTCTGCCCCCAAAGCCCCGCTGTGCAGGCCAGACTCGGAGAAATAGAGAGGACAATTGCGGAACAAGTGTGTGTGTTAGCTGATTGCAGTGCCCGCAAGAAAGCCAATTATGATATTAGCTTCCAACATGCCCCTAAAGACATACGTAAATGCCCGAGATCTGAATAGCTCCTATGTTTCCCGCTTCTTCTACTACACCGGCAATGTTAGGCTGCAAGCTAGCATGAAGAGAAGTGTGCAGAGCAGTGCTGTCTCAGCCAAAGACTTGCTGATGAGCTACTGGAGCTCTGCAGAAGAAAAGTCCTTGAAAATGACACAGATAATGTGACTTTGGCTAAAAACTTCATAATCACCATTTAAAGACCACTGAGGACACTTTAATTAGTGAAAAAAAAAAAAACAGAGTGGGACTCTAAGAAATAAGATAAGAAGAACTTTATTTATCCCAGACGGGAAATTCATTTGTCTAGAGTCTTAAGTCATCTACTATTTACAGAAGAATTATAAAGTCTGATGGCTGTGGGTATAAAAGATCTTCTGAATCCTTCTATTCTGCAGCAAAGAGAGAGAAGCTGTCCACCACCATTGGCCCTTTGGTCCATTAAGGTGTTATGAAGTGGGTGATCCATGTTCTTTAGAATAGTCTCCACCTTCCTCAGTGTACATCTCACCACCACATCCTCCACTCAGTCCAACTGGAATCCAACCGCAGAGCCAGCTTTTTTCACCAGTTTGTTCAGACGTCTTGCATCTTTTTGTTTGATACTGCCTCCCTGCTGCAGACTGCAGTGTACAACTCAACACTGTAGACACCATAGACTGATGAAAGGATTCACTCCCATCTCTGAGCTTGTCTCTGAGTATGATAGGTTGGATGGTGTTGAATGCACTGGAAAAGTCAAAGAACATGATCCTCACATAAAACAGTTCCTCCAGATAAGACAAGCAACAGTGAAGCATGTAGAGGACAGCATGATCCACTCTAGTGTGTTCTTTGTATGCAAACTGCAGGGAATCCAGTTTGTCTTTTGTTACAACCCAGCTTTTAGGCTGTAACATAAACAGGACGCAAGGCAAGGTAGAATCTACTGAACCACAAATTTATTATGGAAAAAACAAACGAATACACCAATCAATAACAGTACACAAGGCAGCCAAGTAACAAACAGCCGCACTGTGATTTGCACTCTGAAGACGACACTGGGTCCAGGGTGTACAGTAGCTCATTGTCTCTTGTTGATGACCCCACTTTCATTTTGCCCCGTAACAACAAAGAACAACCAGCGAAACAGGAACACCTAATGGTCTGGGGGGGGCATCACACTCCCCCATACAACAGTATAGGGGCCAGTGCTGGTAATTTTGTTATACTGTGGATATTTTCTTATTCCTCTTCCACAACTATTACTATATGATTCGCTACTAGTCCTACAGCTTCAAGAGTTGTAGAACAAATTATATATCAAAATGTGCAGATTATGTATGAGCTATTACTTTTCTCTGTGAAAAAAGTATGCCTTCTTACTAAGTCAGTATCTTAATGTAAAGTAATATCGTTGTTGGGGCTGTAAAGTCTTAAACGACTGGTTGATGTGTTGAGATGACCAAAATTCTGATTGGTCGACTCAGTTTTTTTACGCGTCAATTGACAGTCTATGGTTTATTTCATCAGAAGGAACATACCAAGTGCTAATGGGGTTGTTTTCAGAGCACCCCCGTTTCACAGGTTACAGCCTGTCCCAGAACAGCCCCCTTGTTTTCCCCATTTTGGATTCACCCAACCCATTGGAGACGGCTGGAGACAGGAACGTTCACGTAAATCATTGTCTGATGGTTTGCTGAATATAATATTTGTGTTTAACTGCTGTCTTGTGCTGATATCAGTATATTTTCACCCTGCTGAGCTGCGTCGTCCCCAACTGCTGAAGAGTTTGCTGTCAGGTGTATTAAAATATCATAATTTCAGCCGCTGTCTGAAACTCTTTGTTTTAGCTGCAGTCTTTTTAAGTCTCTTTTTTTTTCAAGGTTGATTTATTAACATCAAACCATGTTTTTATTCTTTTAAATTCTTTTTTTAACCACATTTAACACCTGTGTTATATCTTCCCCAGAATAAAATAAAGTAGTATTGTCTGCAATCAGAATACATTTAAGCAGTTTGGATTCATATCAAATCATTAATGTACAAAATAAACAGTTTTGGCCCAAGCACCGGCCCCTGAGGTACTCCACACTTACACTTACTTACTCCACACATGATTCAGTTTTAGCATTATTAATCTACACAAACTGCATTCTATTTTCCAAGTAGCTTGAAACCCATTGATGTGCAACCCCTCTGAGAAAGTGTTTACTCAATTTATTAATAAGTATTGAATAATCTATGGTATCAACAGCTTTTTTGAGGTCAATAAAAATACTTAAAAATATCGTCTCTTATCTGTGCGGTGGATATTTCTTCAGTTAGTTCCATAAGTCCCATAGATATGAAGTAATTGGTTGGGAATCCATACTGACCGTGGCTTAAAACATTATATCTGGTTATGAGATTGTGTAACCTGATCACAACTAATTTTTCCAATATTTTTGAAGATTGTGGAAGCAAGGATGCTGGTCTGTAGTTGGAGAAAACATGTTTTCTTTATGTTTACATAGTGGAATTGTTGAAGCAGTTGTTAAAATTGACAGTGTGTGGCACACCCCTACATTAGTGTGTCCCTATAACTAATAATAACAGTAATAACAGAATAAACCTTATTGTAAACCATGGAAATTGAACCGTTGGTTTGCTGTCATTAATTTGACCTCTAAACCTTCACATACTACAAATAGTGGTTTTCCTGTCATAATTTCACCACAAAAACAACCATGATCAGTAACACCTCCTCTCTCTTAGAATTCCCTTGTGCTATTTAGTGGTAAAAAAAAGTGTTAAAATGGATGCCTGAAGAATATAAAGAATAAAAGCTCAAACATAGTCTTCCTGATATTGTTGTTTGCGGGAAAAACAACACCATCAGGCAGGCAGATGCCTGGTGCCCTAAAGCTATGATACAATGAAACAGCTGCTTCTTTTCAGGAAGCCACCAGTGGCATCACAAAGCACGCTGAAAGACTTTTCTAGCACAGAGTAAATCCATTTTTTTGGTACTTTGTGTGCACTTAATGTTGTTTCCCCTCCATGTAGGTCATGGAGGATATTGCTTGTCTCCCAGGGCCACTTTGTGTTGAAAATATATCTTTTTGTTATATTCTGAGCTATGCTGTGAATTCAGTCTTGCAGTCCTGGAAAAGAGCCTGCTCTGATATTACTGGGCTGTGTTCATAACATGTTTATGCAAATGAATGCTTCATACAAATACAGATCAATGTGACAGGGATTTTCAGTGGTGGTACAGGTACAGTGGTTCTCTGAAAGATGAAATCTGATCCTTTACTTCTTCTTTCTCTGCAGTTCTGGATATGGCTCGACATGTGCCTCTGTATCGGGCCCTGCTGGAGCTACTGAGGGCAACTTCCACCTGCACAGCGCTGGTCCCCCTGCTGCTGCCTTTATCAGGAGATCCCGGAGAGGAGGAGGAGGAGGATGAAGAGCACTCAGAGGGGCAGACCTCTGTGGGGATGCTGCTGGCCAAGATGAAGACATGTGTGGACACATACACCAATCGCCTCAGGTAAGAAGGAGAAAATCATTCAGCTTTCAGGGGTGTAGAGTTACACACAAATGTAATTAAGCTGGCCCAAAAGTACATTTTCGATTTTCGTCCGGAAGACTTTTATCTCCAAAACAACACGAAACCAATGTTTTGATGACATTAGCTAAAACCTCAGCCAGCGCATGCTTGTCTGGATAAGGGCCAACATGTCTGCGGTGTGGATATTTTTATATATTAAAGTTCTAAAATACACTTATGGTGCAACTTAAGACACATCATCAGTGTTGGCACCTGGGTTCACTGGGTGTTTCGGGTCTCGCAACAGACACCCTCGCCCAGGGGACCCAGCCAGGGTGATCAAGTCCCGGCTTGTGTCTTAAGAGCATGTCACCACGGATCAACCCGCTTGATCCACAGCCATCTGGACACCTTCTCTGCTGCGTCGTAGATGTTCTTGATAGCTCGTCTGTTGTGCAGTCCCCCCACTCCCAGCATCTTGAGAGCCATGATGAGGGACTGGCCAGCGAATCCTCTGCATCCGACCTCGATGGGGTTGCATCGGGTCCTCCATCCCCTGCTTCGGCATTCACTTGCCAGCTCCTCGTACTTGGCTTTCTTCCTCTCAAAGGCCTCCTCCATCCTGTCTTCCCAGGGAACAGTCAACTCCAGCAGGACCACTTGCCTTGTTGTTTCAGACACAAGGACCATGTCTGGCCTGAACGTGATCACTTCTCCGGGAATTTGAGCTGTCTCCCTAGGTCGACTTTCAGCTGCCAGTCCCGGGCTGTTGCCAGCAGCCCCCCTGCTTGACTCCTGAGCTGCTGCGGCTTCTCCCCAGCCTTAATGAAGGCGATGGTCTGCCTTGATGGTTGTACGTGTTTGCTGGTGGAGATGCCTGTGCTGATGGCCTCCGCAATGACCCGTAGCACTTAATCATGGCGTCAGCGGTAGCGCCCCTCTCCCAGTGCTCTTGGGCAGCAGCTCAAGATATGCTCCAGTGATCCTGTTCTTTGGCAGAGAGGGCACAGTGGGTTCTCATCCAAGCCCCAGCGGTGGAGGTTGGATGGACTTGGGAGGACGTTGTAGACTGACTAAATGAGGAACTTTATCCGGTGAGGCTTAGATCCCCATAGTTTTGACCACGAGACCTTCCGGGCAGCTGCCTCCTCCCAACGGGTCCACACCCCCTGCTGCCGCATCCCTACTGTCTTACTGCAGCGGGCTTCCTCCACCCCTGCTCGGACCTCCTCCTGGATCAGCTGACGCCTTTCCTTCCCCTTGGCCTTGTTGTATGAAGGTCTCGGGTTGCACCCCAAGTCCTGCCCGTCCGGATGCCACTGTTCCCACCAACTCACTGTGCCGCAAGCGGGACTCAGCCTGGTCGACTGCTTCTTGAGCACACCACTTCCTGCTGGTTCTCACTTCTACGCCAGCCGAAGAGACCTTGATGTCACTTGAGTGCCTATACAGCAGCACCTCTCTTGCACGGGTAACCATAGACTCCTCCGTCAGACTGCTGAAGGGTAGGTTAAGTTTGTTGCTCTTCCCGTACAATGCGATGCTGCTGACGCTTCGTGGTAGGCCCAACCACCTCCGCAGGAAAGAGCTGACCTTCCTCTCGAAGCACTCGACGGTGGTCACGGGCACATTATAAACCAACAGTGGCCAGAGAAGTCGAGGTAGGATGCCATGTTGGTAAATCCAGGCTTTGAACTTGCCTGGTAGCCCCGACTTATCCACTGCCGTCAGCCAGGTTCCCAACTCCTCTGATGTAGCTTGGAGTGCTGTGGTGTCCTTCAAGGTGCAGTCGTAGATCTTGCCCAGGCTCTTAACTGGCTTCTCTCCCACAGATGGAATCAGGGTATTTCCTATTGAGAAGCGAAACTTCTCTGCGACCTTCCCCTTTCTCACCATCAGGGACCTGGATTTGGCTGGCTTGAAGTTCATCCGGGCCCAGCTGACGAGGTGTTCCAGGCCTTGCAGGATCCATCTACAGCCCGAAACAGATGTTGTAGTCACCGTCAGATCATCTATAAATGCTCTGATGGGGGGGCTGTCGCATACCTGAGTTGGTGAGTGGTCCTCTGCACTCCACCTCTGCTGACTTCACCAGCATATTCATGGCCAAGGAAAACAGTACCACAGAAATGGTGCATCCTGTGATAATGCCCTTCTCCAGCCGATGGAATGCAGATGTTACTGTTCCGGAAGTGACTCTCAAACTGAAGCACCTGTAATAGTCCAGTATGAGGTCCTTGATCTTGCCTGGAACGTGGTGTCGATCGAGCGAGATTTCCACCAGCTTGTGTGGCATGGACCCGTAGGCATTGGCAAGGTCGAGCCAAAGGACTGCCAGATCTCCTTTGCCTTCTCGTGCTTCCCGGATCAGCTGGGTGACAACTCCTGTATGCTCGATGCATCCTGGGACCTTTGGGACTCCTCCCTTCTGCACAGAGGTGTCGATGTATGTGTTCCTCAGGAGGAACTCCATCAAACGCCGGGCAACGATACTGAAGAAAATCTTGCCCTCGATGCTGAGGAGTGAGATGATCCTGAATTGCTCGATGGTAGTTGAGCTCTCCTCCTTTGGAATCCAGACCCCCTCTGCGTGTCTCCACTGCTGGGCAACCTTCCCCCTTCTCCAGATGACCCAGAGGATTGACCATAGTCGCTTCAAGAGTCTGGGGCATCTCTTGTAGACCACATATGGCACTTGCTGGGGCCTGGTGCTGACTTAGACCTAGCTGCCTTGACAACCTCCTCAACTTCTCTCAAAGTTGGCTCCTTGGTGTTAAATGCCGAGGTGGGTTCTGGCGGGGTTATCAGGGTTCTGCATGGCCCAAGATCTTCCTCTCTTGCACTGTCGCTGTAGGTGGTATTGAGGTACTTGTTAACCTCGTCTTCAGTGCAGGCAAGACATTTAAGAACTAAAGATAGCGATTTGCATTGCATGTAACACTTAAATTCTAAGAGGGGGTGTTCACGATTTTTCAGAGTTTCTTCATGTCAACCTCAATTTATCACCTGAAATCCAAACATCCTGATTGTCTTTCTGAATATGAGAAATACAGGAAAATCCCTCCAACCACACCCACTCCGTCTGTGGCAGATGTTGCAGCCAAATACACAAGCGGACGCTAGGAAAGTTTCTTCTCACTTTTATTCATAACTTTAACAGAAATTAACATTGCAACGCAAACACATGCTCAGCTTCCACTCTCAGCTACTTGAAAGAAATCACAGTGACGCTACTTCTTCTTCTAGTTGCGTCTCTATCACTTACAACACTTTTTCCTGTGACTCATAGGCGCCATCTAAAGGTGTGAACAACACAAAACATGCAGCAACACAGTGACTCAAACACTCAAAACTAACATTGCATTTGTATTAATTAGTATAAATTTAATATTTATTAATAAATGATATAAATGTAATGGTTAATTTATGCGATTGCAATGCCTTGATTGTAGTGAGTTTAATACACAGTCAGAGCCATGAATACAAAGGTCTTAATGATGGGCATACGAGTGGTTGATGTGCTGAGATGACCAAAATTCTGATTGGTCGACTCAGTTTTTTTACGCATCAATTTACAGTCTATGGTTTATTTCATCAGGAGGAACATACCAAGTGCTAATGGGGATCCATTTCTGTCCACGGGATTCGGTGCTGGGCTCTTCCCTCTTCGCTCGCCGCTACTGAGGGAATCCTGGTTAGTTTCTTTTCCTCCGCTTAGTAATATGCTTAAATTCAGCGGGTCGTCTCGTCTGATCTGAGGTCGTAGTCGGAGGATGGGGGTCGGGGAGCGGGGATTAGGGGATGAAAGGACCCCCTTTTTCCCTGTCCGCCCCCTCCGGAGCTCTGGGGCGCTCCTGGCGAACCGGCCGCTTTGCACCCCCTCCCTACACAATTTGACACGACTCAACTTTGAAATGAAAGAATTTAACTATGGGCTGAAAATTAGTCATTACCTCACTGCACACACGGGCATTATCAGACGCAGCTCCTCCAGACCGTAGGCCAGTGGTTCTCAAGTCTAGTCCTCTTATTCTCGTAAGAAATTACTTTAATACAACTTTATTTTCGTAAGTAATGATTTTAGCTCGACTTAATTCTAGTTATTACAAAGTCTTAATTTTTTTCACTTAATGTGGCTGTCGTACTATACATTTATATATATCTATATTAGGGCTGTCAATCGATTAAAATATTTAATCGCGATTAATCGAATTGTGATCATAATTAATCATGATTAATCGCAAATTGATCGCATATTTTTGATCCATTCTAAATCGATCTTTTTTAAATTGTTATACTTTTATCAACATGAGAATCAACATGAGAACAGATCGTGGATTTTCGTGGTAATGGTGGTCCTACAAGGTAATTCATATGTCCAGTCATTGGATGCGATCCGTATGATTTCACGCAGACCAACGTCCTGCACAATGCTAATCAGCCGACAAGCGGTAGCCACCCATTTAGCGATTTGTGTTTCAAGTTTGCGTTTAGTAGAGCTCTCCATCTGTTTACCTTGCACATTCAGCGTTGTTTGCTTGAGGCGGGGGGGGCGCGGGGCTCTCTGCATCAGCTGTGTGCTTGGCCGACAAGTGATATTTGAGACTAGACGTACTCCGGTGACTAAATTCAGCTCGACAGGAAACACAAATGACTTTTGTCCTGTCAAGAGAGCCATCTGGCAAGGCTTTGTAGCTGAACTTTCTGTTCAAAATCGTGTTC
Organism: Xyrichtys novacula; assembly: GCA_962446985.1. NCBI lineage: Eukaryota > Metazoa > Chordata > Actinopteri > Labriformes > Labridae > Xyrichtys > Xyrichtys novacula. The sequence continues at coordinate 1,256,046 of OY660874.1, read as the reverse complement.
TTATCCATTATATCCTAGTTACTGCTCACGGGGATTTGTTTATGTCTGCTGCGGTATCAGTCAGTGCTCTACTTCCTGATTCGCGAAACTACGGAGTGCCCCGAGGCTCACATAGCCTGGACACCTCACCAACTGTTCCTCTACCCTTTTACAACGGCAAGAATATCCACGCAGTGTGTGTATAGTTTGATTAAGCCAGGCTAAGGCTTGCGTTAATCGTGTGTCAAAAAAATTAGTGGCGATAAAAGTCACTTGAGTTAACGCGACAATAACACGTTAACTTTGACAGCCTTAATCTATATATATATATATATATATATATATATATAGATATAGATATATATATTCAGATATATGTTTATATATATTTATATAAATGTAAAGAAACATCTTTAACAGGGTGAAAGCAAAAAAATCACACTGTCCAAAATTATTCATACCCTGTCTCAATAATCAATTGCAAACTTTTTAAAATATTTTTTATATCACAGCCTCCAAACGATTTCTGTAATTGCTCACAAGCTGCAGGAATTTTGGACCATTCCTCCTTTGCAAAAGTTTCAAGATACTTGTAGTTGGAGGGTTTTCACGCTGTAACCAGTTCCTTGAGCTCCACCCATAGGTTCTCGATGGGGTTTAAATCAGGACTCTGACTTGGCCACTTCATGACATTAACATCATTGGCCTGAAACCATTTCTTCGCGACCTTGGCTGCTGTGGCGGCCGGTATACGAGGGCGCTGTGGGCAGAGCCCTGCCTGAGTTGCGTAAGCAAAAAGAGATGTCTGCTGTCTCCCTGAAAATTATTCTCAAAGTAAGGAAATGGCACTATTATATTAATCATTCCATTAAATGTGTATTTCAGACTCGGAACATCTGTTGGCTCACGCATGATCAGATCACAGTTGTGCATTAGCGCCAGGGGTGCTACGGGCCAGCGCCCAAGCTTTCTGCTCCCTTCTTGAAAAGTTAGCTCATCCTAGCCAAATGAAAAAAAAATCCTTAAGGAGCGCCAGGGACAAGCGCACAAGCGTCCCTAATTTGAATGACATAAGCACTTTCATAACCAAATTGGCCACAAACGAACGCAGAGCTACAATGTGCGTCTGACGTAGCTAGCTGCTCTACTCGGAGCCGGTCTGCCCCTCACTCTGCACTTGGCTGCTAATGACAGAGGATGTGGGAATGGCTACCACAAACCCACTACCAAGTGATTTACCGGAGAAAGCTGTGCTGTCCATCAAGTAGGTCCCGTTTGAGAGGAGAACTCTGCAGGATTAACTAAAGCTGGAGGAGCTTGCTCCGTTTCGACTAGACATCGCCACTAAGCAAGTGACCACCGAGAAGAGCAGACAATATACGTGGACATTTTCAAGAGCATGGTATAGGCGCAAAGCATGGCTAACTGGAAGTCCAAAGAGTAAGGCCCTTTTTTGTTTTCCGTGTAAATTAATGGTGACAAAAAGAAATTATAAAGCTGGAAAAATAAAATTTCAGCTACTGAAACAGTTAATCAACAGAATCTGTTTGTAGAAAAGTAGAGTATATAAAGATTAAAACCAAATATAAACCATAAATTTATTATAGTTAGACACTACATGAAAGCCAGACTAAAAAGAAAGCTAACAGACAATGTTCATGCCACAATGTTAGAAATCAATACATTTTAAGGCAGGATGAAAAGGTCCTGGAAAAGTCCTGGAAAATAATTTCGATAAAAGATTGGGAACCCTGTATTTGTTCACCCAGTTTCAATTCAGTTCAACTGAAATATCAAATGTAATAAAACCATCTGTATTTAAAGCAAATGTTAATGTTGTTTTCCTTGGCTGATCACTTTGATATGCAGCCTGATTTGTTATAAAAGTGGATCTGCTCTTCACTATTTTTCTGCAGTTGCCTTTGTGTGCTCCTTTGCTGTAGCCTAACCTGTTGAGATGCAGGTTAATGTACACGAGTAAGAGTATGCTACTGTCAGTCTCTATATCATAGGATTACATTAAATGTAGGTAGGCTGTGTGTCAGCTATAATACCCTGTTAATAAGTTGAAATATAGTATCCCCACCCCATTTGTCTTTGTAGTTCAGCATCGTATGTTTCCTTGATTATTTTCTTACAAAGCACCAAAATGCTTCGTTTACCTTTTGAAATGGAAAAAAAATCTCCCGGGGGAGGATATTCAGTGTAGTAAATTTATAAAGTTTGTCCACAACCCCATAAGCTTTGCTGGCGGAGGCTGGCTTTATGACCTATACTGCAGCCCATCAACAGAGGGTGCTGTTCTCGGAGCACCCTCAAGGCTTCACCCAGCAAGGAGACAGACTCTGTCCATTCTTTATACAGTCTATGGGTATGAATAATTTTGGACATGGTGACTTTTTGTCAAAGTTTAATGTAATACCTTTAACAGTGTTACTCCACAAAAATTTATTGGTCATGGTTCCAGACTTGCCCGCGTTTCCTATTTATGTCAAATCTGAGGTGAAATACTGATGTGTAACTGAAAAAAATAAGAAATTCCTTGTATTTGACAGGGGTATGAATGATTTTGGGCTTAAGTGTTTATGTTTGTATACACAGACATACAACCACACCATCTCATCACCATCACCATTTCACACCATCTTAATCATTTTGCACTGCAGACGCGGTAGTTCTTCTGCCTTAGCGTCTCGGTCTGGTTTGATTCCCATGAAGTAATGGTCATAAATGTCCTTCCTTGAGCTGCGTCACCCTGCTGCAGTTGCGATGGACTGTAAATGGCCTGTAACTCCTTCTTTATTCATAGGATGCAGCTGAGATTTATTCAGGACCCACCTGATGGGTTACCAGATAGGGTAGAAAATCAACACCTAGTTTTGTTAAAATGCGCTTAGGTGGCGCTAAAAAATGTCTTTAAAAAAAAAAGTAATCTGTGGTATTGCTATAGATCTGCACGGCCACATAAAATTGTTACACAGAACAGGAGGGGCGTCCTCTTGAGGGCTCCAATGTCAAAATAGGGCCCCCTAAAAAATGTTGAAATGTAAGCCCTGCTCCTGTGCGTGACTCACACCTATTGAGTCAATGACACTTATGTTGGATCTGAAGATGAACAAAAAGGGGAGCCTGTCCACAGAGGTGGCTGCGCGACACAGCTAAGGCCCGTTAGTGCCCCGAGGAGCACTAGTTGTCATTGTTGTTGTGTTCCATTGTATTTTGAAATGTGTTAAATAAAAGAGAAAAGACAACATTTAAAAATAAGTAATAAAATAATGTTGCTAAAATTAAAAAATTAAAAAATACAGTACTTAACAAATAAATAGAATTTTTAACAGTCCATAACAACCTGAGGAAGGGAGAAAACACCAAAGGTCAGATGACTTCATAAGTATCTCCTTGTATTTGTATCCATAAGAACATACACTATCTCAGTGGTCAGAAAATTAGGAATAGAAATCTTTGAGCAGATCAAGAGGAAATAGGTTCTGGTTTTTGTTCTGATCATAATTTAAAGCAGCTAAGCTTGTAAGTCATCAGTACACTCCACCAATGAGGTTGCACTCAGTCATGAGTGAGCCCAGTTGTAGCCTTGATTCAACGAATTTTGTACTAAGGACAAAGTTAATACTCTTTTCACAGTTTAGAGGTTGCAAGTAAGCATTATGTAACAGCTGAAATTGGTAAAGAGTCCTACAAAACACTTTACACTCCTATGAAGGATGACATAACAAGGCTGAGAAGAAGCTAAGGGTTGAGCTGACTGATTTAATGTTGGTAACATCTTCTCAAGATGACATTGATAAAGAAGTGTGACGACTTTGATTTGTACCATTGCACTTGTGGAGGGACATTTCATCTACACAGTCATAGAGTAAATATTTGTTTGCCTTCTGTTTGCACATACAGCTATCGTGCCATGAATGCGGTTGTAGACATACTTGATTTTGTACTATATGTTGTACTGGAGGACACCACTAGAGGGCACACCAGAGCGCCTAAGCTTTTCACACCTGCATTTTTACAGTATGATAATAGGAGACATGCGAAGAACTTGCAGAGGCTGCAAATGTTGCAGCAGTTTATTAGTGGTCATTTATTGAGCCAGCTCAGGTGACAGAGCCTTTAATCAGCACCACACCTCTACCTGGTTATATCAACCTTATGTCTATAGCAACCAAACAGTAACACAACTTCACAAAGTAACAAGGTTCAGCTGATAGTGTGGTGCGGATTGGTCCAATAAGCTACTGTTGTTTTACTAGTAACTCAGACCTCTAATAATTTTGCTCAAAGCCACCCTGAGAGACACTTTGTTGTGTTTTCACCCCCTGTGGACAGAGCTTTACCACTAAATCTTACTTTTTCTATCATGTCCATGTATAAGAAGTGTTTTTCTCACATAAAGTCTCATCCTGTTTGTCTCGAGCTGTCAAATTCTTAATTCACTCTCAGTATTTGCTACGGAGAAAGTGAAAAATGCTGTTTTTTTTTGTGCTGTCAGTCTTCTGGTCTGACAGAGACCCCCCTTGCTGCAGAAACAGGCATTGAAATGACAAAATAGGAAATGTAAGTTTTGATGCTGACAGTTCCTTGTGAAAGTCCTAAAAAAGGATTAGTATTAATTTCAGTTTGATTCATTATCAGTCTAAACTCCTCACACAGGTGTGATGTAATTTCCTTTAGACTTGAAAATGCCTCATTACCTCGACTCTGCTAAGTTTAAGCAAAAACAGAATGAAACCAAAGTGAAATATCTGACACAGAGTTGCTCTGACTTAACACCAAAAAAGATGTGATGCAGTAATATATAACACTGTAAAAAGATTCCAGTACTAAATACTGAGCTGATGTCTGTTTGTGGGTTTCAGGTCAAAGAAAGATAAAAGTAAAGGAGTGGTGAAGACAGAAAACTCAGATCCAGAGCCTGAGGGTTTGACCCTGCTGGTTCCCGACATCCAGAGGACGGCTGAGATCGTCTATGCTGCCACCACCAGCCTACGGCAGGCCAATCAGGGTATGTGATTGATTGATTGATTGATTGATTGATTGGTTGATTGAGGACATGATAAAATCAAAGAAACGAACAAAACAAAGAAAACAAAAAACCCCAAATCAAAATAGTCAAAACAGCAAAACAATGTTAACATGTCCGAAAAGGAGTAGGAAGAAGCAAATGCTTATTTAATCCTACTCCATCTCCTTTCTCAATAATTAATAGTCAGCAGTTCTGTGTATTTACATAAACCAATACCTCATGAATATGCATATTTACATAAGTTCATATTCACAGACAACAACAATGAACAAGTGAATAAATGATCTGTGAAAAACACCTGATGATCAACAAAGCCCTTCATTCTCCCTGTACCCTGTGAAAACCATGTTGTTTTACCGCTTTTTGACCTGGGTGATGCTTAGACATTGCTTGAGCTCCGCACCCAACCCGTTCCACAGCTTCACTCCACATACAGAAATAGAAAACTTTCTTAGTGTAGTGCGGACACAAGGATGTTTTAAATTGTTCACCCCCCTCAAATTATAATCCCCTTCTCTGTTAAAAAACAATTTTTAAACATTTCCAGGAAGCAGATGATTTATTGCTTTGTACATAATTTGTGCTGTTTGAAAGTGAGCCAGATCAGAGAATTTTAGTATGTTTGATTTCAAGAATAGTCTATTTGTGTGATCTCTGTAACCGGCATCATGAATTATCCTTATGGCTCTTTTTTTGCAGTATTGATAGTGATTGTAGTGTACATTTGTAAGTATTGCCCCAAACCTCTGCACAGTAATTTAAATATGGTAAAACCAGTGAACAGTAGAGAATGTGGAGTGAATTGTGGTCCAGGATATGTTTTGTTTTGCTGAGTACTGAGATGCTTCTTGGCAGTTTGTTCCGTACATGTTTTGAGTGAGATTTCCAGTTTATTTTGTCTATTATTACACCAAGAAACTTATTTTCATGAACTCTTTCAATATCCACACCACCTGCTTGCACCTGCACTTGAGTATCCCTACTACAATTACCAAATAACATGAACTTAGTTTTATCTAAATTTAATGATAACTTAACTTCTGTCAAACCAACTTTAATTTGCACATTTCTGCAGTGACTGTCTCCAGTAGCTCGTTTAAATCACCCCCAGAGCAAAAAATATTGGTGTCATCAGCAAACAATACTAATTTTAATATTTTTCATACCTTACAAATGTAATTTATATAAAGGATAAACAGTTTAGGACCCAAAACTGAGCCCTGGGGAACACCGCAAGCAATGTCCAAGCATGATGATGTATGTTCACCCAACTTCACAAGTTGTTTCCTGTCTTCTAAGTAGCTTCTCACCCAATGCAATACTACCCCCAGATCCCATACCGTTCCAATTTATTGATTAATATGTTATGATTAATTGTGTCGAAAGCTTTTCTAAGATCTATGAATACTCCAACTGCATACTGTTTGTGGTCTATTGCATTTGTGATTTCCTCAATTGATTCAATTAATGCAAGTGATGTTGAGCTGTTTGACCTGAATCCGTATTGACTATCAGAAAGTAATTTATGCTTTTCTATGAATTTCTCTAGTCTGTTATTGAATAGTTTTTCCAATATTTTAGAGAATTGTGGAAGTAATGAGACAGGCCTGTAATTTGTGAAGTGGTGTCTATCCCCAGTTTTATACAGCAGCACAACTTTCACTATTTTCATTTTGTTAGGAAATTAACCAGTTTGGAATGATAAGTTACAGATGTATGTTAGTGGTTCTGAAATCCCCTTTATGACCATTTTTACAATTTTCATATCGATTTCATTACAATCAGTAGATGTTTTATATTTACATTTATTTACAATAAGCTGATAAAAGGGAAATTTGTGTACTACACAAATTCTAGAGTCTGACTTATATCTCAGCCAGTGATTATATTTAAGGTCCAAAATAAACTGGGTCTTATTTGTGTTTTGGTCATGATTTAAAGCTGTCACATTCAAACCCAAACAAACTTTGTCGTCATCTTTTGTCCTTGCTGTTCCTCCAACTTAAAAACATTTTTGGAGAGCGTCCAATACTCCTTCTTTCTCTTTTATCAGCTTGATCTGATTAAATTTAGCAGGTCCTCGCTCTTTATTTTTCTCTCTGTCAGCTCATCCTCAGACCCTCATCTATTGTCTGCGTCCTACCCTCATGGTGCAAGGACAAGAAAATGGGTGTCTAAGTTTAGCTTAGCAAAAAGTCCGAATTCCTTCAGCCGTGATTTATTAAATGTGACTGGACTTCCAGGTCACACAATAGAGTAGACATGTTTTCCTCGAGCTATCCACTCAAAATTGCTCCAGTTTTTTTAATATACATATATATATATATATATATATATATATATATATATATATATATACATATATATATATGTATATATATATATATATATATATATATGTATACACCGTATTTTTTGCACTATAACGCGCAATTAAAATCCTTTAATTTTCTCAAAAATCCTCAGTGCACCTTATAATCAGGTGCACCTTATGTATGAATTCTGGTTGTGCTTACTGACCTCGAACCGATTTCATGTGGTACACAGTGCTCAAACATCTGTCAAACTGTTTTATTACAACTTCGGTAAGCAACAAAGCCGCACAGGCTGATGGCTTGTCGGAGCACTGCAGCTACCATAGCCTCGCGGAGCACTACAGCTACCGTTGTCAGGTGCCTCGCGAAGTAATTCGTACTGTGCCTCGGCTTTGACATACCGTTGCAGTAATATTAATTTGTGTTTACACAGAACCCAAAATGGCACCTGTTAAGAGACATGCTTATGAAGTGTATTTTAAACTTAAGGCTATCGGTCACGCAGTAGAACATGGGAACAGAGTAGCTGCGAATTCAACATTAATGAATCAATGGTACAAAAGTGGAGGAAGCAAGATGTCCTGCGCCAAGTAAAGACAACCAAACAGAGTTTCCGAGGGAACAAAGCGAGATGGCCACAGTTAGAGGACAAAATTGAACAGTGGGTTATTGAACAGAGAGCAGCAGGTAAAAGCGTCTCTACAGTCTCTACTCGACTCAAGGCAACAGTGGTCGCACATGATATGGAAATTAATGAATTTCAAGGAGGTCCTTCTTGGTGCTTCCGTTTTATGAAAAGGCGTAATCTCTCTATCCGCACAAGAACTACCATCTCGCAGCAACTGCCAAAAGATTACAAAGAAAAGCTGGCCGTTTTCTGCACTTACTGCATGGACAAGATCACTGAAAAGAAGATCCGGCCAGAACACATCACCAACATGGATGAGGTCCCGCTAACCTTTGATATCCCCGTGAACCGTATGGTCGAGAAAACAGGGACCAGTACATGCACCACAGGGAACGAGACGGCATCCTTCACTGTTGTTCTCGGTTGCCAGGCTAATGGCCAGAAGCTACCACCCATGGTCATTTTCAAAAGGAGGACTTTGCCAAAAGAAAAGCCAAAAGGGATATGGGCATGCTTGATGCTGAAATCGCCCAACTTTTTAACTCACTGAAGATGAAGAATTTGATGGATTTGTGGAAGAGGAATGAACTGAAAAAGTGAGTGTATTGTTTCGTGTTTCATGTTACAACTGAACGATGTTGAGTTTTTGAAGTTAAGTTATGAGGTTATTTAATAAGAGGAATAAACTGAAAAAGTTTTGTATTTCATGTGTTACAACTGAAGAATGTTTAGAGTTTTTGAAGTTATTTAAGTTATTGAATGAGTTAAATAAAGTTTGACTTATCTGACTGTTTTGTTTGGCTAAATGCGCTTTATAGTCCAGTGCGCCTTACAATCTGGTGTGCCTTATGTATGAAAATAGACGCAAATAGATTCGTTCACCTTTTATTGATGGGATAGGGCAAACATGGGGGGGGGGGGGGGGGCATGCAGCACATGTTTGGGGGATGGCCTTAAACCCACGGCTGCGGGGACTGTGGTCCCAATACATGGGGCGCGCTAACCTGCTTGGCCATCTGCGCGCCCCCTTACATTCCTACCACTTTAGGCCTAATTTGCACATCTAGTAAGACGGAACACGGCAATTTACCGATTGCTTACTATTCCCAATCCAAAAGATTCTGAAAATGTCAACAAATGTGACGAAAAAGGAATGTAACATAACGGCCCCAGTCGCCACTGAAGATAGCATGGCGGCACTCACATAAAACTTCCCTTTCTGCATTGTTCAAATCGGCTATAACACTGGACTTCGTCCACACAGCAACCACAGACTAGTGTTCCATTCGTCAACGAAAATTATGACGATATATCGTCGTTGACCTTTATTACGTGACAAGATGAAACATAAATGGTGGTCTTTTGACGATAACTATAACTAAATATACAATGCAATATTGTTGATGAATAAAAACAAGACTAAATATGGTTCAAAAAATAAACTGCTAAAATGTCTCTTCATTTTCGTTTACTAAAACGAGACGAGACAAAATTGTTAGACGCGTTGTTATTGTTTTCTGTTTCCTCGGCTGTGTGTCACCCTGCTCAGACGCAGGTGACGTCACATCCTCAATCCCCTAATTCACGCTATTTTTACATCATTTTTCGTCGACTAAAATAGTCATGGGTTATTCTGACTAAAACTAGACAAAAATGCTCAGAATTTTAGTCAACTAAAACTTGACTTAACAAAAAGGAGTTTGAACGTGCCTAAAACTAAGAAAAACTAAAATAACAGTGTGACTCAAAGACTAGACTAAAATTATAACACGAACACAGACACCATATTACCTCACTCAAGGCTAACCCTTACAAACTTAGCAATCGAATGGAGGTACTGGAAGCTAAATAGGATGCTATGGAAGATAGCTGTAACCAGTGCTTAATTTGTGCCGGGACCTATTTCAGCCGCTCCAGCACCTGTTTGATCTGCTCCAGGACCTTCCCTGTAGAGGATGACATTTTTCAGGAATTCCTGTGGGTCACGATTCCCGCGGGAATCCCACGGGATGGGAGTCATTTTTTTTTTTTATCCCGTGATCGGGACGGGACGGGGAAAAAAAGCAACGGGAGCGGGCAGGAATGGGAACAACATTAATAGATGATCATTTTCAGCCGTGTTAAACAACCAGATGAACAGATGCGTCCATTTTTGTAGTCATCTCTCAGTGAGAGCCGACACTATTGACCTCACTGGCAACACAAAAGAACTACAATAGTGGTTTGACTTCCTGTCAGCCGGAAGCGCGGCTGCGCATTTCTACCCTTTAAGCCAGGAGCGCGGATACCTCATTTTGTGACATTCTGTAGTTTTTCAATCATTTCTGGAGTCGTGGCGAATAAAAGCATCATACCCGTCTGCCTCTGATAGGCGAATAAAGTGCTGGGATTCATGCTCAGATCTTGCTACGTGCTTCAAGAGTGAAGTAAACAATGACAGAGGCAGAGAGCAGCTTTGGAGGAGAAACATCCAGCAGTGTGAACAACCTCTTCATATGGAGTGCTTTGGTTCACACTATCGGTCGTTTTCTGTGAGTGTTGCATGACTTTGGGTGAGCACAGACATGAATACACTTCAGCCACGTATTTATTTAGTCATTTTTCTCGTTTTAAGCGCTGGTCTTGTACTGGCACTATACTAGGGCAGCTGTATACACTTTATTTTTTATATTTACATTTGTATTGATGGACACTTTATCATGACTGCCACTTTTTTTACAGAAAGCAAATAGTTTATTATTCTCCAGTGCAGTCTTTAATTTTATTTATACAGCCACTTTAATTCAATTAATTTTTTTTTTCAATGTTTTAAAAAATGTGATGAAGGTTCCGAAAAATAATAGATAGCTTTCTTGAAAGCCACACCTGTAAGCCTGTAAGCTCTCAAATACTTTTGAATTATGTTTCTATCTGCGACAGAGGCTGAGATATCAGCTTTTTTGTAAACCTCAACAGTTGAGAAAACCTCAGGATCTGGGGGCCCTTCTTAAAATGGCCCTCAGGATTTTAGAGGTGGGGCTCAGACAGGGTTCAGGTCTTAATGGGTTAATAGGGGAGCAGATTTCTTATGAGAGATTACTGATGATTTTGCATCAAGGAAGGCAAGAAAGGTCAGGTTTTAGTTTTATTTTGTGTTTTCTGTTCATAGAGCAATCACATTTTCTTTAGTGTGTTTTCAAATTTGTGTGATTTGCCATGTAAGATTATTAGTCTGTATTTTCTTGGAGGGGGTCTCACCCGGGGAGTAATTTAGTCTAGAACCGCCACTGTGTATATATATATACTGTATATATATATATATATGCACTTTTATTACACCGACCAAATGTCAGGCATGTGAAACTTAAAGGCAATGCCTTTTATATGCAGTGCACTTAAAAAACCTAAAATAAAAAATGCAACGTTTTTTTCCAACATGTTTGGTTTTATTCAAACAGGAGCGGGACAGGAGTGGGAGTAATTTTGAGTGGGAGCTGGATGGGTGTGGGAGTCATTCTACGGGAGTGGGACAGGGCGGGATTATTTTTTTTACTCCGGTCCAGGATTGGGACGGGACGGGATTTTTTCTCTGGGAGTGGGACGGGACAGGAGTTAAAATCCACTCCCGTGTCATGCTCTACTTCCCTGTCAATAAATAAACTGTGTGTTATTTCTCTCTGAAGTGACGCCTGTTGGCATTTTCCTCAGAAATTAGGTAAAACGGGGAAAAAGTGATTTATGCCGTCATGTGTCACAACGCAATTGTGCATTGGGATGGTTTTGTTTCCGCACCAGCACTGTGTGCAAATAGGTAAACAACACTAAACAGCCAGATGACTAACAACCCGCAAACTACTGTTACTGACAGTGACACACTAAGAGTAAGACTGGCTTTTCTGGTGTCAAAAAAATCTGTTAACAATAAAAATATGTTTGCTTGCAATATGTCAGTTATTTATATTGCTCATTCCAAATTGATTCCAAGTGTTCTGATGGGCCACATGGTGTGCCAAATGTTGCTGCAAATGTTATACTAGGTAGGTGTGGAAATTAAGGTGAAAAAGACAATAAAAACGCATTAAAAACCTGAGAAAAAAAGCATATTTTTACGGCGTGCACGCGCTCAAGAGGGGGACCCGGCACCTCCTGGAGGACAAATGGCTGGAACAAGCTGAAGGCTAAAAGCATCGACCTCGAGTCATGTTGCCACCACAATAATAAATGGATAGTAAACCTCCCCAAGTAGATTGAAGGTTTGCAGCCCACAGCTTTCTTCTCTGAACTTTTGAAGGAGATTCTCAGCGAACAGATTCTCCCCGAGAATCTTCACCGTTCCCACAGAACTCCAGGATCCAGGCTTAGAGCAGTAATTGCACACATTCATCATTACCAAAGGAAGAAGGCAATTATCCAGAAAGCCCGAAAGAAGAGAGGTAAGCTGTCTTACCAGGGGAAACCTGTTGCCATTTTTGAGGACTACTGCCCTGAGATAATAGAGCAACGTATAGTGTACCAGGAAGTGATGTCGAGGCTGTACCAACAAGGATATAAACCGTCACTCCTGTACCAGGCTAGGCTATGGGTCTTGACCAAAGATGGAAGGAAAAGGTTCTTCATTTAGGTGGAGTATGCCACAGCTTTTCCGAAAATGCACTGTGAAGATGCACTGTAATCCTTAACCGGGGATCAGTGGTTACTTCCATGACTGCAGTCACTGGCGAAGATGACATACAGCTACCTCAAGTTGTTGCCCTAGCGAAGCTAGCTATTGTTCATAGCCACAGTGCTTTACTGGGTTAGTATATTTATTCATTCATTCAGTCACTCACTCATTCATTTTATTTAATGACCACACAGCCAGGCTGGTGGAATTTTTAGTACAGCTCAATGGTGCAGGTTCCAGCAAGAAACATAAAAAAAAACACATTTCATGATGCATGGGAAACATGCTCGTTCCTCAGTGTTCAGAGTTCAGAATGTTTATTACAATGAGAATGAAACTGTTCTTTAAGCGGGAAGTCTCGGTGGCAATTGTCCTATAGCGTCTCCCAGAGGGCAGTAGCCAGAAGGCAGGGTGAGTGGGTATCAGCAGCGATATTCACTTTCATCACAGCATAATGACTGTAGAGTGCATTTTCCCCCTTTCTTTTTTTCTTTCTTTCCTCATATGAGTTCCACTTATGTTTAAGTTGTCCTCATAACTGTTCCTCTGTGTCTCTATTTGCCAATGTGGTAGGTGCTACTGTGCTAAAAGCTGTGCCTGGTTAACATGGGGCTTACTTGGTTTGTTTACATCAAGGACTTAGTCACATGAAGCAACAACGCCATGTGCCCCCTGACTGCCTCTCGTTTGTGCAGGCAGACTGCCATGCACAGAACTGAGCATGGGGCCCTTCTTACTTTGTTACACACTGTGTGTTGCACATTGGTTGTGTAGCAGTATTAACATACCACTCTGTTTTCATATGCTGTCGCTCATAGTCCAGCGAAAACAGAGCCAAGGTTAGATATGTTAGATATCATGTTCAAAAAGATGTGCTTAAACCAAGAGGTTGCTGCAAGTCTGGTCTCTCTGTGTTATCTGTAATTCTAGTAATTTTGCTAGAGACTTCACAGCATACAAACCTGAAAAGATCGGCAAGACAGAGACCCGAGCCATTCATTTTCTTCCCGAATTTTCTCTGAGGAAGGGGCGGTCCCTCCAGAAAGTCATCCAGGCACAACGCACCCCGGCTCATTAATTCCCCTCTCCATTCTCTTCATGAACTAAAGTTCTTTCATACCTCGAATGTGTGTAAAATGAAATGCATGGAATGAAAATCTTTACATTTAATGTGTACCACACATTGTGCGAATACCAAAAACAAAGTGTCCCACTGAACTCAAAGACTACAGACCAGGGGCCCTCACTTAACACATCATGAAAGCCCTGATTCTACGCCTTCTGAGGGCTGAGGTTACAGACAAACTGGATTCCCTGCAGTTTGCATACAAAGAACACATCGTGCCCTGTCTCATCTGGAAGAACCTTGGGTTTATGTGAGGATCATGTTCTTTGACTTTTCCAGTGTATTCAACACCATCCAACCCACTATACTCAAAGACAAGCTCACAGAGATGGGAGTGGATCCTTCCTGTGTCTCCTGGATCGCAGATTCCCTGACAGGAAGGCCACAGTTTGTCAGGCTGGGGAACTGTGTTTCTGGGACATTAATGAGCAGTACAGGGGCTCCACAAGGGACAGTGCTGGCACCATTCCTGTTCAAACTGTACACGTCAGACTTCAAATACAGCACTAAGTCCTGCCACATCCAGAAATACTCACATGACACCGCTATTGTGGCATGTATCAGAAATGGCCAAGAAGCTGAATACAGAGATCTGATAAGAGCCTTCAGTGACTGGAGTCACAACAACTGCCTCCTCCTCAACACCTCAAAGACAAAGGAGATGGTCATAGACTTCTGTATTTCCAAACCCCCTCTTCAGCCAGTGAACACCTGTGGAGTGGACATCCAAGTGGTGACATCAGATAAATACCCAGGTGTACATCTGAATAATAAGTTGGACTGGTCTAAGAATGTAGACTTCATCTACAGAAAGGGGCAGAGCTGCCTCTTTTGCCTGAGAAGACTCCGATCGATAGACATCTGTAATAAGATGCTGCAGATGTTTTATCAGTCTGTGGTGGCAAGTGTTCTGTTCTACATTGCAGTCTGCTGGGGAGAAGGCATCAAACACAAAGATGCAAGACGTCTTAACAAATTAGTGAAAAAGGCTGGCTCTGTGATAGGACTCAAGCTGGACTCAGGACTCAGTGGAGGATGTGGTGGAGAGATCTACACTGAGCAAGGTGGAGTCTATTCTAAAGAACATGGATCACCCACTTCACAACACTTTGATGGACCAAAAGGCCAATGGTGGTGGACGGCTCCTCTCTCCATGTGCAGGACAGAAAGATTCAGAAGATCTTTTGTACCCACAGCCATCCGACTTTACAACTCTTCTGTAAATAGTACAAAACCCAATTCCATTGAAGTTGGGAAATTGTGATAAACGTAAATAAACTTTGAGGAACATTGTTCTTCAACTGTACAACTATTTGCTCACGCAGTTGTTCATAAAGTGGTGAACCTCGCCTCATCCTCATGTGAATGACTGAGAATTTTTGGGGAAGCTGCTTTTATGCCCAATCATGGTACCCACCTGTTCCCAATTTGCCTGCTCACCTGTGAGATGTTCCAAATAGGTGTTTGATGAGCATTCCTCAAATTTCTCAGTATTTTTTGCCACCTTTCCCAACTTCTTTGTCACGTGTTGCTGCCATCAAATTCTAAAGTTAATTATTATTTGCAAAAACAAATAAAGTTGATAAGTTTTAACATTAAATATCTTGTCTTTGTAATGTATTCAATTGAATATAGGTTCAAAAGGATTTGCAAATCATTGTATTCTGTTTTTATTTACATTTATCACAATTTCACAACTTCAGTGGAACTGGGTTTTGTAGATGACTTTAAGATTTACATGACAAATGAGACGACAGACAATAGAATTTCCCTTAGGGGATCAATAAAGTGCTTCTTATTCTTATATTATCCAAATTATTTTTTTTTACATCTTTTTCTTTCCCTGCCTTTTTCTTTTAAATCTCTTGATTATTGTTACTCTCATGTTTTTCCATTTTTTTTGTACTAACTACTATTATTTTTTTATTTATGAATTTATTTAAAAATAACAGGCAGGTTCATGGCAGGCTGGGCAGGACAGCATTTACACTCTGCCTTTCAGGAAACACAAGGGGAGTTTCTATACTGGCTGCAAGGCATATACATTTTGAACCAGACAATATCACTGCTGATAAGAATGGGATCATTTTTATTGTCTCAGGGAAACTATTTAAAAAAAAAAAAACATTTAAAATGAAAGTCACACTTGCTTTTGTCTATGCTCCGAATGCTGATTATTCTAGCTTCTTTGATCATTTTTCTCTCTTCTTAATGCCCTGGACACACATTATCTAATACTTAGAGGGGACTTTCATTGCTGGCTGGACCTGACACTGGATCGCCCTTTCAGCAGACTAGGGGTAGTGAGTAGATCTGTCTCATATATATTCAGGCTTTTCTCTCTGAGTTTGGTATTCTAGATATATGGTGAGACAGTATTCCTTTCTTTTCCAATGTCTATCTTACTTTCTCTTGAATAGACTACATTTTTGTTGACAACAGACTAATTCCTCAGGTCTATCCTGCACATATCATGATATTGTCATATCTGATCATTCTCCTGTTGTGATGTCAATGTTAATACCCAACACTTCATGACCCAAGAGGCACTGTTGTTTGAATTCAACCCTATTTTCAGACCCCCAGTTTGTCAAATACAAAGAAGAACAGATTAGCTTTTTCTTTTAAACTAACTGTACCCAAGATGTCTCTGCTCTTGTGGTGTGGGACGCATATACGGCCTATTTGAGAGGGCAAATTATAGTGTTCACTGGACATCTCTGGAGCCAAATTTATGTCAAGACATCTCACTTCCTGCACTCCTTGGTGTGCTGCTTGACTGCCCCTCACCAAAATCACTGGACAATTCAGTGGTCAGTCATACTCTGGGTATGGACCCAATTTAGGAGATCATTTGGATACAGGCTCTCTTCACTTTTGAGTCTGATTGCCTCCAACCTGTCCCTAGTCTGTCCGTTGTGTCCTTGGGCAAGACACTTAACCCACCTTGCTCCCAGTGTGTGTCCTCCACTGGTGTATGATTGTGAGTGTTGTATGGTGGTGGTGGTGGTCATAGAGGCTGTAGGCACAAACTGGCAGCCACGGTTCTGTCAGTCTTCTCCAGGGCAGCTGTGACTACTAAGGTAGTTTACCACTACCAGTGTGTGACTGTGTGAGTGAATGAATGATGGATCCAGTGTAGAGTGCTTTTAAGTTCTCTGATAAAGCGCTATAAAAATCTAATGTGTTATTATTATTATAAATGCCATCATAGTGATGCTACCCTGATACATATGTATTAGCGGTATCCTAAGTTGCAAAAATTCTGGCATGACATTTTCAACACTTTATTTACAATAGTAAAGAAGAATTTATACCTTAGCCCTACCCTTGCCCGGTTTGGTGTTGTTGGTGAAGATAACCCCCACCTGACTTCTACAAAACACTGCATGGTCGCTTTTGTCTTGCTCTTGGCCAGATGTGCAGTCCTTCTGGAATGGATAGGTACTGCCCTGCCTACACTTGGCCAGTGGAATCAGGATGTAATGTCCTGTCTCAAACTCAAAGTGTTATGTTTCTCTTTCAGTGGCTCGAAGAGAAATTTATGAGACTAAGGAACCTTTTTTACTAAGTCATCATGAGATGAGCTTTGATCCGGCCAGTAAGATCTGACCCTATGTAGTGCACTGCAAACTAATTTTTTTTTTACATACTATGCCTGAATTTTTTTCTGTACAGCTGGGGATGAGAGGGTGGAAAGGGTTGTTATTGTTTTATTTGTGTTTTTGCTTTTTGTATTTTTGTTGATATACAGTGCATCCGTAAAGTGTTCATACCACTTCACTTTTTCCACATTTTGTTATGTTACAGCCTTATTCCAAAATGGATTAAATTCCTTTTTCCCTCAAAAATTCCTTCACAAAATACCCCATAATGTCAAAGCAAAAAACATTTTTTAGAACATTTTGAAAATTTATTAAAAATAAGACACTCAAATGTTGCATATACATAAGTATTCACTAGCCTGGCTGGGCCATCCTGTTGCGTGAATCACTTGCTGTTCCTTCCTACAACAGTATGGACTTCGGCCCATTGGGATAGTGTATTCCCGGTCAGAAATTTCGGCAGAAATCATTTTATCTGCAGAAGACGTCGGATATAAACGATTTCTGCAAAGTCAACTGCAGAATTAACGGCGTTCTGAATGAACGGCGCTTTGAAAAGTCCTGCAGCAGGTGTTAGACGTCACCATCTACACATGGACCACTCAGGGGCTGCCTTTCCCTGTTGTCCGGGTAACAGTGGAAACACGGTCTCTGATTGGCCATAGTTATTTTCTGACTGGGAATACACGCTCCCAATGGGCTGAAGTCCAGACTGTTGTGGGAAGGAACGGCAAGTGATTCACGCAACAGGATGGCCCAGCCAGGCTAAGTATTCACACCCTTTGCTATAAAACTCAAAATTGAGCTCAGGTGCATCCTCTATCCACTGATCAGCCTTGAAATGTTCCTCCAACTTGATTGCAGTCCACCTGTGGCAAATTCAGCTGATTGGACATAATTTGGAAAACCACATCTGTCTATATAATATCCCACAGGTGACAGAGCACGTCAGAGCACAAACCAAGCCATGAAGTCGAAAGAATTGTGTGTAGACCTCTGAAACAGGGTTGTATCAGCGACTCACAGACCAGGAGAAACAAAATTCTCTGGTCTGATGAAACGAAGATTGAACTCTTTGACCTGAATGCCAAGCGTCATGTCTGGAGGAAACCAGGCACCACTCACCACCTCGCCAATACCATCCCTACAGTGAAGCATGGTGGTGGCGGCATCATGCTGTGGGGATGTTTTCAGTGGCAGGAACTGGGAGACTTGTCAGGATCGGGGGAAAATGAATGCAGCTAAGTACATCGAAATCCTTGATGAAAACCTGCTCCAGAGTGCTCGAGACCTTCGACTGGGGTGACACTTCATCTTCCAGCATGACAATGACCCTAAGCACATGGCCAAGAGGACAAAGGAGTGGCTTCAGGGCAAGGCACTGAGCTTGAGAGGATGTGCAAGGAAGAATGGGGAAAAACTCCCCAAATCCAGGTGTGTCAAGCTTGTTGCATCATACACAAGAAGACTGGAGTATTGAGTAAAGGGTGTGAATACTTATGTATATGCAACATCTGAGTGTTCTTATTTTTAATAAATTTGCAAAATGTTCTAAACAATGTTTCGCTTTGTCATTATGAGGTATTTTGTGTAGAATTTTTGAGGGAAAAAGGAGATTTAATCCATTTTGGAATAAGGCTGTAACTTAACAAAATGTGGAAGAGTGAAGTGGTATGAATACTTTCCGGATGCACTGTATATATATGACTGAAAAAAAAAACCTCATAGTTATTTGAAATAAACGTGCTGCTTAATGTGAGCATGATATCTGCCTGTTTTCCAAAGTTTCTAAAGCCTAAAGGGGGGTATTATGCATTATTTTCAGACATATTTGGCCACCGAAAATCTTCAGCCAAAAATGGCCTAATTAACTGTGATCTGCACGTGTCTGTGTCGTATGGCACATAACTTTTAAGACTGCATTTTAAGAGTTTACTGGCTTTTTAGTTGAGCTTTTACAGTGTATGGGTTTTTATTTTTATTTTATTTTATCTGTCGTAGCAGAGAGAAAGAGTGCAAGTTCCCGCAAGCCGCCGTTTTTATTCAGTTTTAAAAGGTTCTGATCGCTTTTAACAGGATTATTTTTATTTTTTGGCTTTTACCGGACAAAAGGTTTTAGTCATCAGACTCTGGGATTTGTTGCACTCTTGCTGAGTCAGCTACATGGCAACCATGGAGGCTACCGCCATAGACGCTTCCTTACCTGCTGAAGTTGGTCAGAAAAAGATTGCCGATCTTCTGGAGGACATTGGTTGACTCTCAGATGAGCTGCAGAGAAAGGACTCACTCCTGGCCACCTTCAAATCTCAGCTCCCGGCGTTGTCCAGCTAGTTGGAGAGCACACAGACCGGCGAGCTGCCACAGCATAGTGCTGCCGCTGCTCTGAGGGACATCGTTGTCTGGGAGCCTTCATCCTCCACCTGTCAGCGGCCCTTCAGCTCTACTCCCAACAAAGGGACCCCCTGGTCTGAGGTAGTGGTCCGCAGTCGGAAGAAGGCTCCTGGTGGGCCTCTGTGCGGGGTTTACTCCTCCATCTGCATCCCCCTCTCCAGCAAATATTCGGCCCTATCCATGAGTGTGGAGCCACTGGACCAGGGCCCTGCTGATCTCGAGGCCTCCCCGAAGGATGCTGTCCCCCTGCTGACAGACACCACAGCCTTTTCTCCACTCATGGCTGCCTTTGCCCCACCAGATCAACGTCCAGCACCGGGCTGTCCAACACCCGGTCGTCCAGCACTGTGCCACTCGCCTCCGTCCCCCGTCCCTCAACCCAGCGTAGGCAGCTCCTCAAGGATCCACCTCTGTCGCACACAATACTGGACTTGGACCCTCTGTTTTATTAATTTTACTTGTGCGCCCTGAGAGTGGCAGCAAGTCACATCAGCTCCTCACAGACTTTACGTTTTTGCCTTCTTATTGTTGTTTTTTGGCACCTTATTTGTCTTTCTTTTTTTCAGCAGTGTTGTGTCTTGCATATTCCAACCTTGGATGTGCATTTCATGACTCTTGCACTTTGTTTTCTTTTACTTTTCTGAGTTTTTAAGTCCGCGAACGGCGACCCATTCAGCAGCCCCATTGTTTACAGCCGTTAACAGCTGTTGGCGCTGCGCCAAGCCCGGCCACCTTCGTGGGAGAGACCGGACATCCCCGCTAAGCTCCGCAGGAGAAGAAGAGGATGCAGGGCTGGAGTTCAGCATCGGGCAAAGCAGAGACGTTATAAACCAACTGTCCCGTCCATCATCATGGGAAACGTGAGGTCTCTCCCCAACAAGATGGAGGAGCTCACAGCGCTGACTAGACTGCAGTGGGAGTATCGGGAGTGTAGCCTCATGATGTTCACGGAGTCATGGCTGAACGAACTCACTCCGGACCCGCTCGTAACTTTGGACGGATTTCACCTCCTCAGAGCGGACCGGAGCGTGAGGGAGAGTGGTAAGAAGAAAGGAGGCGGGATGGCGGTGTATGTGAATGAGAGATGGTGTAATGCTGGGCACATCAGTGTTAAAGAGCAGCTCTGCTCTAAGGACATTGAGCTGCTGGCTGTGAGTTTGTGGCCATATTACCTGCCGAGGGAGTTGTGGCACGTCATCGCACTAACTGTTTACATCCCCCCCTTGGCTGATGCTGCTGCAGCCTGTGAACTCCTCCATAGGGAAGTGTCCAAGCTACAAACATCACACCCTCAGTCTCTGATCATCATCTCTGGAGACTTTAATCATGCATCTCTGTCCTCCACTCTCCCTACCTTCAGCCAGTATGTAAACTGCCCAACAAGAGACAATAAAACTTTGGACTTACTGTATGCAAACACCAAGGATGCATACACCTCCTCCCCCCTCCCCCCGCTGGGCCGCTCAGATCACAACCTGGTGAGACTGCAGCCCATTTACATACCTATGGTGAAGAAACAACCCCCCACCATCAGGTATGTTAAGAGGTGGTCTGAGGAGGCCACTGAGGCGCTGCAGGACTGTTTTGAGACCACAGACTGGGATGTACTGTGCGGCCCACATGGTGATGACATCGACACCATGACAGACTGTATCACAGACTACATAAACTTCTGTGTTGAGAACACCGTACCCACCAGGAAAGTACGGTGTTTCTCCAACAGCAAACCCTGGGTGACCCCGGAACTTAAAGTCCTCCTGAAGGAGAAGAGGAGGGTCTTTAAATCTGGGGACAAGGAGGAGCTGAAGAGGGTGCAGAAGGAGCTGAAGAAGAAGATTAGAGAGGGAGATTTGACTCTGCTCCCACTCCTCCCCCGACTCATCAAACCAACGACCCGTCTGCTGCTTCTTCTTCACACCACCTCAGTCCCATGGCACCGGCATCATCAACCCCCCTCCACTCATCCACCAACACCCCCTCCAGCACGACCCCCAGCCTCTCCATAACAGCTGACCAGGTGAGAAGTGAGCTGAGGAAGATGAAGCCAAGGAAAGCCACGGGTCCTGACGGTATCAGCTCCAGACTCCTGAGGGACTGTGCAGACCAGCTCTGTGAGGTGCTACTGCACATCTTCAGCTTGAGCCTGAGTCTGGAGAGGATCCCAACACTGTGGAAGACTTCCTGCGTGATTCCTGTCCCCAAGACAGCACACCCCAGGGAGCCCAACCACTTCAGACCTGTGGCCGTCACTTTTCACCTGATGAAGACTCTGGAGAGGATCGTGCTGAGGAACCTCTGCCCCCTGGTGAGCTCTCATCTGGATCCTCTGCAGTTTGCGTACCAGCCAGACATTGGGGTGGACGACGCAGTCATCTACCTGCTGCAGAGGTCCATGGCCCACTTGGAGAATACCGGCAGCACTGTGAGGGTCATGTTTTTTGACTTCTCCAGTGCTTTCAACACCATCCAGCCTTCACTGCTCAGGGGGAAGCTCGAGCGGGCGGGAGTGGACTATCACCTAGCCGCATGGATTGTGGACTACCTCACCGACAGACCACAGTTTGTGAGGCTTCAGAACTGTGTATCGGACCTGGTGGTCTGCAGCACGGGGGCTCCACAGGGGACAGTGCTCTCCCCCTTCCTCTTCACCCTGTACACCTCAGACTTCAGCTACAATTCTGGGAGCTGTCACCTACAGAAGTTCTCTGATGACACAGCCATCGTCGGATGTGTATCGTGGGGATGAGCGGGAATACAGGACTGTCATCACTGACTTTGTCAACTGGTGTAGCACAAACCACCTCCAGCTCAACGCCAGTAAGACAAAGGAGATGGTCGTGGATTTCCGCAGGAGGAGGACACCTCAGACTGTTCCAGTGAACATCCAGGGTCTGAACATCGAGATGCTGGAGTCCTACAGATTCCTGGGTGTCCACCTCAACAACAAACTGGACTGGTCAACAAACACAGACGCTCTGTACAAGAAGGGCCAAAGTCGTCTCCACCTGCTGAGGAGACTGAGGTCTTTTGGAGTGTGCAGGACTCTGCTCAGGACTTTCTATGACTCTGTGGTAGCATCTGCACTTTTCTATGCAGTGGTCCGCTGGGGGGCAGGGAGCACCGAGAGGGACAGGAAGAGACTGAATAGACTGGTCAGGAGGGCCAGTTCTGTCCTGGACTGTTCTTTGGACTCCCAGGAGGAGGTGGGTGAGAGGAGGATGTTAACAAAGCTTGTATCCATCATGGACAATCCCTCTCACCCACTGCATCAGACTGTGGGGGCTTTAAGCAGCTCCCTCAGCAGCAGACTGAGACTCCCACCTTGCAGGACGGAGCGCTACTGCAGGTCATTCCTCCCCTCTGCAATAAGACTTTATAACGAACTGCAATAATAACTGGATTTACACCACCACTTTTTTCTGGCATTTAAATTGTGTATATTGTAGATAGTTTTATTTTTCTTTTCTTCTCCCTTTTTCCTTTTTCTAAATTTTTTCTTAATTAATACATTTATTTAAGTTCTTAATATTAGGATCTTTATTTTTATAACTGCATTTTTTTACTCTTTGTCTGTGATGCTGCTGTGACAAAAAAAATTTCCCCCATGGGGGATTGTCAATAAAGGAATATTCTATTCTAGTCTATTAACCATCCACTCATTCCTGTTATCATCACTCAGCAAGAGACAACCAGACTCCATCATGTACACTCTGTGAACTTCAATAATCTCAGACCTCTCCCCAAACATCAACAGTCTAACCATACAATCTGTAAATCACCCGTCAACATTAACATGGCACTTTTAAATATTTGCTCTCTTTTAAACAAATCTTTTATTGTCCATGACCTGATTTTAGACAACAAGGTTGATTGTCTGTTTTTAACTGAAACGTGGCTGGGTACAGACGTGCCAGTTATTCTCACTGAGGCCTCCCCACCTAATTTTAACTTTACATTCTCTCTTACAAGTGGCAGGAAAGGTGGTGGTACTGCATCAATAATCAACAACTTCACCGAAGAAATACAATTTGATCAGTACACCACCTTTGAGCATCATGCGGTTGTTTTTAACAGTCCCTCAATTCTTTGTATAACTGTTTACAGACCACCAAAACATGATGCTGCTTTTATCAGTGAATTTTCTGAATTTTTTGCAATAATCCATGCCACTTACAATTTTATTATTATATCTGGTTTTAATTTTAATTTACACATGGACAATCCAACTGATTCCATGGCCAAAGAGTTTTTAAATCTACTTAGTTGCTTGGATTTTACACAACACGTCACACAGCCGACTCACAACAGAGGACACACTTTGGATCTAGTCCTCAGCTATGGCCTGTCAGCCAGTGTGTCCTCTGTTGTTGACCTGGCTGTGTGGGACCATTATTGTGTGTTTTTTAATATCACCAGTTTTATTCAGTGGGAGACCTCGGTGCGAACTGTCAGGAAACGCTATTTTACGTCAGAAGTTGCTGCAAATTTTATCGAGATCTTGAGCAAGCATCCCTCAGCTACTTTACCTGCATCCTGTGATTTTATTGTTCAACATTTTATCAACAAACTCGAAACCACTCGAAACCACACTCAACCTCGTAGCTCGACTGAGAAGAAAAAAGGTACTGCCTAATTGCACACAGCCGTGGAGAAACGAGGAAATCAAAAAAATTGAAAAGAAATTGCAGGGTAGCTGAGCAGAGATGGAGGAAAAAATAAAATCACAATTAATCATCAAATATACTGCGAGCAACTGAAAATGTACAATAAAGCTCTCAGACACACAAGATCCACTATTTCACGAACATAATCACAGATCATAAAAATAACCCTAAAATCCTCTTCGCTACATTTGATCTTTTAATCAACTCAGTTTTTGACAGATATCAAATCACTCCTTCAGACACACTTTGTGAAGGTTTTGCACACCACTTCAGGGGTAAAATTGATTTTATACGATCCTCTATTTTATCTATTCAAAACACTGTTTCTAATACAGTGGAAAGCTTGTTTTTACCCCAGGAAACACTGGACAGTTTTGTCCTGGTTGATGCTGAGATGCTTAGTAGAGCTTTCTCCCAAGTAAAACCAACAACCTGCCTTTTAGACCCAATTCCCACATCACTTTTTAAAATATTTTATGGTTTCTTTGAAGGCCAGCTTTTGAATATAGTTAATTGTTTTCTTCAGAAAGGCTCTTTCCCTGCTGCCCTTGAAACGGCAGTAGTGAGACCCCCTCTGAAGAAGAACAGTTTGGATCCTAATCTTAATAACTACAGGCCAGTGTCCAACTTACCATTTTCAAGCAAATTTAGAAAAACTTGTTTTTATTCAGTTGAATGATTTTTTAAATAACATCCTGGAGAAATTTCAATCTGGATTAAGGACGAACTGCAGTATAGAGACTGCACTACTAATAATTGTTAATGATGTCAGGTGCAACTTGGACTCCCACAAGCTTACAGTCCTTGTGCTACTGGATCTAAGCACTGCTTTTGATACAGTAGATCACACAATTCTTTTAAATAGACTAAAGCACCTTGTAGGCCTCTCTGGTACTACCTTTCAGTTTATATATATATATATATATATATATATATATATATATATATATATATATATATATATATATATATATATATATATATATATATATGTGTGTGTGTGTGTGTGTATATATATATATACATATATGTATATATATATATATATATATATACATACATATGTATATATGTCTAATAATTTTGGCCTGAACTGTATATAGCTGTCTAACTGATCACTTAGGAGGTGGGGATACTGGAGGAAGTGCTGGGAGTGTGTGTGTGGTGTACAGGGTACAAGGAAAGATGAATGTTGCTTCATATGAACAAATCCATTTGATAAAAGCTTCTGAGCTCTCACATCACACTGAGCTCTGCAATGTGGAGTTTAGAACATGAGGACCATGACCGATGTATAATCATTTAATTAGTACAGAGGCTTAAAGAAATATATTTGTGATCAAACAGCAGCAGGACAGTATTGACTGAGGGAATGTACTGCTTTGAAGCATCAATGTTTCCATGCTAACTGCCGGGCCAGATAAATGAGCATAATCAGCACTGTTATGTGCAGTCTTATGTGCACTCTCTGTTTCTGTTGTTTGATTTTACATCTGTGATTTATGGCTGATATAAAAAAGATCATTTTAGTCTTTACCCTGGAAACAAAGTCAATTGCCTCCTCCATTCCTGTCCTTTGACTGAAAGAAATCTGTCTGTGGTCTGATTATGACGTTGGCAAACATACACAGATGTCAGAAGCCTCTGTCACTCGGTACAAGTTGTTTTTACTTTCATAATTGGTTGTAGCCATGGTGATAGATTCCTCCCCTGTCCTCTGAAGCTGGAGAAGATGAGGTCTTGCTGTGTGATAACAATAGCTGCAGACACAGTATTGACCATGAAACTCTACAAAGTAACCATTTTCCAAGAGTTTTTATCCCTGTGAATTTGTGGTTGATGAGTTAAAGGGATATTCCGGCATAAAATTAAGTTAGGGTCAAACACACTGTAACACCGAACTAGGGCCCCCCCCCCCCCCGAGAGATGAATGTTGCCGACCACTTGCTTCTCTAGTTATAACAACATTAATAACGACTGCACGATAGCAATACACAGCGGCCTCGGGAGCCATAATAAAACCTCAACCAAAATGCCACAAATAATGCTCCACAAATAAACAGCACCCAACTTCATCAACAGTACATATAGGGTCCCAGCCATAGTACTAGCCACCAAACATCTTTTTAGCCTTCCCAGATTTCTTTAGCAAAGAGAATAAACACAACTCACCCACACTCTCTGCAGCTGCCTATTTGTAGGGAGACCTCGGACAAGTCCATCACCAACTGCTGCGGGGTGGCGCAGCTCAAGGAAGAACAATTATTCTTCACAGAAATGAAATCAGACAAAGACGCTAAGGCAGAAGAACTACAGCATCTGCAGTGCAAAATGATTAATATGATTATTATTACTTCAAAGAAATGATGAAGAAATGATCATTAATGTTCTGCCTTGAGCTGCGTCACCCTGCTGCAGTCGGTGATGGACTTGTCCAAGGACTCCCTACAAACAAGCAGTATAACTTATGACCTCTCCACATAAAAAGCTGTCTAACTGATCACTTAGGAGTTGGTATAACTAGAGAAGCAAGCAGTCGATAACATTCATCTCTCGAGGGGGTGTCTAACTTGGTGTGTGACCCTAATTAAATTTTACGCCGTAATATCCCTTAAAAGGAAGCAAGCACCAGTATCTTATTTTCCTACCCTCTGTTTGGTTTCAGGTTCCTCTATATTACATTTCATAGTAATAAGAGGAGGAGTTCATAGACCCTAAAGACCAAACAGCACCAAGTTCAGAGTTGTTGTTACCATCTTGAGACAATCTTAAAAGCTGACCTCAGTCCTGACATTGAAACAGTATACTTTAAGAAGCTTTCTAGTTTGTAAAACATAAAAAGATCTAATATTGGAATATAAGGACAAACACATCAGCCTAAACAGGTTCATCCGTTTGCAGCCTGTATGGAAAGACGATGGTAGGAATCAAGTATGAAGGTTAGGCTCCAGAAATGTTCTCAAGGTGAATGGCTCTTGCAGTCACTTCTAGCAGTCACGTAGTTTTACCATGGTAGAAGCTAATATCTGTAAAGTGACACTGCTGCAACAGAGCTGTACATGGTAAAACAACAGCTCTGTTGGCAAGCTAATGGTGAAGAGGGTTAAAATGTTTGATACTGTTGAATAGCATGTGCTGTTAGAAGACAGTATCTGATAGCAATTTACGCAGGTTGAAAATCAAATACAATTTGTATTTCTTTTCATGATGAAAACAGGAAGTGATGTTTGATTGCTGCTGATATCTTAACAAAGTTAAAAATTCTGCTGTTACTCCTCCAATGATTTGACAGCAGGTCAGATTATGTCAGAATGCTTTCGGTGTCTCACCTTTTGAGTAAGTTTGGCCTATCCTGTTGTTTCTTTTTCTATCTTTCTGATGGTCTGACAGCCAGTACTGGTTTAAACTATGGAAGTACAGCCAAGCAAACAAAAGAAATGAGATGTTAATACATCAAGTGAATGAAAAGTCTTTGACAGAAGAAACATTGATTCTGCAGATTGGAGCTGCTTTCTTGCTGAAGTGACGTTTCTGATAAATAGCCTTAAGGCAAGCCAGCCTGAAAGCATTTTTACCAGGGGTGGCATTTTTATGCTGCACTTACTCTCTGAATGCCAAACAATCATATTTAACGCTAATTTTTTTTCTCTTCTTTTTTCACCAGAGAGGAAGCTGGTGGAGTCTTCAAAGAAGGTGTCAAGTCGGCCAAAACCTCAGTCTGTTCTACGTTCTCTGGAGGAAAAATATGTTGCTGCTATGAAAAAACTGCAGTTTGGTAGGTTTACATCTTTTTTTTCATTTGGATAATGCATAATGAAACATGAATGTGTTTTTTTTTCTTTTTTACAGCTCCTGTGAGGGGTTTTTAGCTACTTGTGAACAGACCAGATTAAATCCTGGTGTCTTTGAAATTCTCAAAATCAAAAGTTAAGACACAGTGGCTCTCATTTATCAATATTGTGTAGAACTGAGCGCAGATCTGAGTGCAGGATTCATCGTACAACAGGACACACGTGAGACTTATGAAAGAGTTCGTACCTGACCAATCCCAGCGTACAAATGAACGGGTCTTGCTAAATGAGACGGCTGTAATCAATCGTCATTGACATGTCTTAAATATTCGTGGTTCAGACGCCTCGCACACTGAGGTCAAACATGAAAGAGGAGAAATATTAGAAAGATTCGAAACTTTTCCGAGCTGAAAGTGGATATCCTTATGTCTGTGGTGGAAACTAACAAGGACGTACTCTTTGGAAGCATCAAAACTGGTTTAAAAGCAGTCTAGAAAAACTGTGTCTGGAGCAGGATTACAGTGGCGGTAAACAGTGCTGCCCCAGAATAGTGGACAGTGACTGAAGTTTAAATAAATCTCAGTCAATTGCCCATGATGATAAATTGATATTTCATACATGCTTCATATTTTTAAAGTGTCATGACATAGGCTATGTTGCTCCTATAATTGAAAGTATTTAATTTGAATTTGTTGCTTCTTTATAATATAGGGTGGACTAGGGAGTCCGACAGAGGCTGTACAAAAATAATTATTATTGTTACCAAACGCTGTGTTGCTGCCCCCTGAGGCACATTTTTATGAATTTTTATTGGATGTTTATCACTGATTAAATAGCAAGAACACTGCGTAGTCCTATACTTTACATGTCAGAATCCATTGATAAGGTCACGTCTTCTCCGTACAGCACCTATGTGGAGTCTCTCCTTGTTATTTTTCTCTGGGCATGGGGTCCTCACGTCGCACCGGCACATCCAACGGTACTCCATTTACCAGTGCAACATTGTGCAAAACTGTACTGGCCCAAATGATGTCTCACAGCTTTTCAGGAGTGTACAACAACGTCCCCACTGCTGGGCCAAGATAGAGCCACCTTACTTTTAGGAGTCAAAAGCAGTGCTCCACAGTGGCGCATGTATTAAAACAGCGCTACTGCTCTGTGGCAGTTTTCGCTGGGGGGTTACCAAATAGGCCTTTTCACTAGAGGCATAACAAATTCATTTTATTTATTTATCGATATTTGATGAAATCCGTCTGCTTGTACTTAATGACAGGTTTGAGGTTTGTTTATTAATTATTTTGAGACAGACATTTGCTGCACCTCAAATCTGCTCTTCATGAGATTTGATCGTACCGTACGCTCATGTCCAAATTGATAAATGCAGATCCTTGTGTGGAAATGGTCGTATGAACAGTTTTCTGCCATACGTTCGTTTGATTAAATGAGGGCCAGTGAGCACTGCATCATAACTCACCTTATCAACTGTTGGGTCTCCTGACAGCTCCTTGACAGGGGAACACTATGCTTAACCTATGAGAAAAAAAAGATTTAGATGAATCTATAGGGATGCTGAAAGCTTAGATTTCTCACCGTCAATTTTTTAAAAACGGTTTGTTAAACTTTGGACTGATCCCCAAAATGTCCTTTAAATCATGCTGCAGAAGATGATTTACCCTCTAATTTTTAAAGCCTCGTGTCACATTTAATCACAGGTACACTTACATTTGTGTGGTTTGCAGCAGACTAAGAAAAAATGACTGAACTTTGATCATAGACTGTACAAAACATGGACTTAGCTTCAGGAATATCTCTTTGAGATTTATGAAGACACATTGGAGATGCTGACTAAATAATTTATTTTAAAAAAGTCAACAAAGAGTGAGAGTTAAGATCACAGCCATGCTGTAACAAATAGCTGTAACACTTACATGCTCCTGATTATGCTAAATTACACATAACTCACTCCTAAAATGAACAAATGAGATGAAATATAAAGTGCACAGACTTCACAGAGAAAGAAATGAGAGCCACACACACAGGATTTTAGTATGCACAACATGTTGTAAACATCTGTAATTCTGCTGCGAAATTGAGCATTTTATTCAGCTTTTGTAGCCTCTAGTGGACACCTGAAGAACTGCAGTTTATTGCTCTCCATTTTTTCCCCAATAAAAGAACCTTAAAATCAGTTATGCTGAGTAAAATACATACAGTTCTGTTTGGAAAATGGTAACTCTTCAACATTTTCCGCACTTTAATTTTTGTTTCCAGACACTTTTGAAATGGTCTCAGAGGACGAAGATGGAAAAGTAATGTTTAAGGTGAACTACCACTACATGTCTCAGGTGAAGAATGCCAGCGACACCAACAGTGCAGCTCGATCCCGTCGCCTGGCCCAAGAAGCCGTCACCCTGTCCACCTCTCTGCCTCTTTCATCCTTCTCCAGTGTCTTCGTTCGCTGTGACGAGGAGAGACTTGACATCATGAAGGTAAATACTAGCTATTTTGAGTCCAACACCACAGTGCAGACTTTTGGCACAGTGTCAAAATAACTGCCCTGGTCGCCATGAACCTTGTACGGAAATGTGTCAATGTGGTGACGTCATTAGAATGTCATAGTAATCTGAAATTGTAGATACTGTACCCTGTTATTAATAGAAACAGGGTATCCACAGGGTTGTAAAAAGATGTAAAAGCAGGGTATCCTCAGTGTAGTAAAAGGTAGTAAATGGAGTGAGTCCAAATTAAGGCCAGTAAAAGGCAGTAAACACAATTTGACTTGGTAGTAATGTTTTTCATCACCCCTTCAATATATTACATACGGAGCCCCTCTGGTGACATTGGAGGAAATAAAATTAATGCGTGGCCACGAGATAATTTACCTTGAGTAGCATCTGCCAGTTTTAGAATGATTCTGTTTATTATTCATAAATAAAGGTAATTATAGTTTGCCTTCTTACTCAAGAGTAGCTTTGCCATTATTGTCATGGTGAGTGTAACGTCAATCATAATGCTATGATGGGCTGGAAGAACTCACCTCTACATGAAGCCGGACATGTCAGTGTTGATAATGCTAGATGTGAGGGAGGATTTCTGAAGACTGTAGTGAGCCTGCAGTGATGTTCCCATTCAAATGTTCAAGCATTCTGTGTTTTCTGGCTGTCGGTGAATGTGTATGGCATGGACACGCATGTGGTTGGATAAGAAAGTGAGAAGGCAGGATGAGACAGGTTCGAGTGTATGTGCATGTGTATGTGTGAGTGAGAAGCTTAGTACAGTAGATATAAAAAGTCTACACACCCCTGTTCAACTGCCAGGTTTTTGTCATGTAAAAAAATCAAATCAAGATAAATAATTTCACAACTTCTTCCACCTTTAATGTGACCTATAACCTGTACAACACAACTGAAAAACAAACAGAAATCTTTCAGGGAGGTAAAGTTAAAATAAACAACTGAGATCATGTGGTTGCATAAGTGTGCACACCCTTTAAAAACTGGGGATGTGGCTGTGTTCAGATTTAACCAATAACATTCAAACTCAGGTTAAATTGGAGTCAGCACACACCTGTCACCAATTAAAGTGCCTCTGATCAACCCCAAATAAAGTTCAGCTGTTCTAGTAGGCTTTCCTGACATTTTTGTTGCCACATCTTGCAGCACAAGCCATGGTCCGCAGAGAGCTTCCAAAGCATCAGAGGGATCTTATTATTCAAAGATATCATTCAGGTGAGGGCTACAAAAGAATTTCCAAGGAATTTAACATACCATGAAACACAGTAAAGACCGTCATCATCAAGTGGAGAAAATATGGCACAACGGTGACATTACCAAGAACAGGACGTCCGTCCAAAACACACGTTAAACAGACTGGGCAGGGTGATAAAAAGGGCCTCCAAAATCATTAACTGTGAACTCCCCACACTGGACTCAATCCACAAACACCACACCATCACAAGGGCATACAAAATAATTGATGACCCACCACACCCAGCTCACCAACTTTTCCGGCTCCTCCCCTCGGGTAGAAGGTTTGGATCTCTGGGTGGTTCAACAAAGCGCTACAATAACTCCTTCTTCCCCCTTGCCATACGACTGCTCAACTCGTATGGTCCACGTGTGTGAAGTCTGTGTTTTATGTTTTATGTTATATGTCCCATGTTACCCCGTTTCACATGTTATGTCATGTCATGTCACTGTAAACTGTTCAATGTCTGTTTAATATCTGGTGTATTGTCGCAGCTACCACCTGCACTGTGAAAAATTCCACCGGCCTAGCCGTGTGGCGATTAAAGAAACTTGAACTTGAACTTGATGATAAGACAAGAAGAAAACTGGTCAGGGAGGCTACCAAGAGGCCGACGGCAACACTGAAGGAGCTGCAGGAATTTCTGACAAGTACTGGCTGTGTAGTACATGTGACAACAATCTCCCGCTGTCTTCATATGTCTGGGCTATGGGGTAGGGTGGCAAGACGGAAGCCTTATCTTACAAAGAAAACATCAAAGCCCGGCTTAATTTTTGCAAAAAGACATCTGAAATATCCCAAACGCATGTGGGAAAATGTGTCATGGTCTGATGAAACCAAAGTTGAACTTTTTGGGCATCATTGTAAAAGGTGTATTTGGCATAAATCAACAATGCTCATCACCAAAAGAACACCATACCCACAGTGAAGCATGGTTGTGGCAGCATCATGCTTTGGGGCTGTTTTTCTACAGCTGGAACTGGTGCCTTAGTCAGGGTGGAGGGACTTATGAACAGTTACAAATACCAGTCAGTGTTGGCACAAAACCTTCGACCTTCTGTTAGAAAGATGAAGAGGAACTTTATCTTGCAGCACGACAATGACCCAAAGCACACATCTAAATCAACAAAAGAATGGTTTCACCGGAAAAAGATGGAGACTTTGGAATAGCCCAGCCAGAGCCCAGACCTGAACCCCATTCATCATTTGTGGGGTGATCTGAAGAGGGCTGTGCATAGGAGATGCCCTCGCAATCTGTCAGATTTGGAGCGGTTTTGAAAAGAAGAGTGGGCAAATATTGCCACATCAAGATGTGCCACGCTGATAGACTCCTACCCAAAAAGACTGAGTGCTGTAATAGAAAGCCAAAGGGGCTGCAACAAAGTATAAGTTTAAGGGTGTGCATATTTATGCAACCAGGTTTTTTTAACTTTTCTATTTTTAAATTTTTCCTCTCAAAGGTTTCAGTTTGTTTTTCAATTGCATCGTACACGTTATAGGTCACATTAAAGGTGGAAAAAGTTGTGAAAATATTTATCTTGCTGTCATTTTCTTACATCACGAAAACCTGGCAGTTGAACAGGGGTGTGTAGACTTTTTATATCCACTGTATGTTAGTTAGGGCTGCAACTAATGATTATTTTAATAATCAATTAATCTGTCGATTATTTCGATCAATCGATGAATCTGATACAAAAAAAATAAAAAATTTCATCTCTTTATTTCAAAATAGAACATTTGAACAAAACAAGTGCACAAAAACAGGTTGCTGCTTGAATGGTCTGTTACAATAACATTTAATTATAGTATTAATAAAAATAAAAAAAACTATTGTCAAATAGCTGTCAGTCAAGACAACTGTTGCTGTGGTGTGCATGATGTCTTTGCCACCCTGAAGCCCGTCATTGTTGGCTGTTCTTTTCTGGAATGAGATAGACAGTATAGTATGAATATTGTAGTATGAGGTTGTCCATTGTATGTATTATAGCACAATTTACAACAGTTCAATAAATTCCTTGTTTTCTTTGCAGTATTAGGTTAAGGCAAGCAAGTAGCCCAATGAGCAATTAAACACAGAACACACACACAAATACGTACACTTAAATCCCTGTGTAAATGCAATTCATCCTGCCTCACTCATCACTCTTATGTAGTGTAGTGTCCACATGAAAACAGAAATTTGAAGCTTAATCATTAAATTATTACCAACATTGTGTACAAGTTAGATCTGTTTATGAAGCACATTTAAACACTGCATATGATAATTAAACTGAAACAAAAAGTAGCAACACACATACGCACATACTCTATTACTCATTAACCAGCTGACAAGTAAACAGCAGCATCAGACGAGCTACCGGGGAGACTAACATTACATTTCCTCACTTTAAAATGGAACAAATGAAGGATATTGTAGAGACTTACCTTGCGTATGAGCTCCCTTCATCCTCATCGATGACTCCAACATGTTTGCATTTCAGGGGATGTTGCATGTATCATCACCATGGTGCTCCCATGCCGTTTAAATCGCTTTAGTGAAGCTTGCATGTTACCCTTTTCTTCCGCTTTTGTAAAGCATGAAGTGCTTCTTCACTTTTGAGGACTTGAGTCGAACCGTTTCACTGTGTCCGCCATTGTGAAATTTACTTTTTCTGTAAATACTGCCTCTGCCTCGCTCCGTTCAACTTTCTCAGCAGGTTCAGATTTTTTTCTCTGAACTTTATTTTAGTCAACCATTATTGACAAAGCTCTGCAGTTGAAGTTAACGGCTGGCTCCAAGTCATGGCGCTTGATGCATCAACTGCGCGATACAACGAATCGATAATGAAATCCGTTGCCTGCATTTTTAATAATCGAATTTATTGATTTGTTGTTGCCGCTCTAATGTTAGTGTGGCTGTTACAAGTCCTGTAATAAAGCAGACTGGGTTTTTTGTAGCAAATCATACCTTCGTCCTTGTTTTTAACGCATCTGGTAGGATGCACCAGTACTTTTAGAGACAGGCTACTGTCCAAGCAAGGCTTTAATTCGCCAGGTACGGTTTTCGTTTACAGGTCTACTGGTCTGTATAAACTCTGAGGAGACATTATTTTTGAGAGGTGAGTCAAAGTGCTGGAGCACTTGACGCTGTGTACAATGATGGTGTCAGGTGTTTCTATTGTAGGATATGTCTCTTACTCATTCACCTTGTGAAATTTAATAAATGGCTCTCACCCCACACGTTAATTAAAGGCACAGTCTGTTTTGCTAAATGTCAAAATCCTTGTTTCTTCTGCTATGTTGGGAAAAATCAAGGCGTACCACAATTAAATCAGAAACATTAGAAATAAAACCATCGAACTAGAACACTTTTATTCATGTACGCTCTGCATGCATTTGGAAGTAAATACAATGAAGCAATAAAAGTTTTCATGAGAAATAAATCTTTATGTCCTTAAATAAGTTAAATGGGGAGATGCCAGGTCCTGTAGTTCATAGTTAGAGGGAAACCCTTGAGGCAGAAATTCATAATTTTTCTATAAAGCAGACCCCAGATAATGGTTTCAGGACACAGTAACAAAGTGAGCTTTAAAGTAAAAGACCTTTGCCCTTAGCCAGCAGCCCTGTCACAGTAGTGCACTCTTCTGTTATGTAAACATGTTAATACTGACCTACCAAAATGAACTTTTCCTCAGAAAAGCGTATCCTTGGGGGCAGTATCAGCAGAGAGGGACAGTGGCTGCTGTGGTGGAAATTTTATGATCTGTGAGGGGTCAGCTCATCCTCATCTTTACCGTAGTACCAAATGAGGCTGATGCAGATATTCCACCCTGTGACAATGGCATGGTTGGATTTGAGAAGAAATGCGCCCTCACCTTAGCATTACAAACTCTTACAGCACTCCTCAAGACTAGCATTGTGGTTCAGACAAGCATCAGGGTGTTTGTGTTTCTGTAAAAGAACAACACATCACCATTGTATGTTGTCCTATACAACCCGGGCAGGCCCTCCACGCTGTCAGCTACAGAACGTGAGGTCAAGTCAACTGTGCTTGATGTAGATTTCTTTAAGGTGCATCACCCATCGCCATACACAGAAAGGCCCACCCTGCAGGATTATCCTAACTGAGGGTCTCCAGTCCACACGTCTGCTGACTGTTCTTCTGGCTTGTTTTTCCAGCTGCACAGCTTGTGAATATAAAAAGCTGCAGAAAGCTCCAGACTCTTCAAGTCTGGGTATAAATTGATTGACTCTGCGCTTCATAAAGGTGTGAAATGCAGAGAAGAGAGATTGTTAAAAAGGCACAAGACGGGTGCTCTACACATCAAAATGCAGGTTGATTTGGGGGGAGATAGTTTGGACAAACTCGAGGCCCGACAATAGTGTAAATGTACCCACTGTCCCTCCATCTCTCTCTTCCAGTGATGCAGGTTAGTGTTGAAAAAAAAAGGTTAATTTCATTACTCAAATGATAAAACAGATTATCTCAGATTACTTTCAGTGCATGGATTAGAAACCACATACAGGATCTGAACTTTAAAAAAAATTCAGTATACTAGAAGAGACTGGTCACAACACAAAAAGCATCTGGCATCAGTTTTGAAGGAGGTGAAAAAAATGGACCCCTCAGAAATTTTAGGGATGTAGTGGATCCCCTTCCATTTATTATATGTGTACATATGGTTAATTTATTGAAAGCTCATTGATAATAACAATGGTGTGGTAGGTTAGGGTTACTTGTGGGATGGGATTTTGTTGAAGTGTTTCAAACTGTATTTTGAATTGTATTGCGTTTTCATTTGAAAATAATAGAGATACTTTAAAAATAAAAAGTTGAATTTATTGTTATTTTGTGTGTCTGCTGAGAGCTTGTGTACAGTATTTTTTTTCTTGGTGGAACCACCTTTCCTCTCTCACATCAGAGTTGAACCCTGCTCAAACAGGGTAGCTCTATCTTCCCTGTCCCTGCTCTAACTCCTTTGTTTACCTTCTTGATTGTGCGAATATGACATGGACTCACTACCCCACTTCAAATCAAAACTCAAAACACATCTGTTCCAAATTGCATATTCCCT
The DNA here is from genome assembly GCA_962446985.1 of Xyrichtys novacula. Taxonomy (NCBI): domain Eukaryota; kingdom Metazoa; phylum Chordata; class Actinopteri; order Labriformes; family Labridae; genus Xyrichtys; species Xyrichtys novacula. The sequence goes on along the minus strand of OY660874.1, from coordinate 1,219,066 downwards.
TTAACTGTCCATTTCCATACCTGTATATTGTTTTTATTTATTTTAACTGTGTTTTAACTGTGTTCTTAATGCCTGTACAGTGTCCTTGGGTGTCCAGAAAGGCGCTTTTAAATAAAATGTATTATCATTATTATTATTATGACAGGGTGGGAGTAAGCATATAGGGGGTGGTTTTGGAATGAGTGCTTATACCTTTGGTTTATTCCTAATGGGATAGATTTAACTTTATTCAAATTGGTTACATAGAAATGCAGCCCTACAGATTCAACTACTTGTGTATTTGATAAATGAGCTTATTTCATTTAGTCTGAACATTAACTGTTACCTGTAACAGAAGCCATAAGCGCTGTAGATAGAGCTGCTCTCTTTCTCTCAGCTTAATTTCCTTTTTTAGCTCTGTTGTTAATTGCATTGTTGTTTCTCTGGAAGGGCTTGAAATCGAGCCAGTCCTCCATTTATATTTTGCCATTTGGCCTGGGTGTAATTCATATTTTCTGTCATCAATGTGTCCACCTTTCTTTAATTAACCCTCTTTCAGTGTGTGATTAATAACAATCCCCTCTCAGCCTGTTTGTGTTAAAGCTTCTCCCCCATTTGTTTGTTTCCAGGTCCTAATCACAGGCCCAGCAGACACACCATACGCCAATGGCTGCTTTGAGTTTGATGTGTACTTTCCTCAAGACTATCCCAACTCGCCTCCTCTGGTCAACCTGGAGACTACTGGTGGACACAGTGTGCGCTTTAATCCTAACCTCTACAATGACGGCAAAGTGAGTACGAAAAGGGCTTAAAATCTGTTAGTACTTACTGTATGTTCAGCTGTTTTCTGATACATTGTTACTTTTCTTTCATAATATTTAACTCGATGTCTCACAATGGGATGCACGCTTCGCTGCAGCCCTCTGAAGCATCAGTCTTATTATACCAATCCTGACTGGCTGATGAATGTGTCATTCAAACACCTCCTCTCACTCTGAGCAAATCTCACGTCCAGGGTTAGCTAGCTTATCTAGCCAAAGACAGACCTTATTTAGCTTCTGCCTTTGATACTTTTGATTCATCAGTCATATTAGATCAAAACAATTGCTTCCTCGCCCTCCACAGCTTGGGCAGCCCTGTTCCTGGAGCCGCACTACAGCTGTTCGAGTACCGAGCATTAATTTTTTTCACGGTTAGCACACCAACTAATGACCTTGATTCCCTGCTGGCACACCAGTTCACAAGAAATGGAAGATGCAACCCCTCACACCAAAGGGCGCAGAGACTTTGGAGCCAGAAATACATTTTTGACCAAGGATCCACAGAGGTCTGCTCGGGCTGCCTGGGACTGAAACATGCCCAGCTAGCTATCAACATCCCCGGCTCATGTCAGCACTGTGTAGTGTTCACAGTCAAGAGTCTGCGCAGACAACTAGCCCACCAGGCTAGCTTGTCTGGACATGACCCCAATCTCCCTTCAGACAATGCCATTGAAGGTGGAGAGGAGATTGGGGTCTCAAAAGTGGAGATGCCAAAGGCTCACACCTGCTGGGGCCTACAGCTCGATCTAGCTGCGGCTAGGTCCCCCATAGCTGGAAGATGTCCTGGAACTGGACTATGGGGAAGATGAAGATGATGCATTGGAACTCCTCATGTCAGAGGATAAAGACAAGGACAACATCTTCATCACTCCGGCTCGGACTGCGCAGCCCATAGCCTTCCCTGCCTCTTGGGATGGAGATGAGAGTAGCATACCATCTTCTCCACTCCCTAGCTCAGCTCCCCAATCCCTGCTTGAAGTGTGCAAACGCGCTGCTGCGGCCCACGGAGACCACCAGATCCCGCTATGAGGAGAAAAAATTGCCCCATCTTCCCAGAGCTGATGGATAAGGTGGCACACTCATGGAGAGACTGACCTTACAGCAGCAGGAGAGGTGATGGAAAGCTTCAGTCTGCTCCACATGCCCTTGTTGCTGCACATCTTCACCCATGGCTGTCAGCAATGTCCGCCCGGAGCCCTAGCTTGCCTTCCAAGTCCGACCATTTTCAGTCAGCCCTGACTATAAAGGCATCCAAGGTGGCAGCATGCTTGGCTAGAGAGCTCAATGTCCTCTCCCTGTTCACAGCTTGTGGTCTAGAGTCAAATTCACCTGGAGTACCTGAAAACCTTCCTGAATCTGTCAAGGGCGTAATCGAAAGTTCACATCTCAGACACAGGGCGATTTCTCAAGACATGTTTAAACATGCACTGCTCTCCCTCTGCAGGGTCAAGGTGCTGAAGCTCACCCATCGTTCAGCAGCCACTGACAGCCCACATGTATTTTCATAATGGGCTCAGACAGCTGCTATAAGGAAAACCTGGGGCTCCTGTATTATTGGCAAAGACAGCAGCAGATGCACCAGAGCAAGCATGTTGCAGAGGAGGTTTAGTCTTAGGTGCATGCCTTTTTGTCTTACCTGAAGATCAAGCCATGAAACAGGTTTTTGATACACTACAGTGATTTAAAGCGGCTGCAGAGTGACCTTCAGACAAGTGAATGCTTGATTTGTCACATAGTGTATCAGCATCAGTTGATGTTAAATAGCAACCAAAAAGATGGTGTACTATATGACAGTTTCTCGGCTTAGAAGTTAAATATCAACACCCTTGAAGCTCACTACACTAAGATGCTGTAAATTATTAAAGCCAATCACAAACCCGTTTAAGAAACCTATATGGTGTTTATAGGTGGGCCGTTGGAAAGATGTTAAGATTTTTTCTCTTTCTTCGTTTTTGCAAATATGTCCTTACTATATGATTTGTGTTGTGGAATGTGTAATATTCAGTTAATTCACAAAAATGTATTAATTTCACATAGCTGTCTTTGATTTCATTCCTCTACTGTTGGGGTCGCAGTTTCCCGTTTCTCCAGATTGTGTGCGTACGGCAGGGTCAGAGCTGCCGTGGAGGGGCTCACATTCTCCTGTCAAGTTTGTTTGTCATAAATCCCAAACATTGCTTACAGGTGGCGTACGCTTTCTTTTGTGCATACGCAGCATTTATAAATTAGGCCCCAGAGCACCACATACACCACATGAGCTGCTTCACACAAAGTGGTATCTTCAGCACAGCTCTTACACTGGTATAAATGGGTTAGAGGAAATAACAGAGAGTCCCCTCTGTACGGTCATTACTGAGTGTCAGGGTTGGATGTAAAAACAGGTGTGACTCCTACGTTTGTGTCACCCCCATGACACACTTCTGGGAGGATGGGTTTGAGCCACATTAATCATGTAATGATAGCCTGACTCTGTAACATTTTAACATCTGTGTGGCTTTAGTTGAGTAAGTTAAATTATTTCTAAATGAATTCTTTCTCTTTTCTTCATGGTATGTGTGTGCGCAACATAGGTGTGTTTAAGTATCCTGAACACATGGCACGGGAGACCAGAGGAGAAATGGAACCCACAGACCTCAAGCTTTTTACAGGTGAGCTGAAGATCCATCACAACAGTCGCCTGTTTTGGTGGATCAGCAAGGCTGTTGTCTGAGTCTTTGTGTCACAGGATTTAGTTTATCACTGCCCTGTCATTACACCTCCCCAGGGCTCAGTATCAAAGGGGCTTGCTGTTTTAACAGCTGACATGAAGGATCCTTTTTAAAGTCAAGTTATTACTTTGTTTTGATGACAGTGGCCCTCACATATCAAGCTTGCGTACGACTGAAAACGTATGTACACCTTGTGTACATAAGTTGCGACGTGAGGATCGGCATTTATCAATCTGCACGTGAGCGTACGCTATGACCGATCTTACGACAGGTCTGACATCGTGTACGCAAGTTTGAGTCAGTGCAGATTTGCGGTGCAGCAAATGTCTGTCTCAAAATAATTGATAAACAAACCTCCAACCTGTCATTAAGCACAATCAGCCAGATTTCATTAAAGATTAAGACGTAAATAAAATAAAATAAATTTGTCATGTCCTTGGTGAATAGGCCTATTTGATAACTCTGCCCAGAAACACTACCACAGAGCAGGAGCGCCGTTTTAACTTTGCGCACACACGCACACTGTGGAGCGCTGTGTTTGACTCCTAAAAGGCAGGTGTCTCTGTCTTGGCCCAGCAGCGGAGGACATTGTTGTACACTCCTGAAATGGTGTGGGACATCATATGGGCCACTACAATTTTGCTCAATGTTGCACTGGCCAATGTGACGTTGGCTGTTTCGGTGCAACGTGAGGACCCGATGCCCAGAGAAAAATAACGAGGAGAGACTCCACAAAGGTGCTGTACAGAGGAGATAGGACCTTATCAATGGATTCTGACATGTAAAGTATAAAGTATAAGTTTAGAAAGTGGTCTTGCTATTTAATCAGTGATAAAAATCCAATAGAAATCCATAAAAATGTGCCTCAGGGGCAGCAACAAACCGTTTGGTGACGTTAATAATAATTTTTGTTCAGCCTCTGTCAGACCCTCCAGTCTGCTCTACATTACAAAGACACAACAAATTAAAACTGAATACTTTCAATAATAGGAGCAACGTACCCTATGTCAAAAAATATGATGCATGTATGAGATATGAATTGATCATCATGAGCAACTTATTGACTAATAATTTATTCAAACTTCAGCCACTTTCCGCTGTTCCGCCGCAGCACTGTTCATCACCACCATCATCCTGCTCCAGAGAGGAGTTTTCTGGACTGCTTTTATACCAGTTTTGATGCTTCTAAAGAGCACATCCTTGTAAGTTTCCACCACAGATCTGAGGATATCCACCTTCAGCTCGGAAAGGTTTAGAATCTTTCTAATATTTCTCCTCTTTCATGTTTGACCTCAGTGTGCGAGGCTTCTGAACCATGAATATTTAAGGGCGTAAACATGTTAATGACGATCGATTTCAGCCGCCGCATTTATCAAGACCCGATCATACGTACGCTGGGATTGGTCAGAAATGAACCCTTTCATAAATCTCACGTGTCCTATCGTACTAGGAATCCTGCACTCAGATCTGCACTCAGTTCTACGCAAGATTGATAAATGAGGGCCATTGTGTGGTTGATAATCAAAGCAAACACAAACAGGTATCATCACTAATGCTGCAGTCAGAATCAGTTGTCTGTGTGTTCAGACCAGATACCATCAGTTTGAAGCTTTGATTCAGAAGACTGCTGTGACTTTTTATTCTGAAAATCACCCATTTGTAGGCTAGACCTCAAAGAGATCTCTGCTTTTTCTTTTTTATTTACATTTTTATGTATATATGTTTCTTTAAAATGGGCATGTGCAAATAAAACCAGACACTTCAACAGCTTGTTTCATTGTTTTCAGATGCACAGTGTAAAAAGATGCCTCTTAAAGATCTAGTGTAGCTTAGCATCAAGCAAATAAAGCAAAATGAGGCATAGTAGTGGAAGACTGGCTTTCGTGTGATCTGCCTTTTGCTGTACTCTATGGACACTTACTGGCTTTTTTTTTTTTTAAGCTCATTTTTGGATTGATAGACAGTGGATAGATAAAGCCAGGATCTGGTAGAAACTCATTGTGCTCTTGATAAGTTGATATGACTTACAGGCTCATACTACTAAGGTCCAGAACTCTGTGTGTATACTTAGTGTGAATGATTGTTGCCATGGTTACAGACATGGTCTGTATCCATAACCTGTTGTGTTTTTTTTTGGTCTATAAAAATCAAGATTCATTAATGGAAATGAAAAGTCAATCTCCTCTTTATCATATGGACTGTGCTGTCTGACATTACGTTCTCCAGAAATAAATCAGTCCTTTCATCAAGATCTTTTTTTTCTCTTTGTAGTAAATGCATAAAACAAAAACTTTGGTCATAGTTTACAACACTACCTAATACTGAACCATACTGTTAGTGTGTTTGCTGCCTTCACTGATAGAAATTGTGAAGGATTGCCAAGGATTTTCAGTTAAAATCGTCTGAACAGGTGTCATCAGTTTGATGACTGTAGTTTAAAGAGGATATCATCATTTTAGAATTCTTGAACTTGTACTCTAAGTGGGTCACTAATCCCCTCCATGTAGATATTCTTTTCTAATAATTCTCTGATTTGCAGGGTTAGGGAGTGCATAGAGATGTCTCCATTGATTATCGTTTCAGTTAGTGTGCTGTAGATCAATAATAAGGGGAGCTGGAAAAGCAGAGAGAGGGAAGGGGCTGGAATCATGAACAGGTGTATATTTTCTCTGAAAAGCAGCAGTCTAAAACAGATAGACTGTGCCGGTTTAAGGTCATTGGTCTCTTCTTGATGGAGCACTTACATCCAGCTTCAGCGGGGCTGGAGCCAGCAGGCAGGCCTCCGAACCAAAGTCGTTATTGTTGGTAAAGTGGTATCTCAGAATGGACAGGATGGAGCAGGAGTTCGTCCCTGGTCTCCTTGAGACAGGAAACAGCATTGATCAAGTTGTTAATAAAGTAATATTAAAGGGTAGATTTTTATGGAGCCAAAACATTCCTTGCTTTTGTCGACTGCCAACACTATTAAAGAGTCTGCGGATGGTAAGGACACTGAGGGAATGTGGGGTAATTTATCAATACATCAGGGTTATGCCTGCCCAGTTAGTCACATTAATTGTATCAAAATGTGGTTTCCATCCCAGCCCTCTTGGAAACAAGACCAAGAAACCTTTAACATCAACAGAGTGCTTTCTGTCCTGTTGGACCACATTCCTGACCTTGAATGAATTTGTTTTTCGTCTTCCTGTTTCCCAGGTGCTAGTGTCGGTGCAGTCCCTTATTCTGGTGGCTGAGCCCTACTTCAATGAACCAGGATATGAACGCTCCCGCGGGACCCCCAGTGGCACCCAAAGCTCACGGGAATACGATGGCAACATCCGACAGGCCTCAGTTAAATGGGCCATGCTCGAGCAGATGCGCAACCCTTCACCGTGCTTCAAGGAGGTAAGAGTCCCTGATTTATCACAGAGTGCTTCCTTGTGAGTGAAAAGATGCTGTGATACGCATTCACACCATTCACATACGGTTTTATTTTGTGAAATGAGGTTCTGTGTAGCAACTCATAATGTAATAATTGGCTAATCATGTAATAATGGCTTAAACTGTGAGAAAGGGGTTGCACTATCACCAGGCTGTTGTCTGAGTCTTTGTGTCACAGGATTTAGTTTATCACTGCCCTGTCATTACACCTCCCCAGGGCTCAGTATCAAAGGGGCTCGCTGTTTTAACAGCTGACATGAAGGATCCTTTTTAAAGTCAAGTTATTACTTTGTTTTGATGACAGTGGCCCTCACATATCAAGCTTGCGTACGACTGAAAACGTATGTACACCTTGTGTACATAAGTTGCGACGTGAGGATCGGCATTTATCAATCTGCACGTGAGCGTACGCTAAGACCGATCTTACGATTGGTCATAGCGTACGTTTGTCCGGTCTACCTCCTTTTTAAGTGCCCATTATTCCGCCAGAGTTCTCCGGTATTTACTTCGTTTTCTTGCTTGTGTTGGCAGTCGTGGCCAAAGGAGGATTTAGACATTCTTCTGTACTTTCTGGTAGGTTTCTACTGACCAATATTGTAGTGTGCTAACTTTGTTTGGGCTCACGTTATTCGAGGGTGTGGAGTGGACCTCACGACATGAGGGAGCCGCATCTGCCTCACATCCAATCAGGTCGGTAAGATGGAGAACGGCTTTGTTTACAGTCAGAAAGAGGGGGCCACTCAAAAATTTTCTAATGTTGACTACACAGGCATAAGAGAACACAGCAATATCGTGATATTACCGAATGTCATCAATAACTAATAACTATTGACTGATATTAAAAGCTTTTTTGTGTATACACCACCAAAAAAAAGAGGCGTCTCTAACGGACTCCTGCCTACCCCACCTTTAAAGTATAAAAATAATATATCAATAGAAGGGGGACTTTGAATAGATCACCCAAAAAATCTGAAGAAACAAGTTCTTGGATGTTTGAGTGAACAAGGACAGGAATAAGTTCAGAGCTGGCTTCTCATTATTTAAGGTTAAGTTTTTCCATCAATAAATCCTCAGCCAGTGCTGCTGGGTTTTGTGGGCTTTGAAGGATAAACATTACATTTTCTCTCGCATTTGCACAGCAGGCAATGCTTGGATTAAGGAGGAAGAAAAACTGGGTTCATGACATCACCAATAAGCCGGTGAAATGGACCGCTGGACCGAGAAATATTACAGGGACATAGTAGGACTCAGCAATGCCACACGGCTAAGCATTTTCACACATATGCACACAGAAGTTCAATTAAGCTTTGTGAGATGTTCCCATGTGCTTTTCTCACCAGCAGCCTTTTAACGCTTTTAGACCTCAGCCGAAACAAACGAAATGAGCTACTGCTGAGGAAAGACAAAATGCATTAAGACTGCGATTCTCATTTCAGCCAATTCTTTTCAGTAGGTTTGCTTGACCTGAAGATATAAAACTTTTTTGGGTCTTTAAACTGTATACTAAGAATATTCAGTGAGCGTAACAGCAGACTGATTTGCACCATTAAACATTCAGAGAGCTAGGGCCACAATCTGCAAAAAGTTACTGAAAAGCAGAAGGTGTCCAGTCTCTAATCTCCACACTGGTTAAAATCAGTGGTGTTTTGCCTTGCCCTGTCTTGGCAGCTTTTTTGTTTCCCTACAGCAACAGCTAAGTGATAAGGTCAGTGAGAAAGCAGAGGTACCCTGTGATGAAGCTAAGGTGTTAAATGAAGACATTGGACTGTCAGTGAAAACAGAATAGTTTGAACATATTTGAAATATTTTGCTTTTCTCAATGCTGAAGATGCAATAGTGCCTGCAGACAAAGTTTAAGTCCTCGCTGCAAATCAGCTGATGCGTCTTGGGAATGATGCTGTCAAGTCTCTCACTTTCTTAAGCACATCCTGTCTCTCTGTCTAAGGTTGCGTTGGTAGTACTTAAAGTGTTGACACAGAAACGTGTTGGTTTCGTGAGCAGGGCTGAGAGGCGTCCCCTCAATGACCTGTCTTAATGATGAAGTGCAGGTTACATGTATGATTTCCTTCCACTGTCCCTGCAGGTCTGGAGAGGTATTTACCAGAATGACTGAAAATCAATAGAGCAGCTCTCAGCCTGTGTTATTTTTGCACATTGTACAGCTTCTTGAGAAACCTCAGGATCAACTCCACTGCTGGCAGTTATCGTCAAGCTCTCCTTGTTTTATTTTGATGTAATGGAGTTATCTTTACTGTCTTCTTTATTCATTCCTGATTCTTTATTTATTCATTCAATTCTCTCCTGGCCTTTTTTTTCTTTTTAAACCACTTAGTCCGAAATCTCATGAATCTCCCACATTTGCCAGAAAGTTGATGTAAAATTTGGTGTATAAGACAAACTTGTCATAACTTTTTTGTCATTTAAAAAGTGACCCAGTTGAAACCAATATTTCGGCATGAAATCAGATAGAGGTATTTTATGAAGTCATGGAAGTTGGTTCTCAGAGAAGTCGTCAGGTCTCCCCCACAAACAAGCGGCTGCTAGACAAAAGTGGGTGAGTTGTGTTTAGTCTCTTTGCTAAAGAAATCAGGCAAATCTAAAAAGATGTTTGGTGGCGAGTGCTATGGCTTGGACCCTATATGTACTGCTGATGAAATTAGGTGCTGTTCTGAGCATTATTTGTGGCTATAGAGTGGCGTTTTAGTTGAGGTGTGCGTGTGAAGACAGACCGCTGTGTATTGCTATCATGCAGTCATTACTAAAGTATTACTAGAGAAGCAAGCAGTTGGCGACATTTATCTCTCAAGGAGGTGTCTAACTCGGTGTTATGGTGTGTTTGACCCTAAATTAAATTTATGCTAGAATATCCCTTTATCATCTGCATGGGAACTGCACATTGCTGAACACACTGAAAGTCTTCGCATATGGACACAGTCTGTTGTTTTGGAGGCTTCTAGATGGCAAGGGATTGAAAGGTGCATCATTCAATAGTGACACTTTCCTTATATTCTGGATCCTAGTACAGTTATAATCATTTTGCAATATTCTTCCCTTTTAGAAAGATTTTTGGATTAAAAAATGTAATTAGTGTTTACTTCATCAACAACTCAGAAAACAGCGTCATTTTAGTTTTGTTTTGATTAAAGTTGAGGACAGCCTTCCTCCCTCGATGACAAGATTTAGTTATTTTTAGATAAAGTAGAGTTTGTGTGGTGGCCAACTATGGTAAAACACCTCTTGATATTCCAGTTTTCCTGTCACTCCAGTTTTAAGTCAAAGTTCAAGAAGGTTTCAAGCTCCACAAAATCAACTAACAAGACCTGAAGTTGAGTTTGTATTGCCCATCAAAGAACTGAGAGGAGTAATGAATGAAGTAATTTATCTACCAGTGTGTTTTTTTCAGGGTTAAGATTTTAGCTGAAATTTTTTTACTTGTGACAAAAGCAAAAAACACAACACTCTCTTTCATTTCTTGCCCCACAGATTTCTTTGAACATTGTGACCTCAAGTGCACAGGCATAAAAAGAGCACAAGTAACTGTATCCTGTCAAAACTGATACTAGGATGTTTGAATATGCTAAGACTAAAAAAAAGAGGATTTTCTTTATAACTATCATTAACATCAACTCACATTGCAGCTTATTTTCTGATGCTGCTGCCGTTTTATTTCATGCACATGAATATTAAATCAGTGCAATCCATCTAATTGCATGGGCAAGATTTTATTTTTGGTTTGAGTGTGTGCAAAATTCAGAGAAACCAGAAGCTATTTATAGAGGGAGAGCTGGAGAATGGAGTGCAGGCTTAAATAATGCAGCAGCAGATTGTCAGGTAGAATTAAGGACAACTGCTTGCATGTTAAAATATGGATCTGTGTGTGTGTGTGTGTGTGTGCGTGCGTGCGTGCGTGTGTGTGTTTAAGTTTTCTTCGCAGCCGCTGTCAGGTGACAGCCTTAACTAGCGGCACATCCACTTCAGTCCCATAGGTTGAGGGTCATTGTCATGGACCAGACCGTCTGATTGATCACTGGATGTGGAGAGGGGGCTCGCAGAACAGATTATGGTGTGTGAGCAGCATTGGCGGTTGATCCCACTTCCATATATTCTTCAACTGATGTCTGGAGACCGCACTCATGCGGATTGAAAGCTGCACTCAGTGAACCTTCACGAGAGCAGAGAGAATATTACCACTGCAGAGGCGCACATCTATCTCTTGAGTGAATGTGTGCGGAAACAGTTTGACTCTCACACCAAATACTTCCCGTTCACTGCATACAGTATGGTATATAGTAACACTCTTACACACAGCTTCAAGTGCTGGGATGATGCTCTGACCAGCATGGATAAATTCTGGAATTCTTATTTGCTAAAATGTTGAACACATTGTGACATCTATACAGGCATTGCCAGGCTGTTAGACTTATGTGTGTTCAGTGTGTTTGGATCAGTACTAACGCATAAAGAAAAGGAAAAACAATGTCATTATATGCTTTAATTGATTGTTGTTGTATTTTTCCCAGAAAAGAAATTTTAAATCAGTCTGGTGTTGAGGACATTGGGGCAGGAAATGCTCCAGCGTGGGAGTGGGTCAGGGTCAGCGGGCCAGATACCTGAGGCCTGTAGCAGGCCACTGATGGAGCACTGGGAATGAGGAACTTTCTAATGGCAGCATGATTCACATTTGCCCTTGACCTTTGAAATGTTGACCGTTTATGCAGACCTGATCCTCCCTTGTATGCCCGGCAGAATAATGAGTGGACAGCATTACCTCAAAGGTCACTGAGTTTATCTGGCGGCAGGGCTCTTCATTAGAGGATTTGGTCTTTGTCTCCATACCAACAAGCTTATATAGTCAGTGTACATTTCTCCATGTGCTTGTGAGTGTTTGTGTGTGGAGAGAAACGTGCATTTCCACAAAGGTCATTTGTCTGGATGCCGTAATCTGACATCTGCTTTGTGATTAGAACTGGTTTGCATACAGAGCCTCCTGATCGATGACCATGTCCAAATGCCAGAAGTTAAACAGCTGCTGGCCCCCATCTCACGGTGCCCTGAGGGAGTTGGACACCGTAAACCATCCCAGATCTGAGCACATCCGCAGTTAATGCTCTTCTGTCTTGATTTGTCTTATCGTAGGATGTGCACACCTTGTCCTTGGGTTCCTGCGCCTCGTTTGAGCAGCAGATGTGTTTACCTTGAACCCTTCCCCCTGAGCCAGGGACCATCTCCTCTCTCGTTGGATGTAACTTCAGCAGGCAGGGAGGAAACAGGGTTTGGTATGGAGGAACAATAGACAGAGGAAGAGATTGGAAGCAGCGTCACAGCTGGAATAAAGATGAGGAGAGCAGAGGGAGATGGAGGAGGAAGAGAGGAGGATTAAAGTGGTCCCCAAACCCTCTTCACTGTCTGTTTGTCTCTCCTTCGCTAGTAAACAACAAATCAGCAGCTACCATAATAACTAATCCAATCCCTCCACTTGCAAAGCAGCGCTTGCTGCATACTGATGCCTTGGCCATGGCGACTGTTGCCAGGAAGTTGACCAGAGAGACAGGAAAGCAGGGGGCTAGGGTGAAGATGATCGACATCAGCCATTGAGCAGCTGTGTTCATATGATGTCAGAGATGGAATGAAGCTCCCTCACTGACAATAAACAGCCCCACTGTTCATTTGTATGCTGTGTGTGGTCTGGGCTTCATCGCATAATCTGGAAAGACAGCAAACACACCTTACAAATAGACCGGAAAGCAGCCTTCTCGGCATGTGACTAACTTTATGTCAAAGAGATGATAACCCTGATTATTATTCCTGTACTTCATACAGTTATTTAAAGGAAGACTGGTTGAGGTGTTTCTGTTAAGGAAAAAGTAGAACACACCTGCATGGAGGTGTGCCGCCCCTTGGCAAGCTGCTAACTTAGAGAGTTAGCTCATTTTGTTGCTTATTTATCAGAGTTTAAACACTCTTCGGATACTTCTAATCTCCCGGGTATGACGGATGTTTTTATGATATATTTCATATGCAAAGTGAAAGTTAAACACTCAGGGAACTCTTCAAACGTCCAGGTTCATACCATACACCAGCACCTGGGGTTTGAAGAAGTAAACTAGGATCAACAACAGCTGACCAACAGATACTTCATATCCATTGACTGTTTCATTTCAATGATAAACTCTTCCTGTAATGGAAAGTTAAAAATGTTTTTACTGTGTAATCATTCAAGAACTATAAAAAAAAATCTGTCAGATCTTATATGATGTTTTTTAAAGCTCCAAAAGAGGTTTGTGACATTTTAAATTATATCCAAGAGCTTCCAAGGCCATCAGGGACAAGAGCGAAGATTTTTTGTTGCCTAACTTTTGAATTTCTAAAACTGGTGTGATTGGGCAGGGGTCTGCTCAGCAGTTTTTTAAGTTTTCACCTAGTATATTCACAAAGGATGATATTTGTGACTGTCAAAGGTCAGCATGTGGGATTTTCATTAAAAAAAGTTACTCCTCAGATACACAGAAGACAAGATATCAAGGACTGTTTGGTCCATGGGGGTGCTGAAGTGGACTCAGACAGAAAGTTCTTTTAAGATGCTCTAATCGAGTCTCCAATTGATACAGACAGCTGTCGTGAAACTGCCATGTGTTTTCTTCTCAGGTGATCCACAGACATTTCTACCTGAAGAGAGCAGAGATCATGTCTCAGTGTGAGGAGTGGATTGCTGACATCCAGCAGTACAGCAGTGACAAGAGGGTGGGCCGGACCATGTCCCATCACGCTGCTGCTCTGAAGGTAAAGTCACCCCCTGATCCTGATCTCCAGTGTTAGAAATCAAGCTGATGAGGGAGTGCAAAAAGCAGCACTTACTCCACTCCACTTAAGGCGGCCTGTTAGGTCCCATCTTTGCAGCAGTTAAACAGCAAAGTGTTGAAGTTTCAGTAAAGAAATGTAAAAACCTTAGTCTCTAAGCTGAGGAGATAGTTTCTAAATTTAAAAGTCTCAACATTTCTGGCTCTTCTCATGAACCTTCTGCTTTCCTGAAAAGCTCCTGTGATTACACTCTTCCTGAGGCTGCTGTAAGTAGGAGTGACTGTTCTCTACATTTCAGGATAGAGCTCATCGTCCAGTGAGGAAGTCAAGATCTCTGTGTACCACATAGTAACTTGTCTTATAGGCAGGCCTAAGAGGAAGAGCCTTTTTCGGCTCCAGTCTGAATAAAGTCCTCTAAACACTTTGGTCCTGGTTATTACAGGACTGAAATCATGATATGCACAGCCTTCTGATTTTAAAAGTTAGGTCCTTAATTCTAAAACAAGCTGCATTTTCTTTAATAGCCAACTGGCTGCAAAAAGACAGATGAGCAAATCCTTTTTTTGTACACAGTCTAAATATGGTGGAAAGATTTATTCTTTTTCTGTCATTCACTAAAGTACAAAATGTCTTTTTTTTTTTTTTTTTTTAAAGAAAGATCTACAAGGAAACACTTTCTGCTCAACAGGGTCTCACTGTAGGAAGTATTTGGGTGGAGGGGAGCTCTCTGGACTCAAATTTAACTAAAGAATATTGGAAATATTTGTAAACGTGATTTTTCTTTCTTAACCCTGTAAAACCCAAATATAGAAAAACACACACAAAAAAAATTCAACCATTCAGATGTTGTTGTAGGAGGCCTTTGGGGGTAAAAATGGAGTGTTTTCAAAAAAATTATGTTTTAGTAAGTTTTTACGGAAATGTTGTAATATCGCAACGTTGGGCTTAATGGTGAGCAGAATCTCCTGTATTTCCACTCATTGTCTGAACAGCAATACAGAACTAAGGATTTATTTGCAGGGTTTTGCTGTTCCCAAACCAGTATATAACATGAATAATAATCTCAGTCATGTTGTTATAAAGAGTAATTTATTCCAACAAGAACCTTGACATTAATTTACATTATTTACATTATAAGCAGTTCTTGTCCTCTGAAAAACAGAGGCAGATATCCAACCCAGTCTCACAGCATCACACTTGCTATGGGTGTTAGACTTTACTGCAATGTCTGCAGCGTCCTCTCTTTGTCTTCAGTGGAAAATGTCGAGTGAAGTCTGTGTGTACATCCACATTTATTTGCAGTGATAGTCCTTGAAGCAGTTCTTGGCATCGCTATCTGATTCTTCGTCACTTGCATCAGTGTCGTCGAAATCCATGTCTACATCACTCTCTCCGTTTTGGATTATGGCAATTACATCCTGCACACTGTACCCAGGATCTCTCCTTGCTGGTGGCATTCTGAAATGGAAAAAATTAAATTGAAATAAATGTATATACAAATAACACACATGCTTACTAGATTCTAGATGGCCAACAGAAAGGATGGGGTGGTGGGGAGACTGATTTCATTATGAAGTGCTTACACTTTGCACTGAAGTAGCCTGTTCACACATTTCACTGGTCACACAATACTGACCTATTGACCTATTGGAGACTGTGATTATCACCATAATGGGAATGCTTAGCCTCCAGCTTACAACCACACCTTACATCCATGAACATTAACACCTGTTCCAGAACCATGCCACAAATGCACCAGGAACATCCCTGCTTTGACTATGAATTGCGAGGAACATTTTCTTATTAATAGAGACTAAAACACTGTGTTTATCATCCTAATAGGATTGCATGTAGCCTCCAGTTTACAACCACACCTACATCCTTGAACATTAACACGTGTTCCAGAACAATGCCTCAAATGCACCAGGAGCATCCCCCACAAATGCTTTGACTAAGAATTGATAGGAGCATTTTCTTATCAATAGAGACTAAGACAAAGGGCAGACATGCACACACAGAATTTCTTTGTTAGAAAGTCCTGCATTCTGTGATAAGGAGAAAATACTGAGAGTGTTGAAGGTGGTTAGAAATCATTATAAGTAAATGAAAATGTTTAGATACAGCAATATATCTTAATATTTAGATTCTAATACAATAAAATATGTAATCCAATATAAGGCTAAGGCTAGAGTGTGTAAATAATGTGTAGTTTAAAGTTATATTGTGAAAATTTTAATTGAAGTTCCTCTCAAGATATTCCTCTCAAAAACGGCTGTTTTGGCTACCACTTTGACCCAACGTTGTAATATTGCAACAATTATAAAACAAGCTCTAAATAAAATGTAGGGCATATTTTCCACAATAACTACATATGTTCATGTTCTAGACATTGTAATAAACACAAAAAATATTCAAAGCATTTTACTTACTTGAATCAGATTAATCTTGTCCAGTAAATCAAAGGGATGTTGCACGATCAAAAAATTGAAGGTTGTGTGACTTCTTCACCTGAGGACAGGCCTGATATACAAATGCTGGATCAAATCACATTATGAGAACAAACAATAGGACCCAATGATCATGTTAATGTGGTTGAACTTAAAAAAAAAGAAGTTGATTTTTGGGGGGGGTTTACCAAATTTGTTGTAATTTTGCAACACTGGGTTAACTGAAGTGCAAATGTGTGTTTTTTGTTGTCCCCACAGCTGATACTGCCACCTGTGGCTGAGGGTTTCGTGCACATTTAAAACAGTGTCCTCCCTCAATTTCACGGCATGTATAAGTACATTGTTCTGCGTATTAGTGGAGCAGATAAGTGACATAATCGTTCAGTTGGTGACACAAGCATGAAAATTGGCATGAACATTCTTCATGGGCCACTTTACTAGGAAAGTGTCCCAGCCATTTGAAATTTCATGATGGCTGCCATTTTTCAAGATGGCAGCCACCTAGATGGAACAATTAGGTGATGTCATTGTTAAGCTGGTGATATAAACATGTAAATTGGTAACACCATTCTCCATGAGTAACTTAACAAGATAATGCCCCTAACTGCTTGAAATTTCAAGATGGTGAACATTTTTAAGATTTCTTTTCAATATTTTGTGTTTTTCTTTTTTATTCAAACATATGTTTATTGAGGAGCCCTTAGAGGGATATGGAGGGGAAAAAAAAAGAAAACATGAATGTTTTGTGTGCGCATGCAAGAGAGGTGCGTTGTTCTTCTGTTGGAGCTGGAATACCACAGGAGACCACCTCTCCTGCATGCGCACATGAATGTTTTGCATGTGCACACAAGTTTTCTTTCTTTTTTTTTGTCTTTTCTCCATGTCCCTTTAGGGTCTCTGTAGTTTATATACTTTTAATATTTAATGTTTTCTTTTTTTCTACTAAGCACTGTAAGATCATTGACTTGATCTAAAGTGCTACACAAATAAAATGCATTATTATTTTTTTAAATAGAATAGACATTAGATAGAATATGTTTATTGTCCTTGTACAGCGTATAATAAACTTAAAGTGGAATCCTGATGGTATAATAAAAACAATGTGATTAAAAACATTGTAAAATAAATTAAAACCACATGTTCTCTAGTCTTAAACACTTTTGCAAAACCCAGTGAATGCCCCTTTGCAATTGATGAGAGCAACCTGCAAGCATTAGTGAGATTCGTTGTGGCGATGTACGACAGATCCAGTGATGTCACAACTGTCAACAAGGCGAGGCTTGATCTTTTTGCAAGAAAGCAAAGACCATATGACCTGATCCCTCCAACTCAAGAAACACTGAAAGAGCACGTCGCTAAGTACTTTGAGATCATTGACTTGATGTAAAGCGCTATACAAATAAAATGCATTATTATAATTTTTTGGAATAGTATAGACATTGGATAGAATATGCTTATTGTCCACGTACAGTGTACAACAAACTTAAAGTGGAATCCTAAAAGTATGAAATAACTGATTAAAAATATTGTAAAATAAAATAAAAAACACATAATAATAGAGTTATTATTAACTCTATGTTCATGTTATTAACTCTATGTTAATGTTAAAACATCATAATCTTGTTGTCTCTAGTTGCCTAGTTCTCTTGTTGAGGCTAGATATGTGTGGTGACGGTCATTAAAGCAAAAGCCAGAAATGCTGAGTCCATCTGACTGGGTATGGATAAAAGAAGATGACGGAGCACCAAGGAATGTACTGGACAATGCAAGTGCTTCAAATATGGACTCACTTGCACATGTCTATGTAGAGGCCTCTGTTAAAAGCTATGTGTGAATTCTTCCCCTTGTTTACCTTCCTTTTGTCAGAAAGAAAAAAAAGGTACAAAAAAAATAAAGTTAAAAAAAGTTACAAAGAAAAAAAAAAAAAAAACTCCCTTGTGACTGTTACTTTGTTGGTGTAAGGGAGCTTGCGTACCTCCATGAACACTAAGAGTTATGTAATTGGGAGGCAACTCCTGGCAGGTTTTACCAAATTGGACAGGTCAAGGGCAAGAAGTTGGACAAAACACAGTCAAGCATTTTTTGTGAAGTGACTTATAGAGAATGGTTTTTCCACTTTTCATGTTTATATCACCAACTTTACATGATATTACTGCTGTAATGAGATGGCGTCAATCTTTTAAATGGTCGCCACCTTGAAATTTCAAGCAGCTTGGGGCATTTTCCTGTTAAGTTACTCATGAAGACTGTTCATACCAATTTTCATAGCCATATCATTAATCTATTAAGTACATCACCTAATTATTTCACCTAGTTGGTGGCCATCTTGAAAAATGGCCGCCATCATGAAATTACAAATGGCTGCGACACTGTTCATGCCAATTTTCATGCTTGTATCACCAACTGAACGATTCTGGCTAAAATTTGTACTTAGCCGCTGCTCTATATTGGACATGGTCTGTCATGATCCTCTCTACAAGACTTTTACAATGATGTCATGTTACTTTAGCACAGCAGGTACTTGTAGATTAAATACAACTTCTGTGGGCTGTAAAGGTCTCATTGAGGGTTCGTCCTCACACATTGATAGCTCTGTTAGAAACCAAAATTCACCTCATGGGATTCACTGACCCCTGTCTTCATCCATCATTTTCTGGATATTTTTGGTAAGGTCAGGTATGGTAGACTTTCTTCCACAATGAGCAATTCTTCTTCCAGACAGCAGGAATAAAACAAAAACAAACAAAACAAAGCACAGTCACACAGTATTCACAAGTAAAAACATGCGTCATAATATCGTTGAGGAGTCTTATGTTGGCAGGGACAAATGAACTTAGTCCTACACCCTGGCAGTGCATACCTACGCCCAGATGGCAACAGCTTGTATGCAGCAAAGTGAGGATGGGTGCAATCGGCTAAGATAGCCTGTTCCTTCCTAGTGGCTCTGGCTCCGTGTAAAAATGATGAGTAAGATTAGTGTCAGCAATTTAACTGCACACACAAAATTCTCCAACCTCTTCTTATTTTAGAGAGCAGCCTGGTGAGCAGCCTTGTGACAGGTGTGCGCATTTGCATTGATGCAGATATCAATTCTACCTGCACAGCCACCAGTTTTTCCTTGTTCTAACGAGCTGCATTAAAGAGATTTCAGACGATCTCAAATGAACCCTAGACAGAGGAAGTGGTGGCAGCATCACTTTAGGCCATATAACTGATATTGCACATCCTGCTATGTGACATCTGCACATACATTCATCACAATATCCGTCTTTAGATATTACTTATCTTCCGGCTCCATCACAGACGGTGATGGTTGAAGTCCTGACTTAAGGCCAGAAAACAGAATTACACAACCCAAAGGAGGATGTGTTAGAGATGATGTGCATCTATTTAGTGAAGATGAAAAGTCCTCCAATGAACTGTACTCGTCTTGTTCACTGCAGAGTTGATCTGACTGTCTGTTGATGTGTGTTGTTTCTCGCAGAGACACACGGCCCAGCTCAGAGAGGAGCTCATGAAACTGCCCTGCCCTGACGGTCTGGAGCCCAACAGTGACGAGTTCTCCGAGAGGAGTGCCTCCCTCATCCTCAAAGAGCTGCCCAGTCAGGACGCAGAGAAGCCGGGTGGCAGTCAGGACAGCCACTGCGGCGAGGGCCAACTATGAGCCCTCTCCCTCTCCACCTGTTCCCCCACCCCTCCCAGCATCCCCCAAGCCTCCCCCCTCTTCCCCCTTATAATTATTTCTCTGTAAAGACTTGAAGGCTTCAGAACATAAGCCTCCACTTTGTCAATATTTGTATGTAAAGATCTAATGGCAGAATAAGAGGACGAGGGAACGTGGGGAAGCAGAAGGCAAGGAGACGAACTCTGAACTATGCTTCGCCCTTAAAGAAAACAGTCAACAAAAACTTTTACTTACCTGTAAAGGAGTGTAAACATTTTGTGCTTTTTCCAATTGTGATATAACCACTGATTGGTATGTTATTAAACTTGTTTATGTATACATAATGGCAGAGGAAAATTACAGATTATATGAGGGAAAGTACCTTTAGAAAGAATGTTTACTGAATGTTTATTTCCTTTTTTTGGACTGTTAGAGAACAGTTGGATAAAATGGTCACTCTTTAAGGATACTATTTAAAAAAAATGCGCAGGTTCAAGAGTCAGACATGAAAGCGCCCCTCTGCTCATCAGTTGCTTCATTTAATTTCTCTGGGATCCTGCCCGCTCAAATAAAAGCTGAGATGGACCTTCTTAAATGCTATGTTATCCCTTTTTAAAGGCTCTAAATTAAACAGCATCATGCTCATGATTAACATTTGTCGCCTCTCAGAACTCCTCCATAACGTTTTGGGTTGCCATGACCATAGATCGTAAGACCATGTATCAGAGCCTCATGGGAAATGTATTTTGAAGGCTTGTGCATGTGTATGTGTGTTTTTTTGTGCGTGTGCAACAATCCCCAGTAAGATACAAAGCTGTGATGTGCCTTTGGTCTACACCACACCACCAAATGCTCCAACAGAGTTGAAGTATTTCTTTGCTATTTCTACAAACTTAATGATTCTGCTCCGTCTGACATTTAAACTGCTTTGATCTTTTTTATTATGTTTAACTCTAGTGAACAAAAAATTGCACTTTCTATTTTACTCACTCCTTAGGACAGTCACATTCTCCTTTTGCTAGGACATTAAATGGAGCTTGAAAGTACAGACTGATTGCACGAATGCTTCTTTTCTGCACTTCAGACGACACCAGAGAGAGAGAGGAGAGACAATGGAAGGAAAGCTGGAGGCACCAAGAACCTGGACGAGTGAAAAGGCAGAGATATAAAAGGGAAATCAGGAGTTGAAACATTTTGGGATTTATGCTTGAGGTGCAGTTGTTTAGTGTCCCAGGGCCTCTCAAAAAGGGCCTTGCAAATTCAAATTCTTCTTCTGATCAAAGTTTCTTCCACCTTCTTACACTGGCTGCATACCCTTATTTTTAGTCCACAACAGCACCTTAGAAAGTGATGGCTCCATTGTACCTGCATACTGCAGCTTTATGAGTGTAAACTACATGCTGCATAAAGGTGTGTTTGGTCTCAGTGACATCCTCTGTAAAGGAGGTGGAGGTAATAGGGGTTTTTGGCTTCCTGGCAAACACAACCCCCCCCCCCCCCCCCCACACACACACACACACACACACACACACACACACCACCTGTCATTAGTGCAGCCCTGAGAGAGGCAACAACAATTATTTTCCTATCGATTAATCTAGCGATTATTTTTTCGATTAGTTTGACTAATCTATCGACTAATTTAGCGATTATTCCAGATTATTTTTTATTAACTGATGAATATTACAATGAATTCAACCAAAATAGCAAGTAAAAACTTGTCCTATTAGTATTTAATTCAGTGATTTAGTCAAGAATCTATTGAAATCAAACAAAACAAAACATTTAGTTTATTAAATCCGGGAGATTTTTTACGGTGTATGGTGGGTATGACCGAATTATGAGAGTACTTGTAATTAAATTGCTCATCCAAATAGGTATAAGTGAAGCTGCTCACTTTTTTGTTTTGTTTTAACAATAACAAATGGTAACTAAAAAAATAATAGCTACGATATGCCTTGAACTTATTTAGTCAACTAATATTAGTGTTAAATTTCTTATATATTTTACATGCTGTCCCGTAAAAGGCTCTCTGAACATCTGCACGTGCAAAACAGCACTCTTTTATCTGAGGCTACCCTGAACGCATCACTCCGAGATGGTGAAAGACTGTCAACGTAAATATTATAACTCATATTTGTTTCCCTTTCACTGAAGTGTTCATTTTGCAACAAGCGCTGCTTAAATATAGTTTACCCCTTAAACCGACCTGAATCATCCGAAACTGTAAAGTAAAAGTTTCAATCCAGTGTCTGTGAGGCTCAGCAGAAACTCAGGACAAACTTGAGTTGTCTGAAAACCTGGCAACTTTATAGTGATCCGATTCATGAATAATACATTTTATTTAAAAGCGCCTTTCTGAACACCCAAGGACACTGTACAGGGCATAAAAACACAGCTAGAAACATAATTAAAATAAATAAAAACAACATACAAGTGTGAAAGTGGACAGTTAAAGTGAATATGCGATTTGGAATAGGTGTGTTTCGAGTTTGGATTTAAAGTGGGGTAGTGAGTCCATGTTTCTGAGGTCTGGGGGGAGAGAGTTCCAGAGTTTGGGAGCAGAACGACTGAAAGCCCTGCTCCCCATGGTGCTGAGCCGGGCAGAGGGGACAGAGAGGTGGAGGGAGGAGGAGGATCTGAGAGAGCGTGAGGGGGTGGAGATGTGGAGGAGATCGGAGAGGTAGGGGGGGGCAGGGTTATGGATGGCCTTGAAAGTGTACAGGAGGATTTTGTAGTTTATTCTGGACCTGACGGGGAGCCAGTGAAGCTGCTGAAGGACAGAGTTGATGTGGTGAAAAGAGGGGGTTCTGGTGATGATGCGGGCTGCAGAGTTTTGGACAAGTTGAAGTTTATGGAGGGATTTGTGAGGATGAACGTGGACCATCAAACTACAATGATTCCCGGGAGAAATGACAATATGGGGGAGGGCGGGTGAAAGGTCTGAAATAGTCCTGGGAAAAAACAGAGTGTTGGCAGGTATGGCATTAGTATACACATGTGCAGCGGTGCTCGCAATCACGAGTATTAGCATTAGCGGGCTATCGTCGGCAATCACACAGCTGGTTAATTAGCGAGTTCCCTTTCAGTCAATTCACTCGGTACAGCACATGTAGTATGGGATATCACACTAGTGCTGGACGATAATTCGATAACAATATATATCGATCGATAGACGTGTGGTGCGATAGAAAAAAAACGGGTCGATAAAAAGTTCGATAGAAAAACACAGTTTCCCTTTCTTTTTCATCATAGCCTATCATGTAGCTTTTACTAAAGTCATTACTTCCTCCCAACCAATCACAAACGCAGACCCAGGTATGCTACGGCACCAAGCCCAGCCCCTATCAAACCACAACAGACAGCACGTGTATTAGAAATGATGTTACAGCAAGGAGAAGCGGAGGACATTGTCCCGAAAAAAGGTTTCAGTAGTTCTCCAGCATGGCAATGTTTTGGTTTTTAGAAGTCTGACAAAAAGCGAACAGCGGTCGTTTGCAAAATTTGCAGAGAATTAGTAAAAACCAAGTCTGGTAACACAACCAACTTGTTTTACCATCTACACCGGTCGCACCCGCAGGAGTACGAGCTGTGTCGGCCGCGCCGCGGCTCCACGTCATCGTCGGAGGAATCCTCTGGAACCGCTGCCAGCACCAGCACAAAGCAAGTGAAGCAGATCAAACTGGACTTCGTTTCTTGCCAAAAATACGACAAAGCGTCCAAGGACATCACCCATGCAGTAACATGCTCCATAGCGAGGGACATACTGCCAATAACTACCGTTGAAAAGCCTGGCCTTAAACAGCTACTAGCCACTCTCGACCCTCGATATGAAGTGCCCAGCCGCAAGTATTTCTCAAGCACAGCGCTTTAGGCATGAAAATGGGTCAGGGGTTGAAAAGGTGAGAAGGGTGGGGAGGAAATACGTTCTGGTGTTGTGCCGTAGAATGCACCCCTGCATCCCGTCCACTAATTAGCTTCTTAAAGTGGAAGAAAATGAGCTCATATTTTACAAAGACGCGAGTATTTGGATCATGACTACTAGCAGGGGGTGCGTTCGGCAGGGGTGCAATCTACGACACAACACCGGCGTGGATAAGTCCTGCTTCTCGTGCTCAGTTTGCGTATTAAGTCAATCACACGATAATTAAAAAAAAATAAATCTCCCGACCCCGGGAGAAATATTTCAGTGTTCAGACACCAGGCTGTGGGCAGTTTCCCACACAGTTAAAACTGGTAGTATGCTATTCCCACCTAAAGCTATTCTGTTTATTTATATATTTGTTTGTTTTGTTTATTTTCATCAAAAGACTATTTAAATATTTATTTATCAGATTTTCTGGTCACTTTAGTCTTTATGTTTGTCAGTATTTACTGACGTCACTCAGGCCACTTAAGTTGATTCCTCTTTTTTTTAAAGTTCTTTTTTAAAAAAAACTTTCAGTTGTAAAAAAAAAAAAAAAAAAAGGTGGTTGAATAAAGGTTTGAATTTGAATTCAGTGCTTGTGTGTTCTTTATTAAAAGTAGGTCATTAAGCAATAGCATAAAACATCCAGTGCTGCAATTAAAATATATGTTTAATAATTATAATAATTATAACGATAATTATCGATATCGATCAATATGATTTATTTTTTATCGATATGCTTTTTTTCTATATCGTCCAGGCCTATATCACACCCCCGCGTGGCCTGACTAAGGACACCTTTATTCATGCCTTTATGGCAGATGATCTGTGGTGACGTCTGGGAGGCTCTGCCTCCACATATGTGAAACACCACGGTCATCCTTCAGTTCTTACACTTTTCACCTCGCTGAGAACACCTCCACAAAGTCAGGCTAACTAGCTGCTGCTAGCTTAGCCTGGTCTTGTTTGTGGCTACCTCCTGATTGATTTTAGCTTAACTACCCCTGTTGGTGTTAGCCACCCGCAGAGCACTAATTCCGTTCAGGTTCTGTGTCTTTTCACTTTCTGCCCATGAAATTGAAGGCAAAGTCTTCTGTTCGCCCCTGTTCTCAGGGGTTCGGCTTCTCCCTTCACGAGAAAGATCTCCATGAGGCTGGTCCTGTTTGCCTGGGGATTGTCCACGCCAGGAGGGTGTCGACTGAGCCCGAGTTGTGTGAGTCCTGTCACTGGCTTCGGAGCTCAACCCTGGAAAGGCGGGTCAAGTTTGTAGAGAAAATATTAGGAAAGACCGCTATTGCACTGCACTATCCCCTCCTCTCCGAGTCCAGGGACCCGGCTTCGTCCGAGTCCGATGGTGAGGACTTCCTGGTCAAAGGCTCACATTGAAACTGGGCAGACCATGTGGAATGTGCTGACGGGTCAGCTGGATTTGAGCTGGGCCGCTCCAAGGGCGCTGGCCAGCCGCTATCTGGGCTAGCCTGTTACCAGGAGGACGATGACATGCTGGACATCGGCCTGGATGTGCAGGGCTTTTCGGAGGATGAGTAGGAGTCGTTATCTTTGGGGCAGTATACCAGTGCTGCTGTGCCATTTGACCTGGACGACACATCCTTCCTTTCACTGTACCGCCTTGCAGCAGAGAAAACTGGAAGTAGAATGGCTCTCTCCTCCACTGGCTCAAAAACCGTTGTGGTTCTCTGGGTTTTTTTCTCCCACCCGAACCGACGACTGTTAAGAACAGTTTGCCTATGTTCCCGGATTTAGTCGTGGAACTAACCTCGACATGGAACAAGCCGCTGTCCACCTGCGCCACAATGCCTGGCTGTGGACAGTTTCTGGACCTGGATGGAGCTGAAAAAGCTTGTTTGGTGAGCACTCCGCCAATGGAGGCATCACTCGGCTCGCGTATGCCTGCTGACAGTCCGCTTTCCCTTCTCCTCAACGAAGTTAGAGTCGCCAGAGATTACATTCTCCGTGTGTTTCGCTGTGCAGCGCTCTCTCTCGGTAGAGGCATGGTGGCGCAGAGGCACCTGTGACTGACTCACTCTTTCCGACGCTCTCTGTTCGTCTCCCTCTGTGGCTCACACACGCAGTCTCACCATGGGTAGAGAGAACTGTTGCCATGGGCTACCGCTTACAGTTCAGGGCCCGGCCGCCTCGCTTCAACTCTGTAATACACACAGTTGTAGCAGAAGAAGCAGCAGAAGTTCTGAGGGAAGAAATAAACAACTTGTTGAACAAGAGAGCAATACGAGTTGTTCCCACTCTGGAAACGAACAAAGGTTGGTGCAGCCACTATTTCATTGTTCTGAAAAAGGAGGGCTCCATCCTATTCTAGACTTGCGAGTTTTAAACAAATACCTACGAACCTACAGGTTCAAGATGCTAACACTCAGACAGCTACTGGGTGCGATCAGACCGGGAGATTGGTTTACAACTATCGATCTGACAGATGCTTACTTTCATGTAGTGAATTATCTGGACCACAGGCAGTTTCTAAGGTTCTGGTTTCGATGGCATGGCCTACAAATACCTGGTGCTGCCATTCGGCTTATCACTCGCCCCCGAATGTTCACCAAATCTGTCGTGGCGGCATTGGCTTCGCTATGGGGGAAAGATGTTCGCATCTTAGCCTATCTGGATGATTGGGCACTAATTGCGAGCGAGCAGCGGCTCAGCTGTCAGTGACCCTATTGCACATCTGAACACTGGGCTTTTCGGTAGATTTACTGTTTACTGATTCAGAGTCAACAGGTATCATTTCTCGGGCGGGAAATATGCTCTGTTTCAAGCCGAGCACGTCCGTCAGAACGCAGGCTGCTTTTTGCCACTGCCTTGCACAATTTCAATTAGGAGGCAAACTATGTTTCCAGACGATTTTACAGCTGACAGGCATGATGGCATCTATGATCGCTGTAGTGCCTCTCGGACTGTTGAAGATAAGAGCGTTTCAATGCTGGACTCAGTCTCACCGGCTGTGCACGCAGCATCACCTCCAAAAGAGGTTGACGATAACTCCGTCTTGCATATTGGCTCTTCTCCCGTGGAGAGAACCCGGTTTTCTACAACAGGGATCTCTCATAGGGAGGGTGTCTTTTCGCAAGGTGGTGTCCACAGACGCATCCCTGAGGGGTTGGGGGGGCTCTGTGCGAGGGCACAGCAGTGAGAGGGGTGTGGACGCCAGCACAATGCAAGCTCCACATCAACTACCTGGAGCCATTATTTACCCTTTTAGCTCTGAAGCATTTTCATCTGACAGGCTATCATGTCCTGATCAGGACAGACAACACAACAGTCATTTCCTACATAAACAAGCAGGGAGGAACACGCTGTCTTCCCCTGTTAAAACGTTCTCACTCTCTGTTGCTATGGTGCAGTGCTCATTTTCTGTCACTCCGAGCCCCATATATTCCGGGTCTCTTAAACCTTGGGCCAGACTTTCTCTCCAGGGGGGGTCCTCTTGTGAGAGTGTTGCTCAGGGTCTTCCCCCAAATGTGGTGGCAACAATCTAGAGTGCAAGGGCATCATCTACTAGGGGCCTATATGCCTATAAATGGTGGGCATTTGAGCAGTGGTGTCACGACCGAAATGTACTCCCATTTCAGAGTTCTATTGTGGATGTTTTGACATTTCTTCAGGAGCTGCTGGATAGGGGTCTCTCTTTCTCAACAATTAAGGTCTATTTGACGGCTATATCTGCATGCCATGTTGGCTTAAATGGTGTGACGCCAGGAGTCTGCAGGCTAAAACCAGTGTTTAAACCCAGCGTTCCCTCTTGGGATAAAGCGCTGGTGCTTAAGGCTCTTGGTGTGGACCCCCATTTGAGTCTATTGAGTCAGCAGACATGAAAATTCTTCAAACAAGACTGCACTGCTATTTGCTTTGACATCTGCAAAGTGAGTGGGCGACCTTCATGCTTTGTCTGTGCATCCCTCTTGTACCCAGATCACTCTGGATGGATCTAAGATTACATTGCTACATCCCTCCTCCATTTGCATCTGAGGAGCAGAGGAGGTTGCATTCCTTGTGCCTGGTGCGTGCACTACG
Source organism: Xyrichtys novacula (assembly GCA_962446985.1). Classification (NCBI taxonomy): domain Eukaryota; kingdom Metazoa; phylum Chordata; class Actinopteri; order Labriformes; family Labridae; genus Xyrichtys; species Xyrichtys novacula. The sequence goes on along the minus strand of OY660874.1, from coordinate 1,191,275 downwards.
CACTTACATAGACCGCACTCAGAGTGTGCGTTTATGTGACCAGTTGTTTGTCTGTTTTGCTAATCCAGCCAAAGGTAAGGCACTGTCTAAACAGCGGCTTTCCCACTGGATTGTGGAGGCTATCTCCTTAGCATACGGCAGCAGGGGTCTTCCGAGGCCCCAAGGTGTGAGGGCACATTCAACCAGGGGAATGGCGGCCTTATAGGCCTTGTTTAAAGGGGTTTCTGTGAGTGATATCTGCACTGCAGCCAGTTGGTCATCACCGTACACTTTTGATCGGTTTTATCATTTGGATGTGACAGCCCTTTCAGTGGCTCACTCTGTCCTTTCTGCTGGGTCTACCATGCACTAAAGTTTTGGAGGTTTGACTTCGGTTTGGTGGCTGCTCTGCAGGGCGTGTATATATATCCCATACTACATGTGTTGTACCGAATGAATCAACTGAATGGGAACCAAATGTTATGAATATAACTTCTGTTCCCTGAAGGAGAGGAACGAGGTACAACACTAGATTGCCCCACTGCGCAGCTAAGCTCAGTGAAGAGCGGCTATCAAACTGAAGGATGACCGTGATGTTACATGTATATATGTGCAGGTGGGGCCTCCCAGACGTCACCACAGATCATCTGCCATAAAGGCATGAATAAAGGTGTCTTCAGTCAGGCCACGCAGGGGCGTGATATGCCATACTACATGTGTTGTACCTCGTTCCTCTCCTTCAGGGAACAGAAGTTATATTCATAACTTTTCGTTATAGGACAAATAAAAGCACAAAACTGATGCTTCAACTCCCAGCTAACTGCTTAAAGTGAATGAATTAGATATGGGATGCAGGGCATATGATGCAGTGCCCACTGTGGCGTTTGCTGCACCAGCGGTGGGTTATTTGATTGACAGGCATGTCTACTTGAAAGCAGTGCGATCTTGGAAATGTGAACGGGGAAGCCACGAAGAACACATTCATTGATTGAGAGGAGATGCTCAAAGATCATGTTAAAGTAGGTTTTAAATAATCGACCCCATTAGGTGGAGCTCGTTTGCTGTCCATGCTTCCACCGTTACCTGAAGTAGCCATTGTTTACGTCATCATGCGATACGTCAATGAATTTTTGTCATCGATTACGTTCCAGAATCGCCCCAGCCCTAAACTTTTTTTTTTTCTCTGCTTTATGTCATATCAAATGTACAAATCATATTGGCATGGAACATTGCACAAAATTACAATATCACAGACAAGCTTCAAGAGCATCCATAAGAAAATAAATTAATAAAAAGAAAATTAAATGAAATTAATGAAATAAATAAAATCTAAACATATTTATTTTTATGACTAAAAAATACAGAGAATGATGAAGGTATTAATAGCCAGGTCGTGGGACAGGTCTTTTATAGATATTCCATATAAAACATTTTCTTTTTTTAGAGTAGAGAAACTGGGCAATTTAGGGAACAGCCAATCATAAAAATCTTCCCAGAAGGCATTAGACAATTTACAATCATAAAATAAATGTTCAGTTGTTTCTATATCCTCATCACAGAAGGAGCAGTTGTTGTGATCCAAATTAAAGCGATTCCTCAGAATCTCAGAAGAGGGGTAAACACTATTAAGATTTTTATAATGACCTTCCTTCACTTTTGGTGCAATGGGAAACTTGAAGAATTTAGATCTCAGATTTTCAACTTCTTTTTTAGAGAACAATTGTAAAATTGAAATTCTGTTTTATGAGAATGGATATAGTTCTTAAACAAAGGTTTGTTGGATTGTGATACTAGGTAGCTTAAGATCATTGATATTGTGACCATTTACCAAGAGCGAAGGTAGTGCAGGGTTCACATTATTTTGATACAAGTTATAAGCCATCATGATGATAGATTGTGGGATCGCTGTAATGAGGTTATTATATTGCCTTCTATCAAACAGGTTATATTTAATACAGAAAAACTCAAAGGGTATAATGTTTCCGGTATTGTCCAAGGGACGTATCACTGACCATATTCCTTTCTCTAGCCAATTTTGATAAAAAAATTAATTTATTTTTCATTAAAAAGTATCTGTAATTCCATAATGGAGTGTTGTGGGGACTAAAGTTGTGCTCGTAGATCATTTTCCAGTAATGGAAAACCTGCTAATGGACGGCAGACAATTTGATAGGGAGATTGTTGATGTTGACATCACATCTCCGAAGTTAACACAACCTAACTCCTTAAAAATGTAATTTAGGATATAAAATCACAAACTGTTTTCATCTCTTTTTTACACACACAGTCTATGTCAATGGATTATAACGTCCCTCGTCATATCCTTTAACCAAGGTTCCTTTCCTAATGTCGTGTGTTCTTCTATTCCAGATGTAATTAAAGTTTGCCCGATTTATAGATTTGACTGCTTTTTAGGAGAGTGACAGAGAAAAAGCTGGGTAAATGAATCTGGAAAGGCATTCCATTTTTGTCAGAAAAATTCGACCAACGATGGTGATGTCTCTTTTTGACCAGAGATTGAAGTGATTTACATTTATCCAAATTATTCCAAATGTTGAGATTAATTTAATTTTCATTATCCTTAGTGATGTGTATGCCTAAGTATTTAACCGTTGATTTTACAGGGTAGGCTGTATTGGGACAGAGGAAAAAGTACCTAGAAAGTGAATCTCGTTCCACTTAAGTGGGGCTACATAAACTGTGCTTCATAAAATAGCTCTATTGATAGTAAGTACTAAAAAAAAATATCTACTCATGCCATCCAGTCGATTTTTAGTAATCAGTGTTTCGGTGTCGAACTATTTCCTTTCTGCAGTGTAGTGATACTTGCACACGCGCAATCGAATATGCAGAGGGGTGAAGCGATTTTTGTCATGTGGACCAATAGGAGCCGAGTCTCGTTGCCATAGTATCAGAAATACACAAACATGGCGACGAGCATATCTAGCAGCGAGACAAGTGAAGAGGAAGAAAAGAACAGGTAAAAAAGAAAACAGCCTTCAAAAGTGCATCAAAAAGGAACGAAACGATGCTATATGCATCTATCATCTGTCCAGAGTGAAAACGTTCTTGACTTTACAAGGACACATTAGGAAACTGTTGAAGTTATTCCAAACTTCCCCGAGTCCGTTGATGGAGACTGGAACAGAGGATTCAATGAGGCAAAAAGGTGTCTTCAACAATACTTTTATTTCGGCACACCAAATAACACAAGATATCTTGGAGAGCACAACATCAACCCAATGGTATCTCTGAGGTAGTCTGATTACTATTTTTCAGTAGTTAATAGTTATACCCTAGGAGGCGTCTCATCATCTTTATGGGCGGAGAGTTTACATAACCAGCAGTCCCCAGTGTTTCTCTATGGACAAACAAGCACGTATTTTTCTATTTTTTTTACCTGACCAAAACCGTGGTTTCAGGGAAGCTGACCTTGGATGCATCCAGTGCTTGTCTCCTTTTTATCATATTTGCATCATGTATTCCAAGCTTTCACTGAGTTCCCACTGGGCAGACTGCTGGGCATGCAAACCCTCCCTTTACACCTCCACATCTTCTCAGGACAGAGTGATCTTCCTATGGAGCCCCTAAAGGGACATGGATGGACTTTTTTTTTTTGCGAGATCTCGCAATACTTTTTTGCAAAGTTCTGTCCTACTTCGGTGAACCGGAAGTAAAACAGACACACATGATGGAGGAGCGTACACATCATAGACATAATAAAAGGGTAGACCCCGCTGGGGGTGCTGCGCAGCGAGAAATGCCATCTTGGTCAGGTCAAGCTTCCCATACGCTCCGGTCAATCATATTCATTCATTCATTCATTCAGCGATGCCGGAGCACTGTGCGGCGTATTCCTGTGCCAACAGGCGGACAGCAGAGAACAGGGCTCAAGGAATAACTTTTCACAGTTATGATTACACGTTTTTTCAACATTACACTTGACTGTAGAGTCATTTGTAGGCCAAAGAGGAAGACAGTGGTGCAGAGTGAGGCGGATGACCGGACCAAGATGGCGGCCGCATTTCTCGACAGCGCCCATTCGTGGTAGCGGCCGATGCGGGGTCTATCTTTTATTATGTCTATGGTACACATCATCCGTGCTCTGTTGCTCCTTCTTCTTATCATTATTATTATTATTTTAGGCTTATTTTAGGCTATTTTAGGCTATTTTAGGCGTGTTTTACTTCCGGTTCACTGAATGGAGAAAAAACTTTTGCGAGATCTCGCAAAACGTATTGCGAGATCCCGCAATACGTTTTGCGAGGTCTCACAAAAAGTATTGCGAGATCTCGCAAAAAAAAAAAAAGTCCATCCATGTCCCTTTAGGGGCTCCGTATCTTCCTCCCTCATCCTGTTGTTCACATCTCTGACTAGCACCTGCACATCTGTTATGAAAGGCACATCATTATCTAAGGCATATGTCAGGGTCATAGAGCACTTTTATAAGGAACACTTTTAATGAATGACTGTGATGATTATAAAGCACACTTTTTAATAAATGACTGTTATGATTATAATACACACTTCAACTAAATGACTGTTAAGGCAGAGCAGTTTAAAACCATACTTACCAACCCTTGGCACTTCTAGGCATAAACTAAAATCCTTCTATACTGAAAGTCTCTGTTCTATACATTGTGACACAGTGGTCAATTGCCCCCGTGTTAGCATTAAACCTTCTTATCTGACTCATGAGTACATATCCGCAATGAGCACACAAAATAATGTAAACACAATAAGAAAACAGTTAATTACCTGAAACAATGACTAAATGATTGGTATGATATATGAGTTCCCACAAAACTTACAGAACTAGTATTAGAAAGTGGCTTTCTCTACAGGGTGAGACAAAGGACCTTGCAGAAACTTATAAACATTGCGTTGATATAGACTTTGACAATGTTCCTGATGATGCTGGGTTTCACATGACATGCTACCAGCGATTTATTTGCAAAAGTCGTTTGAGAAACAATAATGTGATGCAGCCGCGGGTCAGTGAAACCCTTCAGCCAGCATCGCTGATGCATCCACGTCCACGGCATCTGAAACTCCGTGAAAGAAACTTCGCTTGAGGTCATAGGCTGTATTGGGACAAAGGAAAAAGTGCCTAAAAAGTGAATTTCCTTCAACTACGCTGGTGCTACTTGCTCAATGCATTTTTGCATAGACAATACCATTCTGGACTTTGGGTTAAAATATCTACTCAGACTATCTGTCCGACTTTAGTCCCCAGCCAGAAATTTACATATATGTGAGTAACCCAAAAAACAATTATATGGTGCTGCTGTTTTTGCTTGCAGAAACTGCTATGTTGATTCTGGCAAGACAAAATCTTTCTCAAATGTCATAAATACATCTACCTAACATCTGAAACAGTTATTGGTGCCTTACAAATAAGTGAATTCAGATTATGAAATGTAGCAAATTTCTTGAAGAAAACGTCTCAACTCAAGTGATTTGCACTAAAGTGGAATGAACCAACACGATCTCACTCAGCCAATACAGCCTAGTCAAGTCAAGTCAAGTCAAGTTTATTTGTATAGCACATTTCAGCAGCAGGGCAATTCAAGGTGCTTTACATGAAACAAGCAGGCAAAACATTCAACACAATTTAAAAAGTAAAAACAGCGTAAAAGACATTTAACAGATTAAAAGTTACATTCAAAGCTAAAATAAGATTGGAGATAAAAGAAAACAAAGGTTAGATTGGAGAGATAGAAAAAAAAAGATCAAGACAGGCAGATGATGAAGATGTTGATTAAAGGACTCAGGTTTGATTTAATGATAGGCCACAGCAAACATATGCGTTTTCAGCTGTGATTTAAAAGAGCTGAGAGTTTCAGCAGACCTACAGTTTTCAGGGAGTTTGTTCCAGATATGAGGAGCATAAAAACTAAAAGCTGCTTCTCCACGTTTAGTTCTGACTCTGGGGACAGAGAGCAGACCTGCTCCTGATGATCTGAGCGGTCTGGATGGTTCGTAACATATCAGCATATCAGAAATGTATTTTGGTCCTGATCCATTCAGTGCTTTATAAACCAGCAATAGTATCTTAAAATCAATTCTTTGACAGACGGGAAGCCAGTGTAAAGATCTGAGAACTGGGGTGATATGATCTACTTTCTTGGTCTTAGTGAGGACTCGAGCAGCAGCATTCTGAATCAGTTGGAGCTGTCTGATGGATTTTTTGGGGAGACCTGTGAAGACACTGTTACAGTAGTCAAGTCTGCTGAAGATAAATGCATGGACAAGCTTTTCCAAATCCTGCTGGGTCATCAGTCCTTTGACCCTTGATATATTCTTCAGGTGATAGTAGGCTGACTTTGTAATTGTCTTTATGTGGCTGTTAAGATTCAGGTCTGAGTCCATGACAACACCAAGGTTTCTGGCTTGGTTTGTGCTTTTTAACATTATCGTATTGAAGCTGAGCACAGACTTTTAATCGCTCGTCTTCTGCTCCAAATACAATTACTTCAGTTTTATCTTTGTTTAGTTGAAGAAAATTCTGACACATCCAATCGTTGATTTGTTCAATACACTGACTCAGTGTTTGTATTGGATTGTAGTCGCCTGGCGACATGGTTATGTAAATCTGTGTGTCGTCTGCATAATTATGGTAAGATATTTTGTTGTTTGCTATGATTTGAGTTAGAGGGAGCATGTAAATGTTGAACAGGAGTGGCCCCAGAATGGAGCCTTGGGGAACCCCACATGTCATTTTTGTTCGCTCTGATGTGTAATTACCTAGAGACACAAAGTAGTCTCTATCCTTTAAGTAGGATGCAAACCAGTTTAGTACTGTTCCAGAAAGTCCCACCCAGTTTTCCAGTCGATCGAGTAGGATGCTGTGGTCAACCGTGTCGAAAGCGGCACTGAGATCGAGCAATACTAGGACTGAAATTTTGCCATTGTCTGAGTTTAAGTGGATGTCGTTAAAGACTTTGATAAGAGCAGTCTCAGTGCTGTGATGCGGTCGAAACCCTGACTGGAAAACGTCAAAACAATTGTTTAGGACTAAGAAGTTGTGAAGCTGTTGGAAGGCTGCTTTTTCAATGATTTTGCTTAAAAACAGGAGGTTCGATATAGGCCTATAATTGTTCATTACTGAGTTGTCTAGGTTGCTTTTTTTTAGGAGAGGCTTTATGACAGCAGTTTTCAGGGCCTGTGGAAAGACACCTGACAGAAGTGACATGTTGACAATCTGTAGAAGATCTGAGGCCATGCAATTAGAAACTGTTTTAAAGAAACCTGTTGGCAGAATATCAAGGCAGCAGGTGGAGGAGTTCAGATTTAGTATGATGTCCTCCAGGGTTTTAATGTTGATCGGGTTGAATTGTGTCATGCTACTGGGGTTAGTACACATGGACAACACATATCCTGTACCGGATATTGAGCTACTGACTGTTTGTCTAATTTTCTGGATTTTGTTATTGAAGAAGGAGGCAAATTCATCACAAGCCTTGGCAGACAGAAATTCAGAGGCTACTGATACTGGAGGGTTTGTTAGCCTGTCGACTGTGGTAAATAGGGCGCGTGCATTATTTTTGTTTTTGGTGATGATGTCTGAGAAGAAGGATCGTCTAGCATTTCTTAGTTCTAGGTTAAAGATACGAAGTCTCTCTTTATAGATCTGATAGTGAACCTGAAGGCTTGTCTTTCGCCATCTGCGTTCGGCTTTCCGACACTCTCTTTTTTCAGCTCTGACCAGCGCGGCATTCCTCCATGGAGATCTTTTCTTGCCAGAGACTATTTTCACCTTGGTGGGCGCAATGGCATCCATCACATTTGTGATTCTAGAGCAAAGGTCTTCTACAAACTCATTGACCGAGAGCCGTGAGAGAGCTGGGAGAGGAGTCAAAGCCTGTTTAAATATTTCACTGGTGTTGTCAGTGATAAGCCGCTTGGTGATTACCTCTGTCTGAGTAGTAGTGAATAGCATAGAGATAGTACTCTCAAAAAACACACAGGAGTGATCAGAAATAGCAACATCAGTAACCATAATTTTGGGTATGTTCAGGCCCTTGGAAATAATTAGGTCTAGAGTGTGACCTCTATTGTGTGTGGGCTCTGTTACATGTTGGGTCAAACCATAGTTATCAAGGAGACAGCACAATTCTTTGGTGCCTCTGTCCTGGGGGTTGTCAACGTGAATGTTAAAATCACCAACAATCACTACACAGTCAAAGTCAATACAGATTATAGACAGCAATTCAGTAAAGTCATCAAAGAAATTCACACAGTATTTAGGAGGTCTGTACATGTTAAGGAATATTGCTCTAGTAGCAGAGTTCAACTGGAAGGCCACATATTCAAAGGAAGGAAAATTCCCGTAGTACATCTGTTTACATTGCATTGAGTCCTTGAATAGAATAGCTACTCCACCTCCTTTTCTATGCTTCCTCGTTTCACTCATAAAGCTGAAGTTAGGGGGGGCTGACTCAATAAGTACAGTTGCACTGTTATCTTGTCCTAACCAGGTTTGAGATTGTGCTTGATGATAAGATCGTTGATTAAGAATGATTTTCCAGCTAAAGATCTGACATTTAAAAGAGCTGAGTGTAGTGTGCTAGAGAAATTTTCTGTACTGGTTTTCATGATGGGCTGACGGGGGATGGAGACTAAGTTTGATAAATTCTTAGTTAGATACCTTCTGTTTTTAGGCAGATTAGTATGTCTATTACTTATTATGACTGGGATTGGTGGCGTTATCTCATCGGGCCGCAGGCTGTCCTGGGAAGAGATATAACTATAGTTATCCTTGCCTGGACCCAAAACATATCAGCAAGAGCTCATTGAGAACGAGGTGTTCCTCACTGTTAGTCCTGTGCTCTTATCACGCTGAGGGAGAGGATGCTGCAGTACTCCTTGTCGTGGGGGAAGAGGAGGGGCACGTTGCTTTTTGGGGGATTTGGGGCGATTTGGGGGGTTTGGAGGGGGGAGGACGGTCCTGTGGCTGGAGTGGTGGAGAGGCGTGCCGCTAAATCTCACTCCAGCATTCTCCAGTTCTCTCAGTTCAGCTGGAAAATCCAGGAGGGAGGAGGAGGGGGATGGTTTGCCCAGGGAGGAGGATGCTATGGGTGACGTTTGGCAGGGCACGTCTTCCTCGGTAGGTGGGCATACAGGAAGTAGAGATTCCTCCTCCTTGCTTGAGCAGGGTGGGTCCTCTAAGGAGAGCGGTGGTAGAAGAAGTACAGACTCCTCCTTCTGGCTTGAACCAAAGCTTTTTGTGTGCGGGGGGGCCCGAGGCGTCTCTCTGTCAAGGCCGTGGTGTTTTATCTCATGTCTTTTTGCCTCTTGTCTCTTGTCCTTGACAGATGGGTGACGCAGGGAGTGATACAGGTTGGAGATGAATAGTTTCACTCCAGCTTTGTTTAGAGAGAGTCCGTCTGCTCTGAAGTAATGCCTGCGGTCCCAGAACAGCCTGAAGTTATCAATAAAGTTGACTTTGGTACAGGCAGTAGATAGCCATCGATTCAGGGCAAAAAGTCTGCTAAATCTCATATCTCCTCTTTTGATTGGTGGAAGGGGGCCACTGATGAATACCTGAGCATTCAGGGAGCTGACTGTTTTAAATAGTTCACTGAAATCACGTTTTAGTTTTTCAGATTGTTCTGTTACAATGTCATTAGCTCCACAGTGAATCACAATGGCTGTCAGAGAGGGATATGAGGCCACTATATCCTGAATTTTGCCTGTTATGTCACAGACCATATCCTTGGGGAAGCAGAGCACTTCGATAGTGATCAGCTGTGTGTTATGGTTCTGGTCACAAGATGTTGTTTCATTCCCGCACTGTCCGTTTCTATCCACATTTGCTTCTAATCGGTTGATTTTGGTCTCTAGCACTGCAATTTTCTGAAGCAGTTTGTGGTAATCATCCGTGCTGAAGTGGGGCATCTTGGTGCTGGTTAGCTGTATTATCCAGTCACTCGGTAAAGTAAAAAGTATAGTAAAAAGCGCAAAAATGATTTTAAAGATCTTGGTTTACTTAAAAGAGAAAAGTAAAATCAAAACCAAGACTAGTCAAGTGATTAAAAAGTCATGAAGAAATGATTAAAGCTCAAGCAGCAGGAGCAGGCAGAGAGACGTCTGCACGGCAGAGAAGCAAGGTCAGAAGCCTAGGGATATTATTAATTGCTGTGTGTGGAGAATCATGAATTGGTAACAAATCACACTTTTTAAGGTTTAAATTGAAACCAGAGGCCTTAGAAAAAAAAACAATCGTCTCGATAATGTTGGTGATTTGGTTACCGTTTTTCATGAAAATGGCTGTATCGTCAACCAGTTGGCTAATTGCTAGCTGTCTGCCTAGCACTGTCAGTTTTTCAAAATCTGTATTTTTAATGAGAATGGGTAGCATTTCCGCAGCTGCAATGAAGAGCAAAGGAGAGATGGGACAGCCTTGTTTAATGCCTTTACTGACTAAGAATCTTGGGCATGTACCCTGTGGTAACATGACTGTACTATTCATATCTTTATAAATTTATTTATTCACATTAATAAAGTTTTCTCCAAAGCCAAATAACTGTAAGGCACAGAATATAAAATTGTGTTCAATCATGTTGAATGCTTTGAAAAAATCTAAGAATAAAATAAAATAAAACCGTCTTCTTCAATTAGATGGTTGTATTCAAGTAAATCAAGTCTTGTGTTATTATGAATTGATCGTCCTTTTATAAACCCTGATTGTGTGTCTGAGATAATTTGAGTGATGCCAGATTTTAATTTATTTGCATATGTATGAGTTAAAATTTTATAATCATTATTGAGTAATGTTATAGGTCCAAGATTATCTATTAGTTTATGGTCTTTCCCAGGTTTAGGGATGAGTGTAAATATTCCTTGCTTCATAGTAGTTGGAAGAGTTTGTGATACAAAAATTCCCTTTAACATATGGTGAAAGAAGTCTTTAAGATATTCCCAGAAATGCTGATAGAAATTGCTAGTTAGACCATCTGAACCCGGAGATTTATTTAATACTAGGTTTTTCATAGCCTTTTCTATTTCCGCCATACTGATATCTGCCTCACATATGTTTTTGGAACACTCATCAACTCTGGGGATCCATTCGTTAACATGCTCAAAAAGGCATCAGCATCTGGGGATGAATAAGAGGACAAATACAAGTTACTGTAAAATTTGAAGATTTCTTTAGAGATTAACTCTGGGTCAGTGCATTCTTGATCATCTATCAGTAAAGTTCTTACAGCATTCCGCTCTTGTCTTCTCTTTTCCAATCTACAAAAATATGCTGAGCTCCTCTCTCCTTCCATCCATTTCGCTCTCAATCTAATATAAGTTCCTCTGGCTTTAGAAATGTAGATGTTATCTAATGAAGATTGCAAAAGTATAAGTTTTTGTCTACTATTCTACAAAAGTCAAGCAAAGCAGGATTATAAGAATGATTTTGGTATTTTAAAGGATACCTATCAAGCCACTCATCCATAACCATAATATAATCGCCACCAAAAATAAGGTTTTTGGTAGGATACCTTTGGTAGAGATCCTTGACTGACTGTGTGATTTCAGAAATCATTTTTTGTTCTGGTTAAGATTGTTGTATCCATAAATGTTTCCTAGAATTAGAAAATTCTCATTTGCTTCAAAAACACAAATTATCCAGTGACCTAATGGGTCTCTGTTTGTGGTCAAAATTTTCCCAGGAAAGTTGTCTAAGAGTATGGCCACACCTGCTGATCTGTTTGTGCCGTGACTACATATAATTTTGTCACCCCATCGGTTTGACCAGAAATTTTTCATCTGTGTCATTCGAATGAGTTTCTCGTAGGAGAACACATTGTGCTTTTTCATTTTTGCAGAATAAGAAGGTTGATTTTCTTTTAATAGAGTCTCTAAGGCCCCAGGCATTAAGAGAAATAAAGGAGCATTTAGAACCGAAAAAAGGCATTAAAAATGTATAAATTTAAGTGAGAAGTGTGGACTTTGTTTAGGATTAAACACTGCCCCTATCTAACCCTTTTTGAAGTGATTAAAATTTGAAACACAATTTTGTCCTTCTATATTTATATCAGCAATGAAAAGGATGTATATATTAATGTAAACTTTGAGAAAACAAGAGCGATGTCAGGCACATATGTACCTGAAGCATAACCTTAAAGCTTAGTTTAAGGAAACGTGCACCAACCTCCATTTAACAGCATCATATAATATAAAAATGTTTGTATCAAAAAAGAAAAGCTGAGATAACCTAACATCATTTAATGATATGATACTATAACATACCAAATAGAGGAAATTTGAGATTTCTGCTTAAACTGTATACTGAAACACATCAAAAAGGAACACCAGAGTATTAGTTCTGGGTAAAAACTTTAGCCTCTCTTTTACCTTTAAACAAACACTATGATGCCTAATACAAGGAACCTGAGGTAATAGTGTAAACAAGAGCCCTGAGCAGAGCACTGAACATAAAGGTGCTAAAAATGACTTTAACACATTTTCCAAAGGATGGCTCAAATACCTGGGAGAGAGAGGCACATAGCCTGTTGCTCTTTATAAACTCTCTAATCTAGTGCCACCCTGTTGCCATTAATGTACCCTACATTCCATCTGAAGCACACATTCTTTCCTTCAGCCCGGGCTTGCTCCAACTTTGGCAATGCGGCTTTGCAGAAATCTTGTTTGAAGGGAATAAAAGTCTTTGCAGATTGTAGTGTATGGACTATTTCTTTAAGCGGAGTTACACCACCTCCGTGTGCCACCTCAGGGCTTCACAGCCTAGTATATGGCGCATTGATATGTGCTTGCCCTTCCTTGTTGTTGCCTGCCGAACCACGGTAAAATAAAGTTACAGCAGACGATGTGAAGCTCCGTCCCCGTTATTTATCTTTAAGTTGTTAAAGACACAACAAATTGGCGACGAGAACGAACCGACATGCGAGCGGATGAACCCGGCTGCACTGACAGGCGAGGGAGACGGCGGAGCTCGGCGACGAAGGGGAGAGAGAGGAGCGAAGTTACAGGAGGCGAGTGATAAGCAAACAGGCTAACGGCTAACCTGTAACATCGTGACGCGGCCAATACAGTGGACAGAACGCAGCGGACAGAACGTGAGGATGTCTTTTGTTGGGAAAATAGAGCAGTTTCACAGTGCTAATGAAGACTGGGAGTCATACATTGAAAGAGTGGAGCTTTACTTCGCTGCAAATGATGTGGATGATAAAAAGAAAGTTCCCACACTCCTCAGCCTGATAGGTGTTAAAACATACACCCTGCTCAGAAACCTGCTAGCCCCTCAAAAGCCCGCCACGCAGTCGTTTCAAAGCATCGTGGACACATTAAAAAATCACTTAAGCCCAAAGCCACTTGTGATAGCAGAGAGATTCCATTTCCACAACAGGAACCAGTCTAAAGATGAAAGTGTGTCAGAATATGTTGCTGAACTATGCAGGCTGACTCAGTTTTGTGAATTTGGAGTAGGACTTTCTGATGCTCTGCGTGACAGACTGATTTGTGGCATGCATTGTCAAAGCACACAGAAAAGGCTACTGTCAGAAAAAGATCTTACATTAGAAAAAGCACTGGCTATCGCTGTGTCTATGGAGACAGCAGCTAAGGACGCTTTGGAGCTACAAAAGAAAACTGTGGATAGTGGCATTCACAAAATGTCAATGAATGATGCTAGAAAACAAGAACACAAGTGTTACAGATGTGGCAAAACATCTCATAATGCAAATGACTATTGGTTTAAGGACAAAAACTGCAGAAAGTGTAACCGACCTGGGCACATTGAGAGAGTATGCAGACAGAAATCAAGCAACAACCAAGCTAAAAGGGAAAAGTATAACAAAGACAGAAAGCCAAAATGCAATGGTAAAAATGTACACAGCATGGTAACAAGCAAAAGTGGATCTACATCAGAGTCTGACAGTATGGGACTTTCTTGCTTGAAGTTGCATGACATAACTGAGGAAGACGACAGGGAAATTATCTGGATTACTCCAGATGTGTCTGGCATAAAGTTGAAAATGGAGGTAGACACAGGCTCAGCCTTGTCTGTCATCTCTAAAGCCAACTACATGCGACTGTTCCCCAAACTACCATTGTTAAAGACTTCTGTGCGACTCAAGACCTACACAGGTGAAAAAGTGTGCCCCACAGGTAAACTTAAAGTGAAAGTGACATACAAAGGCAAAAGACTGAAACTGATGCTGTATGTGTTGGAAAAAGGAGGGCCCCCACTCTTCGGCCGGGAGTGGTTGAGAAAAATCAGACTGGATTGGCACACCATTAAAACTCTACATTTAGCTCGAACAGACAATGATGGTTCGCACAGTGCCACAGAGAGACTGTCACAGCTACTGAACGTGGAAGTGTTTGCAGAGGGCATAGGCACATTAAAGGGGATGAAGGCAAGGATTGAGTTGAATGAAAATGCAACTCCAAAGTTCCACAAAGCCCGTCCAGTTCCCTATGCACTACGCCCAAAGGTGGAAGCTGAACTACAGAAACTGGTGGCCTCTGGCGTCCTGTCAAAAGTTGAACGGAGCGATTGGGCGACCCCCATTGTCCCTGTGATGAAAAAGGGGCAGGCTGAAGCTGTTCGCATATGTGGAGACTTCAAAGTGAGTATAAATCCTGTGCTGCGTACTGTGCAATACCCACTGCCACGTATAGATGACATCTTTGCATCGCTCGCAGGGGGAGAGAAGTTCTCAAAGATAGACCTAGCACAAGCCTACTTGCAAATGGAGGTTGAGGAAAATGACAAGAAACTCCTCACAATCAATACTCACAAAGGACTGTTTCAATACAACAGGCTTGTTTTTGGTGTTGCTTCAGCTCCAGTTATCTGGCAAAGAGCCATGGATCAGGTGCTTTAAGGTATCCCAGGTACACAGTGCTATCTGGATGATATCATTGTAACAGGCAAGAATGATGATGAACACCTAGAAAATCTCAGCAAGGTGCTCACAAGGCTAAGCGAGTATGGTCTGCATGCAAAGAGAAATAAGTGTGAGTTTTTCAGGAGTGAAATCTCATACTGTGGACATGTCATCGACAAGCACGGCTTACACAAGTCAAAAGAGAAAATTGAAGCTGTGCTCCAGGCACCAAAACCAGAAAATGTGTCGCAGCTGAGGTCATATCTAGGCCTTATTAACTACTATCACAGGTTCCTTCCAAACTTGGCTACAACGCTCCACCCACTCAACACACTGCTGCAGACAGGAGCAAAATGGAAGTGGTCTGAGGACTGTGATCGAGCATTCAAAGAGACAAAAAGACTGATAACTTCAGATGAACTGTTAACCCATTACGATCCAGCACGACCCATCAGACTGGCCTGCGACGCAAGTCCTTATGGGATTGGTTGTGTTCTGTCACACCTCATGAAAGATGGATCTGAACGACCTATTGCTTTTGCCTCCAGATCACTATCCAGCGCAGAACGCAATTATGCTCAGATTGATTGGGAAGCCCTCAGCCTGGTGTGGGATATTAAAAAATTTCATCATTACCTTTATGGCCAAAGGTTCACTCTTGTGACAGATCACCAACCCCTTGTATCAATATTCAATCCCAGAAAAGGGATCCCTGTAATGTCAGCCACCTGCTTACAGCGCTGGGTGTTTTTCCTCGGAGCCCACTCATATGACATTGAATTCAGAGGGACTAAACAACACTGCAACGCTGATGGTTTGTCACGACTGCCCTTGTTGAAAACAGAAGGAGAAAATGCTGCTCATCCAGATTCAGCAGATGTGTTCTACTCAGCAGTGGTGGATCAGCTGCCAGTGACAAACTCTGAAATACAGAAACAAACCAGGAATGACCCCACATTGTCAAAGGTGTACGAAATAACAATGCGGGGATGGCCAGCTCATGGTGATCCACTGTTCCCAGAGTTTTCGGCTAGACGGGACCAACTCTCAATCTGTCAAGGGACCTTAATGTGTGGCTCCCGTGTCATTATTCCCTCCAAACTACAGCCAGGGTGTTAGAGACTCTCCATGAAGGACACCTTGGTACAGTAAAGATGAAAAGTCTAGCCCGGAGCTATGTTTGGTGGCCAGGAATAGACAAACAACTTGAGGATATCACCAAAGGCTGCTCAGGTTGCCACAGAGTCCAAAATGCTCCACCACAGGCCCCACTTCATCCTTGGGAATGGCCGTCATCCCCATGGCAACGAGTGCATGTTGATTTTGCAGGACCATTCATGAACTCCATGTTCCTGATCGTCGTTGACTCTCATTCCAATTGGCCAGAGGTTATACAAATGAAGTCAACCATTAAGAAAAGACCATAAGTGTTCTAAGGTCGATTTTTGCTAGAAATGGTCTGCCAGAACAAATTGTGAGCGACAACGGGCCACAATTTACTTCAGAGGAGTTCAGTCTGTTCATGAAGCGAAATGGAATCAAACACTTCAAGTCAGCACCTTACCATCCAGCTACAAACGGCTTGGCTGAAAGGTTTGTGCAAACCTTCAAGAGGTCTATCAAAGCAATGGAAAGAGAAGACCTGACTCTCCAACACAAGCTGGACAACTTCCTTTTTGTCTACAGAAACTCTCTGCATTCTGCTACAAACCAAACACCTGCAATGCTGTTCCTTGGCATGTCTCTCAGGTCTCGCATTGACCTCCTGAAACCAAATCTGCGAAGGGAAGTGCAGAACAAGCAGCTCAGTCAGTTGTCAGGAAAGACTCCAAGAGACTTTGAGATTGGACAGGAAGTCCTAGCCCGTGACTACAGAGGAGACAAGTGGACCCCAGGAAAAATAACAACAAGGACTGGACCACTAATGTACACCGTTGACGTTGGAGAACAAACATGGAGACGTCACGTGGATCAGATCTTGGATGCACAACCAAAGAGTGACAACTCATCATCTGCAGCCACGCCCCCCAGTGACAGTAATACCACCAACAATGCACCAACAGAGACTCTTCCTATGGATAAGAACCCTGTCACCCCTAAACCATCTCCCCAAGTCCAGAGGCGTTATCCTGAAAGGCACAGAACACCCCCAATGAGACTGGACTTGTAGAATATTACCCAGCAGCAATGTGTTCGAATATGTTGTTTAAATGTGATGGTGTTAGTATTGATGCACACAAAGGTGTTTAAAGAAAAGAAAAGAAATGTTTTCATGTGCATTGCATAGTTGAATGGATTGTTTTGCTATGCATTTAGTAATATCCATTCAATTTAAAAAGGGAGGAATTGTAGTGTATGGACTATTTCTTTAAGCGGAGTTACACCACCTCCGTGTGCCACCTCAGCGCTTCACAGCCTAGTATATGGCGCATTGATATGTGCTTGCCCTTCCTTGTTGTTGCCTGCCGAACCACGGTAAAATAAAGTTACAGCAGACGATGTGAAGCTCCGTCCCCGTTATTTATCTTTAAGTTGTTAAAGACACAACACAGATTTTGCAGATCTTAAACATCTTCCAGAATTCATCCCGGTGGTGTCTCATGGTAAACTGCACGATGACTTGGCGCTGTTTCCCCTCCTCTCTTCTCCCAAGGCAGTGAATGGTGTCAACCACGCTTTCCTTAGATGAAGCCCTCTATGGTGCAATCTTGGACAGGATCTCTATGATAATGTCTCAAATGCATTCATCTTCTTCTTTGAGGCTGTGTAGTTTGAGATTCCAGCACCTCTTGTACCTCTCCAGCTCTGTTATCCTTTCTTTTAGCCCCTCATTTTCTTTGATGAGACAGGCATTTCTTTTTCCACAGCTTGAATCTTTTCTTTGCACTCTTTTATCTCTGCTGCATTTAGCCATCGTAACAGAGTTTTCTCTTAGGTGAGCACCAAAAGTATCTATCTTCTCAGTTAGCTTGTCTATAGCCTTGACAAGGGCCTCGTTTGAGGTTGCAGGCAGTTCTTGAGGGGATTTTACCTTCGTGGGTGGCGTACTGCTTTTGGTTGGAGTGTTAGGAGGGTCCTCTCTCTTCCACCCGCCAGAGTTTGCTACTTCCATCTCCTCATAAGTGTGTTCACTCAGGTTAGCTTTGTCTGAGGCTGTAGCTGCAGCTAGCTTAGCTTGCGGTTTTCCAGTTGGTATGTTGGTTCAAAAGTATTTTCTAGATCTGAAACTATATTCAGGGGTGGAGCAGACAGTTACTTAAACTTTCACTTTAACATCTGTTGAAGTCTGACTGAAAATTTTTAACTTTCCTTATAGTTTCAGGGCTTTGGCGCGAGAGCTTAGAAACGGCAGCTTGTCCGATCCGCCATCTTGCTGATCTCGCCCTAAACTTTAAAGACCCACTCCCGTGAAAATCATGTTTTTCTTGTTGTCTGTGTGTTCATATGGCATTTGTCTGATGCTAGAGGACATATCATGATAACTTTAAAAAATGGAGCTGCTTGAGGGGGGACAAGATGGCATTATAGAGTTGGCATCATGGCTGAGTGAGCTCTGGTGGCATTTAAGAATGAGAATAATAAGAAGAATAACTTTATTAATCCCAGAAGGTAAATTCAATAGTCTGTTGTCTCACAAAATATGTCTCTAACAGTTAACTACTATTTACACAAGAGTTACAGTGCATCCGGAAAGTATTCATACCACCTCACTTTTTCCACATTTTGTTATGTTACAGCCTTATTCCAAAATGGAATAAGTTCATTTTTCCCTCAAAAATTCTACACAAAGTACCCCATAATGACAAAGTGAAAAACTTTTTTTTAGAACATTTTGCAAATTTATTAAAAATAAGACACTCAAATGTTGCATATACATAAGTATTCACACTCTTTGCTATAAAACTCAAAATTGAGCTCAGGGGCATCATGTTTCCACTGATCAGCCTTGAAATGTTTCTCCAACTTGATTGCAGTCCACCTGTGGCAAATTCAGCTGATTGGACATGATTTGGAAAGCTACACCTGTCTATATAAGATCCCACAGCTGACAGAGCACGTCAGAGCACAAACCAAGCCATGAAGTCAAAAGAATTGTCTGTAGACCTCAGAAACTGGGTTGTAACGGTGCACAGATCTGGGGAAGGTTACAGAAAAATATCTGCTGCATTGAAGATCCCAAAAAGCACAGTGGTCTCCATCATTAAGAAATGGAAGAGGTTTGGAACCACTCTTCCTAGAGCTGGCCGCCCAGCCAAAATGAGCAAGCGGGGGAGAAAGGCCTTGGTCAGGGAGGTGACCAAGAACCCGATGGTCACTCTGACAGAGCTCCAGCGTTCCTCTGAGGAGATGGGAGAACCCTACAGAAGGACCACCATCTCTGCAGCACGCCACCAGTCAGGCATTTATGGTAGAGTGGCCAGACAGAAGCCTCTCCCCAGTAAAAAGCACATGACGGCCCGCTTGGACTTTGCTAGAAGGCACCTGAAGGACTCACAGACCAGGAGAAACAAAATTCTCTGGTCTGATGAAACGAAGATCGAATACTTTGGCCTGAATGCCAAGCGTCATGTCTGGAGGAAACCAGGCACCACTCACCACCTTGCCAATACCATCCCTACAGTGAAGCATGGTGGTGGCAGCATCATGCTGTGGGGATGTTTTTCAGCGGCAGGAACTGGGAGACTTGTCAGGATCGAGGGAAAAATGAATGCAGCTAAGTACATCGAAATCCTTGATGAAAACCTGCTCCAAAAGCGCTTGAGAGCTTCAACTGGGGCGACACTTCATCTTCCAGCATGACAATGACCCTAAGCACACGGCCAAGAAGACAAAAGAGTGGCTTCAGGACAAGTCTCTGAATGTCCTTGAGTGGCCCAGCCAGAGCCCAGACTTGAACCCAATTGAACATCTTTGGAAAGACCTGAAAGTAGCTGTGCACCGACACTGCCCATCCAACCTCACTGAGCTTGAGAGGATGTGCAAGGAAGAATGGGAAAAACTCTCCAAATCCAGGTGTGCCAAGCTTGTTGCATCATACACAAGAAGACTGGAGGCTGTAATCGCTGCCAAAGGTGCTTTGACCAAGTATTGAGTAAAGGGTGTGAATACTTATGTACAGTATATGCAACATTTGAGTGTTCTTATTTTTAATAAATTTGCAAAATGTTCTAAAAAAAGTTTTTCACTTTGTCATTATGGGGTATTTTGTGTAGAATTTTTGAGGGAAAAAGGGAATTTAATCCATTTTGGAATAAGGCTGTAACATAACAAAATGTGGAAAAAGTGAAGTGGTATGGATACTTTCCAGATGCACTGTATAAAGTCTAATGGCTGTTGGTACAAAAGATCTTCTGAATTTTTCTGTCCTGCAGCGAAGAGAGAGGAGCCGTCCACCACCAGTGGCCCTTTGGTCCATCAAGGTGTTGTGAAGTGGGTGATCCATGTTCTTTAGAATAGACTCCACCTTCCTCAGTGTACATCACTCCACCACTGAGTCCAGCTTGAGTCCTACCACAGAGCCAGTCTTTTTCAGCAGTTTGTTAAGACGTCTTGCATCTTCATGTTTGATGCTTCCTCCCCAGCAGACTGCAGCGTAGAACAGAACACTTGCCACCACAGACCGATAAAACATCTGTAGCATCTTACTGCAGATGTCTGTTGATCGGAATCTTCTCAGGCAAAAGAGGCGGCTCTGCCTCCTTACTGTAGATAAGGTCTATATTCTTAGACCAGTCCAACTTATTATCCAGATGAACACCTAGGTATTAATCTGATGTCATTACTTGGATGTCCACTCCACAGGCGTTTACTTGCTGAAGAGTGGGTTTGGATCTACGGAAGTCTATGACCATCTCCTTTGTCTGCGAGGTGTTGAGGAGGAGGCAGTTTTTGTGACTCCAGTCACTGAAGGCTCTTATTAGATCTCTGTATTCAGCTTCTTGTCCATTTCTGATACATGCCACAATAGTCATCTGAGTATTTCTGGACGTGGCAGGACTCAGTGCTGTATTTGAAGTCTGACGTATACAGTGTGAACAGGAATGGCGCCAGCACTGTCCCTTGTGGAGCCCCTGTACTACTCATTAATGTCCCAGAAACACAGTTTCCCAGCCTGACAAACTGTGACCTTCATGACAGGTAATCTGTGATCCAGGAAACACAGGAAGGATCCACTCCCATCTCTGTGAGCTTGTCTTTGAGTATGGTGGGTTGGATGGTGTTGAATGCACTTGAAAAGTTGAAGAACATGATCCTCATATGAACCCCAGGTTCCTCCAGATAAGACAGGGCACGGTGAAGCATGTAGAGGATAGCATCATCCACTCACATGTGTTCTTTGTATGCAAACTGCAGCGAGTCCAGTTTGTCTTTGGCGTCAGACCTCAGAGGGCGTAGAATCAGCCATTCCAGGGTTTTCATGATGTGTGAAGTGAGGGCCACTGGTCTGTAGTCATTGAGTTCAGCAGGACATTTTGTTTTTGGTACTGGCACAATGCAGGATGTTTTCCACAGAGTAGATACCCGCCCCAACTGTAGACTCAGGTTGAAGATCCTGTGGAGAGGTTGACACAGCTCTGCACAGTCTCTAAGCAGCCTTGGACACACACCATCTGGACCAGCTGCCTTTCCAGGATGAAGTCTTCCAAGCTCCATCCTCACCCCTGTTTCTGTGAAAGACAAGGACTGGTGTTCTAGGAGGGAGGCAGTTGAAGTGGTTGAGACATTTAAACAAGATGGAGGAGGAAGGGGAGAAGTTGTAGTGGAGTTTTTTGCGGAGAGGAAGGTGGAGTAGTGCAGTGGGAGTGGGTCTGACAGCAGTGTCAAATCTGTTGAAGAACAGGTTGAGTTCATCAGCTCTTTCCAGATCACCCACCACTGGCTGTCTTTTCTTTTTATTGCTGTGTCCAGAGATGGTACTGATTCCTCTCCACACTTCACAGATGTTGCTGTGTTGTAGATACTTCTCTATTTTCTTTTTGTACTCCAGCTTAGCAGTCTCCTCTTCAACTCTTGTTGCACTTGTTTGAATTGTTCTTTGTCACCATCTTTAAAAGCTTTATTTTTCTGGTTAAGGATTGCTTTTATGTCTCACTTTTATGTCTCCAGGGTTTGTTGTTGGGGAAATAGCGAACAGTCTGTGTGGATATAACTGTGTCTCTACAGAAGTTAACATAATCAGTCAAGTAATCATAATCAGTCAACCTGTTTATCAATGTTCATACTATCCACATCTGTTTCCAGCAGCACATTCTGGCCCGTTGATTTAAAACCCCCTTAGAGCTTCACTGGCTTGAGGTGTCCATCCTCTGATTTTGACGTTGGTCACAGGCTGCCTCAGTACACAAGGTCTGTAAAAGGTTTGCAGATGGACCAAGTTATGATCTGACTTGCCCAGTGGTGGTAAGGCAGTGGCTCTGTGGGCTTCTTTAACGTTGGCATACAGCAAATCCAGGGTCTTGTTTTCTCTGGTAGGACAGTTCACAAACTGTGTGAATCCAGTCAGGTGAGAGGAGAGGGTGACATGGTTGAAGTCTCCCGATATTATTATTAGTGCCTCAGGGTGTTGAGTCTGTAGCCTGGCTACACTATTTTGCAAAACATTGCACGGAATTTCTTCAGTTGATTTGGGTGGAATGTAAACAACTATTGTTATGATATCACTAAATTCTCTTGGAACATAATATGGCTGAAGAGCAACTGCCAACAGTTCAATATCTGGACAACACAACTTCTCCTGACAGTTATGTGTAAAGGGTTACACCATCTCTGGTTGACAAATAAAGCCAGACCTCCTCCTTTCTTCTTGCCACTAGCTTGAGCATCTCTGTCTGACCTTATGAGAATGAAGCCAGATAGATCCACACTGGAGTTCAAGTTGTTTTGATTCAACCAGGTTTCAGTAAAACACAGGGAATTGCACTCACGGTATGCTTTCTCAGTCTTCACCAATATCTCCAGCTCATCGTTTTTGTTGGGCAGAGAGTTGACGTTTCCCATGATGACTGATGGAAGAAAGGGTTCATATCGCCACCTCCTAGCATTCAGCTTTGCCTTCACCTTTGCACCAGCATGGCAACCACGATAACACCTCCTGATGTCCTCTGGCATTGTATGTTGTTGTCCAGATTTGCTTTTCCTCAATGAAAGGAGCTCTTCTCTTGGGTAAACTCTTTGCCCAGCAGAAGTATCCATCAGCTGCCAACAAAATGACAACAAAAATATGAAAAAAAATCTAGCAAAAATTACAGATGACGCAGAGAGACCAAACTTGCAGCAACCTCTCGGTTCAAGCGCATCATTTGAATAAGCCCATAGGTTGTATTAAGTGTCAATCATAGAAAACGTGAACCCCCTAATAACTTTTAAAAATGGAGCTGCACAGAAAGAAGAGGACTTGAGCACAAACCAGTTGTACAATAACTACCTGTCAACATCACCGGTGCAACGCGAGGACCCGATGCCCGGAGAACAATAATGAGGAGAGACTCCACAAAGGTGCTGAACAGAGGAGACAGGACCTTATCAATGGATTCACATATAAAATATAAGTTTAGAAAGTGCTCTTGTTATTTATTCGGTGATAAAAATCCAATAAAAATCCATAAAAATGTGCCTCAGGGGCAGCAACACACCGTTTGGTGACATTAATAATTATTTTTGTTGAGCCTCTGTCAGACTCTCCAGTCTGCTCTACATTACAAAGACGCAACAAATTAAAACTAAATACTTTTAATAACAGGAGCAACGTACACTATGTCATGGCAATAAACAAATATGAGGCATGTATGAGATATTAATTTATTGACTAAAGATTGACTAAAGACCTATTGACTAAAGATTTATTCAAACTTCAGCCACTGTCCACTATTCCGCAGCAGCGCTGTTCAGCACCACCATAATCTTGCTCCAGACAGGAGTTTTCTGGACTGCTTTTATAGCAGTTTTGATGCTTCCAAAGAAAAAATCTTTGTTAGTTTCCACCACAGATGTGAGGATATCCACTTTCAGCTCGGAAAACGTTTCGAATCTTTGTAATATTTCTCCTCTTTCATGTTTGACCTCAGTGGGCAAGGCATCTGAACCATGAATGTTTAAGGGCGTAAACATGTTAATGACGATCGATTTCAGCCGCCGCATTTATCAAGACCCGATCATACATATGCTGGGATTGGTCAAATACAAACCCTTTCATAAATCTCACGTGTGTCCTATCATAGGATGAATCCTGCGCTCAGATCTGCACTCAGATCTGCGCAAGCTTGATAAATGTGGGCCATTGTGTTTGGATGCTAAGCAACAGCTTGGGAGGCCCTATATGAGAGACACAGGATTCATATCCAGTTCTAAGCCCTGTATCCTCTCTATTTCAGAAACACATTAGACCAGTACAATTGCAGTTTCGAACATGACCAAAATCAGTGAGTTAGTACCAATTTCTATCTTGCATTTAAGGCACATGGGTGAAAGAGTAGGATTGAAGTGATGCCTGCAGTTAGGGGATATGTGTACTCTGTGTATAATCTTTAACTGTATTGCTTTGGTACGATTGCAGACTGAAATTGATTTAGCATGTGTCCAGACATCCAACTTATTAACCCAACAGGAGCTGTGAAGCACATAGCTTTATAAAAAAGACTCACAGATACCTCTTTATCTGTTAGAAATAATACTTTCTCAACAGGGGAGCTTTCATGATTCTCAATTTAAAAAGTACTGTGAAAGATATAATGCCTTATCTGCTAATAATGAAAAAGTATCTATCTGGGGACAGAATATTTTTCTATGATTTGTTCAAATGTCATAACCACATTTTCAGAGAGTAAGTCCCTCACTCTGTGTACACCATCTCAACAGGGGAACAAAGTTTGCTTTATACATTTGCTTAAATTTCGGGGTTATGAATATACCTAGGTATACAAAGCCTGCAGGAGACCACTTACAGGGTAAAGAAGGTAAAGCAGCTGGTATTGAATTCAGGCTCCCAAGTGGCATGGCTTCATACTTGGTCCAATTATTTATGTACCCAGAAAATTTGCAAAATAAACCAATAATGTGAAGTAGAGCTGGTATTGATGTCTCTGGATTGGAAATAAATATCAAAACATCATCTGCATACAGACTAATCTTGTGCTCATAATCAACCAGCAGACTCTTTATAGCAAGTGCTATCCTTATGGCCTCCCCCAGCGGCTCAATGGCAACGGCAAACAAGAGGGGTGACAAGGGGAAGCCTTGCCTCGTTCCTCTATACAATGGCAAACTGACCAATACATACAGGCAATTATTCTGAGCATCATAAATGGCTGCAATAGCTTGTGTTTCTGATCTTATTTTGGTAAGGTATGCCAAATACTTTGTTCATAAAATTTTTGTCTAGTGAATTTAAGTTTGTTCTCCTTGTCTTGCGTAAGGAGGTTATCTAAAGTTTATCTGATGGCAGATATTTCTCGCAATACAGCAGGAGTTGGAGAATAATAATAATAATAATAATAATAATAATAATAATAATAATAATAATAATAATAATACATTTTATTTGTATAGCGCTTTTACAGGAGCTCAAAGACACTTTACAAAAACATAATAAAAATACAGTAGGCAAAATTAATAGTAACAAGCTAAAAACAAGATAAAATCAAATAAAAAGAATTAAAGGAATAAAAGAATACAGGGAGGGGCAGATGTAAGAGGTGGGATAATGGTGAGTCAGGGGGGTCAGGTAATAAAAGCGAGTGTGAAAAGGTGGGTTTTGAGGGCAGATTTGAAACTGATGAGGTCCGGGAATTCACAGATGTGTTTAGGGAGGGCGTTCCAGAGGGTGGGGGCAGAGACGCTGAAGGCCCGGTCCCCCAGGGTATGGTGCTTGGTTTTGGCTGGGGGTGAGAGGAGGTTTGCATCAGCTGAGTGGAGGGGGCGGTTCGGGGTGCATCAACATATGCCCTTTCTTATGATTTAAGCTCAGTCATTAACAAATGTTGCTTCCTTAATTTCTGCTGCTGCTTGCTGGCTGGAAATGAAATAAAAATCCCTCTTGTACATACCTTTATAGTTTCCCATTGGAGGGCGGGGTTATCTGTGGATTGGGAGTTAATAGAAAGGAAATATCTAAACTCAATATTAAAATAGGATATGAAGGTATGGTTCTTTAAAATAGTTGTATTCAGTCTCCAATATTCAACTCTGTTTCCTGCACTCTCAAGAGAGAGATCCAGCACCTATTACACATACTTACACTGAATGCAAGGAAAGCCCAGGTAAAAAAAAAAAAAAAGAAATCAATCTTAGTATGACGCCTATGAGGTGCAGAAAAAAATGTATTCTCTATCCAAAAGATGAATTGTCCTCCGTACATCAAGAAATCCTAAATCTTTGCATAAAGAATTGAGTGGTGAGAGAAGAGAGAGGTGAGGCTTTGTGGGGGAGTGTGTCAATAAGGGGATTCAGCATACAATTAAAATATCCACCCACTATGGAAATATCTGAGTGAATCTCAGAGAAATCTAAGACTACTTTTGATATAAACTCTGATGGATGAGCAGGGGGGTAATAAACATTCAGTAGAGAAATAACTGTACCTAGCTAAATCCAATACATCAGACTTCAAATACAGCACTGAGTCCCGCCACATCCAGAAATATTCAGATGACATCACTATTGTGGCATGTATCAGAAATGGACAAGAAGCTGAATACAGAGATCTGATAAGAGCCTTCAGTGACTGGAGTCACAAAAACTGCCTCCTCCTCAACACCTCGCAGACAAAGGAGATGGTCATAGACTTCCGTAGATCCAAACCCTCTCTTCAGCCAGTGAACACCTGTGGAGTGGACATCAAAGTGATGACATCAAATAATACCTAAGTGTACATCTAGATAATAAGATGGACTGGTCTAAGAATATAGACTTCATCTACAGAATGGGGCAGAGCCGCCTCTTTTGCCTGAGAAGACTCCCATCAATAGACATCTGTAGTAAGATGCTGTAGATGTTTTATCAGTCTGTGGTGGCAAGTGTTCTGTTCTACGCTGCAGTCTGCTGGGGAGGAAGCGGCAAACAAAAAGATGCAAGACGTCTCAACAAACTGGTGAAAAAGGCTGGCTCTGTGGTAGGAGTCAAGCTGGACTCAGTGGAGGATGTGGTGAAGAGATCTACACTGAGGAAGGTGGAGTCTGTTCTAAAGAACATGGATCACCCACTTCACAACACCTTGATGGACCAAAGGGCCAATGGTGGTGGACGGCTCCTCTCTCTTCGCTGCAGGACAGAAAGATTCAGAAGATCTTTTGTACTAACAGCCATTAGACTTTATAACTCTTGCGTAAATAGTGAATAACTATTTGAGACATACTATGTGAGACAACAGACAATTGAATTTCCATTCGGGGATTAATGAAGTTATTCTTATTTTTCTTATTCTTATTCTTACGAAGATTGCATAGTTCACCCGGGGGGATCGGCTGTTTGAGCCGAGCATCATCACAGCAACTCTCAGCGACTCTCCTGCCGAATGCGTACAATGCTACTGCACAAGTGGTGGAGTGCGTACAATGCTACTGCACAATGTTGGTTTCAGGAAGTGGAAAAAAAATCACAAAAATACTGAGAGCGTTTCAGCTTCAAATCTGTTAATTTTAATTTTAGCTTTTATCATGCCCCGATAGACATAAATGGTCAAGAGCTGAATAGCTCCTATGTTACCTGCCACTTCTGCTGCACTGGCAATGATAGGCTACAAGCTAGCGTGAAGAGGACTGTGCAGAGCAGCCTTGTCTCCGCCCATGACTCAGAGGTGAATTGCGAATGAGCTACTAGAGCTCTGCAGAAGAAAAGCTCTTGAAAGTGACAAAGGTAATGTGACTTTAGCTAAAAACTTTATAATCACAATTTAGAGACCACTGAAAAGACTTTAAATAGTAAAAACAATTACCAAAGTGGGACTTCAACAACTACCATTCAATGACTGACCAGTCATTTTATGTGTATATTTTTTAACCTTAAAAACAACAGATTTCCCTTTTTGTACAACCTCTGCATCAGATTGGAATTCAGTCAAATTCAATGTAGAATATTGATGCAACAGGCTTGTTTGATCCAGCCAAGAGCCTTCTCCTGACCACTGTAAGGCACTCTTGACCACAGTAAATTACTACCGTGATCATTCTCAACACAAATGGAGGCCTTGTGTTCATATCAAAGCTGTGCCGAGTGGTATGGTCTCAGACGCCAAGACATCTGAGAAGCACCTTGTGGAAGCTTTCTGGGTTTTACACCTCAGAGAGCAAGATAACATAACAAAGACAAATGTGTGTTCACTTTGAACAAAGGAACTCTTCAATACCTACAAACCTTACAAAGGAACTTAGGAGGCACCACAGCAAACAAGCAATGACTGCAGGTTATAAAAGGAGAGCTCCACTCAGTCCTGATCAGATCACACTTGTGCTCCTGGGGAGTAATGTGAAGAGAGCAATCAGGCTGTTTGGAACTTCATCAGGCAGTTTGGATCTCCACCAGGCTTTTTAGATCTCCATCATTGTTACTGGTTTGATGCAAATATTGTTCAAGTTAAAGTTCTTTCTTCTTTTGTCAAATCTGACCGTTTCTATGCATGTAGGTGTTTTATTCTCAAGCCTTAGTGGGCTGGTAATTTCATTTTGATGGAACACTGCAGTATTTTTGCAGCATGCCAAAAGAAACTGTCTTTCCCCTTTTCCTTTACATTACTGACCCAATACGAAAGAGGGGTCACATAAACAAAAAGATGTGTTTGCAGAGTGCAGTGCAGGTGTGCAAGGGATTGTATGAAGGATCAATGCTTAAGGTGCACTGTCTTAATGAAGCGGTTTGTTGGTGCAAAGTAAATTCCTCGAAAGGAAGGGCAGCTGCTGTTTTCAAAACTGAATAACTGCTCATGTCTTTTAACCTTAGAAAAGGAGGCCAGCCAAAATGTCCAATTTTAATGTAAAAAGGGGGTTTGGTCCAGATTTTAATATCATCCTTCACATAAAAAAGTTCCCCGCTCAAGCAGTGTTTTGGAAATTTTCTGTTTCTTTTTCTTTGTAAATTTATTCTTGCAAGGAGAGCCTCACAACAACAGTCTTCGTAAACAGTCAGGAGGCTCTATTTTCATGCCCACATGTGGCGCTGCGGAGGATGGCACACCCCACGCAATAATATTTTCGTCCAGCAGAGCACGGTGTGCAGCCAGTTTGGCATTTGGTAGAGTGAGGGGGAACCGAGGTCCACCAAGTGTGGCGGCGTGGTGGGGGTGGTGTTGACAGAATCAGCGGTGGTGTAGAAAGTGCACTAAAATCTCACTGATTCAAACCTGGTCAGCTTTCGGTTCAGGTGGAACGGAGATGGTCTGGTGGTATTTTGGTAGACCAGCGGAGCAGTGCGCACACGTCACCAATGCCTCACAAGCAGTTTCCACAGTGTCAGGCACATTCCGGTTGTAGGGATTTGAATTCAGAATAAATGTCCAAAATTAATCAAATTAAATTATTAAATTCCTCAGGTCAGGACTCAGCTGTCCACCTTCACTTAAAGGACACTGGTCACTCTTTCGAGGACAGCAATATACAGGTGTTGGCTCGAGGAGACAGATGGTTTGAAAGAGGAGTTAAAGAAGCCATCTTTACCAGGCTGGAGAAACCTTCTCTGAACGAAGGGGGTGGACACAGGCACAATCTCTCTGGCACTTACAATGCAGTTCTCAGCTCTCTCCCCAGGAAGCTCCACAAACATTCACACCTGGAACCACATGACCCAGGTGGCATGAGTCATGTGGTCACATGACAGGAGTCTTTAACGACCCTTTCAGGTTAACGACTTGGGGGGGGGGGGAAGAAATGCACATGATTAAATACACATTTGGTTCTGACCAAACCATATTCAGGCAACACCACTAGGAGGAGCTCTTGGTCCATGGAAAACCTGGAATAAATTTGTGAAGTTAACAGTTTGGCTTGTAGATATGCTAGAAACCTTGGAAAAAGATCATTTCATTGATGATGTGGTGTACAGATAGAAAATCCTGGTGAAGTGTCCATTAAACCTGAAGTTAAACCATTTTCAGTCATCCTCTTCCTCCTGCACCTTAAAGAGAGCCATGGAAAAACACAGTCATTCAGAGGATTTATGGTAGGGGTCTGTTCCACGGATTGGCGCCAAAATGCAGCCTTGGAAAATGTTCTCATGCTCTTTTTGGGTCACTCCTTAAGCTGAGGTGTCAATTATGACCTTTTCCAGCCAAGGTGAGAGGCTCCATTTTTATTCGGTCTGGGGGTCATGTGGTTGATAAGCAACTTGTCTCCTTGAAGCGTGAAGATTCACTATCAACCTTTTGGGAGAGGCCCCCTTTTGGTTCTGTCCTGGATCGTAAACGGCCCTAAATTAAGTGTGAAACGTTACCCCCATTTCCTCCCCTAATCAGGGAAGCCGGCATTCCTTTGAGGGGTGAATTAAAGGTGGACAGGGCAGAAAACAGTCGTCTTGTTACAAATCCCCCCTTCGTCTCGATGGCAACTTCAGGAGCCATTGGGACGACGAGATGAGACAACCACGTCGAAGCGGCAGTTAGTCCAAGGAGGGTGATGCGTCTCGTTCAGAACTAGTTACTTAGTGAGATCTATTGTACATGTTAAGCCTACTAAATATATGCGTGCAGGGTTACAGGAAACTGACTACACCTCGAGCATGTGGCTCACCTGGTCTTCCTCTGGCTCCTCAACTCCCTGCTCCGTTTCTGGTTGTCTACGGAGTCGTAACCTAGTGACACATTGGTCTATTTTGTACTGAAGGGACCTACCACGTTTGACGTAGATGAAGGTTAACCCAAAGGTCAGGAGGTACCCTAACCCTATGGCGACTGCTAGCAAGGTGTCTGGAGTGGACCAGACATAGCCTATGGGTTGCAGCAGGGACTTCTCTTGTGATCTTATGTCTATAAGGACGTCATCAACAGGCGTTAGGTCAATGGTCTGAGTACCTGCATATTGGATCTGAGAAATGGTGCTTGGATCTAACTGGAGCATATGCTTGCTGAAAAATGCTGGCACTTCAATCTCTGTTTCAATTTGATCAGGGTTGAGGTAATAGAGGGCAATGTCAAATGTGTGTGGCAGTGTCGTGTTGGTCATAATTTACAATGGCAGTCTTAGTGGGGGTGTTGACTAACCAACGGTGACCCACCCTTTCTGCCTGTGTTACAGTCACTTGTGAGCGGTGTCTTGCTGTGGTAGGGCATTGGGTGTCGGGCACCATGGATGCAAGACCGCAGAGGCCGTTGGTACTATCCCACACAAATGGTTTACTGGGGCAGAGGTAGTGTATGTCTTTGGTTCGCGTGCACATACGCAAGTTAGGAGCTAGATACAGATCAGGACTGCTGTCGTGGTAAGCGACCACTGGTGGGGTCTGAATTTGGAGGTGTGTGTCCCCTTTCCAAAAACCGACATTGACTACATCCTTTAACCTATAGATGCTTCCTGATGCTATAATTGGCAAGTTGATAAGGAAAGCAATTTCTCGATCTTCGGGATTAACGTAAATCAGCACCGCGCTACCTAGGGTGTACGCGAGGTGGGCTTGGAAAGGAGTGATGGCCTCTCTGGTTGCAGTTGATAGTAAATCCTGGACTAATGAGAGAGGTACCAAATACGGAGGGATCCGCCCTGCCGCCAGGCTGTCTATTGATGATGAGATTTCTTGCAACATGTCTGACATGAGCATATTCAACAGCATTGTGTGAGCATAGTCGACCTGGACCACCGACAACAAGGAATTTACAGCACGCAGCGTCTTGTTCAGGACTTCTGTGTGGGTGTTAACTACCAGGACGGTGCCCTTGAGTGTTTGACCGATAGTCTGCAGTTGTGTCTGCTGTCTGCTTATCTGAGCCCTGATGTCTGTAATTTCGGCTTCTAGCTCACCCACATGGCGTTTGACAGTAGCTAAGCTAATTGCATTAACAGAGGAGAGCCCAATACCAAAAAGAGAGCCAACAGCCGAGGCTGCGGTGAGCAGCACTCCGATAAAACGTTTGGACCTCCTGTTGGTACCACTTAACTCTGTTTGGGTGACAGTGAATTTCTGAAGCTGCTCTAACATGTAAGTAATATCCAACTCTGCCTGATTCATGACTTCCTTACTCCAATATGTCCCGGCCCAACTGGTCAGCTGAGCTGTTACTGGAACAATTTTCTTGAGGACTTCCTTAGGGTTGAGCCTGACAAACAGCTTCTGTGTGTGCAGGCGACAGTCCATTATCAGGAGTCCAGGCTGATCCCTTAAAACAATTCCAGAGTCCGGTCCTGGCTCTACGATCTCGGGGCTAGCTGGAGCAGCTACCAAGCCGAGAATCAGGAGCGCTATCAGCCAAATCATCCTGGGGAAGAGGGTGGACATCTTTAGGATGAGTTGGTATTAGACAATCTAAAATTCAAATGGTCCCTATCACTTTATCTACTCCTCCCCCCTTTGTGACCCAAAGTGTGCCCGAGGGCAACTCGGTGACAACAATTCAACACCAATACAGACGTACAAATAGGACAAACTTCACGTAGACACAATATATCAAAGGACTAGGGGACCTGACGTTAATCAGGAGAGCTTGGAACTGTTCTAGTTTATGACTCAAGGGTGGCGCTGGAGGCCCCGACAAGTCCCATGGGGTTGTGGTGAAGTTTGATCTGGTTGCGGTGGACCCATTTAAGAGTCGGCTCTTTGTTGCCCTTTGTGATCTTGATTTGGTACACAACAGAAGAGAGCTTTTCAGTGATCAGGTAGGGGCCTGCCCAGCGGGGCAGGAACTTTCGTGCCAGTCTCCCAGACTTTGGGGCTTTGTCTCCAGTGGGCTGGGTGAACAGGTAGTACCACACCTTGTCACCCACCTGGAGTTCCTGTTGGGAGGCTTTTTGGTCATAATAGGACTTGCGTCCTTCTGCACTTTTACTGAGATGCTCTTGGGTAAAGGCAAAAGTTGCCTTCAGGTGCTGGTGTAGGTCAGTCATGTACTGATGAGTCGTGCAGGCCGTCGCAATACTGGCCTTACCTGGCTGATACAGCAGGTGTAGAGGCAGTGTCATCTGTCTGCCCGTCATCAGCTCGAAGGGTGAGAACCCTGTTGACTCGTGTGGAGTCGCTCTGATGGCCATCAAGACCAAGGGAAGCTTGATATCCCAGTACTTGTGGTTGGCCAACACATACTTTTTCAGTATGGTTACCACTGTTCGGTTTGCCCGTTCTACCTGTCCAGACGACTGGGGGTGGTGGCTGATGTGGAAGTTGGCTTTGACGCCCAACAGTTGCCACAGTTGGTGCACGACCTCTGATGTGAAGTGTGTCCCTCTGTCAGAGTCGACACGAATTGGGAGTCCGAACCGCGAAAAGATGTGGTTCATCAAGAGGTAGGCTGTGGTCTGAGCCGTATCATTTGGGGTTGGTAGGCATTCTACCCATTTGGTGAATGCACAGACAACTGTGAGGAAGTATTTGTTTCCTCTCGCTGACTTGGTGAGAGGACCCACCCAATTGATCTGGAGGTCTGACCAAGGAAAGGAGATACCTCTGCGCTGTAGAGGTGCTCAGTGAAGTGGATTTGCCGGTTGAAATTGGCAGCAAACCAGGCACCCTTTTATGTAGTCAGCTACATCTTTCTGCATGTGTGGCCAATAGGCCACCTGTTGGAGTGCATGGAGCATGGCTTTGTTTCCTCTGTGTCCTGCGCACGGTGTGTCATGGGCATATGTCAACATCACCCCCCTGTGGCTGCGAGGCACCACCAAGGCAGGCGATGTGAGTGCATCGGAGACATAAACCAGAAAGCCCTTGACGAGCCGCAGCGAACAGCGCACACAGAAAAGATGGCGCAGGTCAGGGATGGAGTTAAGTATGTCAGGAGACATGGAGGAGTTAGGAGGCCCCGAAAGGAATTGCGTCATGGCAGCAATGGCTGGGTCCGAAGACTGGAGCGCCAGCAAGTCAGAGTCAGAAAAGGCCGGAGCCACAGTGGCGGAGACCGGGCCCGAAGGAGCCGGACGAGGCGGAGCTCGAGACTGGGCTCTGGTGACAGCACAAACCAGGGGTACGGGTGGGAGGGGAAAAACAGAGGGCTCAAAGTGCCAGTTTGAGCCAGTTAAGGCTCCCTGCTTGGCCAAGGAGTCAGCCTGGTCATTAAACATCTTGTCTGGACCAGGAATACGAGAGTGCCCCCTGACTTTCTTCCAGTAGACCTGGAGATCATGTTTAGTGGTCAAGAAGTCGCACGCCAGGAACAGTTCTTTGTGTTTGACTGGCTTTCTGTTCAAGGTCAAGAAGCCGTTGCGTTTCCACGAAGGCAGATGGCATGAGAAGCTGAGTCGCGCATAGTTGGAGTCTGTACAGATCGTCAAGGCGTGGATTTTGTGTTCCACAGCAAGTTGCAAGACAATCAGAATGCCTGCCACTTCAGCAAACTGGGACATTTGGGCCCCTAGGTTGAAGCTGAGTGGTTCACACGGTTTGTTGTCGACCCAGATGACACCCATGCCTGCTCGGATAAAAGTGTCGTGATGGTATGAGCAGCCATCAACATAAGCTGTAATCATGTCTTTGCAGACATTGAGAGGCTCGATATTTGTACAGGAGTTTGCGAAGCTTTTCACACTCCTCTTCGCCGTTCAGGGCGTCTGCCTCGGCTAAGAGCGTTAACGTTGTTAATGGTATCAACTTGGACTGCCAACCTGACCAGTATATCACTTCCCATGTAGACATGATGTGGTAGGTCTGGGATGACCAAGAAGTGGTGAGTCATCTCCCTTTTGTTCCATCGCACAGTTAAGGCACAGGCGCCTTCAGCGGTCATGGTAGCTTGAGGAAGGGAGTCCAAGGGGAAGCGAAATGCTTTCCGAACACACTGAAGGTTTGGGTCATCCCTAGACAAGGTGTCATACAGTTCACCGCTGATGGCCCATTTGTCAGCCCAAATAGCCAAAATCACATCGTTGATGTGATTCTCATTCAACTTAACGCCATCAGTGATCAATGGCCCGGGGGTTTCAGGTCCATTGGTGTCGTCCAATTTGCACAAAAACATGTCTCTTTTCATGACTGAGTCATCGAAAGGCCACGAGCAATGTTGTGGCTCATCGTCAGACAAGTAGGGTTGCTCCGGTGAGCTTACACTTGCCGGTGTGCTTGTAGCAAGTTCACGCGTCAGGGCGTAACACTGAGCCTGATTTCTGTCGGTTGCTGGTATGGGTAATGGTCTGCGGACCTGTGCCCATATTTTCAGCTGTCGATAATCGATCAGGGGCTCAAACCGTTTTAAGAGGTCTTGACCAATGAGGAAAGGAATCGACTCAAGGGGTGACTGTTATGACCAGGGGTCATATGATTCCTGTTTTATTTTCATCAGCACATTTTGTTTGTGGGTAACCCTCCCTACCTGTGGTAGGTGCTGTTCCTGTGTCTGTTTTGTTTTCCAGGAGAGGACTCTGGCCTGATTGGACAGCAGCTGAGGAGGGAAGCTGTGAAAAGGGTGGCTGCTGGAGGAGCTCTCTCTCTCATTCTGTTGTCTCGACTCCCAGCCAGACCTGTGTTTTGTAGAGGCTCCTTTTGTGTTAGAATAGGACCTTGTGTCCACAGCCAAGACAGTACCGGGTTCAGATCTTTTAGATTGGGTGTGTCGCTGTTTAGCGAAGCCTTTTACAGCCAGTTCGCGGAGCTGTCTGCTGTTTAAGGTTCGGGGACAAGCAACGACACCAAGATGATGACTCGTGGTCGGATGGAGGTTTTGAATAAACAAAGTTTTAAAGTTTAGATCTTCCTCCATTTCAGGTTAATTTTGACAACCAAAGTAAGCCTGGCGCAGGCAACTGTAGTATGACTGGGGAGATTCCTGTCTCTCCTGTTTGACTAACAGTGCAGC
The DNA here is from genome assembly GCA_962446985.1 of Xyrichtys novacula. Classification (NCBI taxonomy): domain Eukaryota; kingdom Metazoa; phylum Chordata; class Actinopteri; order Labriformes; family Labridae; genus Xyrichtys; species Xyrichtys novacula. Next base: position 1,155,536 of record OY660874.1, on the reverse strand, counting down.
GGCTAAACCAGTGGGTGTAAGGGAGTCAGAGAACTTGTCAATTAATGCCTGGCACAGCAGGTCATAGTCGTTCTTGACCCGACGGGGTTGTCATTCAATGAAGCTGCTAACCTCTCGATTGGAGGTAGCTTTGATCAAGTAGATTTTGTCATCCACAAGAGCACCTGGAAACTTCCTCAAGTAGAAGTCGATGTCTTTCAAGTAGGTGCTTGGGTCTTCTGAACCTTTACGACCGAGTTCAAATCGTGTGATGTTACGAGCCATTTTGTCAAGATCCCTGTCTGTGGGATATGCCGCTTGACGAGCAGCAGGCGTGGACTGAAGTTGGTAGCTCAGAGATAGCCCTGTGGGGCCGAGAGAGTATTGTGGCCCTTGTGAATGATACCCAGAAGGTGTTGGTTGGGAGAGGGGCGACAAAGTATGACCAGGGTTCCGTCCGGTGTTGTCAGGACTTGATTGACCCGAATGTCCTTTGGGGACACGACTCGGTCGAAAGGTAGGGTATTGGAGCGTCTGTTGATCGCTCGGTGAGCTTCGCCCGCTCTGGTCTTGCTGGGGTTGACCCAGACTAAGTTTTTTCTGAGTCTCTAGGAGCATTTGCTTTAAATTAGCAGAATGTCTCTCTTCTGCTTCGAGGGCCACCCTTTTGCTTTCAAACTGGGCCTTCCAGTCCCTTGCATCAGTTGAGGACTGATCTAGGCTGCTTTTTACTCTTGATAGCTCCTGTAATTGCTCAAGAACTGTTGACTTAGCGTCCAAAAGCTGAGCTTCCTTTTTCTCAATGGTGTCATGCAAGTCTGAGATTTGGGTTACTAAGGAAGGGTCTTGATCAGGTGGGGATGGAGGCTCTGTTTGCATCTCATCCAAACGGTCTCGAGTCTGCTGTAGAGCCCTTTCAGTGCATATGTAGGAGAATCTCCTCATACATTTAGGTTAAGAAATATAGAGTAATTATCTTTTAGTAAGAAGCTACAAATAATCTAGGTTGGCCTGCTCCTGCAGCCCCACGACCCTGAGATTGTAAGCAAGGCTGTCTTGCAGGAGCCCGAACTATCTGTCTGTAGGAACATTTAATCTCTGCAAGGGTCAAGATGAGCCTAAACAAAGTGTCGTGGGGCAGACATGTCATCATGAGGGGCCCTCTGGAGAATTCACACACACTCACACACACACTCACACACACACACACACACACACACACACACACACACACACACACACACACACACACACACCTGTGAGCATAAAAGGGAGTAGAAGAAAAGCTAGGGAGGCTTCCTTCGGTCTTGGTCGAGACTCTGTTTGTCATCTGTACTGATTTCTACATCTGTACAATAAAAGACGCCCAGGCTGTTCTTCAGATCTCATCCTGTCTCCTGTGCATTGTTTATGCTGGATTTTCCACAACACATCCCAGCTCCCCTTTGAGATCATCAATTTCCTTCATTTGTGCGAGCCTTAGCCAGAATTCGTTTTGGGGGACAAGGGACCATGGTTCTGCGAACTTCACGTGGGATAAGGACACTCTGTCGATACAAAAAGAAAAAGGTAGGAGATTTCCTAAAATTTGGTTGAGAGTTCTTTTCCCTGTGAGGTGGTGCAGACTACTGTTCTCTGTCCTCTTCGAATCAAAGAACCTAGAATAGAAATAAGAGGAGACAGTGGGAATGAAGACAGTCTGAATAAAAAACTGCGTGCATGCAGTCAGCTGATCAAAGTGTGCTAAATTTGGGAGAGGAAGCCAATTTAAATTTGATATATATCAGCTGAATATAGGGGAGACTGCAGTTGGTTGTGTGAGACCGCCTCATGCTGCTTTATGTGTGAGACTGTCATATGTGAAGCTAGTAGACTGGGTGCAGAGACGCACTTCGTCTCCTTCAAAGTGTGAGACTGCCTCACGCTGCTATATGTGTGAGACTGTCATATGTGAAGATAGTAGACTGGGTGCAGATGCGCACTTCGTCTCCTTCAATGTGTGAGACCGCCTCACGCTGCTATATGTGTGAGACTGTCATATGTGAAGATAGTAGACTGGGTGCAGAGACGCACTTTGTCTCCTTCAATGTGTGAGACCGCCTCACGCTGCTATATGTGTGAGACTGTCATATGTGAAGCTAATAGACTGGGTGCTATGCGCCATAGGCCAGTAGTTTGGGGAGACAGCCTGGCCCGGGTTGTGATGTGTTTTTAGGCTGAATGCCTGGTGATAAAAGGTTCTGGACAATTGTCGAGATAACAAGGGAAGCGGCAGGCACAAGTGTGTCTGTCCATTGTTGAACTGTAAGTTTTAGGTCATTCTTTTATGAGCTCTGAAAGGTGGTAGCCGACGGACGAGCAGATTCATCTAGTAATATATATGTGGATTTTCTTTCTGGAAAACTCCACTAGAAAGGAGGATTTGTCATGCGGAGTTCCGCTGAGGCTTAAGAAAAAGCCAAAAGGAGAAGAAAAAAGTGGCATATTTCCTCAGAAATTCTGATCCAGACTCTAGAGGGCCGAATAAGTATAATGACGGAATAGTACATATTTGAAATGTACATATATATATATATCTCTTTTATACATTAAAGACCTCACAAAACCAGTGTTATAATTGGACTTAAATTACAGATACAGATTGGCTTGATGAGCAGGAGATAGAAAAAGAGGTCGGTAAGGATAGGCTGAAAGGCCTATTCAGGGATCCAATTGTAGAAAAATCATACAAATTGGAAAAATCAAAACAAGAATCAGAAATAAAAACTGAGGACTGATCCTCAACACAGGAATTGTAGGAATGTTAAAAAGTACAAAACACTTAAATTAATTTAAAGTAAGAGTAAAGAAGGTGAAGACTGCTGACTTTGTGTGTGTGTCTGTTTTGCTCTGTGTCAACTAAGTTCTCTGGCAGTGTTCACAGCCAGACTCTGCATCTGTGTGTTATGTTAGTCAAAGATTGCTGTGTTTTCCTCACTTGTGTTTATTTCATAGTTGTTTATGTGAATACTGTGCTCATTGCAGATATGTTATCAGTTGAGACATAGAAGGTTAAATACTCCTGGGAAAGAGGTTCTGTTCCTAGTACCATGATGAACACTCCTGATATGAAGGTTTTAGCTTATGCTTAAATATTATGGTTTTTTGTTGTTTACACCTGTCTTATGCTCCTTAACAAATTTTGCTATGTTAAAGCTGCTGAAATAATGTTTGTAAAAGTATAAAAGATACAAAAAGGGGAAAAAGCAATGAGGTACCACAAGTGCAAAACTTCTAAAACTTCAAATCTAAGGGTTGCTTCTATACATCTGCTGTTTCTGCCAAAATACTGTGCTTTTTAAATATTATTAAGTGGAAATGCTGTGTCAGCATTTCCACTTATTGTTATTCTACTATTTCTTTATTATTAAGTGGAAATGCTGACACAGCATTTCCACTTATTGTTATTCTACTATTTCTTTATTATTATTAAGTGGAAATGCTGACACAGCATTTCCACTTATTGTTATTCTACTATTTCTTTATTATTAAGTGGAAATGCTGATAGGCATTTCCACTTATTGTTATTCTCCCGTTTCTTTATTATTATTATTATTATTATTAAGTGGAAATGCTGATTAAGCATTTCCACTTATTGTTATTCTCCCGTTTCTTTAATCTTATTATTATTATTTTTATTCTTCCGCCGTTTTTTGTCGCGCTTCTCCTCCTTCAATCTTTGTCCGATTTCAACCATTCAAACTTTAAACTATTCCACTCCTTCAGGACATGTGTGCTATTACTTTTCACTTTTCTACCCTTTATACTTTTTGATTTTTTTAACTTTTTGTGCAAAAATTTTAACATTGAAGTCAATGGGGAAATCTTCCACTTCTTCCTTTTTTTCTTCCACCTTCTAGACCTTATAACTCTAGCATACTTTCACCTAGAGACCTCATTTTTGCTTTAAAATGTTCATTCACTTGTCGACTATTATAGTTGTACTCAGTTTTTTGATATCTTTTACAGTTTTTCCACAATTTAGCTTTAAGCAACTTGTGGTTTTCAGCAAATTTCAAGCTTTATAATGGGTGTGTATTGGAGAGTTTAGAGTGATGATGTCATCAGCTAGAGTGCAGACCTCGTCTCTGATCGACAGAACCTCGCTCGAATATATCGCTCCCACGCCCACAAATCTCACTCCACTGACACAAAAAATACATCAAAATGGAGGTATATGTGTCCTGCTTCTCACTAATGAGGTTTCAAATCATTAACTCGTACCCCTTGGCCAGCAGGTGACCAACTGTCCAAATAGGCGCAAATCTCTCCCCATTGGCCCTAATGTTATTTTTCTCCAAGAAAATCCGGATCATCACTCAGGCTCAGACTTTTTTAACTCGCTGTTGTGGCCTCATTTTTCGAAGTACAGAAATGAAAAACACATCATTGTGTTCATGAAGGACGGAGGATTCGTACGATGTTCTTATTTTCATTCTGGGACTTAAGGAAATCACGCTATGTGAAGAAGTTCACAGGCTATAAATCCTCAGCAGTTCAGCTGCTTCTCATTCAAACAGTAGGTCAGTGATTTGCCTTTGATCTCACAGCTGTTAGGGATGCAGTCATTAATGAGACACACACACACACACACACACACACACACACACACACACACATTCTTGTACTTGTTGCTTTTTGAGGTCCACCTTGCAGTTCAGCTGCTTGTACACACAGTTAATATGTGTCTGCTTCACCACCTATCTCCACCCACAAACTTTGAGCTACAGAAACCATTCTGGGCTTCAAAAATTCAGCTCATTGAAGATATTATGGGGTGTTTTGAGGATTGTGATAATAAATTGTATTAATGTGTTCAGCAAAATCTTGTGTTCTCACAAGCTCCTTATCATGAATATATACAGAGGATGAGCGTCAGGGCCTACTTGGAGTCCTGTTTCCTTAGCTTCAAGCCTTCTTTCTCCTGCTAAAGTTATGCATCCAAGGTCCCCATAGCAACCAATTTGTGCACCTGGAGACACACAGCTGACTGGAAAGCTGCTTCTATGGGCCATATGAGACACATGAAGCCAGGCTCAGTACACATAGCACTGGGGATGACACTTAAAACCCTTTCCTAGAGTGCTTGAAAAAACCTAAGCCCCTATCTCCTCACATGACCTTTGACCTACAGAAACCATTCAGGGCTTTGAAATTTAAGCTCATTGAGGACATTATGGGGTGTTTACTACTTTGACTCATTCTTCTTTTATTCTCAAACTACTTCTACTGCGGACATGACTACTAGTATCACTACTTGACTTCTTATCATACTACTTCTCGTACTACAACTTAAACTTATGCCACTTCTCACCTTCCTGCCTTTAAAGGCAATTTCCTTCTTCATTCAAACTTTGTGCAATTTAGACATTTTTCTAGCCTCTTTCAGCATGAATAAAATTTCCTTTTATAGAGCAGATTCAGACGATTTGTCCTTCGACCAATTAAACAATTATCTAACGTATATTTCTTTATCACCCCTTCAACAGCTTTAACATTTATACCTTTCTCCATGTTTTATTAGCAGTTTAGCATTGCTTTTTCAGCTTTCAGCACTCAGCATTTCCACGCATTTTCTGCAAGGAAATGCAATTTTTCTAGTCTTATTATTATTATTCTTCCGCCGTTTTTTGTCACGCTTCTCCTCCTTCAAACTTTGTCCGATTTCAACCATTCAAACTTTAAACTATTCCACTCCTTCAGGACATGTGTGCTATTACTTTTCACTTTTCTACCCTTTATACTTTTTGTTTTTTTTAACTTTTTGTGCAAAAATTTTAACATTGAAGTCAATGGGGAAATCTTCCACTTCTTCCTTTTTTTCTTCCACCTTCTAGACCTTATAACTTCAGCATACTTTCACCTAGAGACCTCATTTTTGCTTTAAAATGTTCATTCACTTGTCGACTATTATAGTTGTACTCAGTTTTTTGATATCTCTTACAGTTTTTCCACAATTTAGCTTTAAGCAACTTGTGGTTTTCAGCAAATTTCAAGCTTTATAATGGGTGTGTATTGGAGAGTTTAGAGTGATGATGTCATCAGCTAGAGTGCAGACCTCGTCTCTGATCGACAGAACCTCGCTCGAATATATCGCTCCCACGCCCACAAATCTCACTCCACTGACACAAATAATACATCAAAATGGAGGTATATGTGTCCTGCTTCTCACAAAAGAGGTTTCAAATCATTAAATCCTACCCCTTGGCCAGCAGGTGACCAACTGTCCAAAGAAGGCGGAAATCTCTCCCATTGACCATAATGTTATTTTTCTCCAAGAAAATCCGGATCATCGCTCAGGCTCAGACTTTTTTAACTCGCTGTTGTGGCCTCATTTTTCGAAGTACAGACATGAAAAATACATCATTGTGTTCATGAAGGACGGAGGATTCGTACGATGTTCTTATTTTCATTCTGGGACTTAAGGAAATCACGCTATGTGAAGAAGTTCACAGGCTGAAATTGACTGCAGTTCAGCACCTCTCAGTCAAACAGTAGGTTAGTGATTTGCCTTTGATCTCACAGCTGTTTAGGATGCAGTCATTAACGAGACACACACACACACACACACACATTCTTGTACTTGTTGCTTTTTGAGGTCCACCTTGCAGTTCAGCTGCTTGTACACACAGTTAATATGTGTCTGCTTCACCACCTATCTCCACCCACAAACTTTGAGCTACAGAAACCATTCTGGGCTTCAAAAATTCAGCTCATTGAAGATATTATGGGGTGTTTTGAGGATTGTGATAATTAATTGTATTAATGTGTTCAGCAGAGTCTTGTGTTCTCACAAGCTCCTTATGAATATATACAGAGGGTGAGCGTCAGGGCCTACTTGGAGTCCTGTTTCTTTAGCTTCAAGCCTTCTTTCTCCTGCTATAGTTATGCATCCAAGGTCCCCATGGCAACCAATTTGTGCACCTGGAGACACACAGCTGACTGGAAAGCTGCTTCTAGTGGCCATATGAGACACATGAAGCCAGGCTCAGTACACATAGCAATTGGGATGACACTTAAAACCCTTTCCTAGAGCGTTGGAAAAAACTTCAGCCCCTATCTCCTCACATGACCTTTGACCTACAGAAACCATTCAGGGCTTTGAAATTTAAGCTCATTGAGGACATTATTGGGTGTATTTAGGATTGTTATTCATTTAAATTTTTCACATTTTAAAAGTCAGTCAGTGATGATTTATCATTAAATTTTTCAAACTAATTTAAACTCATTCAAACTGATTCAAACCTTTCTAATACTTCAAAACTTTCTGATACTTGAGGACTTTTAAAAATTTAAAATTTCCCTGTTTTAAATTAGTTTTAATATTTATGCATTACTCCATCATTCAAACAAAATCCTACCTCAAGTACGACAACTACTGCTAATGTCAATTAAACTAGAACTTTCCCCTCTACTTCAACTGCTATTGCTACTGTTTCTACTTTCTCTATTTTGACTTATACTTCTTTTATTCTCAAACTACTTCTACTGCTGACACGACTACTAGTATCACGACTTGACCTCTTATTATACTACTTCTAGTACTACAACTTAAACTTATGCCACTTCTCACCTTCCTGCCTTTTAAGGCAGTTTCCTTCTTCATTCAAACTTTGTGCAATTTTAAACATTTTTCTAGCCTCTTTCAGCATGAATAAAATTTCCTTTTATAGAGCATATTCATACTATTTGTCCTTCAACCAATTAAACCATTATCCAACTAATATTTCTTTTTCACCCCTTCAACAGCTTTAACATTTATACCTTTCTCCATGTTTTATTAGCAGTTTAGCATTGCTTTTTCAGCTTTCAGCACTCAGCATTTCCACGCATTTTCTGCAAGGAAATGCAATTTTTCTAGTTAAGTGGAAATGCTGATAGGCATTTCCACTTATTGTTATTCTCCCGTTTCTTTATTATTATTATTATTATTATTATTATTCTTCCGCCGTTTTTCGTCCGCTTTCAACTCCTTCCCAGTTTGTCCGATTTCAACCGTTCAAACTTTAAACTATTCCACTCCTTCAGGACACGTTTGCTATTACTTTTCACTTTTCTAACATTTATACTTTTTGTTTTTTTTAACTTTTTGTGCAAAAATTTTAACATTGAAGTCAATGGGGAAATCTTCCAATTCTTCCTTTTATTCTTCCACCTTCTAGACCTTATAACTTCAGCATACTTTCACCTAGAGACCTCATTTTTGCTTTAAAATGTTCATTCACTTGTCGACTATTAAAGTTGTACTCAGTTTTTTGATATCTCTTACAGTTTTTCCACAATTTAGCTTTAAGCAACTTGTGGTTTTCAGCAAATTTCAAGCTTTATAATGGGTGTGTATTGGAGAGTTTAGAGTGATGATGTCATCAGCTAGAGTGCAGACCTCGTCTCTGATCGACAGAACCTCGCTCGAATATATCGCTCCCACGCCCACAAATCTCACTCCACTGACACAAATAATACATCAAAATGGAGGTATATGTGTCCTGCTTCTCACAAAAGAGGTTTCAAATCATTAAATCGTACCCCTTGGCCAGCAGGTGACCAACTGTCCAAAGAAGGCGGAAATCTCTCCCATTGACCGTAATGTTAATTTTCTCCAAGAAAATCCGGATCATCGCTCAGGCTCAGACTTTTTTAACTCGCTGTTGTGGCCACATCTGTCGGAGTACAGACATGAAAAATACTTCATTGTGTTCATGAAGGGCGGAGGATTCGTACGATGTTCTTATTTTCATTCTGTGACTTAAGGAAATCACGCTATGTGAAGAAGTTTAGAGCCTCTAAATCCTCTGCAGTTCAGCTGCTTCTCATTCAAACAGTAGGTCAGTGATTTGCCTTTGATCTCACAGCTGTTTAGGATGCAGTCATTAACGAGACACACACACACACACACACACACATTCTTGTACTTGTTGCTTTATGAGGTCTACCTTGCAGTTCAGCTGCTTGTACACACAGTTAATATGTGTCTGCTTCGCCACCTATCTCCACCCACAAACTTTGAGCTACAGAAACCATTCTGGGCTTCTAAAATTCAGCTCATTGAAGATATTATGGGGTGTTTTGAGGATTGTGATAATAAATTGTATTAATGTGTTTAGCAGAGTCTTGTGTTCTCACAAGCTCCTTATCAGGAATAGATACAGAGGATGAGTGTCAGGGCCTACTTGGAGTCCTGTTTCCTTAGCTTCAAGCCTTCTTTCTCCTGCTATAGTTATGCATCCAAGGTCCCCATGGCAACCAATTAGTGCACCTGGAGACACACAGCTGACTGGAAAGCTGCTTCTAATGGCCATATGAGACACATGAAGCCAGGCTCAGCACACATAGCACTGGGGATGACACTTAAAACCCTTTACTACAGCGCTTGAAAAAATTTCAGCCCCTATCTCCTCACATGACCTTTGACCTACAGAAACCATTCAGGGCTTTAAAATTTGAGCTCATTGAGGACATTATGGGGTGTATTTAGGATTTATATACATTTAGATTTTTCACATTTTAAACTCACTCAGTGATGATTTATCATTTAATTTTTCAAACTAATTTGAACTGATTCAAACTGATTCAAACCTTTCTAATACTTAAACAATTTAAACTTATGCCACTTCTCACCTTCCTGCCTTTTAAGGCAATTTCCTTCTTCATTCAAACTTTGTGCAATTTTCGACATTTTTCTAGCCTCTTTCAGCATGAATAAAATTTCCTTTTATAGAGCATATTCATACTATTTGTCCTTCAACCAATTAATCAATTATCCAACTTACATTTCTTTCACCCCTTCAACAGCTTTAACATTTATACCTTTCTCCATGTTTTATTAGCAGTTTAGCATTGCTTTTTCAGCTTTCAGCACTCAGCATTTCCACGCATTTTCTGCAAGGAAATGCAATTTTTCTAGTTAAGTGGAAATGCTGATTAAGCATTTCCACTTATTGTTATTCTCCTGTTTCTTTATTAAACTTATTATTCTTCCGTCCCTTTTTTGGACCGCTTCTCCTCCTTCAAACTTTGTCCGATTTCAACCGTTCAAACTTTAAACTCTTCCACTCCTTCAGGACATTATGGCTATTACTTTTCACTTTTCTACCCTTTATACTTTTTGATATTTTTAACTTTTTGTGCAAAAATTTTAACATTGAAGTCAATGGGGAAATCTTCCACCTCTTCCTTTTTTTCTTCCACCTTCAAAGTCTTATAACTTCAGCATACTTTCACCTAGAGACCTCATTTTTGCTTTAAAATGTTCATTCACTTGTCGACTATTATAGTTGTACTCAGTTTTTTGATATCTTTTACAGTTTTTCCACAATTTAGCTTTAAGCAACTTGTGGTTTTCAGCAAATTTCAAGCTTTATAATGGGTGTGTATTGGAGAGTTTAGAGTGATGATGTCATCAGCTAGAGTGCAGACCTCGTCTCTGATCGACAGAACCTCGCTCGAATATATCGCTCCCACGCCCACAAATCTCACTCCACTGACACAAATAATACATCAAAATGGAGGTATATGTGTCCTGCTTCTCACAAAAGAGGTTTCAAATCATTAAATCGTACCCCTTGGCCAGCAGGTGACCAACTGTCCAAAAAAGGCGGAAATCTCTCCCATTGACTGTAATGTTATTTTTCTCCAAGAAAATCCGGATCATCGCTCAGGCTCAGACTTTTTTAACTCGCTGTTGTGGCCTCATTTTTCGAAGTACAGACATGAAAAACACATCATTGTGTTCATGAAGGACGGGGGATTCGTACGATGTTCTTATTTTCATTCTGGGACTTAAGGAAATCACGCTATGTGAAGAAGTTCACAGGCTGAAATTCACTGCAGTTCAGCACCTCTCAGTCAAACAGTAGGTTAGTGATTTGCCTTTGATCTCACAGCTGTTAGGGATGCAGTCATTAACGAGACACACACACACACACACGCACACACATTCTTGTACTTGTTGCTTTTTGAGGTCCACCTTATAGTTCAGCTGCTTGTACACACAGTTAATATGTGTCTGCTTCACCACCTATCTCCACCCACAAACTTTGAGCTACAGAAACCATTCTGGGCTTCAAAAATTCAGCTCGTTGAAGATATTATGGGGTGTTTTGAGGATTGTGATAATAAATTGTATTAATGTGTTTAGCAGAGTCTTGTGTTCTCACAAGCTCCTTATCAGGAATAGATACAGAGGATGAGCGTCAGGGCCTACTTGGAGTCCTGTTTCCTTAGCTTCAAGCCTTCTTTCTCCTGCTATAGGTATGCATCCAAGGTCCCCATGGCAACCAATTAGTGCACCTGGAGACACACAGCTGACTGGAAAGCTTCCTCTAATGGCCATATGAGACACATGAAGCCAGGCTCAGCACACATAGCACTGGGGATGACACTTAAAACCTTTTACTAGAGCGCTTGAAAAAACTTCAGCCCCGATCTCCTCACATGACCTTTGACCTACAGAAACCATTCAGGGCTTTTAAATTTGAGCTCATTGAGGACATTATGGGGTGTATTTAGGATTCATATACATTTAGATTTTTCACATTTTAAAGTCACTCAGTGATGAGTTATCATTTAATTTTTCAAACTAATTTGAACTGATTCAAACTGATTCAAACCTTTCTAATACTTAAAAAATTAAACTTATGGCACTTCTCACCTTCCTGCCTTTTAAGGCAATTTCCTTCTTCATTCAAACTTTGTGCAATTTTAGACATTTTTCTAGCCTCTTTCAGCATGAATAAAATTTCTTTTTATAGAGCATATTCATACTATTTGTCCTTCAACCAATTAATCAATTATCCAACTTACATTTCTTTCACACCCCTTCAACAGCTTTAACATTTATACATTTCTCCATGTTTTATTAGCAGTTTAGCATTGCTTTTTCAGCTTTCAGCACTCAGCATTTCCACGCATTTTCTGCAAGGAAATGCAATTTTTCTAGTATTATACTTAACACTCTCCCCATACGTTTCTTTGGACCGCTTCTCCTCCTTCAAACTTTGTCCGATTTCAACCGTTCAAACTTTAAACTATTACACTCCATCAGGACATGATGGCTATTACTTTTTCTTTTCTACCCTTTATACTTTTTATTATTTTTCACTTTTTGTTTCAAAATTTTTTCCCATAGAAATGAATGGGGAAATCTTCCAATTCTTCTTTTTCTTCTTCCACCTTCTAAGCCTTATAACTTCAGCATACTTTCACCTAGATGTCTCATTTTTGCTTTAAAATGTTCAATGTCTTGTCGACTATTGATGTTGTATTAACTTTTTTGTGCTATCTTCTACAGTTTTCCCCCAATTTAGCTTGAAGCACCTCGTGGTTTTCAGCAAATTTTCAGGCTTTATAATGGGGGTGTATTGGAGAGGCTAGAGTGATGATTTGAAAAGCTAGAGTGCAGACCTCGTCTCTGATCGACAGAACCTCGCTCAAATATATCGCTCCCACGCCCACAAATCTCACTCCACAGCCATAAAAAATACATCAAAATGGAGGTATATGTGTCCTGCTTCTCACAAAAGAGGTTTCAAATCATTAAATCCTACCCCTTGGCCAGCAGGTGACCAACTGTCCAAATAGGCGCAAATCTCTCCCCATTGGCCCTAATGTATTTTTTCTCCAAGAAAATCCTTATCGTCACTCAGGCTCAGACTTTTTTAACTCGCTGTTGTGGCCACATTTTTCGGAGTACAGACATGAAAAACAGATCATTGTGTTCATGAAGGATGGAGGAGTCGTACGATGTTCTTATTTTCATTCTGGGATTTAAGGAAATCGTGCTATGTGAAGAAGTTCAGAACCCTAAATTCACTGCAGTTCGGCAGCTTCTCCATTCAAACAATAGGTTAGTTAATGCTTTGATCTCACAGCTGTTTAGGATGCAATCATTAACGAGACACACACACACACACACACACACACACACACACACACACACACACACACACACACACACAGATTCTTGTACTTTTTGCTGTCAGGTCTACCTTGCAGTTCAGCTGCTTGTATACACAGTTAATATGTGTCTGCTTCACCACCTATCTCCACCCACAAACTTTGATCTACAGAAACCATTCTGGGCTTCAAAAATTCAGCTCATTGAAGATATTATGGGGTGTTTTGAGGATTGTGATAATAAATTGTATTAATGTGTGCAGCAGAGTCTTGTGTTCTCACAAGCTCCTTATCAGGAATAGATACAGAGGATGAGCGTCAGGGCCTACTTGGAGTCCTGTTTCCTTAGCTTCAAGCCTTCTTTCTCCTGCTATAGTTATGCATCCAAGGTCCCCATGGCAACCAATTAGTGCACCTGGAGACACACAGCTGACTGGAAAGCTGCTTCTAATGGCCATATGAGACACATGAAGCCAGGCTCAGCACACATAGCACTGGGGATGACACTTAAAACCCTTTACTACAGCGCTTGAAAAAACTTCAGCCCCTATCTCCTCACATGACCTTTGACCTACAGAAACCATTCAGGGCTTTAAAATTTAAGCTCATTGAGGACATTATAGGGTGTATTTAGGATTTATATACATTTAGATTTTTCACATTTTAAAGTCACTCAGTGATGATTTATCATTTAATTTTTCAAACTAATTTGAACTGATTCAAACTGATTCAAACCTTTCTAATACTTAAAATTAAACTTATGCCACTTCCCACCTTCCTGCCTTTTAAGGCAATTTCCTTCTTCATTCAAACTTTGTGCAATTTTAGACATTTTTCTAGCCTCTTTCAGCATGAATAAAATTTCCTTTTATAGAGCATATTCATACTGTTTGTCCTTCAACCAATTAATCAATTATCCAACTTACATTTCTTTTTCACACCCCTTCAACAGCTTTAACATTTATACCTTTCTCCATGTTTTATTAGCAGTTTAGCATTGCTTTTTCAGCTTTCAGCACTCAGCATTTCCACGCATTTTCTGCAAGGAAATGCAATTTTTCTAGTATTATACTTAACACTCTCCCCATACGTTTCTTTGGACCGCTTCTCCTCCTTCAAACTATGTCCGATTTCAACCGTTCAAACTTTAAAAGATTCCACTCCTTCAGGACATGATGGCTATTACTTTTCTTTTTTCTACCCTTTATACTTTTTATTATTTTTCACTTTTTGTGCCAAACTTTTTTTCCCATAGAAATGAATGGGGAAATCTTTCAATTCTTCCTGTTATTCCTCCACCTTCTAAGCCTTATAACTTCAGCATACTTTCACCTAGAGACCTCATTTTTGCTTTAAAATGTTCATTGTCTTGTCGACTATTGATGTTGTATTAACCTTTTTGTGCTATCTTTTACAGTTTTTCCACAATTTAGCTTTATGCAACTTGTGGTTTTCAGCAAATTTCAGGCTTTATAATAAGGGTGTATTGGAGAGGCTAGAGTGATGATTTGAAAAGCTAGAGTGCAGACCTCGTCTCTGATCGACAGAACCTCGCTCGAATATATCGCTCCCACGCCCACAAATCTCACTCCACAGCCACAAAAAATACATCAAAATGGAGGTATATGTGTCCTGCTTCTCACAAAAGAGGTTTCAAATCATTAAATCTTACCCCTTGGCCAGCAGGTGTACAACTGTCCAAATAGGCGGAAATCTCTCCCCATTGGCTCTAATGTATTTTTTCTCCAAGAAAATCCTTATCGCCACTCAGGCTCAGACTTTTTTAATTCGCTGTTGTGGCGACATTTTTCGGAGTACAGACATGAAAAACACATCATTGTGTTCATGAAGGGCGGAGGTTTTTTACGATGTTCTTATTTTCATTCTGGGACTTAAGGAAATCGTGCTATGTGAAGAAGTTCAGAACCCTAAATTCACTGCAGTTCAGCAGCTTCTCCATTCAAACAATAGGTCAGTTCATGGCTTTGATCTTACAGCTGTTTAGGATGCAATCATTAACGAGACACACACACACACACGCACACACATTCTTGTACTTGTTGCTTTTTGAGGTCTACCTTTCAGTTCAGCTGCTTGTACACACATTTAATATGTGTCTGCTTCACCACCTATCTCCACCCACAAACTTTGAGCTACAGAAACCATTCTGGGCTTCAAAAATTCAGCTCATTGAAGATATTATGGGGTGTTTTGAGGATTGTGATAATAAATTGTATTAATGTGTTCAGCAGAGTCTTGTGTTCTCACAAGCTCCTTATGAATATATACAGAGGGTGAGCGTCAGGGCCTACTTGGACTCCTGTTTCTTTAGCTTCAAGCCTTCTTTCTCCTGCTATAGTTATGCATCCAAGGTCCCCATGGCAACCAACTTGTGCACCTGGAGACACACAGCTGACTGGAAAGCTGCTTCTAATGGCCATATGAGACACATGAAGCCAGGCTCAGTACACATAGCACTGGGGATGACACTTAAAACCCTTTCCTAGAGCGTTGGAAAAAACTTCAGCCCCTATCTCCTCACATGACCTTTGACCTACAGAAACCATTCAGGGCTTTAAAATTTAAGCTCATTGAGGACATTATTGGGTGTATTTAGGATTGTTATTCATTTAAATTTTTCACATTTTAAAAGTCACTCAGTGATGATTTATCATTTAATTTTTCAAACTAATTTAAACTCATTCAAACTGATTCAAACCTTTCTAATACTTCAAAACTTTCTGATACTTGAGGACTTTTGATAATTTAAATTTTCCCTGTTTTAAATTAGTTTTAATATTTATGCATTACTCCATCATTCAAACAAAATCCTACCTCAAGTACGACAACTACTGCTAATGTCAATTAAACTAGAACTTTCCCCTCTACTTCAACTGCTATTGCTCCTATTTCTACTTTCTTTACTACTTTGACTTATACTTCTTTTATTCTCAATGTACTTCTACTGCTGACATGACTACTAGTATCACGACTTGACTTCTTATCATACTACTTCTAGTACTACAATTTAAACTTATGCCACTTCTCACCTTCCTGCCTTTTAAGGCAATTTCCTTCTTCATTCAAACTTTGTGCAATTTTCGACATTTTTCTAGCCTCTTTCAGCATGAATAAAATTTCCTTTTATAGAGCATATTCATACTATTTGTCCTTCAACCAATTAATCAATTATCCAACTTATATTTCTGTTCACCCCTTCAACAGCTTTAACATTTATACCTTTCTCCATGTTTTATTAGCAGTTTAGCATTGCTTTTTCAGCTTTCAGCACTCAGCATTTCCACGCATTTTCTGCAAGGAAATGCAATTTTTCTAGTATTATACTTAACACTCTCCCCATACGTTTCTTTGGACCGCTTCTCCTCCTTCAAACTTTGTCCGATTTCAACCGTTCAAACTTTAAACTATTCCACTCCATCAGGACATGTGTGCTTGTATTTTTTTCCTTTCTGTCCTTTGTACTTTTTGTTTTTTTTTAACTTTTTGTGCCAAACTTTTTTTCCCATAGAAATGAATGGGGAAATGTTCCAATTCTTCCTGTTATTCGTCCACTTTCTATGGCTTATAACTTCAGCATACTTTCACCTAGAGACCTAATTTTTGCTTTAAAATGTTCATTGTCTTGTCGACTATTGATGTTGTATTAACTTTTTTTTGCTATCTTTTACAGTTTTTCCACAATTTAGCTTTATGCAACTTATGGTTTTCAGCAAATTTCAGGCTTTATAATGGGGGTGTATTGGAGAGGCTAGAGTGATGATTTGAAAAGCTAGAGTGCAGACCTCGTCTCTGATCGACAGAACCTCGCTCGAATATATCGCTCCCACGCCCACAAATCTCACTCCACAGCCATAAAAAATACATCAAAATGGAGGTATATGTGTCCTGCTTCTCACAAAAGAGGTTTCAAATCATTAAATCCTACCCCTTGGCCAGCAGGTGACCAACTGTCCAAATAGGCGCAAATCTCTCCCCATTGGCCCTAATGTATTTTTTCTCCAAGAAAATCCTTATCGTCACTCAGGCTCAGACTTTTTTAACTCGCTGTTGTGGCCACATTTTTCGGAGTACAGACATGAAAAACAGATCATTGTGTTCATAAAGGATGGAGGATTCGTACGATGTTCTTATTTTCATTCTGGGATTTAAGGAAATCGTGCTATGTGAAGAAGTTCAGAACCCTAAATTCACTGCAGTTCGGCAGCTTCTCCATTCAAACAATAGGTTAGTTAATGCTTTGATCTCACAGCTGTTTAGGATGCAGTCATTAACACACACACACACACACACACACACACACACACACACACACACACACACACACACACACACACATTCTTGTACTATTTGCATTGTCAGGTCTACCTGGCAGTTCACCTGCTTGTACACACAGGTAATATGTGTCTGCTTCATCACCTATCTCCACCCACAAACTTTGAGCTACAGAAACCATTCTGGGCTTGAAAAATTCAGCTCATTGAAGATATTATGGGGTGTTTTGAGGATTGTGATAATAAATTGTATTAATGTGTTCAGCAAAATCTTGTGTTCTCACAAGCTCCTTATGAATTTATACAGAGGATGAGCGTCAGGGCCTACTTGGAGTCCTGTTTCCTTAGCTTCAAGCCTTCTTTCTCCTGCTATAGTTATTCATCCAAGGTCCCCATGGCAACCAATTTGTGCACCTGGAGACACACAGCTGACTGGAAAGCTGCTTCTAATGGCCATATGAGACAAATGAAGCCAGGCTCAGAACACATAGCACTTGGGGTGACACTTAAAACCCTTTACTAGAGTGCTTGAAAAAACCTAAGCCCCTATCTCCTCACATGACCTTTGACCTACAGAAACCATTCAGGGCTTTAAAATGAAAGCTCATTGAGGACATTATGGGGTGTATTTAGGATTTTTATTCATTTAGATTTTTCACATTTTAAAGTCACTCAGTGATGATTTATCATTTAATTTTTCAAACTAATTTGAACTGATTCAAACTGATTCAAACCTTTCTTATACTTAAAAACTTAAACTTATGCCACTTCTCACCTTCCTGCCTTTTAAGGCAATTTCCTTCTTCATTCAAACTTTGTGCAATTTTAGACATTTTTCTAGCCTCTTTCAGCATGAATAGAATTTTCTTTTATAGAGCATATTCATACTATTTGTCCTTCAACCAATTAATCAATTATCCAACTTACATTTCTTTCTCACCCCTTCAACAGCTTTAACATTGATACCTTTCTCCATGTTTTATTAGCAGTTTAGCATTGCTTTTTCAGCTTTCAGCACTCAGCATTTCCACGCATTTTCTGCAAGGAAATGCAATTTTTCTAGTTATTATTATTCTTCCGTCCCTTTTTTGGACCGCTTCTCCTCCTTCAAACTTTGTCCGATTTCAACCATTCAAACTTTAAACTATTCCACTCCTTCAGGACATTATTGCGTGTATTTTTTTTCTTTCTACCCTTTATACTTTTTGTTTTTTTTAACTTTTTGTGCAAAAATTTTAACATTGAAGTCAATGGGGAAATCTTCAACTTCTTCCTTTCATTCTTCCACCTTCTAGACCTTATAACTTCAGCATACTTTCACCTAGAGACCTCATTTTTGCTTTAAAATGTTCATTCACTTGTCGACTATTATAGTTGTACTCAGTTTTTTGATATCTTTTACAGTTCTTCCACAATTTAGCTTTATGCAACTTGTGGTTTTCAGCAAATTTCAAGCTTTATAATGGGTGTGTATTGGAGAGTTTAGAGTGATGATGTCATCAGCTAGAGTGCAGACCTCGTCTCTGATCGACAGAACCTCGCTCGAATATATCGCTCCCACGCCCACAAATCTCACTCCACTGACACAAATAATACATCAAAATGGAGGTATATGTGTCCTGCTTCTCACAAAAGAGGTTTCAAATCATTAAATCGTACCCCTTGGCCAGCAGGTGACCAACTGTCCAGATAGGCGCAAATATCTCCCCATTGGCCCTAATGTATTTCTTCTCCAAGAAAATCCTTATCGTCACTCAGGCTCAGACTTTTTTAACTCGCTGTTGTGGCCACATTTTTCGGAGTACAGACATGAAAAACACATCATTGTGTTCATGAAGGACGGAGGATTCGTACGATGTTCTTATTTTCATTCTGTGACTTAAGGAAATCACGCTATGTGAAGAAGTTCACAGGCTTCTAATCCTCTGCTGTTCAGCTGCTTGTCATTCAAACAGTAGGTCAGTGATTTGCCTTTGATCTCACAGCTGTTAGGGATGCAGTCATTAATGAGACACACACACACACACACATTCTTGTACTTGTTGCTTTGTCAGGTCTACCTTGCAGTTCACCTGCTTGTACACACAGATAATATGTGTCTGCTTCACCACCTATCTCCACCCACAAACTTTGAGCTACAGAAACCATTCTGAGCTTGAAAAATTCAGCTCATTGAAGATATTATGGGGTGTTTTGAGGATTGTGATAATAAATTGTATTAATGTGTTCAGCAAAATCTTGTGTTCTCACAAGCTCCTTATGAATTTATACAGAGGATGAGCGTCAGGGCCTACTTGGAGTCCTGTTTCCTTAGCTTCAAGCCTTCTTTCTCCTGCTATAGTTATTCATCCAAGGTCCCCATGGCAACCAATTTGTGCACCTGGAGACACACAGCTGACTGGAAAGCTGCTTCTAATGGCCATATGAGACACATGAAGCCAGGCTCAGTACACATAGCACTGGGGATGACACTTAAAACCCTTTCCTAGAGCGCTTGAAAAACCTTCAGCCCCTATCTCCTCACATGACCTTTGACCTACAGAAACCATTCAGGGCTTTAAAATTTAAGCTCATTGAGGACATTATGGGGTGTATTTAGGATTTATATTCATTTAAATGTTTCACATTTTAAAGTCACTCAGTGATAATTTATCATTTAATTTTTCAAACTAATTTAAACTCATTCAAAATGATTCAAACCTTTCTAATACTTAAAAACTGTCTGATACTTGAGGATTTTTAATTAATAAAATTTTCCCTGTTTTATATTAGTTTTAATATTTATGCATTATTCCGTCCTTCAAACAAAATCCTACCTCTAGTACTACAACTACTTATGTCAATTAAACTAGAACTTTCCCCTCTACTTCAACTGCTATTGCTCCTATTTCTACTTTCTCTACTGCTGCTATTGCTACTATTTCTACTTTCTTTACTACTTTGACTTATACTTCTTTTATTCTCAATCTACTTCTACTGCTGACATGACTACTAGTATCACGACTTGACTTCTTATCATACTTCTTCTAGTACTACAACTTAAACTTATGCCACTTCTCACCTTCCTGCCTTTAAAGGCAGTTTCCTTCTTCATTCAAACTTTGTGCAATTTTAGACATTTTTCTAGCCTCTTTCAGCATGAATAAAATTTCCTTTTATAGAGCATATTCATACTATTTGTCCTTCAACCAATTAAACTATTATCCAACTTATATTTCTTTTTCACCCCTTCAACAGCTTTAACATTTATGCCTTTCTCCATGTTTTATTAGCAGTTTAGCATTGCTTTTTCAGCTTTCAGCACTCAGCATTTCCACGCATTTTCTGCAAGGAAATGCAATTTTTCTAGTTATTATTATTTTTCTTATTATTATTCTTCCGTACCTTTTTTGGCCCTTTTCAACTCCTTACCACTTTGTGCTATTTTAACCATTCAAACTTTATACTAATGCACTCCTTCAGGACATTATTGCTATTACTTTTCACCTTTCTACCATTTATACTTTTTGCAATATTTCACTTTTTCTGCAAAATTTGTTCCATTACAAATGAATGGAGATACAGCTATAACACCTTCTCACCCTTATAACTTCTGCATACTTTCACCTACAGACCTCATTTTTGCTTTAAAATGTTCAGCAACGTGTCTGCTACAAATGTTGTATTCACTCCTTTTTGCTATTTCCTACCGTTTTTGCACAATTTCGCTTGGAGCAACATGAAGTTTTCTGCCTCTTTCAGCCTGACTCACGCCACAGCGTGTGACGTCATCACTAGATGCGGGCGGGGCCTTTTGGATTCACTAGAACAAGCGTGTTTATTTTGCTGCCGCGGCCGCAATTTTAACTCCACAGCCATAAAAAACACATCAAAATGGAGGTACACTCGTCCTGCTTCTCACAAAATCGGTCTGAAGTCATGAAATTGTACAGCTTGCCCAGGAGGTGAGTACATTCCTTAGGAGCCAGAGATTCTGCACTTGTCATGGGCTGTGTGCTTCGATCGCACACGCACATGCACACGCACGGACTCGGCTGCTCGTGCGCGCGCGGGCGCACACACACACACACACTGTTTCCATTAGTGCATTACTGTCTCTCTTTCTCTCTTACTGTCTCTCTGTCAGATTCTGCACTTGTCATGGGCTGTGTGCTTCGATCACAGACGCACATGCACACGCACGGGCTCGGCCGCGCGCGCGCGCGGGCACACACGCACACACACACACACACACACACTCACACACTGTTTCCATGTGTGCATTACTGTCTCGCTGTCAGTAGAAAATACAGCCCCAATATGAACTTTGTTGTTACAATTCTTGTCTTCAACTCTTTTAACATACTAACTTCTTCTTTTTCTTCTACTTCTGCTTTTCTTTTCTATACTTTCTACATTTATACAATTAATTTAACTTCAGCTGTTTCATACTTTCTACATTCAGATGTAGGGCAGTAACTGAAGCAGGGCAATAGATGGTGCTGTTCTGCATTCTCAAGTTACTATGGTTGGATGCTGCAGACTGCAAAAATCTGTTTTACTATTTGTACATTTAATAGGAACATTGTTACACATTGTTTAAAGGCATTTGTTTTTCAAATTCAATTATCCATATCACTTCTGTTTATTCACATCAATCATATACATTTTTCACTTAGGCTATCAGACAATTTGTACATTAATCCAACTAATTTACCTCCAGCTATACTACAATTCTTCCATTCATACAATTTCTTCTTCTTCTACTCCACCTTTTCAACAGTTTTTCCGTTTATACCTTCCTCCATTTTTTATTGGCAGTTTTGCATTGCTTTTTCAGCTTTCAGCACTCAGCATTTCCACGCATTTTCTGCAAGGAAATGCAATTTTTCTAGTTATTAAGTGGAAATGCTGACACAGCATTTCCACTTATTGTTATTCTACTATTTCTTTATTAAGTGGAAATGCTGACACAGCATTTCCACTTATTGTTATTCTACTATTTCTTTATTATTATTATTTTTTTTCTTATTATTATTCTTCCGTACCTTTTTTGGCCCTTTTCAACTCCTTACCACTTTGTGCTATTTGAACCATTCAAACTTTATACTAATGCACTCCTTCAGGACATTATTGCTATTACTTTTCACCTTTCTACCATTTATACTTTTTGCAATATTTCACTTTTTCTGCAAAATTTGTTCCATTACAAATGAATGGAGATACAGCTATAACACCTTCTCACCCTTATAACTTCTGCATACTTTCACCTACAGACCTCATTTTTGCTTTAAAATGTTCAGCAACGTGTCTGCTACAAACGTTGTATTCACTCCTTTTTGCTATTTCCTACTGTTTTTGCACAATTTCGCTTGGAGCAACATGAAGTTTTCTGCCTTTTTCAGCCTGACTCACGCTACAGCGTGTGACGTCATCACTAGATGCGGGCGGAGCCTTTTGGATTCACTAGACCAAGCATGATTATTCTGCTGCCACGGCCGAAATTTTCACTCCACAGCCATAAAAAACACATCAAAATGGAGGTACACTCGTCCTGCTTCTCACAAAATAGATCTGAAGTCATGAAATTGTACAGTTTGCCCAGGAGGTGAGTACATTCCTTCAGAGCCAGAGATTCTGCACTTGTCATGGGCTGTGTGCTTCGATCACACACGCACGGGCTCGGCCGCTCGTGCGCGCGGGCACACACACGCACATGCGCGCGCGCACACACACACACACACACACACACACTGTTTCCATGTGTGCATTACTGTCTCTCTGTCAGTAGAAAATACACCCCCAATATTAACTTTGTTGTTACAGTTATTGTCTTTAACTCTTTTAACATACTAACTTCTTCTTTTTCTTCTACTTTTGCTTTTCTTTTCTATACTTTCTACATTTATACAATTAATTTAACTTCAGCTGTTTCATACTTTCTACATTCAGATGTAGGGCAGTAACTGAAGCAGGGCAATAGATGGTGCTGTTCTGCATTCTCAAGTTACTATGGTTGGATGCTGCATACTGCAATTCATTCACTGCATGCATTCATACCTTCCTCCATTTTTTATTGACAGTTTTGCATTGCTTTTTCAGTTTTCAGCACTCAGCATTTCCACGCATTTTCTGCAAGGAAATGCAATTTTTCTAGTTATTATTTTTTTTCTTATTATTATTCTTCCGTACCTTTTTTGGCCCTTTTCAACTCCTTACCACTTTGTGCTATTTTAACCATTCAAACTTTATACTAATGCACTCCTTCAGGACATTATTGCTATTACTTTTCACCTTTCTACCATTTATACTTTTTGCAATATTTCACTTTTTCTGCAAAATTTGTTCCATTACAAATGAATGGAGATACAGCTATAACACCTTCTCACCCTTATAACTTCTGCATACTTTCACCTACAGACCTCATTTTTGCTTTAAAATGTTCAGCAACGTGTCTGCTACAAATGTTGTATTCACTCCTTTTTGCTATTTCCTACCGTTTTTGCACAATTTCGCTTGGAGCAACATGAAGTTTTCTGCCTTTTTCAGCCTGACTCACGCTACAGCGTGTGACGTCATAACTAGATGCGGGCGGGGCCTTTTGGATTCACTAGACCAAGCATGATTATTTTGCTGCTGCGGCCGCAATTTTCACTCCACAGCCATAAAAAACACATCAAAATGGAGGTACACTCGTCCTGCTTCTCACAAAATCGGTCTGAAGTCATGAAATTGTACAGCTTGCCCAGGAGGTGAGTACATTCCTTCAGAGCCAGAGATTCTGCACTTGTCATGGGCTGTGTGCTTCGATCGCACACGCACATGCACACGCACGGACTCGGCCGCTCGTGCGCGCGCGGGCACACACACACGCACACACACACACACACACACACACACACACACACACACACACACACTGTTTCCATGAGTGTATTACTGTCTCTCTTACTATCTCTCTGTCAGATTCTGCACTTGTCATGGGCTGTGTGCTTCGATCGCACACGCACGGACTTGGCCGCTCGTGCGCGCGCGGGCACACACACATACACACACACTGTTTCCATGAGTGCATTAATGTCTCTCTTTCTTACTGTCTCTCTGTCAGATTCTGCACTTGTCATGGGCTGTGTGCTTCGATCACACACGCATATGCACACGCACGGGCTCGGCCGCGCGCGCGCGCGCACACACACACACACACACACACACACACACACACACACACACACACACACACACACACACACACTGTTTCCATGTGTGCATTACTGTCTCTCTGTCAGTAGAAAATACAGCCCCAATATGAACTTTGTTGTTACAGTTCTTGTCTTTAACTCTTTTAACATACTAACTTCTTCTTTTTCTTCTACTTCTGCTTTTCTTTTCTATACTTTCTACATTTATACAATTAATTTAACTTCAGCTGTTTCATACTTTCTGCATTCAGATGTAGGGCAGTAACTGAAGCAGGGCAATAGATGGTGCTGTTCTGCATTCTCAAGTTACTATGGTTGGATGCTGCAGACTGCAAAAATCTGTTTTACTATTTGTACATTTAATAGGAACATTGTTACACATTGTTTAAAGGCATTTCTTTTTCAAATTCAATTATCCATATCAGTTCTGTTTATTCACATCAATCATATACATTTTTCACTTAGGCTATCAGACAATTTGTACATTAATCCAACTAATTTACCTCCAGCTATACTACAATTCTTCCATTCATACAATTTCTTCTTCTTCTACTCCACCTTTTCTACAGTTTTTCCGTTTATACCTTCCTCCATTTTTTATTGGCAGTTTTGCATTGCTTTTTCAGCTTTCAGCACTCAGCATTTCCACGCATTTTCTGCAAGGAAATGCAATTTTTCTAGTTATATTTATTATTCTTCCGTACCTTTTTGGCCCTTTTCAACTCCTTACCACTTTGTGCTATTTTAACCATTCAAACTTTATACTAATGCACTCCTTCAGGACATTATTGCTATTACTTTTCACCTTTCTACCATTTATACTTTTTGCAATATTTCACTTTTTCTGCAAAATTTGTTCCATTACAAATGAATGGAGATACAGCTATAACACCTTCTCACCCTTATAACTTCTGCATACTTTCACCTACAGACCTCATTTTTGCTTTAAAATGTTCAGCAACGTGTCTGCTACAAATGTTGTATTCACTCCTTTTTGCTATTTCCTACCGTTTTTGCACAATTTCGCTTGGAGCAACATGAAGTTTTCTGCCTTTTTCAGCCTGACTCACGCTACAGCGTGTGACGTCATCACTAGATGCGGGCGGGGCCTCTTGGATTCACTAGACCAAGCGTGTTTATTTTGCTGCCGCGGCCGCAAGTTTCACTCCACAGCCATAAAAAACACATCAAAATGGAGGTACACTCGTCCTGCTTCTCACAAAATCGGTCTGAAGTCATGAAATTGTACAGCTTGCCCAGGAGGTGAGTACATTCCTTAGGAGCCAGAGATTCTGCACTTGTCATGGGCTGTGTGCTTCGATCGCACACGCACGGACTTGGCCGCTCGTGCGCGCGCGGGCACACACACACACACACACTGTTTCCATGAGTGCATTACTGTCTCTCTTTCTCTCTTACTGTCTCTCTGTCAGATTCTGCACTTGTCATGGGCTGTGTGCTTCGATCACACACGCACATGCACACGCACGGGCTCGGCCGCGCGCGCGCGCGGGCACACACACACACACACTGTTTCCATGTGTGCATTACTGTCTCTCTGTCAGTAGAAAATACAGCCCCAATATGAACTTTGTTGTTACAGTTCTTGTCTTTAACTCTTTTAACATACTAACTTCTTCTTTTTCTTCTACTTCTGCTTTTCTTTTCCATACATTCTACATTTATACAATTAATTTAACTTCAGCTGTTTCATACTTTCTACATTCAGATGTAGGGCAGTAACTGAAGCAGGGCAATAGATGGTGCTGTTCTGCATTCTCAAGTTACTATGGTTGGATGCTGCAGACTGCAAAAATCTGTTTTACTATTTGTACATTTAATAGGAACATTGTTACACATTGTTTAAAGGCATTTGTTTTTCAAATTCAATTATCCATATCAGTTCTGTTTATTCACATCAATCATATACATTTTTCACTTAGGCTATCAGACAATTTGTACATTAATCCAACTAATTTACCTCCAGCTATACTACAATTCTTCCATTCATACAATTTCTTCTTCTTCTACTCCACCTTTTCTACAGTTTTTCCGTTTATACCTTCCTCCATTTTTTATTGGCAGTTTTGCATTGCTTTTTCAGCTTTCAGCACTCAGCATTTCCACGCATTTTCTGCAAGGAAATGCAATTTTTCTAGTTAAGTGGAAATGCTGACACAGCATTTCCACTTATTGTTATTCTACTATTTCTTTATTATTATTATTATTTTTATTATTATTCTTCCGTACCTTTTTTGGCCCTTTTCAACTCCTTACCACTTTGTGCTATTTTTACCATTCAAACTTTATACTAATGCACTCCTTCAGGACATTATTGCTAGTACTTTTCACCTTTCTACCATTTATACTTTTTGCAATATTTCACTTTTTCTGCAAAATTTGTTCCATTACAAATGAATGGAGATAAAGCTATAACACCTTCTCACCCTTATAACTTCTGCATACTTTCACCTACAGACCTCATTTTTGCTTTAAAATGTTCAGCAACGTGTCTGCTACAAATGTTGTATTCACTCCTTTTTGCTATTTCCTACCGTTTTTGCACAATTTCGCTTGGAGCAACATGAATTTTTCTGCCTTTTTCAGCCTGACTCACGCTACAGCGTGTGACGTCATCACTAGATGCGGGCGGAGCCTTTTGGATTCACTAGACCAAGCATGATTATTTTGCTGCCACGGCCGCAATTTTCACTCCACAGCGATAAAAAACACATCAAAATGGAGGTACACTCGTCCTGCTTCTCACAAAATAGGTCTGAAGTCATCAAATTGTACAGTTTGCCCAAGAGGTGAATACATTCGTTCAGAGCCAGAGATTCTGCACTTGTCATGGGCTGTGTGCTTCGATGACACACGCACGGGCTCGGCCGCTCGTGCGCGCGCACACACACACACACACACACACACACTGTTTCCATGTGTGCATTACTGTCTCTCTGTCAGTAGAAAATACACCCCCAATATTAACTTTGTTTTTACAGTTATTGTCTTTAACTCTTTTAACATACTAACTTCTTCTTTTTCTTCTACTTTTGCTTTTCTTTTCTATACTTTCTACATTTATACAATTAATTTAACTTCAGCTGTTTCATACTTTCTACATTCAGATGTAGGGCAGTAACTGAAGCAGGGCAATAGATGGTGCTGTTCTGCATTCTCAAGTTACTATGGTTGGATGCTGCAGACTGCAAAAATCTGTTTTACTATTTGTACATTTAATAGGAACATTGTTACACATTGTTTAAAGGCATTTGTTTTTCAAATTCAATTATCCATATCAGTTCTGTTTATTCACATCAATCATATACATTTTTCACTTAGGCTATCAGACAATTTGTACATTAATCCAACTAATTTACTTTCAGCTATACTACAATTCTTCCATTCATACAATTTCTTCTTCTACTCCACCTTTTCAACAGTTTTTCCATTCATACCTTCCTCCATTTTTTAATGGCAGTTTTGCATCGCTTTTTCAGCTTTCAGCATTCAGCATTTCCACGCATTTTCTGCAAGGAAATGCAATTTTTCTAGTTAAGTGGAAATGCTGACACAGCATTTCCACTTATTGTTATTCTACTATTTCTTTATTATTATTATTAATGGGAAATGCTGACACAGCATTTCCACTTATTGTTATTCTACTATTTCTTTATTATTATTAAGTGGAAATGCTGACACAGCATTTCCACTTATTGTTATTCTACTATTTCTTTATTATTATTATTTTTTTTCTTATTATTATTCTTCCGTACCTTTTTTGGCCCTTTTCAACTCCTTACCACTTTGTGCTATTTTAACCATTCAAACTTTATACTAATGCACTCCTTCAGGACATTATTGCTATTACTTTTCACCTTTGTACCATTTATACTTTTTGCAATATTTCACTTTTTCTGCAAAATTTGTTCCATTACAAATGAATGGAGATACAGCTATAACACCTTCTCACCCTTATAACTTCTGCATACTTTCACCTACAGACCTCATTTTTGCTTTAAAATGTTCAGCAACGTGTCTGCTACAAATGTTGTATTCACTCCTTTTTGCTATTTCCTACCGTTTTTGCACAATTTCGCTTGGAGCAACATGAAGTCTTCTGCCTTTTTCAGCCTGACTCACGCTACAGCGTCTGACGTCATCACTAGATGCGGGCGGGGCCTTTTGGATTCACTAGACCAAGCATGATTATTTTGCTGCTGCGGCCGCAATTTTCACTCCACAGCCATAAAAAACACATCAAAATGGAGGTACACTCGTCCTGCTTCTCACAAAATCGGTCTGAAGTCATGAAATTGTACAGCTTGCCCAGGAGGTGAGTACATTCCTTCAGAGCCAGAGATTCTGCACTTGTCATGGGCTGTGTGCTTCGATCGCACACGCACATGCACACGCACGGACTCGGCCGCTCGTGCGCGCGCGGGCACACACACACACACACACACACACACACACACACACTGTTTCCATGAGTGCATTACTGTGTCTCTTACTATCTCTCTGTCAGATTCTGCACTTGTCATGGGCTGTGTGCTTCGATCGCACACGCACGGACTTGGCCGCTCGTGCGCGCGCGGGCACACACACATACACACACACTGTTTCCATGAGTGCATTAATGTCTCTCTTTCTCTCTTACTGTCTCTGTCAGATTCTGCACTTGTCATGGGCTGTGTGCTTCGATCACACACGCATATGCACACGCACGGGCTCGGCCGCGCGCGCGCGCGGGCACACACACACACACACACACACACACACACACACACACTGTTTCCATGTGTGCATTACTGTCTCTCTGTCAGTAGAAAATACAGCCCCAATATGAACTTTGTTGTTACAGTTCTTGTCTTTAACTCTTTTAACATACTAACTTCTTCTTTTTCTTCTACTTCTGCTTTTCTTTTCTATACTTTCTACATTTATACAATTAATTTAACTTCAGCTGTTTCATACTTTCTGCATTCAGATGTAGGGCAGTAACTGAAGCAGGGCAATAGATGGTGCTGTTCTGCATTCTCAAGTTACTATGGTTGGATGCTGCAGACTGCAAAAATCTGTTTTACTATTTGTACATTTAATAGGAACATTGTTACACATTGTTTAAAGGCATTTGTTTTTCAAATTCAATTATCCATATCAGTTCTGTTTATTCACATCAATCATATACATTTTTCACTTAGGCTATCAGACAATTTGTACATTAATCCAACTAATTTACCTCCAGCTATACTACAATTCTTCCATTGATACAATTTCTTCTTCTTCTACTCCACCTTTTCTATAGTTTTTCCGTTTATACCTTCCTCCATTTTTTATTGGCAGTTTTGCATTGCTTTTTCAGCTTTCACCACTCAGCATTTCCACGCATTTTCTGCAAGGAAATGCAATTTTTCTAGTTATTATTATTTTTCTTATTATTATTCTTCCGTGCCTTTTTTGGCCCTTTTCAACTCCTTACCACTTTGTGCTATTTTAACCATTCAAACTTTATTCTAATGCACTCCTTCAGGACATTATTGCTATTACTTTTCACCTTTCTACCATTTATACTTTTTGCAATATTTCACTTTTTCTGCAAAATTTGTTCCATTACAAATGAATGGAGATACAGCTATAACACCTTCTCACCCTTATAACTTCTGCATACTTTCACCTACAGACCTCATTTTTGCTTTAAAATGTTCAGCAACGTGTCTGCTACAAATGTTGTATTCACTCCTTTTTGCTATTTCCTACCGTTTTTGCACAATTTCGCTTGGAGCAACATGAAGTCTTCTGCCTTTTTCAGCCTGACTCACGCTACAGCGTGTGACGTCATCACTAGATGCGGGCGGGGCCTCTTGGATTCACTAGACCAAGCGTGTTTATTTTGCTGCCGCGGCCGCAAGTTTCACTCCACAGCCATAAAAAACACATCAAAATGGAGGTACACTCGTCCTGCTTCTCACAAAATCGGTCTGAAGTCATGAAATTGTACAGCTTGCCCAGGAGGTGAGTACATTCCTTAGGAGCCAGAGATTCTGCACTTGTCATGGACTGTGTGCTTCGATCGCACACGCACGGACTTGGCCGCTCGTGCGCGCGCGGGCACACACACACACACACACACACTGTTTCCATGAGTGCATTACTGTCTCGTTTTCTCTCTTACTGTCTCTCTGTCAGATTCTGCACTTGTCATGGGCTGTGTGCTTCGATCACACACGCACATGCACACGCACGGGCTCGGCCGCGCGCGCGGGCACACACACACACACACACACACACTGTTTCCATGTGTGCATTACTGTCTCTCTGTCAGTAGAAAATACAGCCCCAATATGAACTTTGTTGTTACAGTTCTTGTCTTTAACTCTTTTAACATACTAACTTCTTCTTTTTCTTCTACTTCTGCTTTTCTTTTCCATACTTTCTACATTTATACAATTAATTTAACTTCAGCTGTTTCATACTTTCTACATTCAGATGTAGGGCAGTAACTGAAGCAGGGCAATAGATGGTGCTATTCTGCATTCTCAAGTTACTATGGTTGGATGCTGCAGACTGCAAAAATCTGATTTTATATTTGTACATTTAATAGGAACATTGTTACACATTGTTTAAAGGCATTTGTTTTTCAAATTCAATTATCCATATCAGTTCTGTTTATTCACATCAATCATATACATTTTTCACTTAGGCTATCAGACAATTTGTACATTAATCCAACTAATTTACCTTCAGCTATACTACAATTTTTCTATTCATACAATTTGTTCTTCTTCTACTCCACCTTTTCAACAGTTTATCCGCTCATACCTTCCTCCATTTTTATTGGCAGTTTTGCATTGCTTTTTCAGCTTTCAGCACTCAGCATTTCCACGCATTTTCTGCAAGGAAATGCAATTTTTCTAGTTTTTTATTATTATTATTCTTCCGTACCTTTTTTGGCCCTTTTCAACTCCTTCCCACTTTGTGCTATTTTCACCATTCAAACTTTATACTAATGCACTCCTTCAGGACATTATTGCTATTACTTTTCACCTTTCTACCATTTATACTTTTTGCAATATTTCACTTTTTCTGCAAAATTTGTTCCATTACAAATGAATGGAGATACAGCTATAACACCTTCTCACCCTTATAACTTCTGCATACTTTCACCTACAGACCTCATTTTTGCTTTAAAATGTTCAGCAACGTGTCTGCTACAAATGTTGTATTCACTCCTTTTTGCTATTTCCTACCGTTTTTGCACAATTTCGCTTGGAGCAACATGAAGTTTTCTGCCTTTTTCAGCCTGACTCACGCTACAGCGTGTGACGTCATCACTAGATGCGGGCGGGGCCTCTTGGATTCACTACACCAAGCGTGTTTATTTTGCTGCCGCGGCCGCAAGTTTCACTCCACAGCCATAAAAAACACATCAAAATGGAGGTTCACTCGTCCTGCTTCTCACAAAATCGGTCTGAAGTCATGAAATTGTACAGCTTGCCCAGGAGGTGAGTACATTCCTTAGGAGCCAGAGATTCTGCACTTGTCATGGGCTGTGTGCTTCGATCGCACACGCACGGACTTGGCCGCTCGTGCGCGCGCGGGCACACACACATACACACACACTGTTTCCATGAGTGCATTACTGTCTCTCTTTCTCTCTTACTGTCTCTCTGTCAGATTCTGCGCTTGTCATGGGCTGTGTGCTTCGATCACACACGCACATGCACACGCACGGGCTCGGCCGCGCGCGCGGGCACACACACACACACACTGTTTCCATGTGTGCATTACTGTCTCTCTGTCAGTAGAAAATACAGCCCCAATATGAACTTTGTTGTTACAGTTCTTGTCTTTAACTCTTTTAACATACTAACTTCTTCTTTTTCTTCTACTTCTGCTTTTCTTTTCCATACTTTCTACATTTATACAATTAATTTAACTTCAGCTGTTTCATACGTTCTACATTCAGATGTAGGGCAGTAACTGAAGCAGGGCAATAGATGGTGCTGTTCTGCATTCTCAAGTTACTATGGTTGGATGCTGCAGACTGCAAAAATCTGTTTTACTATTTGTACATTTAATAGGAACATTGTTACACATTGTTTAAAGGCATTTGTTTTTCAAATTCAATTATCCATATCAGTTCTGTTTATTCACATCAATCATATACATTTTTCACTTAGGCTATCAGACAATTTGTACATTAATCCAACTAATTTACCTCCAGCTAT
Source organism: Xyrichtys novacula (assembly GCA_962446985.1). Classification (NCBI taxonomy): domain Eukaryota; kingdom Metazoa; phylum Chordata; class Actinopteri; order Labriformes; family Labridae; genus Xyrichtys; species Xyrichtys novacula. The sequence goes on along the minus strand of OY660874.1, from coordinate 1,122,923 downwards.
ACTACAATTCTTCCATTCATACAATTTCTTCTTCTTCTACTCCACCTTTTCTACAGTTTTTCCGTTTATACCTTCCTTCATTTTTTATTGGCAGTTTTGCATTGCTTTTTCAGCTTTCAGCACTCAGCATTTCCACGCATTTTCTGCAAGGAAATGCAATTTTTCTAGTTGAAGCTGTTAATATCAATATTGACTATTGCTATAGAACTTCAGTTAAGGCAAAAGCTTTATACTGTGTATTTTTGGGGAATTTTACAAAACTGCTGGGGATCAGGTTTTAATGTGTGTGCTCATTTGTTGCAGTGTTGAATGGTGACGCAAGCTAAGATTGAAGTAGGGTGTGGCATTGCACTGTTTGAGTAGTGAATGTGTGAAAGACTGATAGTGCGAGCATTCTGGCTTTGATTGTGACATAGTTTGAAGTAAGGCAAAGCTTGGAAAAATGGTGCGACATAGAGAGAAAGCTCTTGACTTTGTGTCGGGTCTGTTTTTTTTTTTTGTTTCTTTTGTTTTTTTTTTCCTTTGTCTGTGGCAATGGGTGACTGTGTGTTCTGGACTAGGGATCAGACAAAGTGTAACTGGAAGTGTTAAAGTGTGAAAAGGGACAGAAAAGTAAAGTGATGTTTTTCATAGTGTGAATATTTTAACACGAAATTAAAAATTAATAATAATGATAACAATAATAATAAAAAAATTCTTTCCAAAGATAAAAAAACGTAGCAAGAAATAAAACAAATAGGTTTACAGGAACACTGCTCGTCTAATTTTTTAGAACAAAGTATTCAATAGGAATAATAAATTCTACAAAAACCATAACCAGAAAGGGAAAATTAGTTTAACTCCAATTGCATTGGTAGGGTGTAAAGATCCTGAACACTTAAATGATATCCAAAAACTTACAAAGAAATGGGGACATTGAGTCAAGGGGTTAGAATTTTTATTACCTAAAGGAGGCACATCTGATGTGACTGTGTGTGAGGATTTGGAGCAGCGAATTTAAGACCATAAACACAATAGTTGGGTCACAAAGTGAGATTCTGTGACCATCCACTGGCAAGGATGTTTTGACGATTGATTTGACCTCTATGGACCCTTTAGAAAAGATTTAGCCCCCAGGTCCCTCGCAAAAATCCCGGCATTTTTTGCTAGACAGCCAAATTCAAGATGGCGGCCGGCGCCATCTCTAAAAATTTACTTTTGATCTGGATGACCTAGAATCATGTATGAAGGCACTTTTCCATACAAGTCAAGCATGAGGATTCCAAATCTGACATAGTTTTAATCATACAACTTTGTTTTGACCGCGATATTCAAGATGGCTGCCATCTAGTACTGTAATTCTCAACCTTTTCAGGACTTGACCCCCCAAAAACAATCATATTTGAAATGGGTAACCCCTAATTTGTTTGACTCTGTTCCACATATAGATATTGTGAAAATAGCCGCTCTACAAACCCGTAACACCTTGTATTGTGAGGCGTGTGAGCTTGTAGATTGGCTATATTCACAATTTTTGCCTTTTTCTTATATCATTTGACAATTCGGCCAATGGTTTAGCATTGTTTGTTGATTACTTTGGATGCAGTGATGATCTTTTTCTTTGAGGATCTTACAAGTCCTAACATTATAATTTCACTGTCATCTGGGGGTACGCCACCAACCAATGATCAAGTACAGAGAAAACTTAACTTAACAACAACATAAAGGCCAGTGAATATTGCACTCAAACTATCCAGTATGCTTGATTCATGTCAGCAGCAGTACTTAACTCAGGCAATTTGATTGGCTGTCCCTTCATGTCAGGGATCATCTTTGGGTCGACTTAATGGTATATGTGGCTTCATTACACAGACTACCACACTGGAGAATACATCACTGTCTGTCTGTCCTGGTTGGTATATTATTTTCTTCCATATTCAAGCAGCCATGTATTCTGCATGCACACTGTCTTTACAGATCAAATGTGTAGCTCCTCTAACTGTGGGCTCAAAAGAATGACTGAGGCAACATTTAGGAAAGCAGCAGCACTAAACAAGCAGCATGTGCTAACATGCCCTGACATGAAGGGACAGGAGGGTGGAGGGTGGCGGACCCCGCACAGTTGTATTTTCGTCTGGCGGAGCCCGCCGTACAGCCAGTTTGGTATTATCATGGACATTTTCGTGCTCGCCAATGGCGTGTAAAGTGCACTGAAAGCTCGCCGATTCAAACCTGGTCAGCTTTCAGCGCAGGCGGAGCGCAGCTGGTCTAGTGGTATTTTGGTAGACCAGCGGCGTATCGGCATACATCACCGATGCCTCACCGGCAGCTTTCCACAGTGTCAGGCACATTTCAGTGCAATAAATAATCATCAATAACTATTAATCTGAGTCAGCACATACATTTAGATCTATATCGATATATTCTGATCTATATCTGATCTGATGAGCGCGTTTGGCACGCATTTGGACACACAACCTGATCGAATCAACACAGCTTAAACCGCATTAAATTAAATTAAATATCTAGTAAATAAACACACATGATGAAGTTAACAAGATATTTAATTTGTCTCCCTCCTTTTCTTTCTTCCTCTTCCTCTTATTTCTCGCGCAGCTTGACCTGGACATGTGTCTGTGTCCTCTCTCTGTCCTGCTGCAGCTGAACAGATGATTTGTTTCAGTGCTCAGATGAGTTCTTTACTTCAAGCCGACATACGGATATTATAATATTCAGTTTTGTGAGGCAAATTTATTTTATATGCCAACATCTATGAAAGAAAGAGCCAGGCCACAGAGCGCGATGCGTCATTTACGCACAGATGGTTCCAATTTTAATGCCATTTTTGGAGTTTATATTGTGATCTGTTCGCTCAACCCACCTTTGTCACGTGAGGTTTGAATATATGCAACTTTATGTGAGTGTCTTTATTAGTGGAAAAGGGTGTTTGTCTTACCAGTGGGTCCAACATTACACACACCAAATCCGTCTCTGCTCACATGAGAGAGTGTGGAGGACGCCAAATGCAGCGCTTACAGTGGCACTTGTTTAGGAGCTGCCTTCTGTCACCATCGTGTGGCATTGCTGTCTTCAGACATCTCTTGATCTCTTTGACTACTTCACAAAAATAGTAATACACCTCGCCAGTGGCGGATTTAAAGGCAAGGAGAGGAGCCTATGTGATTGGTGAAAACAGGTCTCAGCTGTGTTAAACCCACTCCATGCCCTCTCTCCTCCCTCGCTACGACTTACGCCGCTGGGAGGAGCTGAGTTAGCCCGTTGCACCCGACGGTCCCTCTCCCGGGCCGAGATTTTGCTGCATATATTTAAACGCTGTAAAAAATGTATTGAAACTTGACCGCGGTGTTTACTTTCAATTCTCAATCAAAGTTTAGACTCTAATGTTCACAGAACTGGGTCGGATGTCTGTTTTAGTGTAAACGTTACCTTTTTATGACGATTTTAATCTGTCTTGGTGTCTCTGTCTGGACATTTAAATTTTGCGACATCGACCGAATCAAAGCTTTACAGTGTAGCGGAGACAGGCTCCGTCCGGCCATGTCTGTAGTCATTTGAAAGGGGAGAACCTACTGAATCGATTGGCATCAATCTTTCCAAAGACTACATTTCCCAGCTTTGAAAAAAGCCGGGCGTAAAGTGTTCGTAATCTGTGCGCTTTTAGGTGCAGCGCCCCACAGACGAAGGCAGGATGCTGCATCGCACACTGATCAGTCGGGACTCTCCTGTAAACTTTCTCCACCACTTATAAAACTTCTCTTGAGTACTTTTCAACCAGGAAAAGAAAAGTTCAACTCTTAGAGGGATATGGCGGACATTTTATTAGAAATTCAGCGGGGCTCAGACGGTGAATTTGAGGACTCGTCTGACTCAGTAATGGCGTCGGCTCTGAGGAGGAGGCATTGTTTACATCAGAAGTGGACCCAGTTTAATAGTAAGTATTTGCATTTGTCTATAAAGACGTGTTGTGTAAATTGATATGCATGGAACACCTTTGTCATAAAACTGTAAACACTGTAGTAAGTATGGCAATCCAATAGCATCGAATATTACTGCAGTTTCACTATATCTGTTTATTTTGGGCTTACTTTGCTTGCAGATACTGCATTTTATCTGTCTTTGAATATATGCTTTATGAGAAAAATAAATGAAGTACATATAAATGCAAACAAAATATAGTAGAGCTACTCAATTTAGTGAATAAGTTTACATATATCCACAACTTTTGTGTCCATCAGTGAAATGTACAAATGTTGTTTATTTTTGTTCTGCATAGTAATTGATCACCATTTTCACAGCCACCAAGAAGAGGGGAGTGAGGCACATCCACCCCTACCCCCCATCAGGGGTTTTTCACACCTTCAGTACTCCCTGCACCAGACGCCCCACCCCCACCCTTTCCTGCAAGAAAGGTGACATTGCTTGTATCAAGGTTTGTGTACTGATCATTTGTTTGATTCTGGTCTCTAAAAGAAATAATACACTCTTTACTGCTTCAATTATGCATTTATATGTATTCATTACATTTAATTTACTCTACCTGTGTTTGCTGTATTTTATATTGTTATATATTGTTTTTAATGTACAATATTTGTTGCACTTTTACTTTTTATTTTACATTGTTTGCTCAGAATGTTTGTTTGTTTCTCTTTTTGCACTTTTTTCAAATAAAGATACTCCCTGTGAAGAAAGAAATGTAGAAGTTCCTGTTATTTTTCACTATTCTGTATTACATATAAACAAATATATTGTGCAGAATGGTAGAAATTGATGAGGCAAAAGGTAAATTTCATATCTAAACGCTCCAATAGGTAGTAGGAGACTAGTCTTATGGAAATAAATTGTAATTTGGAGCCAGTTCTCATCAGAGGTAGAAAATAATCCATTTGGCACATTTTGGCACAAAGTGTGCCAAATTGTGCCAAACTGAGTCCTCGCCTGGGTGTACCCTTACAAAAACCTTCATGTAGGCTTTACTGTTTGCTCAAATTCTATCAAATTTGGTACATTTGTGGTCAAGGAGTGGATGAAGCTAATCAATGTCATCTGGGGGCCTGGAATCATTGCCAGCATTGTGTTTTCCCCTGTCAAAAAAAGAAAACATTTTGGCGAGGGTAAAAAAACATAACTTTTCCTCTGATTCATTCCAATTTACTCAGGCATAATGACAGACAAAACACTTCTGACACTTGGAACACATTCTCTGAAGTCTCTAGATGTCCAAGGACACCAAGAACATGCATATAACCTTTAGTAAAGTGTAGTAATTCCTCATTTACTTTGGGTATGTCTTTTAGGCGTTTTTCTTTCCTTAAAATATGCTAAGGGTAGAACGGGTTAAGGAGGGGGGATACTTACGCTGGGCTGCGTCGCTCACCAAAATTCCAAATTGTGCTTGGGAACGCCTTGTCGGCGCGGCGGACCTGACTTACGCTGCGCCTGCAGCACGTCTCCAGCGAGGCACGAAATAGAGCCCCATGTGTTACGGGCTTGTAGATCGGCTATTTTCACAATATCTATATGTGGAACAGAGTCAAACAAATTAGGGGTTACCCATTTCAAATATGATTGTTTTGGGGGGGGTCAAGTCCTGAAAAGGTTGAGAATTACAGTACTAGATGGCAGCCATCTTGAATATCGCGGTCAAAACAAAGTTGTATGATTAAAACTATGTCAGATTTGGAATCCTCATGCTTGACTTGTATGGAAAAGTGCCTTCATACATGATTCTAGGTCATCCAGATCAAAAGTAAATTTTTAGAGATGGCGCCGGCCGCCATCTTGAATTTGGCTGTCTAGCAAAAAATGCCGGGATTTTTGCGAGGGACCTGGGGGCTAAATCTTTTCTAAAGGGTCCATAGAGGTCAAATCAATCGTCAAAACATCCTTGCCAGAGGATGGTCACAGAATCTCACTTTGTGACCCAACTACAAAGATAAAAGTAAAACATGCAAAAACAACAGATTTGGAACTAAAAGTACTGAACATGTTCAAAAGTGAAGGCCAACACTATTTTATGAATAAATTAAAGATTGGGTTTGCAGAGCTATAAAGCAATAAGGAGAAGGTGGAGAAAGAAAGTCACAAACATGGGAAATAGGTAAAATAGAAAAGAGATTCTGCAGCCAAATCCAGTATTAGAAAATGTAGGAAATTATCCTTCTCTGTTAGGGAGAGTTAATATAATATGTAATTTTGAATTTGCTGAGGGAGACAAAGCCCACAACAAACCTTTGCCCGATTCCCTGAAGTAATGATCATAAGTAATTGTTATGTGAATGATAATGCTGAACAATTATATCTGGCCCATAAGATCGTATCATATTTGTATTATTATTGGCCCACCAGTATGAAGTCTGCAGATTTCTTCCAGTATAATAATGTAAACTTGAGCACCTTTATTTAAAATGTCCTTAATAAACCAGGAAAATCTGGGAAATTAAAGAGTAAGGAAGATTTGATAAGTCGTCAAGAATGTGGAAAAATATATATTTGGTGTTTTATTTCATTTTTTCAGTTTTGCATTTCAAGATTACAAGTCAAACATGATTGGATTTTTATTTCTTCCTTTGATTTTGTTCAACTCAGTATTTAGATTTGTGTCATATTTATACTTTAGATTCCAATTCTAAATTTTAAGTCATATTTTGACCTTTTAAACCTGATTTCAACATTCTTCTTGTGTACTGGCTCTTTCAAGGCATTATTTTTCTCTTTTTAATATCATGCAGTGATCTTTTGAACTAATAAATAAGAATGGAATAAAAAACTAAATTTTTTCTATCTTAGGTTGCCTTTAAACTTATTATTATTTTTTTATTTATCTCTTTTGAATTTCCAAATGATTTAAAATCATTGCTATTTTTGTCCCACATGTTTTGAAAAGGAAATTGACAGTGTTGGTGAAATGTTGAGCCTCTTTGGCCCTGAGGTTAGACCTAAATCCAGGTTATGGCCCTTGCTGTGATTTAGTTGCTGTGGTTGAGTTTGACACCCCTGGCCTAGATTATGTTCACCTGAAAATGCACTGATAATATGTTTTCAATCTTAATAAAGGGCACACAGGCTAGCTATGTGCCATGGAAAACCACACACCTTGTTGGGCTGATTGCCAGACTACCACAAACTGAACAGGGGGCAGGGAGATGGATACGAGTTTTTGAGGATGAACTGTAGGGAAAATGTTGACTACACCAGACATGAAAGCACTCTTGGCTCAACTGCTGGGAACTAAGACGATGGAGGAGTTTCTGCACAAGGCAAAACAAGGTTGGATGATGAATCCCATGATAGATGGGAGTGAGTTCAATGCATATTGTGATGTGATGTGGAGGGCGCTGCAAGATGAAGTGTGGAGACTGAAAGAACAGGAAAAGAACATTCAGCGGAAGTTGATACAGCTACAGCTGGGAGAACTGCGAAGCAGAAACAAAGTACAGACTCAGGCCGCAATGGTGGCCACCTCTAAGGGGGACACTGCAAAAGAGACCCAGCGATGCAAACTGTGCAGACGCTAACTGCAGTAAAGCCTGTGACAGTAACCTGTTTAATCACCTGTTGTGAATGTTTATCCTCAGACAGAACCCTGTTCCATAGAGATGATATATCCCAGCAGGGGGAGAGAGTGGAATTCTGACAGACGTGTGACGTCTAAAGGCCTGCTGGGGATGTGATCATACCAGACATTTTTGACAACTGCCCAGACCAGGGATGCCTCTGGCTGGAGAGGTGGTGGGGGGCCCCAGCCCAGACAATGTGAAAGTGGTGGCTTACTACAGTGTGATTTTTGTGGATGATGGAAAAAGTTAATTGTTAGTTGTAATTTCAACCCTGTTGACCTTATAGACCGAAAAGCCCTATGTAGAAGTAACATTCAAATTTGGTGCTCACCGCAAGGTGTGTACGTAGACAGTTATGGTTTATAGTTTTAATTAAATATCGTGATCAAATATGCAAAGATATATTAGCTAGGTCATATTGCTAAAATAAAATATATACCAAGGTTTAAATCCCAAATGTCCAGGTGTTATTGAAAGATGTTTTTGACCTATCACATAGTAAGATGTACTGAGGATAAGATTGGATGAAAACATTATGGTGTGTCCTTGAGTCCAGTATAGCTGGACCTGAGGCTGATGTGAGACTGTTATATCGAGTAAAATATGCTCTAAAGCGAGCAGCTGAGGAGGGAAGCAGAAATTAATTGAGAGAACCGGAGTGCTAATTGAGATCTAGGGTGTAACATTCCTATTCTGTTAGTTTAATACTGATAAATCTAAATACAGCTGTGCTGAATCCGCATACACTCCTCACAGATGTGCCACCTAGTGTAAAAGTAATGGGAAGCTATCAGGGGTCAATAAGGCCACAGAAAATGTTTTAAAGTCAAATAACTATTTTGCTACCAGTAGTATTAACAAACGAACTTAAGATCTGACTTTCACAGCGATTCACACTGTGCAAGGGGGGAGACAATGAGACAATTAAAACGTGAGATTTTTAGAATATTCTGGCAATAGTTGATAAACTCTTGGGTCATTGTGATATGTGTTTTTTAGATGAATTGTAGAGACCAGTAAAACATTAGTGGGACACTTTTCCAGTTCCAGAGAGACGTTTTTAGACATCTATTTATAGACAATGTGGACATGATTAAAACTGCCAAGGAAAATGTTACATGTTTGTAATGATGATGGGTTCAGTCGATGGATAGAAGCAACACCATCAAAAGATCTTGGAGTCAAAATAAATCTTTCACTGCATGATTTGGTACATCATTTTGGGGAAGAAAGTTAATCTCTCAAGTAAATATCAGATCAGAAAATTTGCACTAACACTAACCTATAGGAAGATGCTTTGCTACTTGCGCTTATGAGCTTTCACAATCAAAAGCACTGTGACAAATCTTTCCCTGCATGAATTGCTAACTTACAAAGCTATGCTTTACTGCAACTGAACAATTAAGCTTTTCGCTTGAGCAGCTGAAAAATTAGTGAATTAAATATATGAGGCAGCTAACTATGATGCAAAGATCTATCGATTAGCAGGAGGAATGCCAAAATCTGATCCCAGTCAAGAGGTGGAGGCCAGTCGAGCCAGAGGACCAGGTGTACATCACCGTCCTTTGAGGAGGGTGGCACAAGAACGAGGAGAAGACCTGAACACTTTGGTCCTGGTGACATCTACTTCAATGCAGGAAGAGGGCAATATGATGTGGCGTCATCTACCGCTGACTGCCCATAAAAAACAAGGGAGAGAGGCTGGAGACAACAATGAGGGTGAAGGTCAAACTGGTGCCAGTACAGCTGTGAGAAGAAGTGGGAGACATTGTCATCACGGGTGAGTACAATGCAACCCAAAACACAATCCACACCACTCCAGACAGAGCTAGAACCCATGCCAACATTCACAAATTATTACAGATTTACAATTAGGTTAAGGAAAATAGATAAATAAAATTAAAAAGATTTTTTTTTTTTACAGATAATCAGAAACAAGTACATAAGAAAATGAAGAAAGAGAGCCCTACACATTGAGTAGATCTGATATATCGAAGGAAAGGTTCCAGATGAATTTATCACATAGGGAGTAAAATGAATTTTGAAAAGTCGTGTGTGGTAATAAAATAACAACTGGAGGTGGTAAATGGAGAAGAGATTTTTGCCAGATTTTTACAAATAAGAGAAGAACTGTTTTTTTAAAACCTAAAGTTAAGCAATTATGTGACAGAAATTATTGCTTGATTTGATTTGTTAATTATTCAGCGAAGATGTTTAGATTAAAGGATATTTACATGTAACAAGTCCAGTAACATGTCAATACAGACAAGCATTAAATTGGGTATTTGAAGAGAAAAGATGTGTCTTAAAGGGTTGGAAAGTACTGTTGCAGATACATTTCTAACAAAACAAGCACCTGGGGGAGGTTTTTCTAAAGCTATGGAGGGTATAGAAAGCTAAAAGTGGAAATGCGGGAGAATGCTGGTAAGGGGGGCTTGTTAATGGACTGGGTGGTCCAAATTTTAGATGAATGAGAGCTGTTTTGGCCCAGCCATGAGTGCTGCGATAGCCCTAATTCTGATTTCCTTTCTCACATGTCGCATCGTACACATCCTTTGGAGACATTGTTGGAAGCTGACGGAGGAGATGGGACTTATGGTGGACCTAACACTGGCCCATGAACTACAGGAAATGCCACCAAAACAGCTGGCACAGTGTGTGATTAATCAAGGAGGGACTGAGGGACCTGAATGGTTCCTGGACTTTGACGGAGACGAAGATGAGCAATGGACTTTGAGCAACACAAACAACATATCCAATGAGCTGAGATATTGAACTGAACATGTTTCATTTGCAGAGTTAAAGGACTACACTAATCACACATTAATCAAGGGGTTAATCACATACTAATCAAGGGGTTTGTCGCAGGTTGCTACAATGTAATGTAATGGTATTATCAGAAGTTGACTCTTTTTCTATGCAAATGAAATTATGTCAGCGCATCCAGGAAATGGATGATCGCCAGGGCTCGGGGCCGTAAGATTCTTTCCCTGCTGAAACAGCCGAGCAGGGTTTTCAGTCTTACGCGCTGATATGATTTGAAATGATCCTAGCTATGGTATGGTATGGTTTTGGTTTTTGTTTCATGTTGTATTATGAAGTCTTAGATGCAGCAAATCATACACATAGCATTTAGAATTTAGTGAACATGTTTTATTTTAATCACATAAGGATGTTTAGTGTTTGATATGATGATCAGGTTTTTATGAAAGTAAGAACTTTCAAAGGGGGGACTGTGTAGGAGAATCTCCTCATACATTTAGGTTAAGAAATATAGAGTAATTATCTTTTAGTAAGAAGCTACAAATAATCTAGGTTGGCCTGCTCCTGCAGCCCCACGACCCTGAGATTGTAAGCAAGGCTGTCTTGCAGGAGCCCGAACTATCTGTCTGTTGGAACATTTAATCTCTGCAAGGGTCAAGATGAGCCTAAACAAAGTGTCGTGGGGCAGACATGTCATCATGAGGGGCCCTCTGGAGAATTCACACACACACACACACACACACACACACACACACACACACACACACACACACACACACACACACACACACACACACACACCTGTGAGCATAAAAAGGAGTAGAAGAAAAGCTAGGGAGGCTTCCTTCGGTCTTGGTCGAGACTCTGTTTGTCATCTGTACTGATTTCTACATCTGTACAATAAAAGACGCTCAGGCTGTTCTTCAGATCTCATCCTGTCTCCTGTGCATTGTTTATGCTGGATTTTCCACAACACATCCCAGCTCCCCTTTGAGATCATCAATTTCCTTCATTTGTGCCCGTATTTGTGCTTGGGCCCTCTCCATGGCTTCGTCCTGTCTCTTAATTTGGACAGACATCACACTAGCCAAGCGTGCTAAAGCTCTGGGGATGTCTTTTTCTTTAGGTGGGTCCAGTGCAACCCAATCGATCACCTTAGCCAGCACATTTTCAAGCCCGCTGTTATCAGTGCGATTCATTTCGTCTACATAGCCTGGGAGCAGCGGCTGAGTCAGAATTGTCAGCGTATGCCTTAGCTCCTCATTGAATCGTTGCCAACCTGCCTCCTGACGTTCTGCCATGTTGCTTCAAGTTTAGTAAGGTTGGTAGGTTAATGAGTTTATCAAAATAGCAGGGCCTATAAAGCAATTTGAGAAAAGTTTTGAATTTGGGACCAGAAGATAAGCAAAGTCTGGTTCACGATAAAATAGCTGGATGTTTATTTCCGGGATGAAATAAACAAAGGAAGCTAAAATAGAATTTGGATTTAACTGAAAAAGGAATTACGTACAAAAATCAAACCTAATCACAGCCAGATCTCATAGACCAAACAGGATTTGGTCAAATACAATTTACATAAAGGAATACAGGGAAACCTCTAAAGTAAATAGCGGATTGTCAGCTAAGTGTGGAATGAAGGTAAAAGCTGAAGGTAATCAGGATCAACAATGCAGTTGTAGATGCAATTAAATCTTTCAACGTCTTCACAAGGTAATCAAAGTAAAACTGTCCAAATTCAATTGACCTAAAAGGGATAAAACAAAAATTCTGATCATAGATTAATTAGGGAATTATTGAATCAATTGATTAATGTTACATGAATGAATGAATTAATTATTGCCCTAAGTCTGTGATCACCTTTAAGTGTTCTATAAAGGGTCAAAGAAAGATGGAGGCAAGGAACAATGATTACAGGATGACAAAGATTTGATTCAGCTATTCTACTTGATAAGGCAGGTGATCTATCTGTATAAAGTAAAAATAAAAGTTGTTTATCATGTAAATCAACGTTTTATTTGTAATACAGAAAATGAAACTCAATTAACCAACTCAATCTGACTATGGGCTCTATTTTCGTTCGCGCCGGTGAGGCGGCGGAGGGCGGCGAGCCCCGCGCAGTTGTATTTTCGTCTGGCGGAGCCCGGCGTAAGGCGAGTTTGGTATTTTCGTGGACTGAGTCGCACGGAGGCGAGCCGAGATCCGCCAAGCTGGGCGTGGTGGCGTGGCAGGGGGAGGTGTTGACAGAATCAGCTGGCGCAGTGACATTTTCTTGCTCGCCACCGGCGTGTAACGTGCGCTGAAAGCTCGCCGATTCAAACCTGGTCAGCTTTCAGCGCAAGGCGGAACGCAGCTGGTCTAGTAGTATTTTGGTAGACCGGCGGCGTATCGACATACGTCACTGATGCCTCACCGGCAGGTTTCCACAGTGTCAGGCAGATTTCAGTGCAATAAATAATCATCATCAACTATTAATCTGAGACCGCACATACATTTAGATCTATATAGATATATTCTGATCTATATCTGATCTGATGAGCGCGTTTGGCACGCGTTTGGGCACACAACCTGACCGAATCAATACAGCTGAAACTGCATCAAATTAAATTAAATATCTAGTAAATAAACACACATGATGAAGTTAACAAGATATGTAATTCGTCTCCCTCCTTTTCTTTCTTCCTCTTATTTCTCGCACAGCTCGACCTGGACACGTCTCCGTGTCCTCTGTCCGTCTTCCTGCTGCTGCTGCGGCTGAACAGATGATTTGTTTCAGTGCTCAGATGCGTTATCTACTTTAAGCCGACATACGGATATTATAATATTCAGTTTTGTGGGCCAAATTTATTTTATATTCCAACATCTATGAAAGAAAGAGCCAGGCCACGGAGCGCGATGCGTCATTTACGCACAGATGGTTCTGATTTTAATGCCATTTTTGGAGTTTATGTTGTGATCTGTGCACTCAACCCACCTTTGTCACGTGAGGTTTGAATATATGCAACTTTATGTGAGTGTCTTTATTTGTGGAAAAGGGTGTTTGTCTTGCCAGTGGGTCCAACATTACGCACACCAAATCCATCTGTGCTCAGATGAGAGAGTGTGGAGGACACTTGTTGAGGAGCTGCCCTCTGTCGCCATCGTGTGGCATAACTGTCTTCAGACATCTCTTGATCTCTTTGACTACTTCATGAAAATAGTAATACGCCTCGCCGGTGGCGGATTTAAAGGCAAGGAGAGGAGCTTATTTGATTGGTGAAAACAGGTCTCGGCTGTGTTAAACCGACTCCACGCCCTCTCTCCTCCCCGTCTATGACTTATGCTGCCGGGAGGAGCTGAGTTAGGGAGGGGGGATACTTACGCCGGGCTGCGCGGCTCACCAAAATACCAAAATGTGCTTGGGAATGCCTTGTCAGCGCGGCGGATCTGATTGACGCTGCGCTTGCGGCACGTCTCCGGCGAGGCACCAAAATAGAGCCCTATGTCTGCATGGCATCTGTTTGACAACAGGGAGGCGTGGCAGTCGTGCCTGTTCACGCACCGATCGACTAGTCTCTCTAACGGACACAAAAGGGTTAACACCTCACTGCGGCTGCGCAAGAAGTGGCAATGAAAAAGTTCACGCTGCCTCTCTAACAGCGGATTGCTTCACTATACTCCTCTCAGGAGTAACAAGAGTTACACAGACAGATCTTACAACAGCAGACAAAACTGCGGACTTAAATTCACGAAATGCAGCAATTTGTGAAAAGAACTGTGTCTGAAATCACTCTAACAAAACCTCTCACTGGAAACAGTGATCTCCCACGACAGGTAACTAATCTGCCAGGGGAATGAGGAATAACTGAATCCTTTACAGTCACTAGAACTTCGTAGCAGACTATACAGGGTTCGGGGACTCGGAACCACGGCTCGGAGCTTCGCGAACACTGGGTCCGGCCCAAGGCCTTCTAATACAAGCGTACGGCGATGCTGAAATCGTGCACTCAAAAGTTAACAATCTGGGTACGCGCATCGGCGGCACGCAGAGCAGAAAAACGCAGCCTTGCTGCAATCAAAACAATGATGCACGTGGTCTAGGCTCACACACAAACGTATGCAACAGCAAAATCACCGCTTTAATAAGAGCTCATATCATCAGAACATGAAACAGAAACACATCAAATGCCCAGTTCAGCAATTTCAAAAATGCATCAGAAATACATCAAGCAATCAATTCAGTAATTTCAGCAAGCATAGCATAGATCTTAAGGAGTCTAAGTTGGGAATGTTGGGTTTCTCACTAGTTTGGGAAGATAATCTTAAGGTTGTCTGTTAGTGTTTCCAGAAGTCGTTTGAAATGAGCCTCACACGGGGCATCAAATAATATGTAGCGATTTGAATTCAGAATAAATGTCCAAAATTAATCAAATTAAATAATGACATTTATGCACTCGTTGAAGGGGCACCAACCACCTTTCTGGTGGGAAAAGGACGAAACAAAGTTCGATTGAGTAATCAAACGTTGAACCAGTCTTAAACAGATTTAAATCAGTCTCTCATCTGAGGCCGGAATTCTCCATTCAGGGACTCTACTTTCTGGAAAGACCACTAAGAGACGACAACTTAAAATTAAACGGACAATTTATTAACAAGCTATATGATAACAAAACTTCAATAAATGATGATCAAATAATGAGAAAATCAAAGAACATCTAATGAATAAACGAAGGAATGGTTTGAACTGAACCTAAGACTGGAGGTTAATGATAGTGAGTGAATAAGAGAAAATTTAACCTACGTTAACAGAGTTACGAGGGTAAATTTTAAAAGGAATTTGGAGAACTAAACTATAACTAGGAAACTAAGCTACTGAACGCTTGACGGCATCACCCAGTTGATACAGCAGTTTCGAGGAGTTTGCCTACTTTGGATGTCGGTTCTCAGCGGAACTCTTGGAATGGATCAGCTGAAGTTCTGTGGCTACCGGACCAGATGCTGAAGGTTCGGCGGGGAGTTCTCTGCCGTGAATGGTCTCAGGCTTCAGGACCGTGTCAGCGCCGTTAGATACTTCAGTTCTCTTGGCCTCTCGGAACCAGGTGGCAAACGCAGCTCGGCAGATGATGCTGGTCGGTCCTCTGGGCGTTCAGGACTAGCTTTGTTGCAGATTAATTCGCGCCAATAACTTATGAAAACAATTTCGCTGGCCAGTCGATATTATCTTCAGGAGTCACTTTAACGAACTAAAATAAAATAAAAGGCTTAGACTGAGGTTCTCTATGTGCGCAGCTAATTACTGATGCTTTAAAGAAACTTGGATATGGTTTCATCCAAGTTTCTGTGCCAAGTCTGAGCTTAAGGCAAATAATAAAAACGTGGAGAAAATTGCAAAACGATGGACGAAGGCAAAAGAACAACTCAAACATGCAAAACGCAGAAGACAAGAAGCTGAAGACGAAAAAGACTAGAGAAAAAAAAAAGGTAAGGGCGGCAAAAGCTCAACTCTTTTAAGCAGTTCACGTGGGGCGTGAACCAAAAGGGGGGGGGGGGACTTATGCAATCGTTGTTCCCCAATGCAGCCCGTCGACTGGCAGCGAATTAACTTGATATTAAAAGCCAGCTAGATCTAATTTACTCACTCACTATGATTAAACTGTTAATAACATCACATACGATCACATTTCACTTCATTGTTTCTTATGAGCAGATGCATTAAAACATGACATTGAACAAAAGTGAACTTTTGATCAGCCGTTTTCTTGATAATAACAGAGGTTTAACGACTTTTTGAAAGTTAGAGAGGGACAGAAAACCCAATTATCTATTCGAACAGAAACACCATCCAGCATAAGAAACACATACGTGATGATTCTTGACAACAATATAACCTTGTCAATCAAGCTTCATAAATGATTAACATATATATTTGGGTGAGGTAGATAAAAACATAGTATTGAGACATTCAAAAACTCTTAACTTGAGTCTAAAAGAGTTTCCTGTTACTACTTCTAAAACTGTTAACCTATCTTGGGAATACCATTTACTAAGCTACGAAGTGTATAAAACAAAAGGAAGAAATGCACATAATTAAATTCACTGAATACACATTTGGTTCTGACCAAACCATATTCAGGCAACACCACTAGGAGGAGCTCTTGGTCCATGGAAAACCTGGAATAAATTTGTGAAGTTAACAGTCTGGCTTGTAGATATGCTAGAAACCTGGGGAAAAGATCATTTCATTGATGATGTGGTGTACAGATAGAAAATCCTGGTGAAGTGTCCATTAAACCTGAAGTTAAACCATTTTCAGTCATCCTCTTCCTCCTGCACCTTAAAGAGAGCCATGGAAAAACACAGTCATTCAGAGGATTTATGGTAGGGGTCTGTTCCATTGATTGGCGCCAAAATGGAGCCTTGGAGAATGTTCTCATGCTCTTTTTGGGTCACTCCTTAAGCTGAGGTGTCAACTATGACCTTTTCCAGCCAAGGTGAGAGGCTCCATGTTTATTCGGTCTGGGGGTCATGTGGTTGATAAGCAACTTGTCTCCTTGAAGCATGAAGATTCACTATCAACCTTTTGGGAGAGGCCCCCCTTTGGTTCTGTCCTGGATCGTAAATGGCCATAAGTTAAGTGTGAAACGTTACCCCCATTTCCTCCCCTAATCAGGGAAGCCGGCATTCCGTTGAGGGGTGAATTAAAGGTGGACAGAGCAGAAAGCAGTCGTCTTGTTACACGGTGCAATAAATAATCAACAACAACCAATATTCAGTGTGACTATCTGAGTCAGCACATATATTTAGATCTATATTGATATATTCTGATGTACGCTACAGGCCAAAAGTTTGGAAGCAAGGCCATTACAGGCCGAACAGTTGGGAGTAACTTCAAGTTTTTGTTCACAATGCTTTTTTTAAAATCCAGCATGATTTTTTAATGTATTTTGGGATGTATTCACTCCATGATTAGATGTTGCTTTCATGGAAATGCACCATTTCACTCCATTGACCTTTAGATATACATTGATGTTAACAGACCATTGCTAAATATATGTCAGCAAAAGAAAATAAGGGCTTGGTTGCAGGGTTGAAAAAACATTTTCAAGAGTCACAACTTCAGTGCAAAAGCAAAAAAACAAATCACAGTTGGATAATTCACTTCAACTTTTTGGCTTTTAAGAGTCTGCATACAAAAATCCTAATAAATCTCAACTGCATTCAAACTACCGCAAAAATGGCTAGAAAGAAGCAACTGAGTAAAGAAACAAAAGTACAGATTTGTACATTGAGGAAAGAAGGATACACAGAAAGAGAAATTCCAAAACACCTAAAGATGTTTAACAAAGGAGTCCACTACACTCTGAAGAGACTAGGGGAACCTGGAAGTTCCCGAGAGATCAGCAAAAGACAGCACCAAAAATAAGGGAGGAAATCAACATGACAAGGTCGAAACCCATATCTCTGACAACCGTGAAATGACGTTTGAGAAAGGCTGGTCTGAAGGGTTGTGTATCTGCAAAAAACACTACTTTGTCCACAGAACAAGAAAAAGAGATATGAGTGGGCAAAAGCTCACAAAAATTGGACTTATGATAACTAGAAACAAGTTTGCACTGTTTGGTTCAAAACGCAGAGTCAATGTCTGCAGACAAACTGGTGAACGTTTGAAAGCACCATGTGTTACACCCACAATTCAGCATGGAGGTGGTAGTTCCAGGGTTTCGGGATGTTTTGCAGGTGATGGAGTAGGAGATTTGTTTGAAGTAAAGAGTATCATGAAGAAGGAACAGTACCACGCCATCCTCCAGCACCATGCTGTTCCATCTGGACTCAGACTTGTGGCTCATAAGTTTGTTTTGCAGCAAGACAATGACCCTAAGCACTCTGCCAAGCTCTGTCAGTGTTACCTAGACAAAAAAGAAGAGGAAGGTGTTCTTCAAAAGATGGTTTCGCCCCCTCAGTCTACAGACCTTTCTCCAATTGAGCTTGTGCGGGATGAATTGGATCGATCGGTCAGAAAAATGCGTCCCACAAATCAGCAGTATCTTTTTAATGGACTTAAGAAAGCTTGGAATGCAATCCCTGGAACATACCTTAAAAAACTTGTGGAACGAATGCCTGGTATAAGCTGTTGTTAAAGCCAGAGAAGGTTACTTTAAAGAAAGCAAAGTCTAAGCAACAATAACTCAAATACCTAATAATTATAGTCAAAATGTCTTCTGATAAGTTACTCTTTACACAGTAGTCATGTTTATTGTGTTGCAAATTATATATATGAAACTATGATCTTTTTTTGTACAAATCTTATCTTGCTTCCAAACTTTTGGCCTGTAGTGTATATCTTATCTGATGAGTGCATTTGGCATGCGTTTGGACACTCAACCTGACCAAATTAACACAGCTGAAACCACATTCAATTAAATATCCAATAAATAGTCACACATGATGACGTTAACAAGATATTTAATTCGTCCCCCCACCCCCTATCTTTCTTTCTCTTCTTCCTCACGCAGCTCGACCCGGACACGTCTCTGTGTCCTCTCCCTGCTGCTGTGTGACAAGGCTGAACAGATTATTTATTTTAAAGATCAATTGAGTTATTTACTTTGAAAATTTGAACAAAAAAATAAAAGAAACTTTCATTTAAAATTACCCATTTATCTGATGTTCTCACATCCTTAAAATTCTGTGAATATTCAATCTGGAGTAGGCCCACATATGAATATTATAATATTCAGTTACATGAGCCAAGTTCATTTTAGATGCCAACATCAATGAAAGAGCCAGGCCATGGAGCGTGATGCATCCTTGACACACAGGTGGTTCCGATTTTAATGCCATTATTGGAATTTATGTTGTGATCTGTGCGCACAACCCACCTTTATCATGTGGGGTTTAAATATATGCAACTTTATGTGAGTGTCTTTATTTGTGGAAAAGGGGGATTGTCTTACCAGTGGGTACAACCTAACCCACAACCAAATCCCTCTGTGCTTATGTGAGAGAGTGTGAAGGACGCCCTCCGCAGTGCTTACCTTGACACTTGTTGAGGGGCTGCCTCCTGTCGCCATCGTCGGGCACTGCTGTCTTCAGCCATCTCTTCAAATTTGCAATACGCCTCGCCGGTGGCAGATTTTAAGGTGAGGAGAGGAGCTAATTTGATTAGTGAAGACAGGACTCGGCTGTGTTAAATCCACTTCACGCCTTATCGCCTCCCTCTTTCCTACTTAAGCTGCTGGGAGGAGCTGAGTAAGAGAGGGGTGATACTTAAGCCAGGCTGCGCTGCTCACCAAAATACAAAAATGTGCTCCTCTAATACATTTTCAAACATTTCATCAGTTATCAGACATCTGCTGTTTCACATATAAAACTTTCACTGCCCTGAGGGGGTGAAGATTTTTCCTCTTCTGTTTCTCTTATCTCAGTGAAGCATATGAGTGAAAGCAGTTGACCTCCAGCTTTGCAACAGGGACAATCACTCTCAGTGTGACAGGTTCAACACATAAAAACTCAAACTGGCAGAAGTTGCTCATTAGTGTTCTTCCTGAAAATAAACAGTAAGGTTATATGGAGTACAAGGCTAGAAGGAGTATATCATAGACACACAATTGTAGCAGTGTTAAATATACATATTTGTTCCCCTCGTTGGAGTATCAGGTTTGCTCTGCAGTATATTCTATTCAGAGTGAGTTCATGGAAAATATCTTTCCTGAATTTAAAGTTAGGACAAGGTTGTTTAAATTGTACACATTTCATTGAATTTCTACAGTTCATATTTCAGGTGCTAATCCAAATAATTCTTCGCAGCAGACAGAGGTGACACTCTAAAAGTGCCACATGTTTTAAAAAGATTTTGGCCTGATTTTTTCATTGAAGGAAAAACAATTTTAAAGAATCATTGTAGTCCAAATAATAATCCTTATAGGAGTAAAACTCAGTAGCTCTGTCAGGCTGGGATAAGCTGCTCACATCAACCTTCTCAGGTTTGCATGAAAACATTCAAACAAAACTTGTCCAAGGCTTGAAAAATGTTGCATTGACGTCATCCATTTTAAAAAAAGAAAAGAAATGGACAGTAAGCCTCAGGAAATGTAAACTGGTCAGTAGTGACAAAGTCAGATGGACTCCACCCCTCCAAGAAACACTCCTTGACAGAGACATTGGACAGCATCTCATGCTCACTGCTCTTCCAGCACCATGTCTGTCATAACTGTGTAGGGGAATCTCTTTATACAGTTAGGTTAAGAAATGTAGAGTAATTATCTTTTAGTAAGAAGCTACAAATAATCTAGGTTGGCCTGCTCCTGCAGCCCCACGACCATGAGATTGTAAGCAAGGCTGTCTTGCAGGAGCCCAAACTATCTGTCTGTTGGAACATGTAATCTCTGCCAGGGTCAAGACGAACCTAAACAAAGTGTCGTGGGGCAGACATGTCATCATGAGGTGTGTATGTGAACACACACACACACACACACACACACACACACACACACACACACACACACACACACACACACACCTAACAGCATAAAAGAGAGTAGAAGTAAAGCTAGAGAGGCTTCCTTGGGTCTTGGTCGAGACTCTGTTTGTCTTCTGTACTGATTTCTACATCTGTACTATTAAAGACGCCCCAGGCTGTTCTTCAGATCTCATCATGTCTCCTGTGCATTGTTTATGCTGGACTTTCCACAACATAATTGGCGAGCTTTAGCCAGAATTCGTTTCGGGGGACAAGGGACCATGGTTCTGCGAACTTCACATGGGATAAGGACACTCTGTACGCACAAGGTAGGAGATTTCCAAAAATTTGGTTGAGAATTCTTTTCCCTGTGAGGTGGTGCGGACTACTGCTCTCTGTCCTCTTCGAATCAAAGAACCTAGAATAGAAATAAGAGGAGACAGTGGGAATGAAGACAGTCTGAGAAAACTGCATGCATGCAGTCAGCTGATCAAAGTGTTTGGGAAAATTTGGGAAAGGAAGCCAATTTAAATTGGATATATATCAGCTGAATATAGGGGAAACTGCAGTTGGTTGTGTCAGATCGCCTCACGCTGCTACATGCATGAGACTATGTGAAGATAGTAGACTGGGTGCAAAAAGGCACTTGGTCTCCTTAAAAGTGTGAGACCGCTCCACGCTGCTGTATGTCTGAGACTATGTGAAGATAGTAGACTGGGTGCAGAGAAGCACTTCGTCTCCTTCAAAGGGTGAGATTGCCTCACGCTGTTACGTGTGTGAGATTGCCACATGTGAAGCTATAGGCTGCTGCATGTGTGAGATGCCATATGTAGAGCTATAGGCTGCTGCATGTGAGGGATGCCATATGTAGAGCTATAGGCTGCTGCATGTGAGGAATGCCATATGTAGAGCTATAGGCTGCTGCATGTGAGGAATGCCATATGTAGAGCTATAGGCTGCTGCATGTGAGGGATGCCATATGTAGAGCTATAGGCTGCTGCATGTGAGGGATGCCATATGTAGAGCTATAGGCTGCTGCATGTGAGGAATGCCATATGTAGAGCTATAGGCTGCTGCATGTGAGGAATGCCATATGTGGAGCTATAGGCTGCTGCATGTGAGGAATGCCATATGTAGAGCTATAGGCTGCTGCATGTGAGGGATGCCATATGTAGAGCTATAGGCTGCTGCATGTGAGGAATGCCATATGTAGAGCTATAGGCTGCTGCATGTGTGAGATGCCATATGTAGAGCTATAGGCTGCTGCATGTGTGAGATGCCATATGTAGAGCTATAGGCTGCTGCATGTGTGAGATGCCATATGTAGAAGCTACAGGCTGTTACATGTGTGAGAAGCAATAGGCTGGGTGCAGAAGCACTTCGTCTTCTTTAAAGGGTGAGACCGCCTCACGCTGCTATAAGCGTGAGATTGTCATATGTGAAGCTATAGGCTGGGTGCAGAAAAGCACTGGCCAGTAGCTTGGGTTGACAGCCGGGCCCGGGTTGTGATGTGGTTTTTTTTAGGCTGAATGCCTGGAGATAAAAAGGTTGTGGGTAATTTTTGGGATAACAAGGGGAGCGGCAGACACGAGTGTGTCTGTCCATTGTTGAACTGTGAGTTTTAGACCATCTCTCATGAGCTCTGAAAGGTGGCAGCCGATGGACGAGCAGATTCATCTCGTAATACATACGTGGATTTTCTTTCTGGAAAACTCCACTAGAAAGGAGGATTTGTCATGCAGAGTTCCGCTGAGGCTTAAGAAAAAGCCAAAAGGAGAACGAAAGTGGCATATTTCCTCATAAATTCTGATCCAGAACTCTAGAGGGCCGAATAAGTATAATGATGGAATAGTAGATATTTGAAATGTACATATATCTCTTTTATATGTCAAAGACCTCAAAAAATCAGTGTTATAATTGGACTTAAATTACAGATACAGATTGGCTTGATGAGCAGGAGATAGTGTGGGGGAAAATAACAGATGTGGTTGGATGTTTTGGAGGTTGCTATGAAGCAAGAAAACAGGACTGCAACACAGTCATGGTGAACTGTGTTGCAATAACATAAACTTTATCAGGTTGGGATAAACTGTGTTGCAATGACATGAACTTTATCGGGTCATGGTGAACTGTGTTGCAATAACAGGAATTTGGCCCCAGACATAGTGGCAAGGGAGAAGTCACGTAGGGAGCTCTCCCATGGGAAAGTGATACACACACGGAGGTAGCTTCGCACACACATTTGGCAAAAGCTGAGATCAGTGACGTCAATGGAGTACTATAAGAGATCTGTGGTTTTTCCTGTTCGGGGTTCTGTCTGTTCGACTGTTCATGAGCTATGTTTTGATGCTGTGACCAGAATAAAATCCCGTGAGAGGCTGCCAGCTTGATTCTGTCTTCGTGTAGTTCATTCCTGCATTTTTGCACCGAGATCATCTTCTAAATAATTGGTGAGCTACAGCCAAGA
This sequence comes from Xyrichtys novacula, assembly GCA_962446985.1. NCBI lineage: Eukaryota > Metazoa > Chordata > Actinopteri > Labriformes > Labridae > Xyrichtys > Xyrichtys novacula. Next base: position 1,099,702 of record OY660874.1, on the reverse strand, counting down.
TTTTGCCGAGGCCTGGGGCGGTGGCCTCCCCACGCGAGTGAAATCCACGTGCCGGCACACAAGAGGTAGGAGTAGTTTATTTCTCTATTAGATGTGTGATTTCACTGTGTGGTGAGACCATCGTGTGTTTGGGCCCTCGCAAAAGAAAGAGCCTAGAATCAAAGGAAGCAGAGTCAGGCGGAGTCTCTCACGTGTTATTCATGTATACATGAAGGCTGCTCCAAAGTGTGTGAAAAAATTGTGAGACAGACAAATTAACTATTGGCGTTAAAGCAGCTGAGAATCTTGGCCAAGTGTCTGTTGACTTGTGTCTTATGGGGATAGTAGGAGTAAAGCGAACAGGCCCCAAGATTAAGGCTTAAGGAGGCAGAGTGGATTCGCTCCAGACCCCGAGCAACAGGCTTATGGGGGTAGTTAAGGCGTAAATGCGAAAAGGTCTCGAGCTTAATGCTTAGGGGGGCAGAGGAGTATCGCTAACAGATCCCGAGAACAGTGATCAGCAGAGCAGATCTGTTGTTGTGGGTGAACAAGATGCCGGGAAGTCAAATCCTAGGGGCATAGAGTTCACGGCGCGCGATTTTAGAGGCCGGCAGCCAAGCCCTGGCAGATGTGTAAAAAAGATTAACCCGATGAGGTTGGACAGACTTCAGAGATACTGCTCTGTGGAGCCCGGGGAGGTCTGAAAAGGCGAGGAACCTGGACAGACCACCCCATGTTAAGTTCTGTAATCTGGGGCTGACCTTTTACTGAGCTCAAAAGGCAGAAACCCTGCAGGTTGCAGACTTATCTAATATAAATAACGTGGAGAAATCCACTAGGAATTATGGAACAGATTTAGATGTGGTTGACTGGACTGTACACGAAAGTTCAATCACACTTGCTGGGAAATCCCACTAGAAGTCAGGTCTGTCGCTAATTATGGGCACATTTTAACGTATATCCACAAAAACTTATAGATGAAACGAACGCATTTCTCATAATAAGTAACGGGAAATAAAGAAAAACAAACAAAAACTGCAATCTGAGGACAGAGGTTAATCATACGGAACATTGGACATTGGAGGTATTGAAAATTTATAAGGTAGGAGTTGTTTGATCCACAATTTCCTTCCAAATTGACACCACGAAAAACACGGATGATCAACGTCAACGCCAACTAAATAGAATACCTTCAAAAATCACCAAAAAGACTAAATAAAAGTATATTTGACGAATAAAATATAAACACCCCAAAAGTGTGCGTGAGGACCGGTCCGTGTAAGCGTGATCACTCTTTTCCTTTCTCTCCCTCTCCTCGCACTCCGCCGAGGGTGTGTGTGTGAGGGTGTGTGTGTGAGTGTGTGTGTGTGTTGTGTGTGTGCATGGTGCAAACTAATATGTAAATAATGGTAAATGTTTAACAAGGTGGTTGCAGGAATCCTGTAAGCAAACTAAGATTAACTGTGTTGTCACGGCTTTGTATATGGTGCCTAAAAAAGTTGGGAGAATTGTGACACAAAACAGATTGTTGGTGGGGTTGGACTTTTTGATTGTGTGCGTAAGGTTGTTGGTGAAGCAGAATTTGGTGTTGGTACAGTAGTCTGAGAAAGGTTGAGCAAAGACGCAGTTAAGAGTGTGTAAGCTGAGGCAGTTGTGTGTTGTGTAGTAGGGTGTGGCATAGACAGAGAGCAGGAGAAGTTGACAGTCCGAGAGTCAGACTGAGACTGAGAGAAGTAGGAAGTAAAAGAGGAAGTGAGGTCAATTCCACTCTCACTCAGCCCCGAACGAGCCCCCACCTTTGCGTGAGCCAAAAACAAAGCCCTCACTCGGTGAGGAGCCCCCACCTTCGTGAGAGCTCCCCCGCCCTTCTCTCCCCTAAAAGTTCTGAGACCTGGCGAGCCGCAAGCTGAATATTAAAGCTATCGTACCTGCAGTACAAATATATAAACATTTTGTGCATTTTAAAACACTCATAGCATTATTTTACAAATATATAAACATTGGGTAAACCTGTGACAGAATTCGTTTTGGGGGACAAGGGACCATGGTTCTGCGAACTTCACATGGGATAAGGACACTCTGTGGCCACAAAAAGAAAAAGGTAGGAGATTTCCTAAAATTTGGTTGAGAGTTCTTTTCCCTGTGGGGTGGTGCGGACTACTGCTCTCTGTCCTCTTCGAATCAGTTGGTTGTGTCAGACCGCCTCACGCTGCTACATGCGTGAGACTATGTGAAGATAGTAGACTGGGTGCAGAAGCACTTCGTCTCCTTCAGAGTGTGAGATTGCCTCACGCTGCTATAGGTGTGAGTTTGGCATATGTGGAGCTATAGGCTGGGTGCAGGAAAGCACTGGCCAGTAGCGTGGGGAGACAGCCGGGCCCGGGTTGTGATGTGTTTTCTAGGCTGAATGCCTGGTGATAAAAGGTTCTGGGTAATTTTTGGGATAACAAGGGGAGTGGCAGGCACGAGTGTGTCTGTCCATTGTTGAACTGTGAGTTTGGGCAATTTTTTGTTTTATGAGCTCTGACAGATACAGATTGGCTTGATGAGCAGGAGATAGAAAAAGAGGTCAATAAGGATAGGCCGAAAAGCCTATTCAGGGATCCCAATTGAACAAGCACGTCCCATATCTCCTGACCAATTGCAGAAGAAATCACACAAATTGGAAAAAACTGAAGTAATCAAAACAAGAATTAAAATAGAAGACTGCTGACTGACTCCAGTGACTGACTTTGACTTCAAACACGTGTGAAAGGGTATACCATTGTGTGATGAAAAAGTGAAGTGTGTGGGTTGATTGGATGTTTGTGTGTGTCTGTTTTGTTCTGTGTCAACTAAGTTCTCTGGCAGTGTTCACAGCCAGACTCTGCATCTGTGTGTGTGTTATGTTAGTCAAAGATTGCTGTGTTTTCCTCACTTGTGTTTATTTCATATTTGTTTATGTGAATACTGTGCTCATTGCGGTCATGTTATCAGTTGAGACATAGAAGGTTAAATACTCCTGGGAAAGAGGTTCTGTTCCTAGTACCATGATGAACACTCCTGATATGAAGGTTTTAGCTTATGCTTAAATATTATGATGGTTTTTTGTTGTGAACACACCTCTTATGCTACTTAACAAATTTTCTGTGTTAAAGCTGCAGAACAAATGTTTGTGAAAGTATAAAAGATACAAAAGGGGGAAAAAGCAATGAGGTACCACAAGTGCAAAACTTCTAAAACTTCAAATCTAAGAGTTGCTTCTATACATCTGCTGTTTTTGCCAAAATACTGTGTTTTTAAAATATTATTGAAGCTGTTAATATCAATACTGACTATTGCTATAGAACTGCAGTTGAGGCAAAAGCTTTATACTGTGTATTTTTTGGGAATTTTACAAAACTGCTGATCAAGTTTTAATGTGTGTGCTCATTTGAATAATACATTTTACAAAAAGCATGACCAGAAAGGGAAGATAAGATACACATTGGTAGGGTGTAAATATACTGAACCAAAAACTTACAGAGAAATGGGAACATTGAATCAAGGGGTTTGAATTTTTATGACCTAGGGGAGGCACATCTGATGTGGCTGTGTGTGAGGATTTGGAGCAGCGAATCTAAGACCATAAACATAAAGATAAAAGTAAAACACGCAAAAACAAGAGATATGGAACTAAAAGTACCGGACATGTTCAACTTAGCACTTAGATTTTTGTCATTTTTATACTTTAGAGTCCAAGTTTAGATTTTAAGTCATACTGGGACCTTTTTGAACCTGATTTCAACGTTCTTCTTGTGTATTTGCTTGTTAAATGCATTACTTTTCTCTTTTTAAATCATGCTCTGATCTTTTGAACTAATAAATAAGAATAGGATAAAAACAAAAATTTTTCTATCTTAGGTTGCCTTTAAACTTATTATTTATTTAGTATTATTATTATTTTATCTCTTTTGAATTTCCAAATGATTTAAGATCATTGCTATTTTTTTCCCATATGTTTTGAAAAGGAAATTGACAGTTTTAGTGAAATTTTGATTTTGACACCCCTGGCCTAGATTATGTTCGCTTGGAAATGCACTGATAGTATGTTTTCAATCTTAATAAATGGCACACAGGCAAGCTATGTGCTGTGGAAAACCACACACCTTGTTGGGCTGATTGCCGGACTACCACAAACTGAACAGGGGGCAGGGAGATGGATACGAGTTTTTGAGGATGAACTGTAGGAAAATGTTGACTACACCAGACATGAAAGCACTCTTGGCTAAACTGCTGGGAACTAAGACGATGGAGGAGTTTCTGCGCAAGGCAAAACAAGGTTGAATGACGAATCCCATGATAGATGGGAATGAGTTCAATGCATATTGTGATGTGATGTGGAGGGTGCTGCCAGATGAAGAGCGGAGACCGAAAGAACAGGAAAAGAACAGTCAGCGGAAGTTGAAACAGCCACCTCTAAGGAAGACACTGCAAAAGAGACCCAGCGATGCAGACCGTGCAGATGCTAACTGTGGTAAAACCTGTGACAGTAACCTGTTTAATCACCTGTTGTGAATGTTTATCCTAAGACAGAACCCTGCTCCATAGAGAGGATATATCCCGGCAGGGGGAGAGAGTGGAATTCTGACGGACGAGTGAAGTCTATAGACCTGCTGGGGATGTGATCATACCGGACATTTTTGACAACTGCCCAGACCAGGGACGTTTCCGGCTGGATCTGTGGTGGGGGGCCCCAGCCCAGACAATGTGAAAGTGGTGGCTCACTACAGTGTGATTTTTGTGGATGATGGAAAAAGTTAATTGTTAGTTTTAATTTTAACCCTGTTGACCTTATAGACCAAAGAGCCCTATGTAGAAGTAACATTCTAATTTGGTGCTCACCGCAAGGTGTGTAAGTAGACAGTTATGGTTTATAGTTTTAAGTAAATATCGTGACATTAGCATTGTAACATTCCTGTTCTGTTAGTTTAATACTGATAAATCTAAATGCAGCTGTGCTGAATCCGCATACACTCCCCACAGATGTGCCACCTAATGTAAAAGTAATAGGAAGCTATCAAAGGGCAATAAGGCCACAGAAAATGGTTTAGAGTCAAATAACTATTTTTTGTACCAGTAGTATTAACAAACAAACTTCGGATCTGACTTTCACAGTGATTCACACTGTGAAAGGGGGGAGATGATGAGACAATTAAAACGACATTTTTAGAATATGCTGACGAGAGCTGATAAACTCTTGGGTCATTGTGATATGTGTTTTGTTAGATGAATTGAAGAGAACAATAAAACAGTAGTGGGACACTTTTCCAGTTCCAGAGAGACGTTTTTAGAAATCTATTCATAGACAATGTGGACATGATTAAAACTGCCAAGGGATATGTTACATGTTTGTAATGATGACGGGTTCAGTCGATGGATAGAAGCAACACCATCAAAAGATCTTGGAGTCAAAATAAATCTGTCACTGCATGAATTGGTACATCATTTTGGGGAAGAAAGTTGATCTCTCAAGTAAATATCAGATCAGAGAATTTGCACTAACACTAACTTATAGGAAGATGCTTTGCTACTTGCGCTTATGAGCTTTCACAATCAAAAGCACTGGGATAAATCTTTCACTGCATGGATTGACTAACTTACAAAGCTATGCTTTACTGCGGCTAAATAATTAAGTTTTCGCTTGAGCAGCTGAAAATTAGTGAATTAAATATATGAGGCAGCTAACTACGATGCAAAGATCTATCGATTAGCAGGAGGAGGGCCAAAATCTGATCCCAGTCAAGAGGTGGAGGCCAGTCGAGCCAGAGGACCAGGTGTACATCACCGTCCTTTGAGGAGGGTGGCAAGAGAACGAGGAGAAGACCTGAACACTTTGGTCCTGGTGAACTCTACTTCAGTGCAGGAAGTGGCACGAACCACGACGGGAGGGACCGTACACGGTGGTGCGAGCTACTCCCACAGCAGTCCAGGTCGAAGGGAGCGGGACGTGGTATCACCTGTCACACTGCACGAAGGTTCCAGGCAAAACCAAGGGCGGTATTGAGTTGAAAAACAAAGATGAAAAACATGACATTGTGGTGTGTGCTGGTGGTAATGAACTCTCTTCTATGGATGCCAGTAGAAGCAGTGGAGCTAGAGGCTCAAAGGGGAAAACAGAGCACCCCGGGGACCAGAGCCACGCCAGAGGCCAACCCGCACGACAGAGGAGACAGAGCATTTGAATCAGATGAGTATGATGCAACCACACAGACACCAATCCATGACGTTCTAAACTCTGAGCCAGCACTCTCAGCTGAGTTCAAACATATAAACATTCCGTACCAAGTGGTGTATGGACGAACACGGGGTAAAAGAGCTATACACAAAATGTGGCGGTGGCGTGCTAGCATGAACATACCCGAAATCATGCAAAACAGAAGCATAACATACGGGGTAATGGTCATGTCACGAGAGTATGTGCGAACCAAATGTGTGGTGTTCGGTGTAGGCTTCTGTATGGGTCGGGATCTCATCATGGGTATTCAGAAACGTGCGTAGACTGTAAATTTCGCCAGACATGTGAAGAATTCGCCACCACAACGTCACAAGACGAGCCCCCTACAAACTACAAGGTAGACGAAACGGATAATTACGAGTGTTTCGCCAGTGGAGGGTTTATGAATAAACCAGGGGAAGGAGTCCAGGTGGGAAACACAACTGTTAATTGTAGAATTACGTGGGTATTGTCATGGTTTCCTGAAGCTAGTATGAGCGAACCATTTATAACTAGACCTGTTTGGTTTAAAAATCCAGAGCAAACGTTAGATCAAACATGTGAAAACATAACTATGACCAGACCGAGTATGCATTTTTTCGCAAGTCAAACTGTTGCAGTAGCTGACAGTTACTGGATGTGTGGAGACAACATTGTGCGAAACACACTTCCACCAAAATGGATTGGACTCTGTACATTAGTGCGAATGAAAGTGTCAGTTGTCGTGTTGTATGATGGCGCCGAGGAGATCCTTAAAATCCAGGAAGAAACAGCCAAATTGAACCGACACAAAAGGCAGATTGACGAAAAGGTGTACATCAATAGTATAGGAGTGCCAATAGGAATTCCAGAGGAGTTTAAAGCTCAGGATGAGATTAGAGCAGGTCTAGAGTCGATTCTCCCCTGGATCACCACTAATAAAAATGTCCAATGGATAAATTACATTTATTACAACCAGTAGAGGTTTGTTAATGCGACATCTGAAATCCTGAGCGCTCTCGGTATTCAATTACACGCAGCAAGTATAATGGCCCAACAAAATAGACAGGTTTTGAATTGGCTGACAGCGGATAGGGGAGGAGTATGTCACATGTTCGGAAAACATTGTTGTACCTTTATTCCAAATAACACAGCCTCTGATGGTATATTTTCTGTGGCAATGGGGAAGCTTACAGAACTCAGAGTTGAGCTCAGGGAGAGTGCGGGCAAGGGGGGACTGTCATGGGATTGGTTTGACCAAATTTTAGGAAAATGGGGAGCCGTTTGGGCTAAGATAGGACTCAGTGCACTAGCAGTCCTAATTGTAATTTCCTTTTTGATATGTTGCATCATCCCCATCCTGAGGAGGCAGTGTCTGCGGGCTCTGGAAAAACAGATGACTGTGGTGACTGGTCTCCAAAGAGCTCAAATGTTGAACTTGCTGACGCCGTCCCAAATGGCACAACTCTGCTTGGATGACAGCAGGGCAGGAAACGGGGACTATCCGGACTTATACCCAAACCCTGCCCGTGTGGGTGACTCTGATGAGGACGAACAGAGTCAAGTGTAAGGTAAACAAGAAGCAGAGGTGCAGCAGCAGCAAGCAAGCAAAAGGAAAAGCAAACGGGACGGCGGAGCAAATGGACTATCACATCAATACACACATATTCTGTTGTTATCCATGTGTATTCTGCATACTCACATCATTTACACATACTCATTCCAGGTATATGGAAACAGGTAAAGGAAATGGTTAATCATTTTTGAGCAAAATAAAACATGTGGTTGATTGTCATGTAGAGTGGGTCAGTAAAAAGCTGTTAGATTTATAAGGTTCACGGTGAAGGTCGCCAGCGGGAGGGGCCGTAGGGGAATTTCCTGCTCAAAGCAGCCAGCAGGTTTTCGCCCCTGCCAGATGTGAACCAAGTCACAAGTGGTTTAAGTGTTGTGTTTATGAAAATGTAACATTCGTGATAACAAGCATGAGTTGGATTGGTTTGAGAACGTACATATGCATCTGTAATCAATCTAGTAGTATCATATCACATAACGTTGTCATAACTCATTCATGTAATGTAACTAAGGCTAAGACAAGATAAGTGTGAATCTCCAACGACGTCATTGAACTTGTTTAATCTTGAAAAGATTCAAAGGGGGGATATGTGGGGGAAAATAACAGATGTGGTTGGATGTTTTGGAGGTTGCTATGAAGCAAGAAAACAGGACTGCAACACAGTCATGGTGAACTGTGTTGCAATAACATAAACTTTATCAGGTTGGGATAAACTGTGTTGCAATGACATGAACTTTATCGGGTCATGGTGAATTGTGTTGCAATAACAGGAATTTGGCCCCAGACATAGTGGCAAGGGAGAAGTCACGTAGGGAGCTCTCCCATGGGAAAGTGATACACACACGGAGGTAGCTTCGCACACACATTTGGCAAAAGCTGAGATCAGTGACGTCAATGGAGTACTATAAGAGATCTGTGGTTTTTCCTGTTCGGGGTTCTGTCTGTTCGACTGTTCATGAGCTATGTTTTGATGCTGTGACCAGAATAAAATCCCGTGAGAGGCTGCCAGCTTGATTCTGTCTTCGTGTAGTTCATTCCTGCATTTTTGCACCGAGATCATCTTCTAAAATAGAAAAAGAGGTCAATACGGATAGGCTGAAAAGCCTATTCAGGGATCCCAATTGAACAAGCACGTCCCATATCTCCTGACCAATTGTAGAAGAATCACACAAATTGAAAAAATCATGTGAGGACTGGTCCCCAGTCCTCCAGTTTTGCTCCTCTTTGCCCTCCCCTCTCGGGCTGTCTTCCCCCCTTTATCCACTTCGCCTGAGCGGCGCTGTAGGCTGCTCAGGATCCCTCTCTTCACTTCCTGCATGGGTGGCACCGCGGGAGCTGATCACCTGCTGGAGACCTCACCTGCTGCTAATTCCGGTCTGATTACCTGCCTACAAGAGCCCAGGGAGGAATCTTCTCAGTGCCGGCTGATTGCCTGACTAAGTGGTTCGTTCACTACGTTTGTGCTGGCCTTCAGCCTCTTCTCCCCTCACGGAGATTATCTGGTGCTTCATTTTTTGATGACTGTTGTGGATTCATGCTCGTTTTACCCCTGGACTAACTCCTTCTCTCTTTCTCGTTTTTTCCAGGTCTCCACGAGCTCCCGCCACCACCAACATCATTGCTTTGTTCACTTTTTACTCACATGTAAATAAAAATCACTGTTTGTTGAAATCCTGATCTGATTCAGCCTCTGCTCTGGGTCCACCTATTCACAACACCTAACAGAATCAGCCGGCCTCGTTATGGAGTCCGCGAGGTTGGATCAAATCAAGGACGCTCTGGTGTCACATGGAACACTTTTGGGACAACATGATTCGCTTCTCAAGGGAGTGACTGGAACTTTGGAGGAGATGACTCGCCAAATGCAACAGATTAGCGCTCAGCTGATTGAGGCCAGAGGCCCCCCTGCTACTGCGGTGAGTGCCGCGCCGGCTTCTCCCCCTGCCGCTCTCTCTCCAGACTCGGTTCATTTTAAAGAACCGTTTGTTTCACACCCTGAGCCATTTTCGGGTGATTTTGGGTCCTGTAGCCGTTTTTTGTTTAATTGTAGCCTTGTGTTTAAGCTCCAGCCCTACAGTTATGCCTCCGATGAGGCCAAAATTGCTTATACCATTAATCTCCTTAGGGGTAAAGCCGCAAAGTGGGCCACAGCCTTATGGGAGGGGGGATCCAGTGTTCTTAATTCATTTGAGACATTTTCTGCCCAACTACGTAGGGTTTTTGATCACCCGGTTCTGGGGCAAGATGCTGCTAAACAGCTCCTGGCATTATCTCAGGGGGGTCAATCGGTGGCTAGCTTTGCGGTCGATTTCCAAATTTTGGCTGGGAGGTGTGGTTGGGACGAGGCTGCATTAAAGGCGTTATTTGTCAAGGGGCTTTCGGAGGAATTGAAGGATGAATTGGCAACTAGGGATGAGCCAGACTCACTACAGGAACTGTTTGATCTAGCGATTAAAATAGACGGTAGATTGAGAGAGAGAGACAGGGAGAGGGCTGCTAGTGCTCCCCGTCAGACTCCCCCTTCTGGTCATGTGGTTTCCACTGCTCGCCCTACTCTAGGCCAACTTACTCCACCTGCACCTACGCCACCTGCTACTGCTCCCCCTGCTGACTCGGAGGAGCCCATGCAGCTGGGCAAGACTCGGCTGAGTCTAAGGGAGAGAAGAAGACGGAGAGTGGAGAATCTCTGCCTTTACTGTGGAGGAGCGGAGCATTCCCTTCAGTCCTGCCCCCTTCTGTTAAAAGACAGGACTCATCATTAAGCAAGGGCGTAATGGTGAGTCGGCTATCAACCCCCAGAAGCCCTTCTTCCAGGTCCACGTTTCCTGCCTCTCTTAGTTTTTCCTCCTCCGTTACTAAGACTTCAGTTTTTCTTGACTCTGGCGCGGATGATAATTTTATTGATGAGGCCTTTGTTAAAGCTCACAATATTCCCACCAACTCGCTTTCTCAGGCTAAACAGGTTCTGGCATTGGACGGTCGAGTCATTTCGGAGGTTAAATTTGAGACAGTTCACCTCACCTTACTACTTTCCGGTAATCATTCCTAGAAAATTAAGTTTTTTGTCATTTCGTCTCCCTGTTCCCCAGTTATTCTCGGGCTGCCTTGGTTTAAACTGCATAGTCCTCACATTAACTGAGTCACGACCTCTATTGTCAGTTGGAGCACTCATTGTCACTCTTTTTGTTTGCAGTCGGCAGTCGTTAACCCTCCTTCGGTTACACCGGCACCTCCTGATCTTTCTTCGGTACCCTCTTGCTATCATGACTTAGCACAGGTATCTAGTAAAGATCTGGCTAAGACACTGCCTCCGCACCGTCCTTACGACTGCGCGATTAACCTGCTCCCTGGCGCCCCCTTACCTTCTGGCCGACTTTACAACCTGTCTCGTTCAGAGAAGGATTCCATGCAGACTTACATTTCCGAGTCGTTGGCTTCCGGGTTAATTCGGCCTTCTTCGTCTCCCGTAGGGGCGGGTTTTTTCTTCGTGGGTAAGAGGGATTCTTCACTTCGGCCGTGCATCGATTTCCGTGGTCTTAACGACATAACCATTAAAGATAAGTCTCCCATTCCTCTTATCGATTCCTTATTTGAGCCCCTGTGTCATGCTAAGATCTTCTCCAAACTTTGTTCTTAGAAACGCGTATCATCTCATCCGGATCAGAGAGGGAGATGAATGGAAAACTGCCTTTAACACACCCATGGGACATTTTGAGTATTTGGTGATGCCTTTTGGTCTCACCAATGCTCCGGCAGTTTTTCAGTCATTTATGAATGACATTTTCCGGGACGTGCTGAATAAGTTTGTTTTCATTTACCTCGATGACATCTTGATATTCTCCAAGAATCAAGATGAGCATCGTCAGCACCTCCGTCTCATTCTCCAGCGTCTCTTAGAAAACCGTCTCTATGTAAAGCCTGAGAAATGCGAGTTTCATGCGTCCAGAGTCAGTTTTTTAGGTTATATCATAGAGGCTGGTCAGTTACGCCCCGACCCTTGCAAGATCCAAGCTGTGATCAGTTGGCCCACCCCTACCACCCGTAAGGAGTTACAGCGGTTTTTAGGTTTTGCTAACTTCTACCGTAGATTTATTCGTAACTACAGTAGCGTAGCTAAACCTCTCACTCAGCTCACCTCTGTCAAGGTCCCCTTCTGTTGGTCAGACGAGGCTGACAGCGCCTTCCAGGACCTCAAGACATTGTTCACCTCTGCCCCTGTACTCCTGCACCCTGACCCCTCTCTACAGTTCGTGGTGGAGGTGGACGCCTCTGACTCCGGCATCGGTGCTATCCTCTCCCAGCGAGACCCAACTACCAACAAGCTGCACCCTTGTGCTTTTTTTTCTCGTCGCCTTTCTCCCGCAGAGCGAAATTACGACGTGGGAAACCGAGAACTCTTAGCAGTGGTGGGAGCTCTACATGAGTGGAGACACTGGCTGGAGGGCGTGGAGAAGCCTTTTTTGATCTGGACGGACCATAAGAACCTGGCGTATCTCCGGACAGCAAAACGGCTCAACCCGAGGCAGGCCAGGTGGTCTCTTTTCCTGAGTCGTTTTAACTTCTCCATTTCATATCGCCCCGGATCCAAGAACACCAAGCCTGATGCTCTCTCCCGGGTCTTCTCCCCTCCATCGGAGCCTGAGGGTCCTTCTTCCATCCTTCCTCCCTCCTGCATCCTCGGTGCCGCTCATTGGGACGTGGAGCGTGTTGTTAGGGAGGCCCAGACACGTCATCCGGATCCCGGAACTGGTCCCCCCAATCTCCTGTTTGTTCCTGACTCCGTTCGGTCGGAGGTTCTCCAATGGGGACACTCCTCCAAACTAAGCTGTCACCCCGGTATTAATCGCACCCTGTCTTTCCTCCGGCAGAGGTTTTGATGGCCCTCAATGGCTCGAGACACTCGGGAGTTCGTGGCTGCCTGCTCAGTCTGTGCCCGGGGAAAGGCCTCCCACAAGCCACCAGCTGGTCTGCTGCGCCCCCTGCCGGTGCCCAGTCGCCCTTGGTCTCACATTGCTGTGGACTTTGTCACCGGTTTGCCCCCCTCACAAGGTAACACTGTCATCCTAACCATAGTGGATCGCTTCTCCAAAATGGTCCATTATGTACCACTCCCTAAATTGCCTACCGCACTGGAGACAGCTAACCTTTTAATCACTCACGTGTTCAAACTGCATGGAATCCCTCAGGATATTGTTTCAGACCGTGGGCCCCAGTTCGCCTCTCGTGTTTGGAGGGATTTCTGCCAGGCATTGGGTGCAGCAGTCAGCCTCTCCTCGGGTTTCCACCCGCAGACCAACGGCCAGACTGAGCGGGCCAATCAGGACCTCGAGAGTGCTTTACGCTGCGTCGCAGCCCATCACCCAGTTACCTGGAGCGACCATCTTCCTTGGGTGGAGTACGCCCACAACGCCCTCTCCTGTTCGTCTACGGGTATGTCTCCGTTCCAAGTTTGTTTTGGTTACCAACCCCCGTTGTTTCCAGAACAGGAGAGAGAGGTCGCTGTTCCTTCTGTGGGGGCTCACATTAAGCGTCTGAAGGAGGTATGGAGGAGGGCTCGAGAGGCTCTGTCCGCTACCACTGAGAGAACCAAACGCAGTGCTGATCTCCATCGCCAACCGGCTCATTCGTATCGTCCTGGCCAGATGGTGTGGTTATCTTCTCGGGACCTGCCCCTCCAGGTGGAGGCTAGTAAGTTGGCCCCTCGTTTTATTGGTCCTTTTCCAGTGGAGAAGATTATTAACCCCTCTGCCGTGAGACTCAGGTTGCCAGCTTCCCTGAGGGTCCATCCCACATTCCACGTCTCTCTTCTCAAGCCAGTGGAGACCAGCGAGCTCTGCCCTCCGGCCGAGCCCCCTCCACCCCCCCGACTCATTGATGACCATCCGGCGTTTACAGTATCCCGGATTTTGGACGTCAGGCCGCGGGGGCGAGGATTCCAGTACCTGGTCGACTGGGAGGGATATGGACCTGAGGAGAGGTCATGGATCCCCCGCGGTCTCATCCTTGATGGCAACCTCCTCCGGGACTTCTACCATGACCACCCCGACAAGCCGGGTAGGACGTCGGGAGACGTCCGTTGAGGGGGGGGTACTGTGAGGACTGGTCCCCAGTCCTCCAGTTTTGCTCCTCTTTGCCCTCCCCTCTCGGGCTGTCTTCCCCCCTTTATCCACTTCGCCTGAGCGGCGCTGTAGGCTGCTCAGGATCCCTCTCTTCACTTCCTGCATGGGTGGCACCGCGGGAGCTGATCACCTGCTGGAGACCTCACCTGCTGCTAATTCCGGTCTGATTACCTGCCTACAAGAGCCCAGGGAGGAATCTTCTCAGTGCCGGCTGATTGCCTGACTAAGTGGTTCGTTCACTACGTTTGTGCTGGCCTTCAGCCTCTTCTCCCCTCACGGAGATTATCTGGTGCTTCATTTTTTGATGACTGTTGTGGATTCATGCTCGTTTTACCCCTGGACTAACTCCTTCTCTCTTTCTCGTTTTTTCCAGGTCTCCACGAGCTCCCGCCACCACCAACATCATTGCTTTGTTCACTTTTTACTCACATGTAAATAAAAATCACTGTTTGTTGAAATCCTGATCTGATTCAGCCTCTGCTCTGGGTCCACCTATTCACAACACCTAACAAATCACACAAATTGGAAAAATTGAAGAAATCAAAACAAGTTTAGCGATTTGTAATGAGCCTCACAAGGCCGCACCAAAATAATACTGTAGCGATTAGAATTTATAATAAATGTCTGAAGATTAATAATCTCAAATTATGACATTTATGCACTCGTTGAAAGGGGCACCACCCACCCTTAATGGTGGGAAAATAAAGAAAACAAAAATTTGATTCAGAAATCAAACATCAAGTCAGTTTTAATTAATCAGTCTCATATCTTAAGTCGAAATTCTAATTTCAGGGACTCCACTTCTGGAAGAACACTAACAGTCAAGAACTTAGAAAAATAATGATCTGTTTATTACAGGATAAATGATGGTACAACACACATGCAATAAATGATGATAAGATAATGAGGATAAATAATAATAGGTGAATAAATAAAGATTCTGAGTCAGGCTAGGAGCACTAAAGTTAATGATAGTGAGTGAATATGCCCTAACATATTAACCTACACTAACTTTGGTGTCGAGATAAACTCGGATGTGGATTTGGAGGAATCTAAGATCACCAGAAATAGGTGGATATCTGAATTATGAACGCATGAGACAGCATCAGCCCTCTTTGGAGCTCTGGAGGTTTGCATACTTAAGTGAGACTGGTCCTTGGAGAAGATGGAGCAGGTTCCGAAGGTCCGGGGCTACTGGTGGTTCGAGCGGTTCAGCTCAGAAGACGACTGAAGTCAGACGAAGGATGAGCCAGGAGTTGCAGCACTCGGGCCCGAAGCAAAGCCAGCGCCTGTGGATCCTGTGGATGCTCGTTTGGGTACTTCTTTGGTCTCACTCAAAAACTCTGGCACAGAGGAGGACCTGGGCCTGCTGGGTTGCGTTCAGAGGTGATTTTGAAATCACGCAGATAACTCAGAAAAACGAGGCTCTGTGAGCAGAGAAAACTTTCAAAAATGGCTTCGCGAAATTAAAGAAAAATCAATCAAAGGCTTCATCTTGAATTGCTATGTGCACAAAAAGTTGAAGTTTCAAAACTTGAACTAAGACGATGTTAAAGAAAAATCAACGTGAATCAACACGTGGCGTAAAACTTAGAAGACTAAGAAAAGTTCTAAGAGAAAACAAAGAAGAGGAGAGAAGAGGAAGGGTACAAGAGAACGGAGCATAAGAGAAGAGCAGATAAGAGCGTGAGCAACCCCACTTCACTGGTTTTATCTTCTCACACTGGGAGTGTCTCTGGCGTGTGTGTGTGTGTGTGTGTGTGTGTGTGTGGAGACAGAGGAGGGGTTGTGTGGTCTCCAAGCAGAGAGGACCTTGGATCTCTGATTATTTGATCTAACTTATTCTTTTGGCTGGTAAAAGAGTCAGATCTGATACTCACTCACTATGATTAATATCATCGAATGCTAGGTTTCATGATAAATAATTTGATACTAAACACATATGAATGAAGTGTAGGATCATATCAAACATTCTCATTATGTTTTAAGTATCACATTGAACATGCTAAATTACTCTGAAATGAAACAGATAGTAACACATGGAAACAGTGTACAACAAAAGAGTAAACACATGTGAATGAACTTCATCATGATTAATAATGGATTCTAAATACTCACATTCAGGTTATTCAATGACATTATAACCACCTAATGGTTAAAAATACTAAATAAACAACTAAAATATAAACCAAACATTTCTAAACTATTTCTGTGTTCTTAGAGTAAAGTTATGATTCATAGTCAATAAATTTAACTCTTAAAAGTTCATGAAACAGTCTGAAAAGCTGTTGGTCTAAGGAGACTAAAGAATAAAGGATTTATTCTGTCAGAGTGATAACTCTGCTTCTGGAGCACATAGAAAAACGGGAAACATCTCATTTTAACACAAATTTCATGATTAGACAGATTAGTACATTGCTGAATGCATAAGATGTCATGATCAGTCATTTGTATTCTTTCACCAAAGGAATGTAGTCTTTATCAGTGTATGGTCGAGCAGGGTTTTACGACCGAGGTCTGGAGGTCAGTGTCCCCCCTTATCCTGGGGTCCGTATGTTCACACACTTTAAGACGGTAAATCTCAAATGGGAGATCTGGGTTGAAGCGTTAATGTTTATTTAGATGGTCAGCAATGGAGTCAGTTTGAAAGGTAATAAAAACTCTGTCTCTGTTCTCCGAATTGACCAATCGTGAAGAGTCAGAGGTTTAGTCAACCTCCGGTTGGGTCATTTAGGTAACCTGAAAGTGCAAACAAGTCTGGAAAGATTTATATCCTGTGTCCTGGGACCAGATAAGGAAACTTTCCTATGAGGAATGTGCGAGTTTCACACCCAGGGTTGTCTTGATTGCTACACAAGAATTAAAATAGAAGACTGCTGACTGACTCCAGTGACTGACTTTGACTTCAAACACGTGTGAAAGGGTATACCATTGTGTGATGAAAAAGTGAAGTGTGTGGGTTGATTGGATGTTTGTGTGTGTCTGTTTTGTTCTGTGTCAACTAAGTTCTCTGGCAGTGTTCACAGCCAGACTCTGCATCTGTGTGTGTGTTATGCTAGTCAAAGATTGCTGTGTTTTCCTCACTTGTGTTTATTTCATAGTTGTGTATGTGAATACTGTGCTCATTGCGGTCATGTTATCAGTTGAGACATAGAAGGTTAAATACTCCTGGGAAAGAGGTTCTGTTCCTAGTACCATGATGAACACTCCTGATATGAAGGTTTTAGCTTATGCTCAAATATTATGGTTTTTTGTTGTTTACACATGTCTTATGCTCCTTAACAAATGTTCTGTGTTAAAGCTGCTGAAATAATGTTTGTAAAAGTATAAAAGATACAAAAAGGGGAAAAAGAAATGAGGTACCACAAGTGCAAAACTTCTAAAACTTCAAATCTAAGAGTTGCTTCTATACATCTGCTGTTTTTGCCAAAATACTGTGTTTTTTAAATATTATTGAAGCTGTTAATATCAATACTGACTATTGCTATAGAACTGCAGTTAAGGCAAAAGCTTTATACTGTTTATTTTTTGGGAATTTTACAAAACTGCTGGGGATCAAGTTTTAATGTGTGTGCTCATTTGAATAATACATTTTACAAAAACCATGACCAGAAAGGGAAGATTAGTTTAACTCCAATTGCATTGGTAGGGTGTAAATATCCTGATCACTTAAAAAATATCCAAAAACTTACAAAGAAATGGGAACATTGAGTCAAGGGGTTTGAATTTTTATGACCTAGGGGAGGCACATCTGATGTGACTGTGTGTGAGGATTTGGAGCAGCGAATCTAAGACCATAAACATAAAGATAAAAGTAAAACACGCAAAAACAAGAGATATGGAACTAAAAGTAGTGGACATGTTCAAAGGTTTTTGTCATTTTTATACTTTAGAGTCCAATTTTAGATTTTAAGTCATACTGTGACCTTTTTGAACCTGATTTCAACGTTCTTCTTGTGTATTTGCTCTTTAAATGCATTACTTTTCTCTTTTTAAATCATGCTCTGGGGCCTCATGTATCAATACTTGCGTGGAACTCATACCAGAAACGAGCGCACGCAAGGTCCGTCCGCTGAAAAAAATCCGTATGTATCAATGTGTGCAGGCGCCGAAATCCATGTGTGTTTCCTTGATAAATCCCAATCAGCGTGGAATTGAGCGCAGATGTCGGAGTGACTGGGCCAGCCCCCGTTACGCCCTCCTATAAATATGCAGATTTATTTAAATCGGGTCTCCCTGTCCTCGCACGCAGACAAAATGACAAGAAAAACTAAATTTACGGCGTGTGAGGTGGAGGTGCTGGTGGCGGAGGTGGAGGAGCGACAGCGTGTTTTGTTTGGCAGCCTGTCCAGTGGCGTCAGTGCAAAACGAAAACGCTTGGAGTGGGAGAAAGTTTGCGAGAGGGTGAATGCGGTGGGTTGCGAGACACGCACCCCCGCGGAGATTAAAATAAAGTGGTCGGACCTCAAGGTGGAGGTCAAGCGGCGTACAGCTGCCCTCCGGAGGAGTACTGGCCAGACAGGTGGGGTTCCGGGGGAGGAGACCCTCACGCCGTTTGAGCAGCGGGTGGTGGCGATTATTATTATAGGGTAAGTGGCGTGTCACACAAATGTCCACATGCTTTGTCATCCCACTGAGCAAAAGACGTATATTAGACGTCTAGTCTAAGTTCATACTTAATTTCAACGTCGGGATTCAGTCTATTTTTAGACGTGATTTATACTTCGCCCTTTACTTCATTTTTCGATAACTTTTTATGCAATAAACAACTGTAATGTGCATAACTGACCTCTAAATACTGGATTACATTTCCTATGATACCGTGGAGAGAGATGTAAACGCAACAGATACACAGAAACAGGAATTGAAATGAACCAATATTTTTATTGTGTCACAGAAATCAATGTGTCGACCGTGTCGCTGGCTTGCGGAACCCCGGCCCGCGGCAGCCCGTCCGCCGGCTCGGAGTCGTCGGCCAGGACCAGCGGCATTCGGGCCACCCCGGCCCCCGGCCCCAGCACCAGCACCAGCATCAGCGCGCCGACAAGCGGTGGAGCGTCCACCAGCCGCGGCGCTTCCGCTGGACCACCCGGATGCAGTGGAAGGGTCCTCGCGGAGGGGGTCCTGCAATCGCAGGAAGAAATCATCAGGGGGATCGCGGGGATCAACGAGTGGCTGGACCGGCTCGTAAATGTCCTCGAGCGTCTGGTGGAGAAAATAAATTAATTTGGCTCATTGAACTGTGTATTCGCTTCTTACCCATTCACACTGTGGCGATGAGATTCACCTGCGCGAGGACGGCGGCCCGGCAGGGATCAGCTCGCATCCCTCCGTCTGCTGCTGGTTCGTCATGTGGGGCGACGTGCTGCTCGGCCACGGGGATGTGGCGCACGCTTGTCACATAGTGAGTCACCAAACACCGCCACACAGCGTCGCCAAAGTGCGAATCACAGTCAACGCAAGTATCGGCTCAACGCCAATTTCTACACCACCTCCTGACTTTGCGTTGATTAGCGCTGGAACCAACGCTCGTTTCGCGATAATAAATCTGGAAGTGTGTGCCGATTTTGGCGTACGCAAGGTTTTCTTGCGCCGCAAGCGTTGATACATGAGGCCCCAGGTCTTTTGAACTAATAAATAAGAATAGAATAAAAACTAAAATTTTTCTATCTTAGGTTGCCTTAAAACTTATTATTTTTTTATTTATTTATGTCTTTTGAATTTCCAAATGATTCATAATCACTGCTATTTTTGTCCCATATGTTTTGAAAAGGAAATTGACAGTTTTCGTGAAATGTTGGCCGTGGAAAACCACACACCTTGTTGGGCTGGTTGCCAGACTACCACAAACTGAACAGGGGGCAGGGAGATGGATACGAGTTTTTGAGGATGAACTGTAGGAAAATGTTGACTACACCAGACATGAAAGCACTCTTGGCTAAACTGCTGGGAACTAAGACGATGGAGAAGTTTCTGCACAAGGCAAAACAAGGTTGGATGACGAATCCCATGACTGATGGGAGTGAGTTCAATGCATATTGTGACGTGATGTGGAGGGTGCTGCCAGATGAAGAGCGGAGACTGAAAGAACAGGAAAGAACATTCAGCAGAAGTTGAAACAGCCACCTCTAAGGGGGACACTGCAAAAGAGACCCAGCGATGCAGACCGTGCAGACGCTAATTGCGGTAAAACCTGTGACAGTAACCTGTTTAATCACCTGTTGTGAATGTTTATCCTCAGACAGAACCCTGCTCCATAGAGAGGATATATCTCGGCAGGGGGAGAGAGTGGAATTCTGATGGACATGTGACGTCTATAGACCTGCTGGGGATGTGATCATACCAGACATTTTTGACAACTGCCCAGACCAGGGACGCCTCTGGCTGGAGCTGTGGTGGGGGGCCCCAGCCCAGACAATGTTAAAGTGGTGGCTTACTACAGTGTGATTTTTGTGGATGATGGAAAAAGTTAATTGTTAGTTTTAATTTTAACCCTGTTGACCTTATAGACCGAAAAGCCCTATGTAGAAGTAACATTCAAATTTGGTGCTCACCGCAAGGTGTGTACGTAGACAGTTATGGTTTATAGTTTTAAAGTAAATATCGTGACATTAACATTGTAACATCCCTGTTCTGTTAGTTTAATACTGATAAATCTAAATGCAGCTGTGCTGAATCCACATACACTCCTCACAGATGTGCCACCTAATGTAAAAGTAATAGGAAGGTCAATAAGGCCACAGAAAATGGTTTAGAGTCAAATAACTATTTTTTGTACCAGTAGTATTAACAAACAAACTTAGGATCTGACTTTCACAGTGATTTACACTGTGCAAGGGGGGAGATGATGAGACAATTAAAACGACATTTTTAGAATATGCTGACAATAGTTGATAAACTTTTGGGTCATTGTGATATGTGTTTTGTTAGATGAATTGAAGAGAACAATAAAACAGTAGTGGGACACTTTTCCAGTTCCAGAGAGACGTTTTTAGACATCTATTTATAGACAATGTGGACATGATTAAAACTGCCAAGGGATATGTTACATGTTTGTAATGATGACAGGTTCAGTCGATGGATAGAAGCAACACCATCAAAAGATCTTGGAGTCAAAATAAATCTTTCACTGCATGAACTGGTACATCATTTTGGGGAAGAAAGTTAATCTCTCAAGTAAATATCAGATCAGAGAATTTGCACTAACACTAACTTATAGGAAGATGCTTTGCTACTTGCGCTTATGAGCTTTCACAATCAAAAGCACTGTGATAAATCTTTCACTGAATGAATTGCTAACTTACAGAGCTATGCTTTACTGCGGCTAAATAATTAAGTTTTTCACTTGAGCAGCTGAAAAATTAGTGAATTAAATATATGAGGCAGCTAACTATGATGCAAAGATCTATCGATTAGTAGGAGGAGTGCCAAAATCTGATCCCAGTCAAGAGGGGGAGGCCAGTCGAGCCAGAGCACCAGGTGTACATCACCGTCCTTTGAGGAGGGTGGCAAAAAGAACGAGGAGAAGACCTGAACACTTTGGTCCTGGTGAGTCTACTTCAGTGCAAGAAGAGGGCAATATGATGTGGCGTCATCTACCGCTGACTGCCCAGAAAAACAAGGGAAGTATGACTTGATAAGAGACGCTCCCAGAATGACTGTAGCACTCGTCCTGAAAGTAACTGTTTTCCTGGTGTTGCTGCTGAGGGACAATGTGTGGAGAGAGACCGAGAGAGAGACTGATGACAACAATGAGGGTGAAGGTCAAACTGGTGCCAGTACAGCTGTGAGAAGAAGTGGGAGACATTGTCATCGCGGCTGACGGAGGAGATGGGACTTATGGTGGACCTAACACTGGCCCATGAACTGCAGGAAATGCCACCAAAACAGCTGGCACAGTGTGTGATTGATCAAGGATGGACCTGACTGAGGTCCATCTGAGGGACTGAGGGACCTGAACGGTTCCTGGACTTTGCAGAAGACGAAGATGAGCAATGGACTTTGAGCAACACAAACAACATATTCAATGAGCTGAAATATTGAACTGAACATGTTTCATTCACAGAGTTAAAGGACTACACCAATCACATATTAATCAAGGGGTTTGTCGCATGTTGCTACAATGTAATGTAATGGTATTATCAGAAGTTGACACTTCTTCTATGCAAATGAAATTATGTCAGTGCATCCAGGAAATGGATGGTCGCCAGGGCGCGGGGCCGTAAGATTCTTTCCCTGCTGAAACAGCCGAGCAGGGTTTTCAGTCTTACGCGCTGATATAATTTGAAATGGTCCAAGCTATGGTATGGTGTTTAGTGTTTGATATGATGATTAGGTTTTTTATGAAAGTAAGAACTTTCAAAGGGGGGACTGTGTAGGGGAATCTCTTCATACAGTTAGGTTAAGAAATGTAGAGTAATTATCTTTTAGTAAGAAGCTACAAATAATCTAGGTTGGCCTGCTCCTGCAGCCCCACGACCATGAGATTGTAAGCAAGGCTGTCTTGCAGGAGCCCAAACTATCTGTCTGTTGGAACATGTAATCTCTGCCAGGGTCAAGACGGACCTAAACAAAGTGTCGTGGGGCAGACATGCCATCATGAGGTGTGTATGTGAATACACACAAACACACACACACACACACACACACACACACACACACACACACACACACACACACACACACACACACCTAACAGCATAAAAGAGAGTAGAAGTAAAGCTAGAGAGGCTTCCTTGGGTCTTGGTCGAGACTCTGTTTGTCATCTGTACTGATTTCTACATCTGTACTATTAAAGACGCCCCAGACTGTTCTTCAGATCTCATCATGTCTCCTGTGCATTGTTTATGCTGGACTTTCCACAACATCTCCAGGATATATTAGGGTTCTGACATGGGGTCATTGATAGCCCCAGTCAAACATCGAACATGAACCAGACAGGTTGTGTCTTTGTCACTGACATGCATCAGGAAAAACTTACGAATAAAAATGAGTGAAAAGCATGGAGGCAGAGAGGGTTTGTACCTGAGGTGGACTTGTTGAAGGTTAGTGACAAAATAAAGCCCTAAACTAACTCAGCCAGGTGCATTTGCTGTATCATTTGCATCTCATATTCTCTTTCACAAAATAATTATATGTTTTTGTTGAAGTTTTGATGTATTGCCACATCAAAAAAGGATCTGGTCAAAAAAGGATCCTGGAAAAAAAGGTTGATGAGCAATCTTGAACTCAGTGAACACTGGTGAAGTGAAGCCTAAGGCTTCATCATTTGAGATCTGCTCCTCCTCCTCTAGCATTTGATTGAAAAATACATGTGCCTGAGAAAAAATTTTCTTATTTATGCTACTTATAACTCTGGTTTGAAGCGGGGTAGCTCCTCTGAAGCTGTCCATTATCAGACCTTTATGGTTGAGTGGGACAGAGTGAGTGCTGAATCCAGGAGAGTGATGGACTTCTCATGATCCATCACTTTATAGATCACTGTGAAGTATTTCAGACAGAGCCGAAAAAGTATGAAAGGTCATCCTTTGATATGTTTATTTTCAATGCAGCAGAAAAAAAGTGATACAAACATTGTAATCTAAACTACTGTGAGAGAAATACTGGACTAGTTCTTTCCCAGACCGATCTTAAGTCACAGTGGGTTCAAGAGTCAAGGGCGCATTTGTTTACTGTTGCCTCCTTCAATGGGACCTCTTTAAACCTGGAGCCTCATCTTGACGCTGGGTTGTGTTACAGAACGTAACCATGTGTTTCATGCTCACACTGGGACCTTCAGGTTCCTCTAAATTGCAGAGAGAAAAAATGGACTCTCCCAACTCAGTCAATAAGGGTTCAAGCCAAAGTATCATTGAAAGGCATTCAACTATCGCAGAGCACACAGCTGACAACAAGCCTGAACCACCATCATCCGATCGGAGCATCGCAGCATCAAGTGTACTATTTTGTTTTAATCATGGAGCCTGCAGAGATAGGGAACAGCTTCTCCATGCACTGTGGTCACTTCATCGCCTTTATTGCCGAAATCTATTTATTGTGTTTATAAGCATAGCGTGGAAACTAAGCATTTTTTCCACATCCTCATGATCAGTCAAGACCCAAACCAGACTGGCCATGGATAAAACCAGCTTAGCAAACACCTGTGCATGAATCAAACCTCTGTCAGATGGTCTCATGAAGAAATAGGAAGACTGCAGCTTAAAGTGAACTGTATGAGTCCTGTAAAAATAAACATGTTACAGAGGCACTTATGCGTAATGATAAATGATGGATGACCTGGCTCTGCTGAGATGTACCATCCCTCAATGGTTCTTATTGTATTTGTCACCCTCCTGCTGCAGCCTATATGCTCCCTCACCTTCACACAATTTACCTGCCCCTTGAGACTTTTCTGTCCCTACTTTCCTCTGTTTTTTTACCATCAGAACTTGTGACTTTCTGGCTCATACTGTGCATCTTCAATCATAAGGTGTTTTGCACTGACTATCTAATATGGGCAAGTAGAGCCCGGAATATGGGGATGTACCACACATGTATATTGGATCTTCATTTATTAAGGAAAAATGCCTGAAAGTATGGATTGAGCTTTTAGTCAGTGCTGGGTGTCCTGAAAAACTGCCTTCTCAGTCCACTTCACCACACTGTTGCATCTGGGCACAGTCAAATCTCCTGGGGTTCTGTTCAGATAGAGAAATGTGTCACCATTTGTTGGTTCAATCCTGACATACATAGAAAAAAACCTGAGTGGTTTCTTAACTTTTCAGCAAAGATCCTTTCCACTATTCTGTCACAACCTTCAGCCTCAGTGCCCAAAAAGCCACAGAATTTAATGGATTTTCTTCAGAGGTCCAAAGAGGTGAGTCCCTTCTGACAAAGTTCAGGGAAGTACTCTGCTTATGTTTTCATTTTTTTTCTGATGCAGTATGAAACTGAATCAGCGAGTTTCAGTCTCCCAAAGTGAAACACAGCCAGCTTACAGAGGATGACCTCTGGGTCCTTTGGAGTAAGACCCGCTCCTGCAGGGACATGGTGCTTCATCAGCAGCTTCTCCACCCTCAGAAGCTGGGATGACAGAGTGAACAGCAGAGATTGCATGTTTGTTTCGCTTGTTTAATGATGATTCAGAGAAAATATTTAACCCCTGCAGGAGAGAGCTCTCTCTTTCTATTTTCACTGTTGTCTCTTTATGAGCACTTGCATGGGGTATCTTCATGTTTGTATGTGAATAGAGAACAAAAATGAAGCTTTCAGCATTAAAGAAATCACACAGCATCGGATCCTGCCAGAGGGGTCAGTGGGCACCAACACTGTAAACCTGCTCAGCATTTCAGAAGTACAGTCTCACTCTACAAGCTCTTTGATGACCAACTGGAGTCAAACTGGCACAAACATGCCCTGATCATCTGATGTCGTCAAGTTATCCAGTGAGTTACTGGCCAGAGGGTTTTAGAAATTGTTCCAGAAACCTCAGTCAATGAAAATGACCTCCATTATAACTCATAGTAATGTTTATAAAGATATGTTTTATAATGTGTTACAACTTAATGCAAAACTAGCAACAGTGTTTGAATTTTGTTTTTTATAACAGATTATAACTTCAGTTCATTGGGACCTCATTCAATGTGTTATAAGGAGTTATAAATTCTATGATACTTGTATGAAAATGTGCTATTAATACTTTTATAACAAGATGACAGAGCAACATTTTCACATTAGTGTGGCTTTAGTAAAAAAGTGGATGTAGTTAGTTACTGATTCACTCATACCTTTGCCTTTTACCATATTTAAGTGTATCTGTTACAGTATCCATAGGTACACCTGGACTTGCTAAAAAAATGGAAAAATACATTCAGATCAAATCAATGATGAAGCTGTCAAAAGCCTTTAGTCTGAGTCTTTGACATTTTCAACAAAAAAGGATAGCTGTTTCAAGCTCCATGTTTTATAAATTCTTTGAATTACTTAAAGCTGTAAATAAAGCCTTTTATAAATGTGCTAATATTGCCTTATAAGTATTGGTATGGTGAGCATGGACTTCGCTCATTTTAATTTTGGTGCAACCAGGTCAGCCACCATGTGTCCTGTGCTGGCATCCCTGCTACTGTATTCTTCTGGTATGAAGGGCCGGCCCCCTGAACTGTTTGCCTCTAGTGGCCACATGCTCTCTTTCCAGGCCCCCTCTACCCACCCTACCTTAGTTTTTTGACTTTTTGGGATGCCTGGGATCCGTCCCTTAAGGGGGGGTGGGGGGTCATAATATGTTCTGTTTATTTAGTTTTCTCCTGGTTTTATTTGAGTGCATTTTGTTTATTTTTTTCTAGTGTTCCTGTTCCCCTGTAGTCCAGTCTTATGAGTTTTCAGTTAGCATTTGACTCTGTTTCCCTCCTGTTCTCTGTGTTTTATTGTTTAGATCAGTTTTCAGTGTTTTTTATTTCATTTTGTAGTAGTTGATTCCTTGTGTTTCTAGTCTGGTTTGACTTCTGTAATTTTCCCTCCTTTGTTGATCATCCATGTGTTTCACCTGTGTCTTGTCTGCCTTCATTGGTCCCTTACCTATGCTCAAGATCATTAACCCCCCCAATTAAACTAAAGCTCCTGGGGCCTTATTTATCAATCGTGCGTAGAAAAGGTTCTAAATTCTTGCGTAGGAATGAAATTTAGAATGTGCGTAAGTACAAAAAAATCCATATTTATCAAACGTGCGGACACCGGTCGTACGCACACACGTAAGTAATCGGTGATGATAAATCCCACCTGTTCTTTACTACCGTGCTCGTGCATGGTTAGAGTCATTTGCATTCAGGAACGCCTCCAATTGACCATATATGGCATCAACAATCCCTTTAAAAATGCGTGTATGAATGTTTTTCCTCCTCCTGGAGGTGCACACTCACAGAGCTGTTCTGCAGAATGAATGAGTCGTGCGTTCCTCCAGGCCACCGGGCAACAACGTTTAACAGAATCAAATGTGCATTGCAGATTATTTGTGCATCGATTGAATGAAATCTTTTCCTGTTGACGAATCTGAATTTATTGTGTGAAGGTGCTTTTATTGCGATGTGGGTGCAATCTATGGCTCCAATTATGTTCGCCATCCGGCGATGGCGTGAAATCCTCGTTTTATTTCGGCTTGTTGCTGATGTGTGTTTGGGAACTGGATGTAAATTGAGGCCGGAGAAATTATTACTTCCAACTCTGCCGGCATGATTCTCTTTAGGGTTGGCTGCGAAATATCGCATATGTCTCAAATCTCATGCTGAAATGTTCGGGTTAGGGTGGACAGGAGCTGGATGTGCGCTGGGATGGCTTTGGTGCGTTTTGTTTCTCGCTCCGACACGGGTAGTAAATCACGGCGTAAATCCATTAAAATGTTTTGGGGAAGCGGTACCTGCTGAGAATCCACTCGTGAGTTCTCACTGAACAGATCAGCACGCTCTTTGAAAACGCGCTCCCAGCGGAGGAGCAGACGCTTCTCAAAGTCCTCCAAAAGCGCAAAATAAACCGTGATACTTGTATTTGTACTTGTAAGAATTCTTGTGAGGTTGTCCTGTCACAGCAGATTTTTATAGCTTGTCTCACCAATCATTCAAAATGTCTGCTAAATTACTAATTGATAAATTTTGTATAGAGGCAACGGAGAACATGTGTGGAGTTTGAGATTGCGGAACGCTGTGACTCCTTTAATGGGTTCTATTCGTAGTTTTGCTGTCCTACCACTAGGTTTTGTGTGTACGCATGGTCAGAGTTGTGCTTAAATTTACGCACGTTCCTAAGCACAAGTACAGGTTGATAAATTTCAGACTTTGCGCAGGAACGTTCGTACGCACTCTTTAAGCACACATCTGTGCGTACGCACGGTTGATAAATGAGGCCCCTGGAGTCTATGAAGGTCCATCCCTCTTTTCATGTGTACCTCCTGAAGCCTGTCTTCTCCTGCAACCTGAGGCCCCCCCGCTGTCACCCCTCCATCCTCCTGAGTCATTGATGATCACCCTGCCTTTACAGTCTACAGGATTTTGGACATCCTACCACAGGGCAGAGGTTTCCAGTACTTGGTTGACTGGGAGGGTTATGGGCTGGTGTGTAGTCTGTTCTACAGTCTGTACTCAGGACAAGGATACTCAGTGTGCATTGGCACAATGAATGTAACAGACTGAGTCTACATTATTGACACAAACTGATCTGGCATGCTTAAGTGAGCCACAGTTTCAGTGTTAACATGTAGACAGGTTATTTTTCAGAGGAGAAACCTTTGTTTTCAAAAGTACTGGCCTATAACTTCAACTTCAACTTTATTTTATTTATATGACACTTTTCCTACAAGTTGTAACACAAAGTGCCTTACAAAGCATAAAAACAAAATGAAACATTAAAATCCCCAAGAAAACCCCAAACCTCCCACCCGCACAATTATACCCATACACACACCCGTGAACATAGACATACATTTCCACACACACAACTTCACATACATACGCATCTACACAGTTAGCAGCTGATGGTGAGGAGACATGACTGGGCACTGAGATCTGAGGTGAGGAAGACGCTACCTTTGGGGGCCACGTCGACCGGGAGGCATCCCGGCCCATTGCTGCTGCAGGGGGCGCCGTCACAGGGACCACCAGCCCGGGCAGACAGGAGGCTCCGCACCAAGGTGTAGAGCTCTCTTAGAGCTCTAGAGCTCTAAGCAAACAAGACTCAAATTTGCAAGAAGAAAACACAAGATTCCTGACAGGACAGATACAGGGCAGCAGTCTCCAACTGCCTCCTTTCTGAGGGCTGCCACATTTGCTAATCATTGAATTTGCCTCAACACAAAAGAGAGAGGACCAGCAAAATGAGGAGGTATGCTGCTACAACAATGGCTGCTCTATGTCCGCTCTCTTAAATCTGGTTGATGTCTCTTTCACTTTGCTCCTTGACTGTTTTAACAACCCCTGCTAGTTTTTGCACTGTTTTACTTCTTCTTGTCTTTCTTTCTACTGGTGACTGCTCAGCCTTTAACCACTGATCTAAGGCTTTGTGCTCATCACATAATTTCCCTCATGTTGTATAATGGCACCATCAGGAAATAAGATAAGATATAGATAAGAATTTTATTTATCCCTGAGGAAGAATTCGATTGTCTGGGTTCTCATTTCTCAGGTTTTATGTCATCTATTATTTGCGGTCAAGTTGTAGAGTCTGATTGTTGTAGGTACAAAAAGATCTTTTGAATCTTTTTGTTCTGTGGTGAAGTGAGAGCAGCAGAAGGTGTAAGAAGGTATCATGAAGTGGATAGTCCATGTTCTTAAGAGAAGTCTTCACCTTTCTCAATGTACATCTCTCCACCACACCCTCCGTGAGTCCAACTTTTTGAAGCCAGCTTTTTTCACCAGTTTGTTCAGACGCCTTGCATCTTTGTGTGTGGCAATGGTAGGATCATTCAGTTAAAAGCAATATTTTATTTTTTTCTTATCACTGCCGATGACTACCATGCCATGCAGAGGGGAGGAAAAAGGGGAATGGAGGACAAAGAGACACTCAAAACTAAATGACAGTGCCAGAAGCACAAATGGATGGTGAAGAGGAGAATGGAGCTTCTGGAGGGGTGGATAGCACTGAGGGCCAAGGTCAGGAAACAACACTCTCAGACCTGGTTTCCCTCTTCGGTCCCACATGTGGCAGCAGGAGGCCAGACAGAAGGAGGAAAATGCCCAGCAAGAACAGTGCTTCAGAGCACTCCAACACCAGTTCCAACTTTTGCAGTTGGGAGTGCATGAAGTCCCTGAATCCCTGCAAAGAGAGCCAGAACAATCAGACTCTGAGCCTTTGGAAGTTAATGCAACTTCACAAGCTGCTCCCACTAGTGAGACTGTAACTCAGCCTCAGCATACATCAGGTCAGTTTCGCTCTTACGAGCCTAGACTTGAGAAGCTTTCAAATGATTATGACATTGAACATTTTTTGATTACCTTTGGACGTATTGCTCAAGTTTGCCACTGGCTGAAAGATGACTGGGTTTTTCACCTCATACCATTACTTACTGGCAAAGCTAGAGGTGCATATGTTAATATTGATGTTGATGATTCTGTTGACTATGATAAAATCAAAGCAGCCATTCTAGACAAATACAATATATATCCTGAGAGATATCGCCAGAGATGAAAACACGAAGGAGCTGTATGCACGGTTGAAGAAGTCATATGGGAAGTAGATTAACCCAAAAGGTAAAACAGTCCAGGAAATTGGTGAAATGATAATCTTGGTGCAATACGTGAGAATGCGTCAAGTAAGAACGATCCAAGTTCCGCTGTTGAAGCTGTTAAGCTTGCTGGTGTGTTTGTGGCTGCATGGAGAAATGTGCAGCCCTGGAGCTACACGGTAATGGAAAGGAGGGACAGCCACAAACCAGCTACTCAGTACCAGCATAAATCAACCACAGTTGCGAATAAGCCTCCTGGCGAGAGAATCGGACAACTAATACATCT
This sequence comes from Xyrichtys novacula, assembly GCA_962446985.1. NCBI lineage: Eukaryota > Metazoa > Chordata > Actinopteri > Labriformes > Labridae > Xyrichtys > Xyrichtys novacula. The sequence goes on along the minus strand of OY660874.1, from coordinate 1,069,348 downwards.
TCAAAACCCTCTGCTAAGAATCTAATTTGTTACCTTTGTGGAATGGAAGGCCATACAATACCACTGTGCCCCCAAAACACATCTAAAACACACTCAAATGTGTTTTGTGCCATGGCGTATTGGAAATTAGTCAAATTTGACTCATGCTAAAATGACCTCACTTGAGATAAATGGTAAAACACTAAAAGCACTCATTGACTCAGGTAGTGACCAGACCCTGATGAACAGGCATTTTGTAACTCCAAATGTTATTAGCCCCATTGAGACCATCCCTGTTTGCTGTGTACATGGAGATGAAAAACCTTATCCTACAGTATACATGTACATCAAGGTAGAAAGAAAGACTTCCCTCCTAAATATTAGTGTTGTTGATAATCTTTGGTGTTGTTGAGAATGTCTGCAAAACGGTGTGGGCTTCATTGATAATTGGGGCAAGCCTGGTCTGATCAGTCGGGACAGCATTCATCCCACTCACAATGGTGCGGCCTGTTTATTCAGAAATCTGGCTGATTTTATTAGTCCTTCTCACTGACAATACAGAGCTGAGATCAGGGAGCAGAGCTGCAGTTCAACATGCTCCTCTGCACTTCCTTTGGAGTAGTTTCCTAGCCACTATCACTTTAATATAGAGACCAGGGAGCAGAGCTGCAGTCCTACATGTTCCTCTGCACTCCCTTCAGAGCAGCCTCCTAGCTACTACCACTTTATTATAGAGACTAGGGAGCAGAGCTGCAGTCCTATATGCTCCTCTGCACTTTCTTTAGAGCAGCTTCCTAGGTACTATCACTTTATTATCAAGACTGTGTCTTTCCCTTGTCCTTGACTCTTTCATTCTGACTGGTTGATTAACAAAGGAGTAAATAACAAGAACTAAGTCCCTAAACTTTCACACTCCTCAGGATTCTGGCCGAGGTAGTGGAGTTGCAGCTATTTATAATTCCAGTCTTCAAATTAACCCTAGACCAAAACTGAATTATAATTCTTTGAAAGTCTTGTTCTCAGTCTTCTACATCCAGCCTCAAAGACCATAAGACCACCAGTATTTGCTATAGTTTATCCCCCTCTCATCCCATACTCTAAATTTTTGTCAGAATTCTCAGAGTTTCTATCTGATCTAGTTCTTAGTGCAGACAAGGTCATTGTTGTAGGTGAATTTAATATTCATGTGGATGTGGAAAATGACAGCCTAAGCAATGCTTTCTTGTCTTTGTTAGACTCAACTGGGTTTTTACAGTGTGTAGATATACCTAAACACTGTTTTATCCACACCCTCGATCTTGTCCTGGCTTATGGCCGTGAAGCTGAAACCTTGTCAGTTAGCTCATTAAATCCCCTTTTATCAGATCACATCCTGGTAACTTTTGAATGTATGCTATCAGGCTACTCTACGACTACGACTACTCTAATCTATCTCCTCTGTTTATCAGGTTGGGGAACTGTGTTTCTGGGACATTAATGAGTAGTACAGGGGCTCCACAAGGGAAAGTCCTGGTGCCATTCCTATTCACACTGTATACATCAGACTTCAAATACAGCACTGAGTCCTGCCACATTCAGAAATACTCTGACACTGCTATCATGGCATGTATCAGAAATGGACAAGAAGCTGAATAGAGATCCGATAAGAGCCTTCAGTGACTGGAGTCACAACAACTGCCTCCTCGTCAACACCTCAAAGGCAAAGGAGATGGTCATAGACTTTCACAGATCCAAACCCCCTCTTCAACCAGTGAACACCTGTGGTAGTACTTGAGCCAAGAACCAAAATTTCACATATCGGTACCACCTGGGTGGGCAAATTCTAGTTGTGATTTTTTTATTGCTATACATCCCTACAATAAGTTTTTATATGATAGACCTTGGTAACTGGTAGCTTAATTGTAGTTATCACTCATTAAAGTAATAGAGTGCAGCTGTTAAAAAACGAAAAATCGCCTTCCTTCAAAATTAGCTTTCTTTCATTTTAACCTCTCATTTAGGTGTGTTTGAACTATTGGCTAGCCATAGAGACTTGTATTAACCCCCTAAGTAGTATTTCAAGTAATTTATCTAAAACAGGTGTGTATATATAAGCTTCAATTAGCCAATTGTCAGGTCTAAATCAAGGTCTAAATTGAGGATATTTTTTTACTTAGAGGTAGAAGTAAAGTAAATGCAGACTAATAGCATTATAATAACACAACCTTAATATGACACTGACATATTTTAAATGCAGGCACTCAATAAACAATCATCCTGGCTGGTGCAGGGCAAGAAATAAGATCTACTGATGTATACACTCTTTACAATCATCTGAGAAAAACTCAAATTCCTATTCAAAGTCCTATTCTTTCCATAAGGAACAGTGACAGCAAATATGACTGTCAAGTTTTGGCTTAGTACATATTACTGTCACTGAGTCACAGTGGGTCTGTTAACATAGCTCCCTTTGGTCATCATTTATTAATCAACATCAGTAATCGACATCAGTGTCTGTATCTTCTTCTACATCTGAGTCTGCCGGGTGTGCAAGGGGCTCTTCCTCACTGTATTGGTTGGCACAAGTTTGTAATTTGCACAGGTTTGTGCACTTCAGCCCATTGCTGAGACAGGTGCAGTCTGGTGGTTTGCATGTCCTCACACACTTGCAGGATAGCAACTGCAAAACCGCATCTGGTGCATTAATAGGCAATCCTGACATGGTGGAAGCTGGCTGGACTCAACTTTAGCCAAGGTCCTGCATGAAGGAGGTGATAGTGAAAGGATTGATGTTGTCTTTGACGTCTACAAGGACATGTCAATCAAAAATTCAGAAAGACTAAACAGAGGTGCAGACATGGGGATCCAGTTCAGAAACATTGTTTCTGGCCACAATATTCAGCAGTGGAGGAAACTTCTCTTCAGCCCTGCCAACAAAGCCAGTCTCATCAAGTTCTTGGTGGAGGAATGGAGTTTTTCTCAGATGATTGTATACACTGTGTGCACAATTATTAGGCAAGTTGTATTTTTGAGGATAAATTTTATTTTTGAACAACTGCAGTGCTCTCAGTCAATCCAAAATGTTAATAAACCTCAAACCTAAATATTTAAGGGAGTAAAAGTGAGATTTTGGCTTCCTTAGGAGAATATCTATGTGTGCACAATTATTGGGGGCAGCTATTAGTGTGCAGAATTATTATGCAACTAAATTAAAAATGAAAATGTTTCCATCTCACTTGTTTATTGTCACTTGTTAAAGTGAGAATGATAAACAAACAACTCAATTTACAAATAAAAATTGTTGAAATTAAAAAAAAAAAATCAGTGACCAATATAGCCACCCTTCTTTTCATTAACAGTCATAAGCCTTCCATTCATCGAGTCTTTCAGTTTCTTGATCTGCTGACGATCAACTTTTTGTGTTGCAGTAACCAAAGCCTCCCAGACACTGTTCCAGACACTGTTCAGAGAGGTTTACTGTCTTCCTTCATTGTAAATTTCCCGTTTAAGAGGGGCTCACAAGTTCTCAACAGGGTTTAGGTCAGGTGAAGAAGGAGGCCATGTCATTATTCTTTCGTTTTTAAGGCCTTTACTGGCGAGCCACATAGTGGAGTACTTTGTTGCATGCAATGGAGCATTGTCCTACATAAGAATCATGGTTTTCTTGAAAGATGCAAACTTTTGCCTGTACCACAGCTTGAAGAAAGTGTCTTCTAAAAACTGGCAGTAGGTTTGGGAGTTGATTTTAAGTCCATCTTCAACTCGAAAAGGTCCAGCTAGCTCATCTTTAATAATACCAGCCCATACCAGTACCCCGCCTCCACCTTGCTGGTGTCTGATTCGAAGTGGAGCTCTGTGCCCATTACTGATCCAGCCACAGGCCCATCCATCTGGTCCGTCAAGAGTCACTCTCATCCCATCAGTCCATAAAACCTTTGAAAAATCTCTCTTCAGATATTTCTTGGCCCAGTCTTGACGATTCAACTTGTGTCTTGTTCAGTGGTGGTCAGGTTTCAGCCTTCCTTACTTTGGCCATGTCTCTGAGCACTGAACACCTTGTACTTCTGGGCACTCCAGGTAGGTTACAGTTCTGGAATATGACAGCACCGGAGGATAAGCGGTAAAGGTAGCTTTACGTTTGAGTCTTCTCAAATCTTTGGCAGTTAATTTGCGTCTTTTTTTCTTAACAAATTTCTTGCAACCCTGTTGACTATTTGCATCAAAATGTTTGCTGGTTCTGTGATCACGCCCAAATATCTAAGCAATTTCAAGAGTGCTGCATCCCTCTGAAAGACTTTTTACAATTTTTGACTTTTCAGAGTCACTTAAATCTCTTTTTTGGCCCATTTTACCTGAGGAAAAGAAGCTGCCTAATAATTATGCACACCTTGATATAGGGTTTTGATCTCCTTAGGCCCCAGCCTCCCTCATTACACCAATACACATTACCTGATATGCTTATATCCAATAAACATTCAAGTTTATACAGCTTGGAGTTGGAAAATATGCATAAAAATGATGATATGATCAAAATACTCACTTGCCTAATAATTGTGCACACAGTGTAGAGTGTATACATCAGTAGATCTTATTTTGTATTTAAGATATGTCAGTGTCATTTCAAAGTTGTGTTATTATAATGCTATTAGTCTGCATTTACTTTACTTCTACTTCTAAGTCAAAAAATATCCTTAATTTAGACCTTGATTTAGACCTGACAATTGGCTAATTGAAGCTTATATATACCTGTATTAGATAAATTACTTGAAATACTACTTAGGGGGTTATTACAAGTCTCTATGGCTAGCCAATAGTTCAAACACACCTAAATGAGAGGTTAAAATGAAAGAAAGCTAATTTTGAAGGAAGGCGATTTTTCATTTTTGAACAGCTGCACTCTATTACTTTAATGAGTGATAACTACAATAAAGCTACCAGTTACCAAGGTCTATCATATAAAAACTTATTGTAGGGATGTATAGCAATAAAAAAATTACAACTAGAATTTGCCCACCCAGGTGGTACCGATATGTGAAATTTTGGTTCTTGGCTCAAGTGCTATGATACCTGAAAGAACTGCTCCACCATCAAATTGGGCCACACCCACTTCATCAACTCATTTAATTAGACACAGGTTTGATTCATTTATAGAAAAGTGAAGTGTGACCCAAAAAGAGTATGACTTTTAATGTGCTTTTGACTTTCTGTGTTGCTTTTGGAGTTAACAAAAATTCACCTATTGAGGAAAATAACAAAATGAGAAAAAATATAAAAAGCTACCCCTATGAAAAGTCTATCATATTTTAATTTACTTATATTGACCCTAAAAACAATTTAGTATATGTAAGGTTTTGCCCACCCAAGTGGTACCGACATCTGGTCCGGCTCAAGGACTATGGAGTGGACATCGAAGTGGTGACACCATATAAATATCTAGGTGTACATCTGGATAATAAGTTGGACTGGTCTAACAATATAGAATTCATCTACAGAAAGGGAAGAGCCGCCTCTTTTGCCTGAGAAGACTCCAATCAATAAACATTTGAAGTAAGATGCTGCAGATGTTTTATCAGTCTGAGGTGTCTACAGTGTTCTGTTCTACGCTGCAGTCTGCTGGGGAGGAAGCATCAAACACAAAGATGCAAGACGTGTGAACAAACTGGTGAAAAAAGCTGGCTCTGTGGTTGGATTGAAGCTGGACTCAGTGGAGGATGTGGTGGAGAGACGTACATTGAGGAAGGTGGAGACTTTTCTAAAAAATATGGATCACCCACTTCACAACACCTTGATAGACCAAAGGGCCAACGGTGGTGGACGGCTCCTCTCTCTTTGCTGCAGGACAGAAAGATTCAGAAGAACTCAAAACACATCTGTTCCAAATTGTATATTCTCTTTAACTGTCCATCTTCATACCTGTATGTTGTTTTTATTTATTTTAACTGTGTTTTAACTGTGTTTTTAATGCCCTGTACAGTGTCCTTGGGTGTCCAGAAAGGCACTTTTAAATAAAATGTATTATTATTATTATTAAGATCTTTTGTACCCACAGCCATCAGACTTTACAACTCTCCTGTAAATAGTAGATTATTAATTAGTAGAAATAGTAGACTTTTAGAGACATGACAATGAAACAACAGACAATTGAATTTCCCTTCCGGGATCAATAAAGTAATTTTAAATCTTATTCTCCTCATAACAAAACTGTGCTAACTAGAAGGTGTAGTAGAATCTTTTCATACATTTAGGTTAAGAAATATAGAGTGATTATCTTTTATTAAGGGGTTACAAATAATCTGGGTTGGCCTGCTTATGCAGCCTCATGACTCAGAGGTTGTATACAAGGCTGTTTTGCAGGGACCAAAACTATCTGTCTGCCAGAACATTTAGGGCTTTATTTTCATGCCTGCTGGTGGAGCAGCGGACAGTGGCGAACCCCGTGCAGTCGTATTTCCTTCTGGCGGAGCCTGGTGCACAGCCAGTTTGGTATTTTCGTAGACTGAGGCGCACCCAGGGCCGCCAACCTGGGCGTCGTGGCACGGCAGGGAGAGGTGTCGACAGAATTAGCTGGCGCAGTGACATTTTCGTGCTCGCCGGCTGCATGGAGAGTGCGCTGAAAGCTCGCCAATTCAAACCTGGTCAGCTTTCAGCGCAGGCGGAGCACAGCTGGGGCCTGTTCTACGAAGCAAGTTCAACTTAGCGAGGTAGCCTTGGAGCTACCTCACTCAACTTAGCGCGGTAGCCAGCGGTCTCGCTAAGCGGTTTTACGACGCTGGTTATCAACCTCATAAGTGGATCCATGGATCAGTCTGGAGCATCAGAGCAGGCTAGAGAGTGAAGGACTGCGTACTTCACAAACGAGGAGAAGGAGACGATCATGAGAAAGTATGAAGAATTCAAAGCTACCATAAACCTCAAAAGCAACACCGTCGCCGCTGCAAAAGCACGGAGAGAATGCTGGCAGAAAATGCATCTTTGATGCCATTATCACCCTGAAAAAGCACTGTTCAACATGCGCTTTTAACTAAGGTGACAGTCCCCGAATTGGATGATCTGTCCCCGGCTAAAGCTGTCCCCGATTTAAGCGTTTCATGAATGAGAACAAAAATGTTGCATGTGGGCTAGAACAACGGTTATTACAGTAGGTAGGAAGCAGTGGCGATTGCTCTAAGACTGCAAGGGAAGCTCAGCTTCCCTTAAAATGTCACCCCCCCAAAAAAAGAAAAAGTGGTGAAATACGTACTGCTGTGTGTACATTTCATTAACTAAATACGCGCTAGAAAGCCTTCATCTTTTGTTCAGAATCAGCTTCTCATCACAGTGTGATAAGAAGCTGATTCTGCACAACTTCGTTCTCATTCATCCTTGCAGCACCTCAGCGCTTTAAACAGCCGGACGCTCGGCTTCTGCTGACTTCAATGTGGAAGCTCAAAGTGGGTTGTTCCAGCAGTGAAACTAGACGCTCATTGGATAAATGCTGGGCTTTGTCCTGCCCATCGGACGCTCGGCGTCTCTGGAGTTCTATGGCGAGAGGGCGGTCCCGACTTTCTCCCGGACTCCGAGCTTCTGCATCCATGATTGGATGAGCTGTCTGAGGCGGAATCCTTTTTTGATTGACAGCTAAACAAGCGAATCAGCGATCTTGAAGAATAAAACATCTACCAAAGCAATTTCCAAGTTATTCATTCCGTTGTTCTTAACTGCTCCAGAGACTTTACCGATCCTCAGACTTTTGTCTTTGTTAAAAATGACTGCCGTTGTGTTTGGCGACTCTGTTCTGTTACATACAAATAAACAAACACAATTATGATGTAGGCCAGAAAAATGAGCTTCCACTCCTTGAAAGACCAGCAGCTGCCACTGGGAGGAAGCACAAGTAAGCAGTCCTGAACAACAGCATTTATGGGGGTTATTATAAGGGGCGTGCGCTGCTACTTAATAGTACTGAGATGTTGTCTGTGATCACACAGCCCATGCAGCTCATGCCCATTCATTTCCAAGATGAATTCACTCATTTGTTCATTCCTATCGTGTTTAAATTTTTTGTGTGATATGTCGGCCATATGAGCCTTTCATAAAGGTGGTCATCCGGAAAAGTAAGTGGGTCCGTGCAGTCCCTGAAAACTCTCGTGCACCGGAGTGCTCCTCCGCAGACAATACGAGCACCGAGGTCTATAGGATCCTCCAAGAACGGACAAGCCGTTTTTCGAGAGAGCTCATTGGTCAGTGGGTGAGCTCAATCTGGAACTTAACCTGCCCCGGAGCAGGTTAGCCGTTCAGTGTATGTTGCTATGGAGACTCGCCTCGCTAAGAAGTGAACCCGCGTCGTAGAACAGGAAACCCCGAACTTACCCTCGAAGTTACCTCGCTAAGCAGTAATCCTGCTTCGTAGAACAGGCCCCTAGTCTAGTGGTATTTTGGTAGACCAGTGCGCATGTAGTGCGCATACGTCACCGATGCCTCTTTTCAGTGCAATAAATAATCAACAACAGCCAAAATTCTACGTTAGCAAATACATTTAGATTTATAGATATATTCTAATCTATATCTGATCTGCTAAGCAAGTTTGGCACGCGTTTGAACACACAACCTGACCGAATCAACACAGCTGAAACAGCACTAAATTAAATATCCAGTAACCAGTCACGCATGATGAAGTTAACAAGATATTTAATTTGTCCCCCTTTCTCTCTTCCTCCTTTTTCTCGCGCAGCTGGTCTGGACATGTCTCTGTGTCCTCTCCCCATCCTGAGGCTGCGGTGGCAAGGCTGAACAGATGGTTTATTTTAGTGATCAGATGAATTACTTCGAAAATTTGAACAAAAAAGTAAAACAAACTTTAATTTTAAATAACCCGTATATCTGATTTCCCTTACATCCTTAAAATTCTGTGAATATTCAATCCGGAGTTAGGCCCACATATGAATATTATGATATTTAGTTGTGTGAGCTAAAATCATCTTATATGCCAAAATCAATGAATCAATCAATGAATCAATCAATCAACTTTATTTCTATGGCACATTTAAAATAACCACAAGGGTAGCCAAAGTGCTGTACAATGACACATAAAAACAGTCAAAGAACAAGATAAAGCGAGCAGAAATACATTAGTGCAAGGGAATAAATAAGTAGATAAATAAGCAGGCTCACGGCAAGTGCTAAAATGATAAAAAACAAAATAACACTAAAAAGTATCAAAAGCCAAGGAGTAAAAGTGTGTTTTTAAAAGGGATTTAAAAACAGGAAATGAGGAGGCCTGTCTGATTTTCAAGGGCAACTCATTCCAGAGCTTCGGGGCAGCAGCAGCAAACGCTCTGTCCCCTCTGAGCTTCAGCCTTGTATTTGGGACCGTCAGTAGCAGCTGATCGGCTGATCTTAGGGGTCGGGGTGGGCAATAAGGCTGGAGCATCTCAGAAATGTAAGGTGGAGCAAGATTGTTCAGGCTTTTAAAAACAAATATTAAAAGCTTAAAATTAATTCTGTGCTGTACAGGGAGCCAGTGTAAGGATGCCAGGATGGGGGTGATGTGCTCACGCCTGCGGGTCTGGGTGAGGAGACGTGCAGCAGAGTTCTGCACAAGCTGTAGGCGGGCAAGGGAAGCCTGGCTAATCCCTATGTACAAAGAGTTACAGTAATCGAGACGGGTAGTGATGAAAGCATGGATTAATTTTTCCAGGTCAGGTCTTGATAAAATGGGCTTCACCTTCGCTATTTGACGTCGCTGATAAAAACTTTTTTGTACCACCCCGCTGATCTGCTTCTCATATTTAAAATCAGGGTCAAATTCAACTCCGAGATTGGTGACGACATCCTTCAGATAGGGTGAGAGGGAGCCAAGGTCGATGTTGGGGGGGTGGCCGCCACTTGGTCCAAACAACATTACTTCGGTCTTGTTCTCATTAAAGCTGAGGAAGTTAAAAGAAAGCCAGGCTTTAATGTCCTTAAGGCAGTCAGTAAGTTGTTGGACTGAGTTGTTCTGTGCCAGTGGAAAATAGATCTGACAATCATCAGCATAAAAATGAAAGGATATGCCATGTTTCCTAAAAACAGAACCAAGGGGGAGCAGATAAAAGGCAAATAAAAGAGGGCCGAGGATTGAGCCCTGGGGGACCCCATGTGGGAGGGGAGCTGTTGACGACACAGAGTTGTCAAGTTGAACACAGAAACTTCTGTCCGTTAAGTCCAGGGCGACACCCTTAATGCCCACACAGTGCTCCAGGCAAGAGATTAAAATGCTGTGGTCAACAGTGTCAAATGCAGCAGACAGATCTAGGAGCACAAGGACAACAAACTTTCCAGAGTCTGTTGACAAGAGAATATCGTTTGACACCTTTAAAAGCGCTGACTCTGTGCTATGGAGAGCTTTAAAACCAGACTGGAACAACTCTGTGATACCATTATCTTCCGAAAAATGGCAACAATTGATTGTAGACCACCTTCTCTAGAATCTTGGACAGATATGGAAGATTTGAGATGGGCCTGAAACTGGCACAGAGGAATGGGTCAAGGCCAGTTTTTTTAAGTAGAGGTCGTACTACAGCATGTTTGAAATCCTTAGGTACTGTACCAGAGGAGAGGCTACTGTTAACAATATTAAGGACACTTGGTCCAATAGTAGCAAGTACTTCTTTAAACAAGCGAGGGGGGATGGCATCTGCAGGGGAACCAGAAGGCTTCATATGGCTGACTATGTCCTTAAAAACGGAGAGGGACACAGACTCAAATTTGGCAAAGACAGATGAGGGGTGCAGAGGGGCTGAAGGGTCATACGAAGGTTGAGAGATACAGGCTCTGGTTGACAGAATTTTATCAGTGAAGAAGTGGAGGAATTTTTCACAAATTTCAGTGGAGGCATCAAAACCAAGAGACTTGGGAGCCTCAAGGACAGTGTTTATGGTTTTGAACAGAGCTCTGGGGTTGTTACAGTTAAAAGCAATTAATTCTGAGAAGTATTTATTCTTCTCGGCTTTCACAGTCTTTTGATAATTCCAAAGGCTATCTTTAAAGATGCCAAAAGACACATGCAGTCTGTCATTTTTCCACCTGCGCTCCGCCCTCCTGCACTCACGCCTGGCTGCATGGGTGACGTCATTCAACCAGGGCTCGGGCGTAGGTTTGGTGCGCCGGGTTTTCAGAGGAGCGATCGTGTCCAGTGTTTGTAGACAGGTGGAGTGAAATCTCAGTACCAGTTCCTCAGTATCCACACACACAGGGGCTGCAGAGTCATCCTCGCAGAGACCAACGTAGGTATAGGAGAACAGAGCAGGCGAGGAAGAGTTAAACATGCGACGCGGTTTAGGAGGAGCACGCAATTTAACCGGACACTGAGTGGGGATGTCAAATAAAATCGGCATATGATCCTGGAAAACAGCGTCACAAATGTCGAGGTTGGAAACACACAGACCATGCGAGAGCACCAAGTCTAGTGTGTGCCCGAGATTATGTGTAGAACCGGACACAGACTGCACAAAGTTAAAAGAGTCAATGAGATTTAAAAAGCTCCTGGAGACTGGCTCTTCAGGGCAACAAGTGTGAATATTAAAATCACCAACAATAAGGACACGGTCGTATTTCGGCAAAATTTCGGCCAGAAATTCAGAAAAGTCACTTATAAAATCCTTATTGTACTTGGGTGGTCGATAAATGACGGCGCACAGGACAACATGAGAGCAGCCCAGTTCAAACAAGCACATTTCAAAACTTGCAAAGGAGATTTTCAGGCTGATCTGCCGGCATTATAAGTTGCTTTTAAAAATAACTGCTATTCCACCTCCTTTTCGACCAGACGACCGCGGGGAATTAAAATAGCAGCAATCCGGCCGGCAGAGTTCAATAAGAGGACTGGACTCACCGGTACTCAGCCATGTCTCCGTCACACAGAGAAAATCCAATCCACGAGACATGAGGAAATCCTTCAAGATAAAAGTTTTGTTTGCCAGTGATCTGGCATTGACAAGGCCGAACCTGGCAGAGATCGGCACATCCGAGGCATCGGCTGATCGTGGAGCCCGACACAGGGCCCGTAGATGGCGGGGATTCACCCAACGATGGCAGGGAGGAGGAGAGCAGGAGCCGCGGGGATGGATTACCTCACCCGAACCGACGACGGGTACCAGCCAGGAGTCGACAGGGTCCAGCGATCGCAGATGAAGAAAGAGACCAGATCCCGCTCCATTTCTCCTCAGGGAAACTGCGGAAGATCGAGCCAAGAGAGCTTTAACTCTCACCAGCTGGCCGCTGTGTTTGCCATGGCGGCGCCGGCGTTTACGCCGGGGAAGTGGAGCGAGGGTGCGGCGAAGGTGAGAAGGTGTCCCGGGGAGGTGAAACAGTTTAAACGTCTTGTGACCGCAGTGATCGGGATCTAATTTCACCAAATCCTTGGCAGAGGGGCGAAGATCCAGCAGTGTTTGGCGGTCATACACAAGCAGTGAGCTGACATTATTTGTAACGATAGACACAAACAGCAGCACAAACACAAACAGCGCAGACAGCGAGAGACGGCAGGCCACACACACCGGCGCCATCTTGGGTCTCATCATAAACATGTTCTCGAATGAAAGAGAGATCCAGGCCACGAAGCACGATGCGTCCTTTACGCACAGGTGGTTCTGATTTTAATGCCAATATTGGAATTTACATTGTGATCTGTGCACGCAACCCACCTTCGTCATGTAGGGTTTAAATATATGCAACTTAATGTGATTGTCTTTATTTGGGAAAACGTGTGTTTGTCTTACTGGTGGGTACAACCTTACACACACCAAATCCCTCTGTGCTTATTTGAGAAAGTGTGCAGCGTTTACAGCGACACTTGTTGAGGGGCTGCCTTCTGTCGCCATAGTGTCGCATTGCTGTCCTAAGCCACCTCAAATCCTGGATGACCAATAACTTTCTGATGAGCAACTCAGACAAAACTGAAGTTCTTGTCCTCGGTCCTAAACACATTAGAGAGGCATTCTCTCCAAACATAACTAAGCTAGATGGCATCAGTCTGGCATCCAGTTCCACTGTACAGAATCTAGGAGTTTTATTTGATCAAGATTTGTCCTTTGGCTCCCACATTCAACAAATCTCTTGGATAGCTTTTTTTCCACCTGTGCAATATCTCAGTAATTCGACCCATCTTTTCTCAGAGTGATGCAAAAAAACTAGTCCATGCTTTTGTTACCGCTAGGCTGGATTAATGTGATTCTCTCTAATCAAGCTGCTCTAATAGCATTTTGAAACTCAACAGCTGTTTCAAAATGCAGCAGCTCAGGTATTGACTAGAACTAGAAGAAGGGAGCACATCTCTCCTGTCTGAGCGTCTCTTCATTGGCTCCCCATTAAATCTAGAATAGGAGGTTTTCAGTCATGTGATCCTGACTTTGATTCGCGTGAGGACCAAATGGAGGGCAGGAAGTGACCGACTGCAATGGAGGAGATGCGCCGGAGGAAAACCACCGGCCTCACACCATTCACGGGATTCGGCGCTGGGCTCTTCCCTCTCCGCTCGCCGTTACTGAGGGAATCCTGGTTAGTTTCTTTTCCTCCACTTAGTTATATGCTTAAATTCAGCGGGTCGTCTCGTCTGATCTGAGGTCGTAGTCGGAGGATGGGGGTCAGGGGGGCAGGGATAGGGGCCGAAAGGACCCCCTTTTCCCCGTTCACCCCCTCCAGAGCTCTAGGGCGCTCCGCACCCCCCTCCCTACACAGTTTGACACGACTCAACTTCGAATGAAAGAATTTAACTACGGGCTGAAAATGAGTCATTACCTTTGACAAAGTGGTCACTGCACACACGGGCATTATCCGACGCAGCTCCTCCAGACCGTAGGCCAGTGGTTCTCAAGTCCAGTCCTCAAGCCCCCCCGTCCTGCATGTTTTGGATGTTTCCCTGTTCCAACACACCTGATTCAAATAATCAGCTCTAATCAAGCTCTGAAATGGTTTAATAATGAGCTGATCATTTGAATCAGGTGTGTTGAAGCAGGGAAACATCCAAAACATGCAGGACGGGGGGGCTCGAGGACTGGATTTGAGAACCACTGCCGTAGGCGGAGATTAAAAAGCTATTTTTCCAGCGTTTTTCAGTCAGCTTCTTATATCTTTCCCCTTTGTCTAACACTACTTTGGGCACACAATAAAAGTTCTTGTTTTGTTGCCTGTTCAATCGATTCGAGCAGCCGTAAACGGAGCAAAACATCGGCATGTTGCTGGTCTCTATAGCAGCAACTCACTTCCTGCCCTCCATCTGTATTGCGCGCGTGCCGGGTAACACAGAAGTGACGTCAAGTGAAAACCTCCTTTTCAGTTTAAAATCCTCCTTATGACATTTAAAGCGCTTAATGGCCAGGCTCCATCATATCTTGAAGAGCTCGAAATACCTTACTTTCCGTCTAGACCATTACAGTCTGCAGGTCTGCTCATTGTACCAAATGTCTCTAAAAGTAGTACTGGAGGTAGAGCTTTCAGCTATCAGGCACCTCTCCTCTGGAATCATTTACTGTTTGAGGTTCAGGGGGCAGACACCCTCTCAACATTCAAGAGTAGACTTAAAACTTTCCTCTTTGATAAAGCTTATGGTTAGGGCTGATTTGAACCAGCTTTTAGTTATGCTGCTGTAGGTTTAGACTGCTGGGGTTATCTGGCACACTGAGCTCCTGTCTGTCCCTCTCTCTCCTCTCTCCTTCAGATCTTTACATCCCATTTAAGTCACTAACCAGATCTCTCTGAGTGTCCCTGAGTCTCTTATGTTCCTCTGGACTGATGCTGCAGACCGTCTTCTGTGGACCTGCCTGAGCCCAGCTGCATCATCTATAATTGTCCACCCCTAGCCCTGAACTCCTCCATCGCTTGGGTTCCTCTGTACTGTTTCTAAAGACATGAATGTCAGCCTAACTGACATAAAAACATAAATCTAGAGTAAACTGCCAATTGACCTGCCAACTTTAATCACCTTAAATTAATTTGACACAGTCCATAATTACTTATTGTCATAATAACACTTCTTACGGACCTTTTATGGCATATGTTGTATTTTGTGTGTAGCTATCCCCCTTTTTCTTCTACAGAGGTTTGGCGGCTCCTCTCTGGCTTTTTCAGCTCCAACAACCCTGCACCTCATCTCCTGTAATCACCAGCTGCACTTAAGCTTTGCTTGGAGGACTCTCTATGCCAGATTATTCCCACACCTCTCGTGTGCCTCTTGAGCCCATCCTCAAACCTCTGCCATGGCTGCCACAACTCTCACATTGGAAACTCACCTGCCTTCACTACCACTCACATGCCACATCTCCACACCACACCACACAGCTTCTCCACTCCCTGGACCTTGGATCCTCTCCCCCTCACCTCCATAAATAATAAATATTTCACCACTTCCCTCTGCCTCCAATTTGCTTTTGGGTTCAGAACAAAACTACATACAGGACAACCTGACACTTATTTCTTTATCCTGTACATTGAAGTCATATTCTCCCATCTCACTACTAACTAGATGTCTCTGAATGTCCCTGAGCCCCCCAGTCTCCTAGGTTCCTCTGGACTGATGCTTCAGACAGCTGGCTGCTGTGGAACTGCCTGACTCCAGCTTTCTTAGTTCATGATTCTCTGCCTCAGGCCCTGAACTCCCTCTTCTCTTAGGTCCCTCTGGACTGTTGCTGCAGACATGAACATCAGCCTCACCGGTATTAAGAACATAAAGCTAAAATTAACTACTATTAGGCCTGCTGACCCTAAGAACTAAAAATTTATTTAACATGGTCCATAATGACTTATATCCTAATCCTATAAACTGAATTCATATTGTTTCATCTTTACTTGCTCTGCAACCACAACTCTATATGAGCTGTTGTTGTTGTTGCTCTTATTTTAATGTTGCTGCTGTCCCCTGTCTCTCTCTCTCTCTCTCTCTCTCACCCTTGTTCTCTTTTCTCTCTCCCTCCCTCTCCCTTACTCATTCTCTCTCTTTCCTACTCCCTTGTTCTCTTTCTCACCCCCTGCCCTCCCACCTACTCCTCTCTGTATTTCTCCTTTCCGATCTCTGTATTTCTCCCCAACTCAGCAGCGGTGAGGTGGCTGTCTAACATGAATCTTGTCCTACCTAAGGTTTCTGCCTGTTAAAAGTAAGTTTTTCTTTGGCACTGTCACTCATGTTAGATGAGATCAAATCTGTCCCATCTCATGACTGGGTCTTGGTGAGTGTGGTCTAGACCTGCTCATTTTTTTGGAAAGCATCTTGGGATAACAACTGTTGTGAATTGGCGCTATATAAATAAAATTTGATTGATTGATTGATTGATTAATAATCTGCCTTTTCCTGCTGTGCTTGGTCGAGACCTGCCTGTATTGTTTGACATATTGAATTCTAGCCACAGATGTAACATGGCAGTGACTAGAGCTCAAGCTACGTCATTGGAGGAGCCCTCCCAGACACTCTGTGCCCTACCTAAGTCACGCCAACAAAAAACGGCAGGAGAAATTTCACCATATTGTTGTAACACCATTGTCTAGCCCTGAGCATGAACTGCACTTGGGTCTCGAAATCCCAAGCAATGTCATTAAAATGCAACAAAGTGATCCTACACTGGCACCTCTTTTGCAGAGAGCTAAAGATGAGAAACAAGTAGTGGACCCAGTTTCCTGCAGTAGCGAGGACTTCATCCTGAAAGGTGGTATCCTTTATTGTCTGTAAGAATCAGACATACAACTGTCGTTCCTGGAGAAGTTAGAGAGACTGTGTTGACCCTGGGGCACTCTGTTTCTTGGGCTGGCCATCTTGGAAAGCACAGAACTTTTACTTGAATTAAAAAACATTTCCATTGGCCTGGTTTGCGTAAAGATGTTGCCCAGTTTTTCAAAAGTTGCCCTCAGTGCCAGAGGACCTCCCCCAAAATCCCCTCCAAAGCTCCACTCCAGCCCTAGCCAATTATCAGTACCCCATTTGAGCGATTAGGAATAGAAATTGTTGGCCCTGCTAAGAGGAGTAAAAGTGGTAACTGTTACATGCTTGTAATACAGGACTTTATGACAAGGGTTTATTGTGTTAGTTTAATGAAGTTAGTTTTATAAAGTTTCCCCCCTGTGTGTTAACTTTGGTCTGATCAACCACAATATAGCCTTATTTTCAGTAAGGCTATATCTCTCGGGTGGGAGCCAGCAGGATTGGCAGAGCAGGCAGAGGTGAGCAGAACACCACGATATGGATATAGGTTTCCCCTCTTTGGTGGCAAACAGAGGCTTTTGCTTGCTGGCCAATGGCTGGCCTCTCAGGTAGCGGAACATGGAGGACAAAGGACAAAGCCAGAGTTAGTTCGAGAAATAAAAGGTGCGTTTCTCCTTATAGTTTTTTGAGTGCTTAGAAATAGAGTAAAATGGTGAGGCTTAATTGCTGTCAGCAAGAGTGAGGTCATGTGTCGGATTGAAAGAATTAGTGCATGTAGTGAATTCACTTCCTCTGAGACACTCATGAGGTCAAGAGATATAAAAGGGCTGCCCCTGAGGCATGACGCGCATGGCAAATTAATGTGCCCAAGCAAAGAGAGAAGTTCTCTTTTCGGCAGATGTACTGCCTCTCGAGCATGTCCTGTTACTTCTCTACTTAGATGCTTTTTCCTGAGTATATACGCGTAGCTATGCCTAAAGGATTGATGAGGGTAATTAGAAAGGGTAACTTAGCATAGGGGCAAATCATGAATCCTTTTTTAACCTCTTCTCTGGCAACTATTCACTATTTTTTTATCGCGGATTGTAAATTTTTACACACAAAGACACTTTTGGCATCCAGACCAAACCTGCTAGGAACTCCTGAACCAGTCCTGTTATCAAATAATTCAGGAACAGCGGTTGGATGCTTTGCCAGTGCCTTCACCAGCTCAGGGACATTTGGCAGGAGTAGACAGCTTTATTCTCTATCCATTTGTACAAGGTGCATTGTGGGAAGGCGGGTGCATTGTGGGAATGCTGGTTTCAGATGTCTCTCCCTGCAGTAACATGGCCTCTCCAAGTTGTAGGCTGAGAAAAGGCTTGGGTGGTTGGCCTGTAGCCACAGTTTTAGAGCACGGATTGGAGGTGTGAGCAGGGGTGAAAGTAGGATAAGGTTCTTGCAGATACTGTACCCATAGGCTTTGTCCAATAGAAGGATACCCAAGTTTAGCAAGGTGCCAACTCTGATGCAACAGTATCATCATCTGCTGAATCTCGCGTTCTCTTAATCATAAAATCAGTTTTCTCTGCATTTTGTCTTATTTCTGAATTTGGATTAAAGGAGCTAACTTTAAAAGTTCCCTCCTTCCGCAAAAGGCAAGAGGCGGGCCCAGGTGCCAAAGCAACCAGCATCCAATTAAAAGTGCACACTGACATGTGGCAACACACTAAGCAAATGTAGCCTGCATACATTGCAGGGGTGAAAGTTTGCATACTGCTGCATACTGGCTGTAAAGTGCTGATTATGTTTTCCTGGAACGGTGTACCACTGTGTACAGGCTTACTTTCATCCCTGCGAGGATTTGGCACCGCAGATTTGTTGTAATTGCAGCCGTGGGAGGAAAGAATGGGACGCCTGTGGAGATGGGGACTGCACTTACCAGATTCTTTCGCGGGATGGTGACACAGTTGTTGGTTGTCGCTGCGGCCTAGCACGTGCGAACCGTGTGAACCGAAGCCTTAGAATCCACTAACCAGATTCAAAGGCTTCAATCATTGAAAACATTTTGGTAAGTGATGGCTGGATAGTGCTTTCAGGATGGGATTGTCATTCAGGTCCACGGGACTTGTACAGTTAGAATAGAATAGAATAAAATAGAATAGAATAGAATAGAACCTTTATTGATCCCCCATGGGGGAAATTTTTTTGTCACAGCAGCATCACAGACGAAGAGTGCAAAAATGCAAAAAATAAAGATCGTAATATTAAGAACTTCAATAAATGTAATAATTAAGAAAAAAAATTAGGAAAAGGAAAAGGGGAGAAGAAAAATAAAACTATATACAATATACACAATTTAAATGCCAGAAAAAAGTGGTGGTGTGAGTCCAGTTTTATTACAGTTCGTTGTAAAGTCTTATTGCAGAAGGGAGGAATGATCTGCGGTAGCGCTGTGTCTGAAGGAGCTGCTTAAAACCCCCACAGTCTGGTGCAGTGGGTGAGAGGGATTGTTCATGATGGATACAAGCTTTGCTAACATCCTCCTCTCACCCACCTCCTCCAGGGAGTCCAAAGAACAGTCCAGGACAGAACTGGCCCTCCTGACCAGTCTATTCAGTCTCTTCCTGTCCCTCTCGGTGCTCCCTGCCCCCCAGCGGACCACTGCATAGAAAAGTGCAGATGCTACCACAGAGTCATAGAAAGTCCTGAGCAGAGTCCTGCACACTCCAAAGGACTTCAGTCTCCTCAGCAGGTGGAGATGACTTTGACCCTTCTTGTACAAGATGTCTGTGTTCGTTGACCAGTCCAGTTTATTGTTGAGGTGGACACCCAGGAATCTGTAGGACTCCACCATCTCGATGTCCAGACCCTGGGTGTTCACTGGAACAGTCTGAGGTGTCCTCCTGCGGAAATCCCCGACCATCTCCTTTGTCTTACTGGCATTGAGCTGGAGGTGGTTTGTGCTACACCAGTTGACAAAGTCAGTGATGACAGTCCTGTATTCCCGCTCATCCCCTGACGATACACATCTGACGATGGCTGTGTCATCAGAGAATTTCTGTAGGTGACAGCTCCCAGAGTTGTAGCTGAAGTCTGAGGTGTACAGGGTGAAGAGGAAGGGGGAGAGCACTGTCCCCTGTGGAGCCCCCGTGCTGCAGACCACCATGTCCGACACACAGTTCTGAAGCCTCACAAACTGTGGTCTATCAGTGAGGTAGTCCACGGTCCATGTGGCTAATTTACAGTCCACTCCCGCCCTCTCGAGCTTCCCCCTGAGCAGTGAAGGCTGGATAGTGTTGAAAGCACTGGAGAAGTCAAAAAACATGACCCTCACAGTGCTGCCAGTATTCTCCAAGTGAGCCATGGACCTCTGCAGCAGGTAGATGACAGCGTCGTCCACTCCGATGTTCGGCTGGTACACAAACTGCAGGGGAGCCAGATTAGAGCTCACCAGGAGGCGAAGGTTCCTCAGCACGATCCTCTCCAGAGTCTTCATCAGGTGAGAAGTGAGGGCCACAGGTCTGAAGTGGTTGGGCTATCTGGGGTGTGCTGTCTTGGGGACAGGAATCACGCAGGAAGTCTTCCACAGTGCTGGGACCCTCTCCAGACCCAGGCTCAAGCTGAAGATGTGCAGTAGCACCTCACAGAGCTGGTCTGCACAGTCCTTCAGGAGTCTGGAGCTGATGCCGTCAGGACCCGTGGCTTTCCTTGGCTTCATCTTCCTCAGCTCACTTCTCACCTGGTCAGCTTTTATGGAAAGGCTGGGGGTGGTGCTGGAGGGGGTAGTGGAGGATGAGTGGAGGGGGGTTGATGATGCCGGTGCCATGGAACTGAGGTGGTGTGAAGAAGAAGCAGCAGACGGGTCATTGGTTTGATGAGTCGGGGGAGGAGTGGGAGCAGAGTCAGATCTATTGAACAGATTCAGCTTGTTGGCCCACTCCCTGTCTCCTGCTTCAGGTCCCCTCTCGTGGCCCCTGCTATGACCTGAGATGAATTTCAGGCCTCTCCAGACCACCCTCACGTTGTTCTGTTGCAGAAGGTTTTCCATCTTGGTCTTGTAGCTGGCCTCCCCCTCTCTGATCTTCTTCTTCAGTTCCTTCTGTACCCTCCTCAGCTCCTCCTTGTCCCCGGATTTAAAGACCCTCCTCTTCTCCTTCAGGAGAACTTTAAGTTCCGGGGTCACCAAAGGTTTGCTGTTGAAGAAACACCGAACTTTCCTGTTGGGTACAGTGTTCTCAACACAGAAGTTTATATAGTCCATGATACAATCTGTCATGGTGTCAATGTCATCACCATGTGGGCCACACAGTACATCCCAGTCTGTGGTCTCGAAACAGTCCTGCAGCGCCTCAGTGGCCTCCTCAGACCACCTTTTTAATATGCCTGATGGTGGGGGGTTGTTTCCTCACCATAGGTATGTAAATGGGCTGCAGTCTCACCAGGTTGTGATCTGAGCAGCCCAGCGGGGGGAGGGGGAGGAGGTGTTTGCATACAGTAAGTCCAAAGTTTTATTTTCTCTTGTTGGGCATTACACATAGGAGAGTGATGCATGATTAAAGTCTCCAGAGATGATGATCAGAGACTGAGGGTGAGATGTTTGTAGCTTGGACACTTCACTATGGAGGAGTTCACAGGCTGCAGCAGCATCAGCCGAGGGGGGGATGTAAACAGTTAACGCGATGACGTGCGAAAACTCCCTCGGCAGGTAATATGGCCGCAAACTCACAGCCTGCAGCTCAGTGTCCTTAGAACAGCGCTGCTCTTTAACACTGACGTGCCCAGCATTACACCATCTCTCATTCACATACACCGCTATCCCGCCTACCTTTCTTCTTACTACTCTCCCTCACGCTGTGGTCCGGTCTGACGAGATGAAATCCATCCAAAGTTACGAGCTGGTCCAGGGTAAGTCCGTTCAGCCATGACTCCGTGAACATCATGAGGCTGCACTCCCGGTACTCCCACTGCAGCCGAGTCAGCGCTGTGAGCTCTTCCATCTTGTTGGGGAGAGACCTCACATTTCCCATGATAATGGACGGGACAGTTGGCTTAAAATGTCTCAGCTTTGCCCGATGCTGAACTCCAGCTCTGCATCCTCTTCTTCTCCTGCGGAGCTTGGCGGGGATGTCCGGTCAGCGCCAACAGCTGTTCACGGCTGTAAACAATAGAGCCGCTGAACGGGTCACCAGATGCGGACTTAAAAACTCCAAAAAGTAAAAGAAAACAAAGTGCCAGAGTCGTGAAATGAACATCCATGGTTAGAATATGCAAAACACAACACTGCTAATTAAAAAGAAAGACAAATAAGGTGCAAAAAACAACAATAAAAGGGGAAAAACATAAGCACTGTGAGGAGCTGCTGTGACTTGCTGCCACCCTCAGGGCACTCAGGCTCTAACCGAGTTGTGCTCATAAGTTTACATACCCTGGTAGAATCTATGATTATTTGGCCATTTTTCAGAGAATATGACTGATAACACAAAAACTCTTTTTCCACTCATGCTTAGTGGTTGGGTGAAACCATTTACTGTCAAACGACTGTGTTTTCTCGTTTTAAATCATAATGACAACAAAAATTACCCTGATCAAAAGTTTACATACCCTGGTGTTTTTGGCCTGATAACATGCACAGAAGTTAACACAAATGGGTTTGAATGGCTACTAAAGGTAACCATCCTCACCTGTGAAATGTTATCTGTTTGCTTGTAATCAGTGTGTGTGCATAAAAGCTGAGTGAGTTTCTGGGATCCAGACAGACTCTTGCATCTTTCATCCAGCCACTGACGTTTCTGGATTCTGAGTCATGGGGAAAGCAAAAGAATTGTCAACGGATCTACGGGTAAAGGTAGTTGAACTGTATAAAACAGGAAAGGGATACAAAAAGATATCCAAGGAATTGCTATTGCCAGTCAGCAGTGCTCAAACTGTGATTAAGACATGGAAAATCAGGGGCTCTGTTAAAACCAAACCACAGTCAGGTAGACCAACAAAAATTTCGGCCACAACTGTCAGAAAAATTGATCGGGATGCAAAGAAAAACCCACAAATAACATCTGCTGAAATACAGGACTCTCTGGAAACTAGCGGTGTGGCTGTTTCAAGAAGCACAATAAGGAGGAACTTGAACAAAAATGGGTTGCATGGTCGAGTCGCCAGAAGAAAGCCATTACTGCGCAAATGCCACAAAGTATGTTGCCTACAATATGCCAAACAGCACAGAGACAAGCCTCAAAACTTCTGGAACAAGGTAATTTGGAGTGATGAGACCAAACTTTTGAGCACAACTGTATCTGGGGTTGGGCCTCACGCACTGAGGGTGGCAGCAATGGCGCGGCAGCTGAAGCTGTAACTGCCATGACCCTATGAGAGCAGTGTTCTCTTATCTCGGTCACTTTTCTGGAGGCAGAGGAGGAAGAGAGAACTGCAGGTGGAGGCTCTATGTGGATGTTTTCCATGAGCAAGGTGAAAAGCTCTTGATGTTAGGCACCATCTGGAGCTGTGATGTTATTTTTAAAGGACTTCCAGGAGCCTGGACACCGGCCATTCATCGAAGCTGGAAGAAATAGAAGTTTTACTTGCCAGACAAGAGCTCCTGCAGAAGGGAACGCAGCTGTCATTGCAAGAACTGGCTTCCTCAACTTCGCATTGCTGATGTTGCGTTTCAGAAAAGCAGTCAATCTGCCATGGATCATTGTCGTGGGCAGGGATCGATGTGATGAAGAGCAAGGTAGGAAAAAGCAAAAACGCAGATCTGAGTGTTCTCATGAGTGGGAGCTTGCAGAGCGGTTGCAGCCTTGCAGACTGGTTGTTGGTTGGCTGTCAAAGTAAAGGAAGAGGCTAGGTTAGGGCAGTTCTAAATAGGCCGTTCTAAAGGCATAGGACCAATAGGAGCTAGAAAGAAAGTAACCGGGCCATCAGCTGGTTGAAGTGGCTACTTGCCACTGGCTGCAGATCAGCGCTTGACGTCGTGACCTGCCAGAACTAACGCTATGCTTCATTTATTATGTTATTTAAATAAAGTCATGTTACTAGAATAAATTTGGTTTTGTTACTAGAATAAAATTTTTGTGCTGACTATTCTCTCTCTTGGAATACAAAAGTGAAAATGTTTAACACTGGTGCTGATTGATTTGCTGACGCATGCATGGGTGCTCTTAAAACAAACGTCCAAAACGGGAAAACTCGTGTTAAAAAAAAGGAATTTATTACATCAAATCTAAATCAAATCATATTACCATTTCCACCACGCCTCCCATGCCACGGTCAAAGAAAAATGTGCTCTCCCCAATCAGTGACACCTGTTACTAGTCTCCTCCCCACATATAACTGTGAGCTCCCATGATGTCACTGCCCCTTACAATGTAAGTTACTAAAATAAACAATTTAACAACTCAAACAAGCAAACATCAAAACAAATTAATCTGGCTCCTACACACCGGTCCCGAAATTGGTTTCTGTAGGATACAAAATGATTTAACACCATAAACAAATGGAGCCAATCACTTCTCTCTTTTTCCCCCTTTTTTGCACAGTCAATATTCACATATCCACAGTCAACATTGACGAACCTGACCACAGATAGCCAGGACCCACGAGGAGCAGTTGAGTCCACCACAAGAACAATATCTCCTGCCACAAAACTTCTCTTGTCCTTTATCCCCTGTTGTCATTCCTGTAACAGGGGTAAGTACTCCCTAATCCATCTGTGCCAGAAAAGGTCTGCGAGGAACTGAACTTGCCTCCAGCATCATCTGGTAAAGAGGTCCCCTTTCTCAAAAAAAAATCAGGTGGTAAAGCTGGCTTGCCCTTTGTCAGGAGGAGGTGATTTGGTGTCAGGGGCTCTAGATCATTGGGATCCTCCGAGACCTTTGTGAGGGGGCGGTCATTCAATATGGCTTCCACTTCACACAAAAGGGTCTGCAGTCCTTCATCATCTCTGTGTTGCTGCTGAAGTACAGAGTTCAGTACCTTTCGGGCCATACAAATGACTCTTTCCCAAGTTGCCCCATGATGGGAAGCAGCAGATGTGTTGAAGCTCTATTTCACTCCAGACTGAAGTAATGCACTTTGAATTTTCTTGTGGTTCAGAGCAGACAGAGCTTCTCTCTGCTCATGCTCTGCTCCCACAAAGTTAGTTCTGTTATCTGACCTGATGTGCGATACTTGGCCTCTTCCAGCTACAAGTCTGCGCATAACAACCACACACTGCGTGTGTGGATGCAGGAACTAGTGTCCAAAGAGTATGCCATTTCGAAATGCACAGCCCTGCTGGCCATACATGTGAATATAACACTGTAGCGTTTAACAAGGCTGAGGCCCAGCTTCACCTCAAAAGAGCCAAAGTAATCCAGACCCACGTTTGTAAATGGTGGGAGGTCAGGTTGAAGTCTCTCTTTTGGTGAATCTACCATCTTTTGTTCACCAAGCTTTCCCCTGTAGCACCTGCAACAAACACAAGATGAGAGGAGCCTTCTGGCAGCAGCATTCCCATTAGTGATCCAGTACTGTTTGTGAAGCCTAGAAAGCAAGTGATTCCTTCCACAATGTCCCAGTTGCTCGCGAACGTGGTGTAAAATGAGAGAGGAGCTGTGCTGATCTTTAGCAAGAATGATTGGATGTTTCATATCATCTGGCATAGCTGCTTTGCTGAGCCGCCCTCCCACTCTCAAAAATCAATTTCTTAGCACTGTGTCAAGCTTGTAAATGTGACTGCTTTTCTTCTCTCCACATGTGCCTGTTTTCAATGCAGCTATTTCATCACTGAACCTTTCCAGTTGACAATACTTGATGATGGCATTCTCAGCCGCAGAAAGGTCTTCAAGAGACGGAGTTTGAAGTCTCCACCTTCCTCAGTGTAGATCTCTCCACCACATCCTCCACTGAGTCCAGCTTGAGTCCTACCATAGAGCCAGCCTTTTTCACCAGTTTGTTAAGGCTTGCACCTTTGTGTTTGATGCTTCCTCGCCAGCAGACTGCAGCGTAGAACAGAACACTTGCCACCACAGACTGATAAAACATCTGCAGCATCTCACTACAGATGTCCATTGATCGGAGTCTTCTCAGGCAAAAGAGGCGGCTCTGCCTCTTACTGTAGATAAGGTCTATATTCTTAGACCAGTCCAACTTATTATCCAGATGTCCACCAAGGTATTTATATGATGTCACCACATATGATGTCCACTCTGCAGGTGTTCACTGGCTGAAGAGGTTGTTTGGATCTATGGAAGTCTATGACCATCTCCTTTGTCTTTGAGGTGTTGAGGAGGAGGCAGTTTTTGTGAATCCAGTCACTGAAGGCTCTTATCAGATCTCTGTATTCAGCTTCTTGTCCATTTCTGATACATGCCACAACAGCGGTGTCAGGTGAGTATTTCTGGATGTGGCAGGACTCAGTGCTGTATTTGAAGTCTGACATATACAGTGTGAACAGGAATGGCGCCAGCACTGTCCCATGTGGAGCCCCTGTACTGCTCATGAATGTCCCAGAAACACAGTTCTCCAGCCTGACAAACTGTGGTCTACCTGTCAGGTAATCTGTGATCCAGGAAACACAGGAAGGCTCTACTCCCACCTCTGTCAGCTTGTCTTCGAGTATGGTGAGTTGGATGGTGTTGAATGCATTTGAAAAGTCGAAGAACATGATCCTCACATAAACCCCAGGTTCCTCCAGGTGAGACAGGGCACTGGTCTGTAGTCATTGAGTTCAGCAGGACATTTTGTTTTTGGTACTAGCACAATGCATGATGTTTTCCACGGAGTAGGTACGCACCCCAGCTGTACACTCAGATTGAAGATCTTATGGAGAGGTTGACACAGTTCTACGGCACAGTCTCTAAGCAGCCTTGGACAGACACACCATTTGGACCAGCTGCCTTCCCAAGACAAAGTCTTCCAAGCTCCATTCTCACCCCTGTTTCTGTGACAGACAAGGACTGGAGTTCTATGAAGGAGGCAGTTAAAGTGGTCACCTACAATGTCACCTACATGGAGAATGGCATTAGGCAGCACCTCAATCCACATGGTCTGATCAAGTAAGGGTATGCGTGTGGCATTCCCACCATTTCTGCTTGCGTCATAGACACACGGGGTTTGGCAGTGGTAGGACACTGAGTGTTGGGCACCATGGGTGTAAGACCACAGATGCCATTCATGCTATCCCACACAAATGGTTTACTAGGCCAAGGTAGTGGATGTCTTTGGTCAGGGTGCACATGCGTAGAATAGGGGCTAGATATAGATCAGGGGCCTATTCTACGAAGCAGGATTACTGTTTAGCGAGGTAACTTCGAGGGTAAGTTCGGGGTTTCCTGTTTTACGACGCGGGTTCACCTCTTAGTGAGACAAGTCTCCATGGCAACATATGCTGAACGGCTAACCTGCTCGGGGGAAGGTTAGGTTCCAGATTGAACGGAGTGTAAAGCTCTCTCGAAAAATGGCTTGTCTGTTCTCGGAGGATCCTATAGACCTTGTAGCGGGGCGGATAATAGCATATTACAGGAGAATCGTTCACTTGCGGATAAAAGCACTAAAATTGGCACACATACTCCTTGGGAGTTGCTCTTTTGATATTTCCGTCTGGCCAAATGAAAATTCAAGATGGCAGCCATTTTTCAAGATGGCCACCATTGAAAATACAGTAATATTGCATTTTGCAATAAAATCCTAAAAACTTGTCCTATTTGGATGAACTTGGTGTCTAATCATACATTTTCCACTATGCAGAATCCAAATTTGGACCCATGGACTTACTTACTGGCTTCCTTGTACCATATTTCAGTCTCAGAATCCTAATATTCTGGTATTTATGAAGTTTACATTATGTCCGACTTGGGTAAAATGGTTGGTAACCTATATCTTAGTGTTGTTAGAGGTTTAGTCAGAGCAGTAGATTAAAACAGAGTGGCGACAACTTCAGATCTCGCCGCTGGAGCAGTCACGTGGTTCATGTACCCCTCCATAGTTCCAAAGCAGCCTGCACTGTCCATGCTCTTCAACGGGGCAGACTGCAGTGAGCACGCATTTAAGAGGTAAATATTAAAATTAACCGTAAAAAGTCAACATTTGCAACTCTTATTGGATTACTGTGTACACGTCAAAGTCACGTACGCATATTTAGCGGCTGGATGACAAATAAAAGTGAAATAAGACAAGTTTGGTAACACGTGTTACTTTTTAATAAGAGAAAATAATACAATAAAGTGGTAAGTAACAGGTGTTACAAGCTGTTTAAACAATTGTGCAATGTTTTGGTCTTGCAGCATGGCCTGCATAACATTTTTTCATGTTAAACATACGCCTTAAATGCTGACAGGATTTAAAAAGTAGCGGCCCCTTAATTCTATCATCCCATAAGCAGAAATCAAATTACACAGCACTTATGTTTGTCTAAAAAGAATAAACTGCATATAACATCGGGAACTGATAAAGGCTGAAATCTAAAATAAAGCCCATAAGTAACCATCTCAACATATAATTGATGATGATGATTTATCTGTGATTCATAACTCAGTCACACAATAAATTTTGGCAGGCCTCTACAGCTGACGACGTCCAGCTAGCAGGCCGTGGCTAAAAAATCGATCCCAATTCCTTACTAAAAAAACGTAATTACATTTGTAATTACAATTTGAGCATACTAAAATTAAAATCATTTTACATATAAAGGGGTCCCTCGATACCATTTACACACGTATTGACATTACATTCATTGATACAATATTTTACCTCGGGGAGTGTGGGAGCAAACCGTGGCTAAAAAATTGATCCCAATTCCTGACTAAAATAACGTAATTACATTTGGGATATACATTTTTACATATAAAGGGGTCCCCTCGATATCAATAACACATGTATTGGCATTAAACTTGTTGATATTTTATCATTTAACCTCGGTGAGCGCTTGCCTTGTGGCCATAGAAGCTAACGGCGTCCGACGTGACAGGCAGTCATGTTGGAACTATTACGAGTTCCATAACCCGGAAGTGGGGTCCGCCGGGCTGTGCAGCGTATGTCTATGGGAGTGTCGCCACTCTGTTTTAATCTACTGCTCTGGGTTTAGTGTGTGTGTGTGTGTGTGTGTGTGTGTGTGTGTGTGTGTGCGTGCATGCGTACGTGCGTGTGTGTGTGTGTGTGTGAGAGAGAGAGAGAGAGAGAGAGAGAGACTGAAAAAAATGTGTCTGACAACAAACGACAACAAATTCGAGCTGTTCAGCTTTCTGGCTGATCAGATAGCATGTGTGGCCTCACCAAATGTGGTCATTGTGACCAAGGAAGATCATGTTATCAGCAACAGTACGATTAATCTGGCTGGGGTGGCACCATGCAGTCATGAAGAAGCTGACACCCGGATCTTTGTGCATGCCAGGCATGCCACAGAAGCAGGCGGCAAGGTCATCATGGTCAAAGCCAACGACACAGATGTTGTTGTCATCGCAGTGAGTGTTCTGCAGGCTCTTCAGAACCTCGGTCTGCAGCAGTTGTGGGTTGCCTTTGGCCAAAGACAGAACCTGAAGTGGATTCCTGTTCATGACCTGTGCGGCACTCTTGCAGAAAAGAGCAAAGGGATGCTCTTCTTCCATGCATTCACTGGTTGCGATGTTGTTTCAGCATTCCGTGGCAAAGGGAAGAAGTCTGCTTGGCAAACCTGGAATGTTTGTGATGAGGCTTCCAGTGTCTTCAGCAAACTCAGCCATTACCCACCTGTATTGGATGATGAAGACCTGAAAACCCTGGAGAAGTTTGTGGTCATGTTGTACGACAAATC